>OY294069.1:63748090-64490590 GCA_958510875.1 Endomychus coccineus
CGCCTTTATACTGTTTACCCAAGGAAAACGCTTGTAAATTGCATGGCGTGATGATGATGGAATAAAGCGAATAAAGCATGATATTGTGATCGTGTGCTTTTTTGGGTACATCGTTCTTAAGAATTGTTCATTTCCGAACTTAAAAATCAAGGTTAAACAATTATTATACCTAATTAAATCAATATTCCAAAGAAATTAAGTTTTTCAAACAGTGTTTAGAAGTTGGCAATGGAAAACCTGGTTGTTGAGGTTTTGCAATCATTTAGAACAGAAAAATACATTTGACGTGAGTGGTCAGTCTCGATTTCCATTTCCATTAGGTGAATTGGGTCTGTGTGGTTAGCAGCGGTACAAACAAGCAGTATCCGATTACAGCGTATAAAATAATACAGCCGGGTAAACGGCAACCATGTAGCAGCGAATAATGTAGGGGATAGAGTAATAAGAGTCGACCATGCCAGACAGCTCCGGGTAATCAGCTATTCTGTACCAGACGAAGGTCTAGTGCGACATGTGCACGATGTCATTGTTTTTCTGCGTGGACCACAACTATAGTTTTCGTATCAGCTAACATTCCAGATGAGCCACATGCTATAATTCTGAAGATGTTCTCTATTAATTAGATTACTGACTACTTTTTCTGGTAAAATGTAAACAGTTGTACATCTGTATCAAATTATTGCATCTCATTATAATGATCTTCATTCACATTCCATCATAAACGCAAGCTAATTCACGTAGGTGAACCACCTGTCAACTACTTGAATGCATTTAGATTTCAATTTAAAATGAAAATCAAACTAGAAATGTGTTGCCGCTTGGATAATAGATAATTAGTGAGCGTGGTAAAGTTACTTTTTGGAAATCATTTTATTTAGTTACTGATTTTCATTAAATTGTTCCACATTCTATAAGATATTCTTCGCATTTGTGTAAAAATAATGAGATAAATCATTTATTCACACAACTAAATAATATTCAAACTAATAATGGTTTTAAGAAAATTTACAAAAACAAACTTTCCGTTTCTGGGATTAGAACACGAGCCTGTTGAGTGGAAGTCGAGTGACCTAGCCCCTAGACCCCGTAGTCGCTTCTTATAAACTGTTGTTAAAGTACAATGTAGATTTGAGTTTAGTTGAATGATTGTTCCTCTTGTTGTTGTTGAATGATTTTGTTGAAATTTGGGTGGAAATAGTTTCAAGTAAACTTACATTTACTGTAAAAGTTTAGAATCGATTCAATGTATACTTTGAGAGTTACAATTTATGTTAATTTTCTACTATTCAGAAAAGGGCGTGTTTATTAACTGATTTCCCTGAGAAACAATAGGATTCGTCCCTGAACAGAAAATATTTTTGTCAAAATTTGAATATGATAGGACCTTTTGTTTTTGAGTTATCGTTTCGGGACATACACCCAGACAGACGGATTTTTTCAAAGTTACTTAAAATTCGATGATAGGTGGAGAAATAGCTTCAGTGAATGCAATATACTCTGCCGACTTTGCCGCGATGAGTATAATCATAGATACAATTAATTAAAAAGACTAGGTACCTTATCTCCACTTTCTATGAATTTGGAAATATTTTGAATTTTGATCAATTGATAATGTTGTATCATGCCCACTATTCCATAGTGTCATAACTTATGATTTTGTACAAACATGCTGTGATTTTGTAGGTTATGGAGGATCGTACAACAATATTCTCAATAGAGCTAAGAAAATTGACAATCGTAAAATCATATTCAACGTTAGACACATTTGTATCTATGAATCATCAATGCAACCTTATTCTACTGTACGAGAAACTATAAAGTCTCGAATCTGAGAAATTTCGAAATGCTTCTTCATCTTTTTGTAAAATATTAAAAAAAATATCTAGGTATAAAAGAAGTACATATATCGCCACAAAAACTTTCACTCTGTTACCTAGGATTTCCAAAGATATGTACCTAGATGTAAAATTCTTTTGTAAAAAAAAATACAAAGTAATAATACAATCCTCAAAGATGTGTGTATGAAATAAAACATACTCAACAGCATGAAATATAAAAAATTTAGTAATGCAATTTTGAATACTTGATAATTTTATTTTCAAATACATTTGTATCTGTTTATATTGCGTTTCGTAATATTCAAACATTAAAGTGATTCCTACTGTATAATTTTGATTTTTAGTGATATTTTAGTTAGATACAGATTTTAGTTTTTAAGATTCAGGTCCACCCACGAGGTTTAATTGGAACCCTTTGTGGGAAGCTGCATGTACAGGTAATGCTGTAACTTTGCTATTTTAATTCTTGTATAATTCACTCTGAATTAAATATTATTATTATCATTACGAAACTTGATATTCGAATATTCGAATAATTTAGACATTGAATTCAATTATATAGAAATCTTGCACGTTTCCATTCCATATTCAGATTCGGAGTTTGAATCATCATACCTTGAATATAACAAATCTATTCAATAGGATTTTACTAACGCCAATAGTTTTCATTCTCTACACCAAAAAGTTCCACAAATTGATCGAAATGATGGAAAAATTAACTAATTCTTGGTAAGAATATAGTTGGATATTATAATAGAAATTGAAATTAATAAAGCCGTTACACAATGAAAATGCATGGGAAATTAAAAAAATAAAACAACTGTTAATAAATACAAAATTGTGTGACGTGTTTTGTCAACGATGTGAATTTATCAAACATTACTAGCAAGGAAAATCAACATGGAAGAGCAACTGTATGAATATAAACAATTAATCACTAGTAGTGTTTGACAAAGTCACATCGTTGACGAAACGCGTCACTCAATCATGTTTTAAAATTGTAATTTGTTATAATGGAAATATTGCAGAATTTATACATGCACGCGAAATATAATGTAAAATTTGGCACATTATAATGAATGCAAAGAATATAAAAGGTTACATTATGTGTGTAAACCTATTTGAGAATTCAGTTCATTCGTGAGCTCATGGAAAACAAACATGCTGTGGTCTTGTGCCCATTAAAGCTTTCGAGCAAAATAACTTAATATAAGGTTTGTGTAAACTGCATCTGCAAATATACTCCAATAGGTGGTGAATGTCGATAGTGTATTTATTGTCGGCTAAATTGCACCAACATATGTTGTTGATTTACTGACATTTGTATAACGAACATCGAGAGCCCACCCTTCTCTGTAATTTACACGTTTTCGATTCGAACGCAATGATTATTATTTCTATAACATATCTCGCAGATGTCCATAATAAAAATTCAATTTCCTACATCAAACAGCATTATACTTTCATATCTAACAGCAGAAGAATGAAAGCATTGTTTAAAATACAGATGATAAGTTTATCCGCAATTAGGAATTGAAAAACATCGGTTCAATAATACCTGTACATATTTACCCTTTCCGGAATTATCTTAGCCTCTGGTTCAGTAGTAATCTTCAAAATAATACAACAGCTATTTCTAATTTAAAATTACATTACAATTTTTTCTATAACATATTTAACCAATATTTCCAATTAATATTTAAAGAAAAAACTATAAAAAATAAGACCTGTAAAAGCTGGGTAACACAAGGGATACGAATATCAAGTAAAAGAAAAAGAGATCTGTATAAAAAAAAAATTAGAAAAGAAATAACACCAGAATATTATCAGACATATTGCAAAATTTTGCGAAATACAATAAATAAGTCTAAATCAATTTATAATACTAATTACATCTCTAATAGCCATAACAAAGGCAAAGTGATATGGACAGTAGTAAAAAATTATACATCACACAACCATAAACCTAAAACTACTTTAATTGATCAAGATAATCTTTTAACAAATGGTAATGAAATCCTTAACAAAGCAAATGAGTATTTCACAAAATCTAAAATATCTAATACAAAAACAAATTTGAGTTTCTGCAAAAGAAACTCTAAATCGATTTATTTGACCCCATCAACGGAAAGTGAAATTTATAACATAATACATTCCTTGAAAAAATCTCAATCAGTAGGAGATGACGGTATCCCTATTGTAGTAATTAAACATGCTGCGTTACAATTAAGCGCACCCTTATGTCACATTATGAATGTAATGTTAAAAAATGGCATTTATCCGGAAAACTTAAAAATAACACAGATCAGACCAATATTTAAAAAAGGTGATAAAAATGATGTTGGAAATTACCGTCCAAAAGCATTGTTATCAAACATTAGTAAATGTTTCGAAAAAGTCATTTACAACAGGTATATAAAATATTTAGAAAAATTTGATATATTAACAGAAAGTCAAAATGGATTCCGTAGAGGAAGAACTACTATCAGAGCTACATATCTGACGTTAGTTAAGATAATCAATTCGCTGAATTCAAATAAGAACACAAAATTAATGTGTCTGGACTTAACAAAAGCATTCGATCATGTAAATCACAGTATACTACTGCAAAAACTGGAAACATATGGCATTAGAGGTGTAGCTTTGTCACTTATATCATCTTATCTTACAAATCGCCAGCAATATGTAGCGGAAAATTCAAATACAAGTGAACAATACAGATCAAATAAACTTACAATTACGCAAGGCGTCCCACAAGGCTCTATTTTAGGTCCCCTGCTATATATATTATACACAAATGACCTGCCAGCAGCCATTGAAGAGGATATTTGTCAATTTGCAGATGACACATCACAAGTTCTAGCGGACGAGGAATTGATAGGCCTCAAAGATAAAGTCAAAAAATCTTTAGATGACTTAAATTCCTGGTTCGAATCAAATGATCTTATGTTAAATGTAAATAAAACACAAATAATTAAATTTATCTTTCTAAAAGAATATACAGAGAAAGTGAATATTGATGGAGAAACCCAAAATATAGAATCTCAAGATTCAGTGTCATTCCTAGGGATAAATATCGATTCGCGATTAGATTGGACCACTCATATTGATAAATTATCAAAAACCATTGCCCAATATACATATGCACTAAGAGTAATATCTATACATATTAATAAAGCAGCAGCTCTTACTGCCTATCATGCTTTTGTGCAGAGCAGGGTAAGGTATGGCGATCTTATGTTAAATGTAAATAAAACACAAATAATTAAATTTATCTTTCTAAAAGAATATACAGAGAAAGTGAATATTGATGGAGAAACCCAAAATATAGAATCTCAAGATTCAGTGTCATTCCTAGGGATAAATATCGATTCGCGATTAGATTGGACCACTCATATTGATAAATTATCAAAAACCATTGCCCAATATACATATGCACTAAGAGTAATATCTATACATATTAATAAAGCAGCAGCTCTTACTGCCTATCATGCTTTTGTGCAGAGCAGGGTAAGATATGGCTTATCATTTTGGGGAGGCTCTCCAGAAGCTATAAGAATTTTTATCTTGCAAAAAAAATGCATTAGATTCATATTCAACTTGCCTTATTTGCAGAGTTGTAAGAACTTATTCCGATCGGAGATGTGTACACACATTATATGGTTTATACATTATAGAATCCATCCTCTTTGTTATGAATAATAAAGATATAATAGATAGAGTCGAGCAGTTGCATGAATATGATACAAGACAGAGAGACAATTACTTACCTGTCAGATTCAAATGGTCATATTTACAAAAGAATGTGACTTATATGGTGATCAAAATCTTTAATAAAATCCCGGTAATCTACCGTAATCTACCAATAAAATTATTTAAAAACAAATTAAGCTCATATTTGTTGAAAAAAGCATATTACAGTATGGAGGAGTATTTTATAGATGAAATTATACTCTGAAAGCATCAATTAAATTTTGGAACACCACTCAGTAGACTTAGTTATTAATTCAATTAATTATAATTTTGACGTGTTCTATACCCATTGGGTCAATATTACTTTGTAATCTAGGAACAAATAAAAATCTATCTATCTATCTATCTATCTACACCAGGAACACGAAACTTGCACAATGAATTGTGACGTAACATGGAGATCTTCAGGGATAACTAATCTTGTCATATTCATTGAAATTAGATTACATAGATATCTATTTATAACGATCGAAAAAACATCATTTCCTAAACAATGAATTTGCCTAGATCCATTAGTTGAGATCCGTGTCAAAAGTACCAGCATCTTCATAAGGCATAACGTCGACAATTTTCTTTGAACGTTTACACTTACATATTAGGTATGAGGGCATAACTATTTCTTTGCAACTCCTCCCGATTTAATTCCTATTGAGTGAGTTATTGCCCATTATATATTAGGAAATTACTCAGAAAATATTTGTTAGGTCGACTAAGTTTTTCCGAATAAAAACTTGGATAGAGTTCCAAGATTAAAACTCAGCTGATAGATTAATACAATGAACATGAAGTGCTGAACTAAACTAACAGATAGGCAGTAACTGAGAAAATTATGTGGTAATTTTTCAATAAGGTTTACACATTTTTCAATTTTTTCATACTTTATATTTGGAAAACTATGTTCATTGAATAGATTCATCATGATGGTACTTCAATAGGTAATATACTGAGTGCAAAGCAAATTGTCGAAATTTTTGCATAAGCACTCGAGTGGTTCCCTGAAGCAGAAATTATACAAAAATATGCTAATACAGCAATTTTTTTTATTTTATACTTTGACTACAAGAGAGGGAAATCTATAATTTTCGAAGAACATCGCATAGGGAAACACCTCTCTAGGTTAAGAGTTCCACAACTTCGCTGTTCGATAAGAAAAATGAAATTTGGTAGGAAGAAGTACGGCAGGTCTCGAGTTTGACAATGAAGGTTTGAGCTCCTGAAGTCCGCCTATCTGGAATCTCTCGTGGTAGAACAACAGACGAGATTTCTGATGAACCCGTACCATGGAAGTATCTATAGGGAAGGGAGAGGTCTCCCACCTTTCTACGATGTTCTAGGGAGGTCAATGAACCCATAAGTGTGACATCATCAATCAAACGAATAGTTCTCTTCTGGATATAATCCAAGAGTTTCAGCGTATGTATGGGAGACGAATTCCAAATATGTGAACAGTACTCTGTAGATAATGAGGAGCTGCTGGGATGTAAAGTAGCTCTTGGCACGAAATCTTGAGGAGCGGTTGTCGCAATGGACATCACATGATTGTCCCATGTGGGGGTGCTGTTGGTGGTGATTCCGAGCAGTGTTATGAAAGACTTGATAGGATTAGTTGTACCTGACATCATCATATTAGGGATTGTGAGATCCGCCTTCATGAAAAAGACGTAGGCTTGAGTTGTGGTTGCATTAAACTCAACTAGTGAGAAAGAGGTTTGAAGTGTACCATCACCTGCAAAGCTGTGAACGAGACAGGTGGTCACTTCCAGTAGATCGTTGATATAGAACAGAGAGTTGGTGCCAAGACAGATCCCTGTGAAATATCAGCCTTGATAGCCATTGTATTTGAGGATACTCCGTCAACCTCCACGTGGAGTTATCTATTTGAGAGAAAATTCGATAGTAAGCGGAAGTTTCCCAAGAAGGCTATGGTGCCAGACTCGGTCAAATGCGTTGAAGATATCCAGTAATACAGCTAGAGATTCACCATGTTTTTCGATTTCTGCCATACATGTGTTACGTAGGCGAACAGATCTCCTGTTGATACGAATACGAAATACGGAAAGATCGCAAGATTCATGTAAGATTTGAAAATTTTATGCAAGAAAAGTATGTGTCAGAACCAGATACCCGGTGCCTACATTAGCTCTCATTATGAAGAAGTTTGGATATCAAAATAAGAAAAAAGGATAGAACCGACCACAAAGAAGGAGTTCTAAAGACTGTATACGATGGAATAGAGTTGCAGAAAATACTTTGCTTTTGTGAGGTATTGAATAGAGTACCTATCTATAATATAATTTATTACAAGAAACTGAATCGGTAATTGCACTTTTGCAGCATTGTCGTTGCAGTTCATTTCCTTTTGGTTCAAAATTTACCAGAAGCCTCTATTTTATTAGCGGAAAATTATCTGAAGGAATTAGTCACTATATTATGCTATGATGACATTATACTCGACTGTATGGGAACTTAGTTGGAATGACTGAATGTTCGGACTAAGTTTCTGGTACATATTACCTAGGTATCAGGAAAAGTTGCAAAGCAATATGTTTGATAATGAGTTTGAGCAAGTTCTAGCAAGTCTCGAATCCAGATAATTTTAGAAACCGGTCACGTAAACCATCGCGGATGGACTCGACTCGAACCCAATTCAGTTTTGTACAAATTGGCCAGGTTGATTTAATTAAACTTTGTACAAAGTGAATTTCGCTAATTCGAACAAATATATCTGACATATCACAGTATTTAACGAACGTCAAATATGGATCTCAGAAGTAAGACTCTGCTAAACAAAATAAGAAACACAAAACAAGCAAGCAGTTAAGCGCTTAATCCTTCCATTTGATATACTCAATAAATAGAAAAACTAAATATAATAATAATTCTATAAAGGTATGAAAACTATATTGGCTAAAACCTCTACTAATGCAGTTTTTCGATTAGTAAATCAGAATAATGTGTTAGTTGCCTTATCATTGTCATTTTTAATTCAGAGATAGACAAAGTCATCTGAAGATATTATAATAAATTCAGGAGATCTTGATCCAAATTATGGAAATAGTTCAGACTAACCATGTAAAGTAGTTTTAAAAACACGTGAACCCAACCGAGTGTTGGCACGTATATTTTCGCTTATGTGGAGCTTACGAGTGGTTCGTGTAAATTTCTGTGACACGTCAAGTTCATTCAAATAACATGCATCGTTGGTAATATTTTGTACAACGTAATATAAGATGCGAGATAACAAAGCATGGCATTATTTCCCTTATGTATAAGAATATTATTACACTTCCCTTGATAACTTTAGATAGCGAGGAGCAATAATTTTACTTCTCTCGATATACTATTTGGCGGTTTTCCTTACTTCAAGACAATATCAGGTCTAACCAAACAACTATTGATTTAGTAAATAAGGTGGAGCAAAAGTGTATCTACTCACTAATTTAAAAATCTATGTGAATATACTTATTTATGGGGAAGTTCTCATTAAATGTCATATCAAATCTGAGTGATACCTCATATCCCAGTTGCAGTAAAATTTTTATCAATATTTGAGAGTTTAGAAACACTCTGAAATGATCTTAATTAGTCGTTATAGTTTATGGCCCTATTACATAGTTGTTGGTTGAGTGCAGATGGAGGTTGGGTGGATCATAAAATAAAACGAATCGCTCTATTCGGGTATTAGTTTTTGCCTCGATTCCATGGTTTGGCGGCACATTCACAAGTATAATAGCGCATAATAAATGGGTCCCGAATGGGCTCCTAATAAGCAGTTAGTTCGTACCGTACTCCATATATTTCCGTTGCGGTTTTCTCCGCATTTTCTTATTTCATTCGTTTCACTCGATATAGTACATTTCCGTCCCTCTAATTTTCGTGACTACTTGTTATTCAGCACGGTGCTCAATATGTCGGTGTGCGCGCCTCTCCGTCTCGCTCCCTCCATCCATCTCTATTTTTCTCTCGCCTTTATTATTTCTGCATCTATCAGTTCCTTGTTAGCATCTATTCGGGCTTCCCAAAGGCCTCTTTTCATATATAATTTGTTCTACCCAGGCATTTTTATATTTACATGTTATCCGTATTCCCCAGCCATATATTGCGCTTTAAATTTACCGAGCAAAGCGGCTTTACCCGAAACTATCTCAAAGAAAACGGATCCCTGAAATATGCAGCATCAAAAATGAATTTAAATATTTCTGTATTCAATACTCTTCCGGAATATTTGTACGTAATAACTGATGACGAGAATTAATGAGACGGGTTTATGGTCGTTTAGATTTGTCAAATTTAAAATAAAGATGTATATATCAGACCTCAACATTCTACATATTTATGTTAATAATAATTAACATTGAGAAGTAAAACTCGAAATTTCAATTGTTCGATTTATGTTTTCAATTGCACAATATTCAGTTTCTCAGAAATGTATTGTCAATCACGAATAATTTACTAGATCCATCTTTGGCCATAACGAAATTGATAAAAGATACAGTGTTACTTTATCTTGCAGTTGTTGTATCAAAATAATTGATCTGTAGTTTTGAAAGACTAGTTCACATGATTTAGAGTTCATTATATATATATTCTCTACCCCAATGTCGTGAATGTAAAAGATATAGAATAAAATGTACTGAGTTTTCTTTTCCTAGGAGAAATCGCGAGACTGAACGAAATCTTATCAGGACGGAATATTATGGATAGAAATAAAACAAGGTTGATTGAAATTTTATGCTTATGTCTATAATAACATTAAAGTGCTCTATATGACATCACTTTTGAGTAATATCATTCAGTTTACATTTTCACCCTTTTGCCACTTCAAATTATAACTTTTTTAAAGAACTTTGCATCTGACATGCAGCCACTATCTAAAATGTGTGTAAACTATTCACCTCATACGTCTTTAATACTGGCCACATCGCAGTTGAAAAGTGCTTTGGATAAGTTATAATTCCAAGCGTAAAAAGGGTGCTAGTGTAAAGTAAATTATATTATATTCCACAGTGGTACCTCATATATTATCTCATCACTTTAAGTAGACAGGAACCTTCATTACTAAACTAAGTTTTGGAACTATGTTATATGAAAACATAATTTAATCAACTTAGATTCTAGAAACCGCTTGTATTTTATGAATCGTTATACGAGTTGAAGCGAGCCAGACGTATTGTATTGCTTCATAAGAAAGACAAGTAAAACGCTACAAAGTATTTAGAAGGTAGGACCAAGAGAAATGCGCTTACTTCCCTTGTGAATATGGAACTTTAGTCGAATATTCAACGTTCTTTTGCGTTTGTAGGCGCCTATCCTAAAGTTTACCGTTCAACGTTATACTTGAATGTGAGATAATATATTATACTATAGCAAGAATCAAAGTTTCAAATCCTTATCGCGAATCATTATCGATATATCGGAAATCGTAGCATCATCAACGACATTGATGTGATGTGAATTGAACATTCATCAATTCGGTATTTATTGATGCCGAGTTTATGAAAATAGTTATGCAAATTGATAGTATATGTACCGTCATCATTAGTGACCACACGGGTTCAGTTAAACAAGTGAAGCATGAGGAAAACGTCCATGTTAACAAGAAGATATAGGCACGACAAACTGTGGATCCAAGAAATAGCCAACTTTTCTTAGATAGATATCTCACGACTTTAGCCTTCCAGATCGACTTCCCGCTATATATAAAAGACACATATTTGACATAAAAATGATCAAAGTTTATACGAATTCGACTATCAATATCCATTGATATTTAAATAGAAATAATAGTTTCTGATAAAAATAAACAGTCCTTCGCAAGATGAAATCATTGAAAACGATCGAATAGTAGGCAAACTTCCTATTAAATAGTTACTTTATTATCGAGAAATATTTACAAAAAGTAAAATAAAAATATGTGTTTAATATAAAAAAAGATACTTCATTAACAAAAAATTTAATTTATAATGATAAAGTACACTTCACGTCCGGCTCTTGCAAGAATAAGGTGGTACTTTAAGGACGGCTGTTTTTGATACTACAATTTCCTGAGAAATGTAAAATTGTAACGAAATTCTGGCTTGAAAACAGTATTTTATTTTGGTGTCAAAATATTTTTTGATTGATGTTGCTGAAATGGACTTAACACTTGGTCATCTATTCTGTCACAGTTATAGTTAATGAACAGGACTGTTCACATAGCATACTGATAATTTTATAGAAGTAACATTCGTAATTGTTTCGGAAAAACGGTCGTACCTACATGAGACCTCATATACACCATGAGCGTAATGGGCCTATGATTCCATTTAGAGTGTGACAGCGTTATACCCACACCGTCGGCCATAATAGACCACATTACTCCTTTAGTATATAAATAACCTATGATGCATGCTAATAAGTCACATTTACGAAACAATATTTATTTACAAACCTGTTGAGAACACATTGCCCATTGCCGGCTATCCGAATCAAGATTCCAACATCAATCGGAATATAATGGACAACGCTCGACGTATTACGCGTGTACGTCATGTGGTATATGCAACGGTGACACACGAACTCCGGGACCATACTAGGAAAGTAGAAGCATTTTCAATGTTCACACACATTCAGAATTATAAAGTCGTATTCCAATATAGTGTTAAGCTAGATGATATTAAGTTATGGATAAAGTTAAATTGCATGAGATTATTATTTCGTAATTATATCCTGAACTTATAATCAAATAACAAATACTCATATATTATGATACTGCGAATTCACATAAATAGTAGATACAGTGGAATTATTTTCGGGAAGGATATCCATGATGTTATTTGATTTTGCGATCAAAAGTATAACTAACATTGTACATATTACACCGAATACCACTATTGTGAATCATTCATCATGATGTTCCAGAACGAGAGATTTGACGCGCACTAACATACAGCGTTAACTAAAGATTACTTCCTGATTCATGTTCATATTTCGGGAAACTCTCGAGTACCTTTGGCATATCAAAATAATGAATGATGTTCTAAATAACTCATATGTAGTTACATCGTACATATTGAAATGGCATGTGATTCTGTGTTGAATGATGTGGGTGTGAAATAATATACCATTTAACAAATGAGGAATGATTTATTCGATTCCCTCCGTTCCTTGAGTGAAACGAATTGAAATACGTATTCCTCATTCTCATATTGCGCATCTCAAACTACACTCGGCTTATCCGTATAATAACTTAAAACAATGCAACGAAGGGGTTTACAAAATAAAAATAATTATCATGGATCAGGAAAGAACTACATAGCGGGCTCAAGTCGTTGAGGTTCTATAATTTGTATAGCAACTGCAAAACATAAAAAATATACACCGAACGCCAATATACACTTCATACAGACCGTTGCAAAGGAAAATTATACTAATAGTCTTTAGGAAAACAGATACTGTGGTCATCAATATACGAGTAGTGGTTAATGATATGATCGATACATGTCTAGACAGATTCGTTAATGAACATAATGGTCGTTTATGGTGTGAAAACAATCCACAACAGATTCCCGAGAAACCCGCAAAACCGCAAAAACTAACTGTATGGCATGATGCCATCATCGGAAGATTTTTTACAAAATGAAATAGGAAAGTGAAGTGGTACCCACTGATGTTGACAGCTTTTTTGTGAGCAAATTTAGATGAACTTGATTTGAGGATTTGGTTCCCGAAAGATGGTGCCATATTTCAAACTGCTAATGCCACTATCGACGTAATGCAAGAAAAGTTTTGTGAAAGGATAATTTCAAGAAATGCAACTGTTGTCTCCAAGAATTTGTGATTTAACTCTTTCAGATGACTTGGCGTTATTTGAAATTATTGGAGTATGCAAATAGACCACTCTTGATGTATTACAGTGGAATATCGAACGCAGGATTCGTGACATTGTGCCTGATTTATTAAACAAAGTCATCGAAAACTGGATCCATCGAATTCGCTCGTATATACGAAGTCGAGTGGCCACTTAAATGTTGTGTTATCTAAAACATAATGTAATGGAATGTGCTTTGCAATGATCTGAAATCTGAAATAGTTGTTATATTTAATTGAAAAATAATATTGTTTTTATTGAAAAACCCTTTACATTCATTTGCACTAGCTTTGGTTAAAAAGTTGTAGGTTTCCCAGAAGATTTCAAATTACCTGATGATTGAGTACCAAACACCGTTTGCTCGACTATGCACGCTTCGGAAGCGCGTTATTACAATCTAGGCTGAAGTTTCACATAATACTTTAAACGCTGAAAGGAATCGCTTTGTGCGGATTGCTCTAGTTAGAGCGGGAAGCTCCAAGATAAATCGTTACCAAGAAAGCCTCCGTTGGCGTATGGATGAAAAGGCCGGCAAGAATCTTCGGGCGCATAACCTGTCGTTTGTATGCAATGGGCGAGATTGGTAAGAGCGCTATTGGGCCGTGCGGAATACTTTCGATCAGACATCGCTTGAGCTCTTGTAAGCTGCAAGATATTACGAACTAATACGTTCTGGCAAATGGAGTATTGACGCCATCTACGAATCTGCTTGCTCCGTGTTTGTTCACTGAAACAAGTTTCACGAGCTAGACGGCATCAATCGTGAGCTGGGTTGTAAGTAACCGTATAATACTTCAAAGACACTTTTACGGAACGTGATATCGTTCAATCCTCAACTTGTAAACTGCAAGTTTTAAAACTATTTATAATAATTTTTATATAGACAACTGATGTGTGCCCATTTTATTAGTTTCCAAGTTCAGTGGTCGTTAACATAGAATTTTTTGATTTTAAACTTATTTTGACTGGTTGTGTGATTTGATATCGGCTATAAGCAGCTACTTCTCAAATTATGTTTTATTTGAAGGGCAATCCTGTAGAATCGTCAATGATGGTTATAGAAAATCCTTGATTAGCATAAAGCCTTGTTATACAAACCTCTTCTAATAAGAAGAAATGTTCTTGAGATGATTTGGTGAAAGAGTCCGTCTTAGTGGGTTCGTATGCATACCACCATGATGTGGAATAATTAAAAACTATTTCAAAATTTCATATTATTTATTCTATCAGATACCACATCAACTCTCTTCATATCAAGTGTAAGAACAATATAAATGAAATATTGTTATGAATAACACTAAATTCTCAACACTGCTAATGCGTTTCCGCATGTTATCTACATTTCCATCACTAATTAACTGGATCCGTAGATCACAAACTTTACTCGCTCTCCTTTTCTATGCACAATTTTTCTCTTCCGGGAAATTCATTATGGAGTAGTTACATACGGTGATGGTTCGTTTCCGAGCCGTGAAGCATAGACGATAGTTCGTGGTGCGAGAGGATCCATCGGGAGCTAGTAGTTTTAATTCGGGGAGACTCGCTTTTGTTCGATATAAAGCGAGCCCGACCCCGAACTACAGTTCAGAACGTTCTAGCAGGCGTGAGCTTAATACGTGTGTTGATGTGAAGACGAGTGTAGTAGTAGTTGATAAGTTAGATCATGTTCGTATCTTTTCTTGCAACTTGGTTCCACTTTTGCTAATAGTACTCCAAAGTCAGCAGCTCTTAGATGACAAAAGTTTCCAAATTATTCTAGGGCTCTTTTAATAAATCCACTGGCATATCTGACTCGACTTTTCATATGTAATAACATGTCCAACCTCCATTTAAGTTTGGTTAACTGCTTTTGTAGCCAAAAGTCACTAGAAATAACATCCATATGAATCCACGATGCCGGCTGACGAAATAAATCAAATGGTTACGTTGTCGCTTCAACGATCCCGTTACGTTATACACTAAAACGAACTTAACAGCGTATATCCGCTTGATTTGGCAAGACGAACCTCAACGAACCACAGACCAGATCACTGGTTTGTTGAACCATGCGCCGTTTAAGTGCCGCTTTAGAGGTTGAATGTATGATTGTAATATACATTCAACAGATGTTGCCATATTAAAATCAAAAAATACTATTGTCACAATGATACAGAAAGTACGAGAGATTCCATTTAAAAAACTGATGATGGATACAGCAGAAATACCACTAGCGAGGAGCACCCACGCCCCTAAATAATACACTTCCTATTTTCAAGACTTTGAAGCGATTTGAAATTGTTCCAATTCGTAAGACATATAGAAACGGCGCAATGTTCTCCACAGTAGGTTACGTACATACGCACACTCACATCATGTCAATAACAGCCTAGATGGATCCATGAAGACTAAAAACAAATAAATCCACAAAAATCTGGAACAATTTGTTTAAGTAGTTTATAATATTTCCGTTACACTACCTATAGTGGAAAAATATGAATGAAGCTATCTATCTATATTTATATACTGACACTGACTGACTCACTCATCACGAAATCTCCGAAACTATGAAGAGGGATTTAACTTAACTTAAACTTGGCAGATATGTTCCCGCCAAGGAAACGGATTTTCCGAAACTCAATCCCAAACGGGGTTAAAAGGATTCGATATATGTGATGTATGTGACTGCTAATATAATCAAATACAATTTACATAATAGACAGATTTATAGATTCATCATCACAGTTCTGACGTTGACAATAAAAATATTTTATTAAGTATTGAAACTTGGAGAATGACATCACGACGGCTACGACGATGGTTTTTTGTAAGGGCATCAGCTATTCCTACGAGCATAGCCCGCGAACAATAGATAGTATTATATAAAAGCCGAACGACTTGAAATTTGGCAGGTAGGTCCCTTATTATAATCAGGACATAGGTAGCAGTTGGGAACGGATTTTTCGGGATTAAATGCAAAAGTGATTCGAATGTTTTCACGTTTTTGACAGCTCATATAATCATGTGTTCTCATGTCAGACAGTCATAGATTGATGAATCATTATCACAGAACACATTGTCTTTGAATGACATTACATAACTCATCAGGCAACGTTTACATGACAGACAGGTGATAAATTGACCAGTCACACAATGTCCGTAAAAGACCATCCTAATAGAAAGATATCCCTGTCAATTCAAATAAACTTTCACATGACATATGAGTAGATTGTATTTTGACGTTTTTTCATGCCTTTAGCTTTTTCTACTCATTTGAAATATGCATTTAACTTGGGCAATGACATCGCGGAGGCGGAGCCGACGCCTTCACTGTCACTACGTGTTATACGTATAATGTAAGTAGGATGAATTATAATTTATTTAGTATATTTGAGTTTAGTTAACCATAATTTTATTCGTTAATGAACAATACTAAATTAACAAAAACGAACAGTAAATAAGTTTTGTTCAAAATGTACTTAACGTATCTTCTTGTGATTCTAATAACACATATAACGGATATGAGGTAGACTTTTCCAATGATTAGATTAGTCGGAAATATTGCCCAACTCTATTTGACAAATTCTTATTCTTGTGACATAGTTTTTTCGTAAAGCTTAAACCACACCAAGTATTTTGCAATACGGTTAATTATTTCCCTAATCTTATATATCTTGCGGTAATGCGAAAGAGGTTGGGAAATTCTAGTTGAGCTTCATCGATCTTGATGTATTTGATACTAAATAAAGATTACTAAGAAAGTCGCGACCGCATAGCAAAAAATTACTAATTTGTGAAGCGAAAATAGGGCGTGGTCACGAAACGGTTGTGGTGTGAGTAGAAAAAGCAATGTCTTGGAGTTACTTTATGGTTAGGTGTAATTATGTTGAACATAATAAATACATTCTTGAACTCATTAAGGTATATTTTACGAGGTTCGTGGCAGGCTCATGCGAAAATTGAGACCAAGTCCATTTATTTTATACGAATACGTGTTATGCGGAGTCGTAACTTGATGTTTGTCACACGTTTCCGCAAATGTACGTTCTCTACTCTTATCTACCGAAGTTTAGCTAAATTTGAAGAAAATGTATACGAGCGGTGATATTTTTCCCGCTAGAAGACATTAATTATAGGCGAAGACCGTTATTTCATCTCTAGAACATGATAACGATTTAGTAATTCGATGAACAATAGCTTAATAGGTCATTTCAATTGATTCATGAAAAAAATTCGAGACAACTATTATAACCGTTGGTTTCTTATTTTATGATGAGGTTGCAATGGATCCATCATCAATCATACCTTAAGAGTGTATAGGTTCATGTCTGATGAAGGGGAAAACCCACAAGGGTCGAATGAAAATTAAGTTTCATTGACGAGTAGAGGTGAAACTCACATCACAATGCTTTGGAATATTAAATAAACATGTATATCTCAATAATGGTTCTATTATTAATTTGTTGTCAGTCAGGCAGAACCATTAACTTCGAAGGTAAATGAATAATTTGCGCCATATTGGCCAGAGCCATTGGAGAATTATAGTTATTTAAGGACTTCATGAAGTACTACCATATTGAGTATACTATTATTATTACTAATAATAATACATTCAATGAACTTAGTTGCAACGACTATTAAGTTCATATAAATTCAGAATCAATCGTATAAAAAAAGTGAGAGGCACTCATTCACAACCAAATACACTAGCGGCTGTAAAACTTCATCTTGAAAACTGCGGTAGAGGTACTAGAGATGACGTCTTCTGGGAGGGCGTACCAACGATTAAAAATTGTAGTGGCTTCGAATAAGGGCTTGATAACGTTCTTTTTTGAGCTTCAATGTGTGGCCACGAAGGTGATCGTCAAAATTCCGAGGGCGAATATCACCCGTGTTGGTGGCTTAAGTGACCATTGTGAAATTTGAGCGTAGTTATCATATCACCCCTGATGCGACGGTCTCCAAAGAATATCAGGTTGAGACGTTTCAGACTGTTAGTGCGAGGTTGTTATTGGAAGCCAAAAACTGACTTTGTAGCTCTTCGTTTAACTTTCTCCAATATATTTTTGTTTCCAATATATCGCAAAATTTTGGTTGCGCCTAACGCGATTAGGAAATGAATGGTACGCAGTCGGTTGAGTAGTTTCGTGGGTACTCTTTTCTGTCTTATCTTCAAGTATTTATGGCCTTGTATTTCTGGCAACTAATGAACTTGTTCACAAGATCTACACCAGACAGTACTCTAATCTAACGTGTCTGGAACGTCTTCGTCTCCTCTGCTTCAAAGTGATACTTTTTACTTTCCAAGACGTTCTCAAACAGTATGCAAGAAATTAGAAAGTACACCATCACTTATTTTGCGATTTTCCTACCTTGGCTATAAACATAACGAACAGCCAAATTTGAATATTATTAATCCTCATGTTTCAAGCAGATCATGACTATAATGCACTAAACCACCCAGAGCCAGAGAACCAATGATTTGATAAACTCGTTTGGATTTGAAATGAAAATACATCATGAATTTATGTAATTCTCATCCCATTTTATAATAATTAGGCATAGGTACACACAAACACGAAATTCACTAAGCGAAAATCATGATATATTGATACCAATCAGGACTTTTAGGTCCTCTTATTGGAGTAAAAAAAATCGTTGTTGTAAGAAAGCTAATTCTATTATGTTCCAATTTCATGCAAGATGAGCAGGATGTAGGTTGGTGAATGTGATTTTTGTAACGCTCATCATATCTTTTTGTCGTGCAGCGAAGTTTTCACTCAACGTCAAAAGTTATTGATGGATTGTTACTAGACGATGGATTTTTCATCCGCCAAATGCAAACGCACGTAAGTAAGAATATTGAAAAGGAGCAACTTATTATATGTTACATTCGAGGATCTTTAAGTTTCATTGAAATAATGTTACAGAACATGTTTATCACTTCACGAATTCCGACAGAGCTCTTAAAAATCATACAAAAGATGATGATGGATTACAACGTGAAGACTCAATTAATAGAAGTAAGCCTAATAATTTTCGAAAACATCTTAAACTATAATATTACGATTAAGTTCGTTACGGAGAAAAGAAAGTAGGATATGCCCAACTGAAACAGAATAATGTCTATAGAATCGTTAAGAACGTTTACAAATAATGATTTACGATAGAAAAATTCATTTGATGCAATTTGGTGGAAGTTTTTCCCTATTCTGATGTTATGGATCAAATTTATAGTACACAAATTCAGGATTATCTATGAATCATTAGTTTCTAAGTATGATGTTACATCTGTCATATCAGGTCCAACAACCGATACATTAAAAATTTGTGCCGAATATTATAAAGCCCATCTCTATATGAATTAACTCTTTCATTAGTAGAAAATAGCTGACAGGAAACATATAGGAAATGATTTAGAAACTTCTAATGGAAGAAGTTGAATTATACTCTATGTTGCATTGAAATTTTATGAAATTAGTCAACATAATACCTCACAAGATTGTTGGGTATTGGAAAAAATGTTCTACGTCTTTTCTTAAGTTTCGGTTCTCCAGGGCTCAGGCGTGATTAACCGTACATAGTACTTGGTCCGTTTTGATGTGCACTGTGGTAATGCATATCGTTGAAATGCTTAGATGTGGATCGGTATAGATAAATATTTTTCAAGACTGGTCCTCTGACGACTGCCATTCGAGTGTGACGCCCAATCTTGAGATCCTACAAGGGAACGTGATGGCGTATTGCTTTTAAGAGTCCATAATTTTTTTCTCTAACTGGGAGCAAATAATATTACATATTTAACAAACAAATAGGGCAGCTATCTGGTCTTCGATGGTGCCTCGTGTGAGCGAGATAAGCGATAGTTGACTCGCTCTCGGTGCGGATTAGCATCTCTGCACTAGTTCTCGACTACGAGAACAAGAGCGAGAAGATACCAGTTCTCTCGCTCTGCTCAGGCCCATCCTAATAAGGAATATGTTTATGATCACACTGCCGTACATACCTAGGTTGGGTGATTAACGTAGAATACGAAATTCCTTATTCGTATTATTTCAGAGAATTACCCATTGCATTTTAAAATGTACGAAAGTACGAAAAACTGTAATATGGCCATTTTATTGTAGATACGGTTTGTGATAAATGATCTCAGATCAAATAATTATGTAAATTTATAAATAATTATGAAGACAGAAATATTTTGAATTACTATCTCTTATCGATATAAAAACTCTGGAATTCGTTCACGGTAAAATTGGTGTATTCATATCTCTGATTTCGCTCTTATGCGAAGCAGTTGTCTTAGATGTGATAATGTCTCTAGTAGAAGAGATGTAGAGCCGGGAATAATGCGGCTTGGTTCCCTAAAGATGAACAAGAGATAATGGAATATAATTTTTACAACTTATATTTATATATAATCCAAATCATTTTTTGGTAGCGTTGGAACTATAAAATGAACCTACTGATTCAGAACACTATTATATCGAGAACTTTATTTCTGTTGCATATCAACGATCTTCTAGAAATGAGATCCTGCCCATCCATTGCTTTGCGGACGATGGTACTGTGCATACCACTTTCTCTCCTAGAGCTTAATGAAGCCAGAAATGCAAGACGAGTTGATACGATACATGAAGATTTTGCAGAGATTTTAAAATGGGGATCTGATAATCTAGTGGAGTTTCATGCAACCAGAATTCAAGCTTGTATTTTTCTAGGAAAGCGGATCTCACGTTCATGATGTCAGGTAGAATTTATATCCTCAATGTCCATGTTCGGTATCAACACCAACAGCACCCTCTAATGGGACGATCATGCGAGGTCCATTGCGGAAGTTGCTTAACAGAAACTAGGTTTTCCATTCCATCTCTGGAGCTACTTTACACCCCAGCAGCTTTCATGATCTACAAATCACAAATTCGACATTATTTTGGAGTACCGTTCACATGTTCTAACGACCCGACTTTTGTTATACAATGTATGCCTCATATTCTATTCAGAAAAGGTCTATTCGTCTGGTTGGTGATGTCACACCATTGACCTGTTTAGAACATCGTAGAAAGGTAGACGATTTCCTTTTTCTATAGATATTTCCATGGTCGGTGCTCATCGCCTGTTTTTTCACAACGAGTTATACCATGTAGGCAGACTAGACGACCTCAGGTTGGTTACCCCTAAATTGCCAAGGTTGAGACCTGCAGAACTTCCTTCTGCAGCTCTGCAGGTTCATTCTAGTATCGAACCGTAAAGTTGCCTAGTCAGTTCTTTCCTTGTTTATAACTATCCAAACTTTCGACAAAATAAAATTCATTGCTGGATCATACGACGTTCTTCGATCAATATACGTTCTCCTCTAGTGGTGTAATAAAAACAAAATTCAATAAGGTTGTAATGACGGTGAGATTCGATATTAAAATTATAAATGAAATAATTCATGACAGAAGAAATGTATATAAGGTATGCCCGGGTGGAATGTTAGTTCATGAATACATGACCAATATAGTGTCGAATATATAATTTTGTTAGGATCAGTAACAACTGCGAGTTCAAAAGTTCATGATTTAATGGCCATAACGGGCATGAATATGGGCAACAAAATCGATCGTTGAAATTGCCATTTCGTTATTCAGCGCATCACTTTACAAATTGAAAACATTGTTTCAAAACTCAGAGAATATTAGTTACATTATGGGGAAGGACGTTAAGATTCCGAGTGAGAGCCAGACGTTCGCAACTAATTCATTAAGTGTACGAGTGAGCGGGTAACCGTTCAAAGCTTACAGACTCTTTAAACGAATCTGTAAATCATTCCGAAAACATAATTACGAGAAGCATCCCCAGAAATACAAATCTTATTATCTCTCCCTTCCGCATAAAGAATAGAGTTGCTGAGAGAACGCCGCCGCCTCTCTGTTTTCTCGGAGTTCAGTTCGCCCTACGACTAGGTCAATAATAGTTATATTCAAAGTTATTATCAAAGCATGTCATTCGCAAGGCGAGGTTGTTGGAATTCAAAGGATTCGAAAACAAAGTTAAGCCCCAATTCTTGCTATAAATCTGTTTTGTCAATATTCTAGCTTCATTCAGGAGATCTTTACTCATACACAATGTAATAGACTTAATTTTCAAATGTAGATCTCCACTCATACACATTGTAATATACTTAGTTTTCAAATGTAATTGGAAGTGTGGGTTTGAAACTGTTGAAAATATGCATGTAGTAAAGTCTTGTTATTAGTTTCAACTTTTCCGTCGATTATATTAATTTTTGTTCAATAAAATGGATTCTACGTACTTATGTAGAAGTCAGAGGAGAGAGACAGAAACAGGTTGAAGCAACTAATGGAGATCTCGCAAACATTTTGAAATAAGAATCTCATAATCTAGTGGAGCCTAATGCAACAAAAACTCAAGCTTGCGTCTTCTCCAGGAAGGCGGATACCACAACCCCAATATAATGATGTCAGGTACAACTATTCCTATGAAGTTTTCCATATCCATGCTCGGGATCACCACCAACAGCACCCTCTCATGGGACGATCATGTGAGGTCCATTGCAAAAACCGCTTTACAATAACTATCATCATCAAAAGTGGGTGGGAGGCTAAGCTCCCTGATGCACTTAGGCCACTTAGTTGGGCCCATTGTGCGCCCCGTAGTCAGAAGCCTATTCTATTCTAGCAGGTTTGTTGCCCGCCAGAAACCCAGAATATTGCCAGTGCTGGCTTCCATAAGTTCCCCTGGGAGCAGTTTTAATTCTCCGAAGTGTCGGTGCCTAAGGGATGCTAATGGGCATTCCAACAGGATGTGAGAGGCAGTTTCTTCCACCTCTCTGCATTTCCTACATATTGGGACACAATAACTAGGTCTTCTATTCCGTGCCAAGAACTACTTTTTGTTTGCTTAAATAATTTAACACACTGTTAATATCGTATTTAAGGCCAATGTACACACGAAAACAATATGACCATACAATTTTGAAATATTCACCTATAATTGATCAAATTAAATTAGAGAACTTTTAATAACTTGCAACTATCAGTTATTCCTAACACTCCAAACAACGCCCATATCATCTAGAGGAAACAACCGTATATATGTTCGGAGTCTATTTTATATTACATTAGTCTGAGATTTCATATAATGCCAGACGGTTTCTTATGTTGTCTATCTGTTAATTTTTCATTTTATTGTCTTTTTTTAGGATTTTGTATCATTCTTTCCGAACTTGCATGTTTCTGAGTAATGATGCGAGACGTGTGGCGATGACAAACGTTTCTCTGTTAATAATAATTTGGACTGAGTTTATAAGAGCACATATATTTTTCTAGTTTATAGATAATAATAAGTTGTAAGAATATTCTGAAAAATGTGCAGCCCAGGGTAGAAGTGAATCTTAATGCTACATTGGTCCATCTGCCAGAAATGATACGTAATTCATAATTGACTCAATATATTTTCAGTGGCTGAATAAAACAAATACCTTTTTAGGAATAAATTTTGAGGAACACCTCTCAAAATCATAGTACTGAGAAACTAATTATCATTCGTAATGTAGCGCATCTATCACTTCGAAATTAACTACAGACAAAACAAATTGTGTTTTCGAATCGGGACTATCCATTTGATTGAATACTGTGCATCGCAGATTTGTGGGACATTTGAATAAACCATAGGTACTTAAAGCGAATGGATGGCAAAAATATGGTTTCAAGTGTTTTACATTATTTAGATTTGACTGGCTTCAAAATTATGAAGCTCTTTAATATAGAGGGTTAGTCAGTTTTTCGTAGACAAACTGCAACAGGAGATAGAACAGGTGTTTTTAAGAAGAAAAGTTCCTATAAACATATGTCGTAGAAGGCTTCGTTTTCGAGATACAGGGTGTTGAAATTGAAAAAAAAAATTCGTTTTTTGCGAATATCTCCGGAACCGTTTATCGTACAAAAGAAAACTTTTGTAAGCATTTTCTACTCATAGTAAGCTATGTTCTGAGCGAAAAAAAATTTTTTTTACTCTTAATTGGTGAAAATTTTGAAGGGGTAGTGGGTGTTTTTCTCCCCAACTTCTACGCCACTGAAAAAAGTACGGTTTTGAGACAACCATTCGAACCGCCAATGTTTTCTACACAAAAAAGGGTACTCTTGGTCATAAGCTCTCAAGTTGACCGTTTTCGAGAAAAATCAACTTTTATGTTGAAAAACATGGTCAATTCTTACTAATTAAACAAAATTTATTCAAACGTTAGAACAAGTAACAAAATCAAAGGATTGACCATGTTTTTCAACATAAAAATTGATTTTTCTCGAAAACTGTCAACTTTAGAGCTTATGACCAAGATTACCTTTTTTGTGTAGAAAACATTGGCGGTTCAAATGATTGTCTCAAAACCGTACTTTTTTCAGTGGTGTAGAAGTTGAGGAGAAAAACACCCACTACCCCTTCAAAATCTTCACCAATTATGACTGAAAAAAAAATTTTACCGCACAGAACATAGCATACTATGAGTAGAAAATGCTCACAAAAGCTGTACAATAAACGGTTCCGGAGATATTCGCAAAAAACTAAATTTTTTTTTCAATTTCAACACCCTACCCTGTATCTCGAAAACGACGCCTTCTACGACATATGTTTATAGGAACTTTTCTCCTTAAAAACATCTGTTCTATCTCCTGTTGAAGTTTGTCTACAAAAAACTGACTCACCCTGTATAGCTAAATAAAATACAAAAGATTTCCTTCAGGGCATTATAAAAAGAATGCGGTAATCTTAATAACCTATAAAGTGTGCTAATTACACTTTAAAATTACTGTGAGTTGCAATTAACTGTACGTACGTATATTTAATGATGTATTTATTCTACATATGGCGTGCAGTTAAGTACCGTACGAGGAAGACTAATCGTACAGATTAATCACTTTCAGTTCAATTTACGTGGATTAAGTCGACCACCTGCCGCCGAATATAAAGAAGAGCCAACCCCAGTTTCGTAAGAGTTATATATAATTTTCCGACGGAATACATGTGATCGATTAGGTTCAGTGGTATCAGGGGATAGAACCTACTATCTCGGGCAACGTCTATTCCTATCCTGTTCGTCTTTACACAACAACAAGGAGGAGACGCTTCGATCTGTCAAACAAGTGCCCCGGGGAAAGTTAATATTTGAGACTATGCAAACTTACCCGCAACGCCTGTGGCTACCTCAGCCTATTGAAAGTTCTGAAGGTTATTTGTATACTGACCTGAAACAATAAAATACATGTTAATTTATCAGTTCGGATATGTTACCTAAAAATCATCACATAAACGTTGGAAATTATAAAGAAGAGAGTATTGAACATTATTTCGAGCTACCGATAAATGTAATACTCAAACAAGAATTGTTATGTGTTTACTTGAATATATACCGTGATTACAAGAATAAATACATTCCAACCATTCAGAGGGTTTTGAGCTGGTTTTCAAACCAATAGCACGAAAATGGCGTCGCTGCCAAGAGCTACTATAAGAAAATATCAAATATCCATAATTGACATTTTATTTGAAAGCTCACATGATACAATGCGCCGATTTAATCGAAACGATATTGTCACCGAATTGAGTCTAGTGTTCACAAGATGAGGTATGATATTCATACGAGCAAGTTTGTTGACTGATGTTGATTGGCTTTGGCGTAATGGATGTAAATGGGTTGGTTCGTATGTATTAGTGTCGAAGATCTCGTAAAATAAGAGTTAGGAGATATTGGAAACATCCAATTGTTAGGGAAATATTAAATGTCCTTCCTTTCCTTCTATAAGTGAAATGTTCTGCCAAAAAGCTTCCATTGGACTTATCAGCTGCTCCGTATTTATTGTTTTCATTGCAGATACACTCCATTTTTTACTGCTCTTACTACACGTATCGTGTAACGGTAATATTGTAATCGGGGCAAACCATTTTTCCGGATTTTCGCGAATTTATCCTTTCAAGCATTTCTGAATCGATCTACTAGACTATTTTTGACATAATGTTCGTGTGTGCACCGTTCCTATGATAATATAGATTCTAATTATAGCTTTTGAAGCCACTGGCTATTTCAGTTTCGATAAATGGCAAGTGAGGGGGTTAGTGTGTTACAGCTCATGTTAAATCCCCTCATTTAGCATTGCCCCAGAACTGGAATATTTGTATTTGTGAAAATTACCAGATTTCCTTTTTATTACATACATACGCACCAGCGAATGAATCTATAAATTACACATGAACTAAATGAGAAATTATGATTATGAAAACTAATGAAAATTCCAATTTACCAATTGGCGATTTCGTATCACTTTTCAATACATAAGTGACTTATGTCAAAGAGATCGGCACTGTATGATCGTCACGTTCTAACCAAACACATTTTTATTTTATCTCAGTATGTTTAACTTGAACAAGTTTCACGATTGCAATCAGCACCCAAAAATAAAGTAGGAATGGTAGAAATGAGACACGCGTGTTGTGACAGTTATCTGATAAAGATATAAAATCCGAATGTATGTTAAGTACTATTTGGGGTTGCGTTCATTCTAACATAACATGGGGATTGAAATAAGACGCCTGTTTGATACGCATAATTAAGTTAATATAAGCAACTGTGACTATGAATAGATATGGCGAGGTCTCGTCGCAATATCATGAACCCCCGAAACCATAATCGTGACATAAATTTCATCTCTCGCGAAGACGAGTTTCCTATTCGAATTCATCCTATGATGCGTGCAAGACATTATACTCTTCAATTTGAGAGCAAACACTGTCATTGAATTGGTTGAATTGATTGGTACTTGTCTGGAAATGATAAATTATGAGGAAATTCAGATATTTCGTTAAATATTATTATGATAATATGAAATACCTTGGTCTAGAATCAATATATGTATAAATTCTCGAGAAATAGGTCACATTAATACATATGTTTCCTATTTATATATAAGTATACAACTTCATAGTACGATTGCGAGGAACGTTGCAATTTCGATAGAATTGTTCAGAATAGTATATTCTACAACAAGTTTGGAATGGCTCAAATTCCACGAGAGCGAAAAGTTTCTAGTCCGAGCCGAAACCGAAGACTACGGTCGCGAGTGTTGAATACGCCATTCCAAACGTGTTAGTAGACTATATTTTCTCTAACAAGCTGTTATTAATTAATAATAATTTATTTTTGTTAAGCCAATTGTCCCGCAGAAAGTGAAAACTTTTTAATAATTTTACTAAATACAGGTAAGTGTTGTCAAGGAATGCTTTTGTCACGATTATATGATATAAACGCAAGGTGGGTGAAAATTAATATGTAACCATAACAACCGGAACAAAGATCGCCGAATGAAAGCTGTTATACAAGGCGTGGACCAAGATGATTACTTATTTCAAGAAAGCGGTTAAAACGTTATCGATTGGTCGAAGGTGGTGATAGAATATACATACCGGCACAGTTTGTTAGAATAATATATGTTACAATCTAATTTTTAATCATAGAATAGATAGTTTCAGAAAGCGTGTTAGAGAAAATGTACACTGTTTTTGAAGACTGAAAATTCGTTGAATATATCTGCTTGACTGCTCATAACAGATTCTTGATATTCTGCATTCAATATAATTTTCTCATGACCATGTTAATGTATCAAAGAAGTACCTACGATATTTATTACATCCGTGATCCCTCTATGTCATTGAAACTATAGGATTCTGACTTTATCAATAGATGTTGTTCGTTGCACGCCCTAAAGCAACATGTAGAGTAAGTTATCAATTCAAATAATGTACACTTAATCCAAACTGTCGTGTAGATGTAGTGCTATATGAGACATTTTTTTTTCTTATGTATGATGGACGTTCACAAGAAGTAAGCAGTAGTAAGAATCAGAGGAAAAAAGGTCAGCATGTAATAATTAATAAACAACTGCGTGTCATTTCCAGTCTATTTGAAGTTGAAAACTGTGATTGACTGAGACGCGCTTTTCAATTAGCGTCGTATTAATTGAATCTAGTTCGTCAGTGTTTGTTCTCTGATACGAAATACGTCCAACGTTTAACGGCCGAGAGTGTCGGCAAGGAGGGGGGTGGGGTGAGAGGTTGGGTTGATGGCGGTTCTTCGCGGTGCCATACCCGTGACGGTTTCCGGAACTGTTTCATATGCATGTAAATGTGCTCCGATTGCAGAGTAATGATTGTATAATGGTGAACTCAGGTACACATTGCTCTATAACCGAATATACACCGTTTCATTTGTTCTACGAGCATACTAGATGTTCAAATTGTATCTCATCTCGTTGGATATATACATATCTTCAGGCTGACACCTCCACTTTGAATAACGATCAATAGATTTATTCAAGATGCAGAACATACAATAAACAATTTTCTCCGTCACATGCCAAAATATATTTGTCTTCAAGTTCTTCCATTATAAAGATTGAATTGAATGACGTTGTCACTACAACTTTATGGCCGTGTTCCGGGAGGTTACGATTAGGCTGAATCAGTTAGTCATCCTATAGACATACCGCCAATATTTATGATACAAATCGACCTATGTATTAAAAGGAATGAGAGTAAAATGAAAGATATCTATAGATATTTTCCCTTCTATATAGATATGTCGGTATTCATCAGAAATCTCGTCTGTTGTTTCACCACGATATTCCAGATAGGCAAACTAGACGAGTTCAAGCTGGTCACCCCTTCACTGTTAGATTTAACAGTGTTTAAACAAACATTCGCTATTTTACACAAGGCCACTTAAGAGATACCATCACACCCAACACATTATCACATCCACAATTACTTAAGGTAGCAGTATCACTAAATGATTCACATGCAGATTATTAAACATTCTATTAAACAAATATACTTTCAACTCTTGAACTAAATTGAATTGAAGATATCACTAAAAATAAGGGTTATAATGTTAATGTATGGGAACAAAACTCAATGAGAAAGTTGAAGGCCTTTTACCCTCACATAATAGAAAAATCGGAAACTAATGTTGTAAGTTCAATATATTTTGTAGATGCACATTCACAAAAAAAACAATATTTCTAAAACGTAATCTTCTGCAGCTCGAACTTATATTTTTATATAATGAACTCAAAAAGGTACAAAATGCAATAATATGGAATTAAAAAGTTTGAATGAGATAAGCATAATGATCACGTTGCTATTTGTAACTCGCTTTGATAATGTCACTGTGTAACGAAACAATAACTATTGTCAAGAAGTAAACTTAGAAGTTCGTGTAAATTTAAATGTCTTGTTTCACTATATTCTACATTTTATTTGAAATTAAGGACTGCATATTCTATGAATGTAATGGTTGTGTAATAATAATTTCACCAAGTATTACGGAATGTCCTCTAACAGAACCTCCTTGCACAATGTAATAAATTGTTCGCTGCTATTTATTTTCGGAATTACCAATTTCCAAATAAACTCTTAATCTTCAACTCTGAAAGCATGTGCTCAAGCAAAATTTTCGAAATAAAGTCCCGAATATAAATAAATTGCTCCAAATTAAACCACATAAATAAATTGACTTAAGCCCGTCGATAACAAATAACAGATACATGTTGAATATGTCTGTCATTAAACGTATCGTTTCTATTAATTCATGAACCTGAAACTGGAATCACTTTGGGGGGAATTCTCAAAACTGTCTTACTGAATTAATTGTGCCTAGTTTATAAAAGTGAATAAAACAATTTCTATGATGCGTTCCAGATTCATGTTCAGCTAAAATTTGAAGTAATATAATGAACGAAAAGATCCCGGTTCCTGATTAATGTTAATCTTTAATTATACTGAGCACATTTGTTGGTTCCATTAGTATTCATAATAACGTTAATTTGTAATTATACTGAGCTCTTCTATTGGTTCAATTAGTATTGAATGAATATTAACATTGTGAATTATTAAAATGTGAATATTATATCAGATATTATATCAAGTAATTTATGGCGAATACAACGCTGAGAATATCATCAAATGACAGGACCAGCTTGTTTTAGTGACATTGATATCATATGCGAGTTGGATCGATGTCGAAATATCCGTGTAAACAATAACTTACTCTCATATCCTTATAGCCGGAAATGATATTCAAATATTGATCCAATTCTATATGGAAATTATATTTACCATGGTATAGTATCATTAAAATGATAACTGGCATTATTTGGTTCAATTCTATTATATCAATTCTTTCGACTTGATCGGAAGAGGAAACTCAAAAAAGTTCGAATTACGCTGTTGCAAGCCTCCACGTACCGGTAACCGTACAAATCTCTGTAGAAACTCTCGTGACGTAATACTTAATGTACAAAATCAAACAAAATTCATTAACCAATCTCAAAAACAAACTTCCGATTAACCTACTCAACAAGTATTCCCTAAATTATATAAAAATACAGTAAGCTACATCGCGAAAAATTGAAGAAACTAAAGCTCCGGTTTCCTAGGAAGCGGTATCGTTATAACAGCGTCGGTAAAATTATGGTGGGAGAAGTTACCGAAAACAGTGAAAGTATTTTCCAATAGGACAGCGATGCATACCGTAACGTAATTTAGCGGTGCCGCAACATTTGAGACCATGATATGGTGCGAAATAGTTCATCAGCGATCTTGACGGCATTGGCTGTGTAGAGCCGGTGGGTGTATAACTGTATATGTATACATCATTTTCAATTATTTTGTACTACGATATGAGGCGTTGTCTAAGACATACGAGTTTATTCCAGACTGTTTTTTGTAGTAAAACATTTATAACAAGAGAATACTAATAGATAAGCATTTTTTTCTAGTGTACGTACGGAAACGTGTTCACCACAGAAACAACAGGCGATTTTTTCGCCAACTTCCATTATTGAGTTTGGTCATGACATATCATATGCCGTAAATAATAACAAAATTAATCAAATTATACGAGTTTTTCTTTATTCTTCAAATTAATCAGATTTTAATGACAAATGATCTTCCCAAAAGGAAGTGAATAGTGTATAATAATTTCAACGAGACTCCAAAATACACAGGAATTATACTTAGGTGATATTGGCTTTGAGATCCGATTTGTTGGAATGGTAATGATGTCATCTCTTATATAATTGAGAATACAATGAGTCAGGCGAAAATACCATTTGAACTTGTTTCCATTACAATATAGATGGCGACAAACTAAAATCTGGTAAGCAAATTCTTCTATAAATTTTTAAATATTTCAGAGTCCTATGCCATTTCTTCCTCTTCTACGAATATTCTAAGGGCGACATCAAGACCATCCATGTTAATCACTTTCAATCACAACACTACCGTCAGAATTAAATGTTAACATTACCTGATTTCAAACTTATGCGCCGCCTGTGTATGAAATATATCACCACCAGTGTATGAAATATAACTATGATACATTAAAATAATACTAGAAGAACTAGGAAAAAAGTGATTTAAATTGATAAATATGACGAAAAGACAGGTCCAAAAACACATTTTTTGCAGTATTTTGACAAATTGTCACGTCCATTAAAAAATGTATGTTCAGTTAACAAGAATAATGAATTGGAAACAGTTTCAACCTGACAATGAAATGTTACAGCAGATTGAATTAAATATAGTTATAACTTCTTTACTATGAATTTATTAGGTACTTTGCTAGTAACTTCAGTGATTGTGTCAATACATATCATTCATCAATTACGAAGTGTCCTTACCGTCTCTCCTTTATACTGTTGGAGAACTAAATAGGGTTAGCAGATCTATTTTTAATATCTATCGCTAAATATTTCAGCATTTGCTGCTATCTATCAGAAAATGACTGTAGAACAGTTTTTTTTTCCAACTGATTGCGAAGGAGCACTCTAGGCATCAGTTTGATTCAGACATTCGCATTCTGTCCGAATATTCAAATAAACTTGAAAGTAATTGCCGTACTTAGTACTAGTAGATTTGATGCAAAATGTATCAAATGAAGACCTTCAAGAGTAAATGTTAATACTTCACAATGTCAATTTCACACTGTATCAATAAATTCAACAAGATGAAGTTTAAAATTATGTATATTATGTTAATTACGAATAATTAAATGATGATAAGTGAAACTTTTGAATTCTATTGAACTAGTTGAAGGTGGCTCTAATTTGGTTAATTGGTTGGGTTCCAATTTTTTTTTTGTTTAAACTACGCCAAATCTTTGATTAATAATTTAATTTGTGAAGAAAAAAACGGAACCAATCAACCAGTTTAGTTCAATAAAATACGGAAGTTTCACTTACTATCCTCCAGTAACTAATAAATGCCATAGCTTGTTCCCTAAATATTCAATACAACCCGTTTATAGACGTAAGAACAAGCACTAATATCGCCACCGCTAATATTGGTCGTACTTTTTTAATTTTAATTTAACTCGCGGACGTTAAATTACTTTCCCAGGAAACCTAAGCTTAAAGTTGCCGTTTGGCGTTTCGAACCTATCATTGGAAGCGAAAGTACGTGAAACCGGGATACCGCTTCAACCTAGATGCAGCATCAACATTGAATTGGGTATATGAAACAGCGGTTAGACTATTACGTCTACTGCGATTTATTCAAATATCGGTACTGGGAGGCTAGATACTATCTAAATTATATTACTACATAATGTACATAATAACCGTCAATGAACGAATCCCGTTTGACCTTGTCGAAACTACTTTAATGAACCTACTTTTCATTCGATTTTCCTTCCTCTAATACAGATGGATCAAATATTGAAGCTTCTGTGGTTTTAGATGAGGGAGTAATGAATGCCAACAGAATAATATTATGACGGCAACATACAAAATCCATTCCAAAATTTAAAAAATAACAGTTGATGGTAATACTTCCGTGATAAGTAAAATTAAGGATATGTTATTAAGAACACATTGTAAGATGTAAATGTGATATTTTACAAATATGTATATTTCAAGAAAAAAATATTCATTATTATTTGTTGCTCAAAAACATTTGGGATTTATTGTAGAATTTTCTTGCCATGTAATACTCATGATATCATCACTCCGATCTATCGTATAAGAGCACCTTCAATCACATGAGAGATGAATACGCTTTCAATGAAATTATTTCTTACTCCAACTTATATTTTCTACAATGCCAACGTTGTACACAATATGCTTTGAACGTGGCAACAGTATGTCAGCTGGAGCGCGGTTATTCCTGGAAATTACAATTCCCGGTAGCATACGCTTATGTAGTTGCGGACGGTATTCGCCAGACATTGGAGGAATAACTGATCTAATTGAAATACTAGTGAGCTGGCTAGGTGAACTTCTAATTAATTATTGATGTTATGGATTCCGATCGGTACCGTTCTGAGGAGTAGGCCTCGGAACTTCAAAGTAATAGGCTATACGCCGCAACTGTGTAGATTAGAAAACACGATTAGATTTTCCAACATCCGGACGTTCAGTATTGATCCCATTAGTTAAATCGAATTATCATATATAATACCACAAGAGCTTCAAAATTATCGGGTATTTCCCGATAGGTTCGTTGCAAATAAATGAAGGAGTCAAGTTTTTCAGGTTAAAAAATCACGAGCGCGAAGCGCGAGTGATTTTTCCTGAAAAACTTGACGACTTTATTTGTTTGCAGGGAACCTTGAGGGAAATGCCAGATAATTTTGAAGCTCGTGTGGTATTCGGGGGATTATTTTTCCGTCCCAAATGAACATTTCCTTTGACTTTTTTATCGATGGTGGACAGAATTCAACCTGTCAGTTTGAAGTGTGGTTAATTTGACTGAATCATGTTTTGTTTTTTATATATAGCAACTACCAGAGAAAATTTTCAAAAAATTATCAGTATAATACCATGTAGGTTGTACCACGTGACGTCGAATGGTGCAATTCTATTGGTCGATATTTGGGACGGAAAAATAATCTTAATTATTGTCTTATTCTAGTAGCCGTAGGTTAAATCGGCAGATTCTCATTTAATGGTTTGACAACTCCATTCAATGCTCAAATGTTCACAAATTTGCAGCAAAAATACTCACTACCACATAATATGTACTTACCTTCGTCCTTTCAGTAGCGTATTTGAAATATAAAAGTAACTTCCCAAATGCATTTAGATGTCCTACTTTAGATAAAAACTTACGCTAGATCTTCTTTACTCATCTTGTTCGGAAAGTTTGTTGCTTTGATCGGTTCCAAATGACCTCTATTATATAATATCAGATGTCCGTGAAATATGTAAGAACTAACCTAATAATCCAATCTTATTACAATTAATGATAAATCAATATACAATGAATACTTGACCTACTTTAATGAATTATACTAATCCTTTCAACCATAGGAGCCGAGAATATTTCTTTAAAACCTAGCTAATCCCTCGACAGATAATGAATTACAAAGAGCATATTCATGAATGGAGTAAAATGTCACAACTATTTACCAAGTGAAACTACAATCACGTAAAATGAACAAAGTAGAATTTTTCTCATATTTTGGAGAGGCTACACAAGAGGACGTTTTTCTTTTTTGCGTTTCCTCAAAAAAAGGCATGATTTCTAAATAAACTACCCGTTCGACACCAATTTCTGTAACCATCTGTATCATAACTAATAAGTATGCCATCACGACCGTTCTTTCTACTAATTTTTCTTCTCTTTTGCTTTGGAATCTGAGCATAGCAATCAGAGCCTACACTTGTTTAATATAAGGTCGATCTCCATGGAGATCATATGGAGATTTCTCTGAAACACTATAAGTTCCAGTCCTATCAAGTATTCACAGGTTCTGCCCATAAGTATTGTGGAAGATCATTTCTAGAATGCATCACGGCGCGTGTAGTCACAAGTTTTCTGTTCTCCCACTCACAAAGATTTTGCTGAGATATATACGGCATAGTCAACCTTTGAGTAATATCTTTCAACCGCATGACATTGTCGCTCAGAAGAACCGTAAGAAAATGGCCAGAATTTTCAGATGCAGCAATCATCATAATGAAATATGCAAATCTATAGAGAATTCATCTTTGAACATTGCATAATATTTGAACCAAGATAGATTTTTCAAACGGACCACATACATCAGTAGAGACTAACATACCAGGTGTATCTCTGGTTCCAAACTTTTTCCAGCGAATCTTCTCATATATACAGCCTTCACACGGCTGCGCGTCTGGTTTTACTTCAATCCCAAGTTCTCGTTGGATTGAGGCCTTCACATGGCTTTTATTTTGATGTCCTAAACGTTCATGATACAATTGCAAAAGATTTTTATTAGACACAGCTTTAACACAAACTTGTGGAAAATCAATTCTCCTTGCCAATATGTACAATCCTCCAGAGCGATTTCTACTCTCAGACAAGACAACTTGCTCGTTTACTTTCAATTGACAAACAGCCGCACTAGAGAGAATTAACTATTTGTCTGTTTATCATGAGCTGCTAGAGTAGAAAATAAATTTTTCTAAATACCAGGGACATACCACACATCTGCCACCCTTTTCTATCGACCATCAACCAATGCCTGAATCTCAATAGTTCCTTCGCCTACAGCTTTAATAGAATCACCATTTGCAGTAATCACACTATAAGAAATGTTATTGTAGAACGATGTGTACTGGCAGAACATAACATTTTTATTCACAATGTGATTCGTGGCTCCATTGTCACCACAGAAAAAATTCTTATATTGTTCAGTATTTAGCACGCATGTATTACAAGTTTATTCGGGTCATTCCGTGTTCCTTCCACTTACCACAAGTGATTATCTTGTGTGGGTCTTTACTATAATTATAAATCCACTGATTTTGGTTATATTTGAATCTACTTTAGCTATCCTCACCTCTACCAGTGGGTCCTTTGCAATTTAAAGCCTTCTCGTTCATGCAGAATTGTGAAGTGAGATTATCTAAGTTCCTTCTATTTCTAGACACAAGCATTCAACTTGATCTGAATGAAAAATAAGTTTCTGGAAGTGAATCTAATATTTTACAAGTCTAGGAATTTTGAACTTCCATCTTTTGTAAGATTGGGATTTAAATCATTCAATTTAGAGGTGTGACTTCCGATGACATTTACTTCATCCATCTTAATATGACTAAAAAATTGTAAGCATAAATCAAATAATCTATCCTCATCAAACCCATCAAAGGGCCGTTTCAGTTTATTCCAAACTTCAATAGAGTTTGTGAACCGCATTTGGGAAGCTACATATTGGAACTTGTGATTTTAACATGTCTTCAGTCATGTTCGTTGTCAGTTATAGCAAAAGCGTTGATGTCAATTTTGATGAACTCTTCATGTTTTTTATCATAGTCTGCCTTCTCATGCGCCGTTGCACCAAGTCCAAACGGCTGAGGAGCTGTCATCTTACCTTCCACCATATCCAGTGCTCCATTTATGCTACGCAATACCAATTTGTAGCCTCCACTTTAGCACACATGTGTAAAGTAAGCACTACTTTTAAGCAGTTTCAAAAACGGGGCCTTTAACATTTTGCGTGTTCCCAATAAACAATTGAAGACGATGTCTCCCAAGCTAAATGAATTAAAATGGAGCATATTGAAGAAGATTTTAATATGAAACAGTAATTCTAAGTCAATTACAGTTTTGACATGTTCAATTAGTTATTTATATTCATTCCTCAAACAAAAACTATCTTCACACACTATCTATTGTATAATATTCTTGGACAATTAAGTGCAGGTGGATAGGTTATTCTGGTCACAAAAGATGTGCGTTCTATCAATATTTAAATCAAATCGACAAACAAGCTGTAAAATAGTTTTAACTGATGACAATATTTTAAATTTATAGTCTTTACGTCCTTGAATCATTCATTTTCATATGTAATAATCCTGAGCTATTATTAGCAGAATATCATCATTTGGGTCAGTCCCGTTTGTATTCCTCCTTTATAAATAAGTAAATCCTTATCACACACGATTTAAAGTGAATTATAAATGGAAAAAAACATAATCTAGTTACATTTAGAAGAAAGTTTAATTGTCGATCTTGAAAATATATAACAGGTTCCTTTATTTTTGCCTTCACAGACAATTAAAAAGAGGCTGGAGATCTTTTTTATTAACAGGGCTTACTATTCTGTGAGCGAATTTTCATACATCTTATCTATATTATTTCAAATTGTATCTTTGTTTTTTTTATATTTTACACCTATAACTTTTAATTATGAATTTAACTTACGATTTTTAAATACATTTCAATATTAGTATATGCAGGAATTCTAATTTATTGTATTTTAAATTGCATCTACTTGTTTCATATTTTACAACTACTTTTAATTATGAATTTAACTATTGTCCTTGTTGTAGTCTCACATTGTATTTATATTGTATTACGTTATCAAATTGTGCTATTTGTGACGTATTCTAGCATTACAACCGATAAGGTGGTAAAGGTTCTACACCAACTTATAGATAGGTACTAAGAAGTAATAAGACCATCTATATATTATGACATTAAGATACATCACATGATAATTGCGTCCAGATATTTCTAACCATGTCAAATAATGTTCTTTGATTGGAATAGAACATCAAAATAATGCTCAAGAACTATGGATCAAAACAGGTTTGGTTTGTGGCAAAATTTGATTCAGCATTAAGAAGTTGAGCTTTGCGATGTTGGCTTGAATTAAGCATTGATTAATATACAATGTATATAGTATTACGTGCTTAAAATCTGCTCCAGTTTTATTGGATAAGTAACAGAATTCATTTCGCAACATACATTATCTCCTCAATACTGTATACAACCAAAGTAACGAGGAAATAAATATATGCAAATGTAATATATCTTTCAGATATTGTATAGCCAGTTGGAACGCGAGAATTTATGAACAAGGTAAGTATGTTTAAGTCTAATACGTGGAGATTATTTTATGGAGATTGTCGAGCAGGCAATAAATAAACATTTAGTTTTACGAGATTATCTCAAAGTATTTAGTATTGGGTTGGTTGGAACTTCCACTCGTTAGTGGCGAGTTTCCATAAAAGGCTTTACATCGGTTTATACAAGTCGTACTTGTTATTGTGCCAATTGTATACTATTAGAAAATTATCACCTTCTATGTAATTTTTATTGCGCAAATACACAAATTAATGTGTGTCTATTACACATAGGTACACAAGTAATACTATTGCGTTTATTGCGATTTCGCTGAAACGATGACGAAGTTATATTTATAACTTATTTGAATAACGTCTGAGCACCACGATAAATACATTCCGGAAAGTCTCTATCTGAATGTGGGCAACCATCGGCGGAATATTTTCTCTTTATGTCAACTAGGGAAGAGGAGAACACGAAAAACGGCCTCAATATTGTCAACTTGTGCAGCGACCCGTTTCCAATGAAATACCAGTCAATAAAATTTCAGTTCTACAATATGAAGAGTAACAGCTTATCGCGAGGAATCGAATTCCTTAAATAAATTTAATTGAACATCCGCGGAGTATCTTCCTACAATATTTGAATAACGAAACTTACAATTGTCAATATAATCATTTAAACACGACTTACCAGCTATAGACTTTTGAATAAGAATATTGGTAAACTATTCGTACCTACTTACTGTCATGTTTCGAATTGGGAAACGAGATATGGATAGAAAGAACGGTTTGATTTTATCAGAGATTTCAAATATGATGACTTGATGATAACCGCAGGAAATTTATCCGATTTGCATTCGACTACTGAAATCTACAATCTCATCTCTATAATTTAATAATTTTTCGAAATATACTGCTACGACATCTGCTAGCTTTATTACTTCCAGTTTCCATCTTCTAATGTCACTCCTTGATTGCGCTATTACAAATAATAAACCGGCAATCCCGCAGGAGGAATCAAGTTCATCCATGTAGCGAAGATATTAATTAATACCTGCAGAGACAGGTGGTGGCGTCGGCTTCGTCGCCGCGATTTCTTTCCCTGAGTTTCAATACTCAAATGTATATTGCGAATGATTAGAAGCACATCCAGGCGTGAAAAGACATACTATTTTAGTCTATCTTATGGAAGGAATGTTAAATTTAATCGACATTGATATATATGTCTGTCATGTAGACTTTATCTGATGTCTTATTTTAGTGTTATCTTTGGTGTATCATAAACAGTCTGAGCTGTGATGAACCATCATTCTATGAGCCGTTTGTCATGTAAACGTTGAGGGATTACATAAACTGTCAAAATTGTCACACTATAGCGATCAGAAGCTCTTTTATTTTGGCCTAATTCAATGAAACATATGAGCATCTGGTATTTTTCAAAGTTTTTGAACAATTGATGTAGACAGGTGATACAGCTTTCAACTTGACTATTCAGCTTATATACTGTAAAACTGACTTTTAGATATGTAAAGCAACTTTTCATGGCTAACTGTGTTATAATGTCACCAAAATGTGTTATATTGATAGCAAGGATGACTAGACATGTCTTGACATATATATTTTTGGAAAGCCTATTTTTTCAGATTTTCTGAAGTCAAAGCCAACTATGGTTTCTTTTTGAAATAACGAAGTTGGCTTTTATAACAAACAATTGTTAAATGTCAATTTTTCCAATATGATAAATGTGGTCTTCAGCAATCGACGTTCGACTAATAGGTCACTTTTTTTGTACCTGGTATTGAAATAAGGGAAACTGTCAAACAGAAGCTATTTGGGACACCCCGTACATATAAATAAAGACGAATTTGATGATAGCCTGAAATACGAATTTGAATCAACGAGAGTGTAAGTTGGGATTGTGACGTCACACTATCGAAGTCAATTACTTTGGTGACCGAAAGAAAAATAATTTGCCCAATTCAATACCCATTTTATGCTACATGTGTCATTGGTGAATTAATTCGGGTGGTTCAGTGTCAGAAATTTTTGAGAAGATGCAACTTCAGTAGCACATGCTGCGAGTTCACCAAACAAGATTTTTAACATAAACGACGGGCATTATCTCGGCGAAAGAAGCGATGTGTATCGATATTCTCTCGAGTTGGTATCTTAAAGACCATACGAAATCTCTATTTGCCACTTTGCAAATGAATTACATTTCAGAAATCGCTTTGCATTATGTTACCTTAATGCGTCAGGAGGTAGCTGGATATTTTAGTTAACAAATGTTCTAAGCAATTAATTGACTTTGAAGTCAAAAAGGATTATTCAACAGTTAATTTCGGAAATTGAATGCGTATGCTCTGCTCGATATAAATTGAAGATTTTTAAGCAGATGTCGGTCAATCGAAGCCGCTTTGAATGGTCAAAAGCTTTCTTCTATACCATCAATTACATTTACGAACATTAAAAAGGAACGTTGTAGAAGGTTGTCGTTGCTCGTGGAGCCTGAGATTAACAAGTACCTAAACGGATGACACCAATGCAATGCACGTCTGAAAGCAACTGTTTCAGTAGTTAAGTCTCGAGAACGTCAAGGTTAAGTGAGACGCGTCGCGATTGTCTAAAGGCGTGCAATTGCAACTAGCAATTCGCATACGTGAACTAAGCGACATAACATTCGCAATACCAATGTGACCTAATTTCTCCGAAGTGAGGATTGATTAATGCAACTCAATCATCATCTATGACAGTAAGTGAAGGAATTAACACTAGACAACACGTATCATTAAAATTATTCAGCCTTCTAAGAGACTCCGCCATATGTCTCAATGGCATGTATGATGGACTCATCAAATAGTTCCAAAATGTAGTTTTTCTTTATATCTTTCGACTTACGAAAGAAAACCTACAATGCTCATGGAACATCATATAGATACTTTTCAATTATCAACTTAGAAAATATATTGTTATGAACGTTTCCGAATTGATAGTGTGTCAGACCTTCTACAACCATAAACCTTTACCCTAAAGCCGACTACACACGGACCGGCAGGCTTGACAGTTCTAACTGAACAGTCCGCCTGAAGACCTGTCGCCGGATGGACTGACGACCCTCCAAACGTTCACGTGAATCTGAAATATTTTTCAGTCTCAATTTATTATGGCCTCTACTGATGACGACGTGTTAGCGCTTTTCGGTTTAGTAGTCGCTATGGGTAAAGGTAAAAAGAATGCCAAAAAGAAACGTGCAGTATGGTGCAAAGAGTGGTTGAAAAAATTCTCATTGAATCCTTCACTTTTTTTGATTCCTTGCGAAAACTACTCCTTAAGTTATTAATTTTTTTGAGAACAGTAGACTTCGTGCAAGAAGGATCGCTTTCCCTCCATTTTTCTACCAATTTCAAATATGCCGCATCTTTCTTATCACGGTCGTGATAGTTTTTCGATTTCACACTCCGCAGACACGGCTCACTATGATAAATCGGGATAAATTCCTCCAAATACCTGTTTTCTATTCGCGCGACATGGTGCACTCACACTAGAACTGTCTGACAGATAGTCCGACAGGCGACCGTGCCATACACACGTTCAAACTTGTCTTTGATTGCATCAGGCCGGCCGGATAGACGAACATATTTTTGAACTTTGTCCGGCCGCCTGAAAAGTCTTAACTGACAGGCCGACCGGAGTATATACAAGTTCAGGCGACAGGCCTTCAGGCGGACTGTTCAGTTAGAACTGACAGGCCTGCCGGACCGTGTATAGCCGGCTTAACGTACATTATTATCTTCTAGTTAAACAGTTATCCCGGCAAGAATATGATATTTTTTTCCATAATCTGGCAAACATCATCCTATGATTAGAAATGAAGGCATTATCAAATACTATTGAACATGCCTTAGAAGTGGAATTAGTTTCATATAATGATTGATAAAGAAAGAGAAAAATTACAGCCGAGTGGGTTCATGAGCAAAAATTAGAAAATTAGTGCCGGCCAAATTTATTTCCAACTTTTCCTCCAATCGTCCAAGTAGAACGGAGTTTACGCTGACATACACGCTGTTTTAATGTGCGTTCAAACATAATTGGTCTGTAGTATGAAGAGATTAATTAACGCATTTCGTTTTTAGCCACATTTTTTTACCTTATTATCGAATCAAATTACATTTTACTATGGACTTCAGGGGTAGTTTCCTAATTTCATGGAATGAATGCTGAATTTAGGTAAGAAGGATATGACTTCATTGGGAAACACAAAGTTCCTTGTAAAATACAAGTTATTAATTCAAGACCTCAAAAATTCACAAATCTCATTCGCATTGAAGCTAGTGAAATTGTAACACCGGAACGACCTTCAGTTATGAATGGTGTTTAATGGATTAATCTACGCAACAGTGAAACTGCGTATCCCACTCGAGTGTTAATCAAGAGGGTAAGTAGTTCATCAAGCATGGCTCCCGGTATAAATAATGTTCCGCAACAAAATATGAATTAGTAGAACTTCAGGGGTAGTTTCCTAATTTCATGGAATGAATGCTGAATTTAGGTAAGAAGGATATGACTTCATTGGGAAACACAAAGTTCCTTGTAAAATACAAGTTATTAATTCAAGACCTCAAAAATTCACAAATCTCATTCGCATTGAAGCTAGTGAAATTGTAACACCGGAACGACCTTCAGTTATGAATGGTGTTTAATGGATTAATCTACGCAACAGTGAAACTGCGTATCCCACTCGAGTGTTAATCAAGAGGGTAAGTAGTTCATCAAGCATGGCTCCCGGTATAAATAATGTTCCGCAACAAAATATGAATTAGTAGAACCTTGGGTAATTAGCTCAGTGGGTGAAATTGCGAGCTCGGAATATCAAATTACATAGCTTTTGAAATTCAGAAACAAAAGAACAAGAAACGAAAGAATGGCGTCGAGGAATTGCAATTAGATTTGGACGACTCAACACGTAGGAAAGTCATCGCGCGGGGCAGTGAGTATTCAAGGCGTGTTTATACTAATGGAAGAATTATGGAAGAATTTTTAATTTCGCCAGTAACTACAAGTAGGATATGATTTATGGATGTCTTGATTAATCTCAAACCAGCTGTGCGGCTAGACATACGAAGCGCGCGGTTCAAGCAAACATCCTTTTGCTTAATATATTTCCTCTGTCAGTGGAAAATTATTACAAATCAAGGTCTCGTTCCCCTTCTGACACCGACCACCATTACACGTCTTATCTCAGTGAATAATACAAGACCTTAAGCAATACGTTCAACACAACACCACAAGGGCGTAATTATAGCGCGTTGCCGAGTGCCGAGATCTTACATCACTCGCACTTTAGTACAGTCAAATTAGGATTTGAGATCGAAAAAATTGCGGGTAAGCTGGATTTTTGATATGTTGTTACTGGTGGTCAAAAACGTAAAATGCCAAGTTGGCGTATCCCCACCTGTTTCGGAATCGCCGCCATCTTGAAAAAATTTTGGATTCCATTTATCTCGCTTCCCGTTAGTCGGAGGAAAAAAAGTATAAGGACAAAAAATGTTCATTTTCAGTTTTTCTACATTTCTTGTTCGGGTAAAACTCTCTGTAGTTACTTCCCAAAAAAATAGAGGTCGCCAAAGTCACCAAAAATCCGATTTTTCACTTTTTGACCTTCAAAAATTAATGTAATACGAAAAATTCTAAATGAAAGTTGTTTATCTTAAAAAAATGTACAAAAAATATATTCATAGTTTATAACAATTTCTCAATTGTTTCTGAGATATAGCGTCTCAAAGTCAGGTGCGCTCCCCCTACTTTACTCAACCTAGTTTCTTGCAAATGTACGAAAAATTGCAGTTCTTCTTGTGGGTGCCGAAAAGCCGGTCTTCATTGTTCCGTCATTTGCAAAAACTGTGAAGGCAAAAACTGTGACAATAAGCCAGAACTAATGATCGAGCCGGACGAAGAAGATTTATACGAGGAATCGCCGTCTCAAGTCGGAGGAACATTATGGGAAGACGACGCAACATGTAAAAATGCAAATAAACAAATGGAATGTAAAAAAAAATTTAATATGGTTATTAAATTTACCAGGAGTTCAAATACACATAACTTGACTATATTGTCAAAAACACAATGTATTCACTACAGACATTTAGCTAATTTTTGGCGCGCACCTGACTTTGAGACGCTATATCTCAGAAACAATTGAGAAATTGTTATAAACTATGAATATATTTTTTGTACATTTTTTTAAGATAAACAACTTTCATTTAGAATTTTTCGTATTACATTAATTTTTGAAGGTCAAAAAGTGAAAAATCGGATTTTTGGTGACTTTGGCGACCTCTATTTTTTTGGGAAGTAACTACAGAGAGTTTTACCCGAACAAGAAATGTAGAAAAACTGAAAATGAACATTTTTTGTCCTTATACTTTTTTTCCTCCGACTAACGGGAAGCGAGATAAATGGAATCCAAAATTTTTTCAAGATGGCGGCGATTCCGAAACAGGTGGCGATACGCCAACTTGGCATTTTACGTTTTTGACCACCAGTAACAACATATCAAAAATCCAGCTTACCCGCAATTTTTTCGATCTATCCCCTTTTTTTCGACTAATTTGACTGTACTACTTCGTATTGCTGTATGCGAACCAGATATAATGATTACTACATTCTCCGAAATATGTACCACACTTACTACTTTAAGGTTAGTCAAGATTTTGCAGATTTTTGATGGTGATGACATTTCCGCGGCAATTTTAAACGCATTCCTATTTGCGGCCAATTTGATATGTTGTACTTCCATTCAAATTTATTGCAGTACATTGCAAAATGTTTATATTATAATTGGGTCATGAATCGTGAATCAAGTTCTTACTGACTGTTCAGCCTAGTCAGTCTTACTGTGAGCTTCTTCTCTCTAGTTTAAAGTCGACATAAACAGAAAAATTATATTCTTAATGGATCTTTTTATAATTTACTTTTGACAATACAAGTCAATGTCATAAACTATCTTATTTTATATCTGTCCCAACAAGTAAATTGTATAAAAGTAACAAGAACACTGACTTTATGATACTTTTACTTCTCGAATAAAGTCATTGCAGTAAAGAAAAATTATACCATTCACGAATAGCAGATCCACAAAAACCAATTATGATTCACACTCAATCTCATTCAACTTCTGAAATGAGTTAACTCTGTGACTATTTAATTTGTTCGATCCAATTCAACATAGAAGGCACTGGGCGAAACTATAGAGCTTATTCTGATTTGATTATCACATATTTGTTTCATAATAATTATTGAAATCTGAAAATCCATGTGGATTACAAATCCTATAAGAATCTTTCCTTGTCATTTATTAAAGGTAGGTATTAGTCTCTTATAACCATGAAAATTAGCTTAAAACCATGTAATGAACTGACTAAAGAAAATACGCGATTTGTTAGCAGTTTTAATTGAGGATGTAATTTTTGTTCACTAAACGGTTGAAAAGCTTCCCTCTGTCTGCATGTGTTTCTTGGAGAGTCATGTGGTAAATCAGCAACAAGATCAAAGTCAGTCGACGTTGTCGGCATGAAAGGCACTTTCAGACGGAGGGAAAAAGGCGAAGGACAGATTCGCGTCGCGGTCGAGGACAATGGAGTTAATTCGCAAACGAGAGACTGGAACAGAGAAAGAAATCCAATTAAACGCCAAGCTTTTGCAAAAAGACGAACAGAGAAGGCTGGATGCCACAGTTGCTGATAAGAATACAAATGTGAAACGGCGCATTGCAGAGAACATGTGTAAATATTCTGGAGAACTATCGACTATCGAGAATATTGTGGGTGTGAGATGCCAGACGAAGACGATCTGCATTATGATATGTTGTCTGTAGGATGGAGCATACCATACAAATGAACCCGGAGTTAACAGTGAAAGATGTTACGCGTTATTAGAAGGTAAACCAAAATTATTATTATAATTATTACAATTATTACTATAGCTAATCTATTCACTTGGAGTCGTCGTTTTACCTGAATATAATTATAACTAATTTGATGTTTTAAACTTCCCAAAGCTGAAGAATGAAACTTGAATATACGAGGGCTAGGTAAAAAGTCCCTGAAACATGAAACAAGACATGATTTATTTGGTCGAAATTTATGTTATGTCTCAACATAATCTCCTTGTAGCCCGATACACTTCACCCAACATTTTTCTATTTCTTCCATCCCTTCCAAATAATACTATTTCGGAAATCCTCCAGAAGAGGAGTTTGTTTCAGCGATGACCTCATCTTCGGAGCCAAGTCTCTTTCCGCCAAGCCATTTCTTCAAGTAGAAAAATAGATAAAAATCACAGGGGGCAAATCTGGAGAATATGGTGGATGACGAACCTATTCGTAGCGCAATTCATGCAATTTTGCCATTGCGACTGCGAACCTGTTCGCTGGTTCGCTGTCTTGGTGGATGAGCACGTTTTCTTTGACAAATGGGACCGCTTTCGCTTCAAATATACGCCGGTGATAGTTTCTCCCTATTCAAGGCAATCGATATGGACGATACCAAGTGCTTCGTAAAAAAAAAGTGTCACCATGACTTTGTTGGCCGATAAGATCAATTTGGCCTTTTTCTGCTTTGCTTCGCCAGGATAAGTCCACTGTTTCGACTGTTCTTTGCACTCTGGTGTGTTTTGATGGATTCATGTTTCGTCCATAGTTGCGAAACGGCGCACAAAATTATTTTTATCACGCTTGAACACTCCTTTGAAGTTGTCACACGTTCGAGCATGCTGTCAACAGAGAGCAAATGCGGCACTCATGTGGCAGATAGCTTTTTCATATCCAAAAATTTATCCACAATGTTGTGCATCCGTTTGGTTGAGATGCCCATAGCCTCAGCAATCTCGTGGACTTTACCTCGCCAATCGTCCAGTATCATACCATAGATTTTATAGACGATTTCTGGCGTTGTAACCTCAATTGGACGACCAGAACATTCGGCGTTCTTTGTGGCCATACTAGCACAACAAACATCAGTGAACCATTCGTGAATCGTTCCAATCCATGGTGAAGAGTTCCCATAATGATTAACAACCGATTCTATAGTTTGCGTAATGTGTTTTTCACACAAGAAACAATGTGAATCAAGATGCGAAATTTACTTTTTTCCATGTTTACAGAACTCTTCAAGATTGCTTGCTTTCGATGGGTGTCAACACAGAACTGAATGACCTATTATCAGTCTGAATATTGTAATGCTTTCTAGTTAAAGATGGTACATTACAAATGTCACATGGGGTTTTCGATAGTGGCGGCAACTGTTTGATTCAAGTCACACAGAGCAGTCGACAAAAGCAAACACGAAAGGAAAATACGAAGAAATTTGAAAGCACATGTTTGTTTGCTGATATAGAAGATTATTAAGAGGGCATTAGATTTTTCACGCTCAATATATTCGTGTACAGAATAAAAAATGATGGATCCGTCAGTGTACTTTGCATGCGGTTGCTGATATCGAGAAATCATTAATCAAACGCGGAATATGCAAAACCTTTGGGGTTAGATGTAAACAAGGCTGATTTCCAGCTTTCGGACGCTCAGTCGATTCGTCAGTGTCACATCCTAAGATGTTCTGGAATAACCGCCGAATTTCAAGTAACTGAGTGTGTAATGACAGCTGAATCTGGAATACGAATCACATAAATCACTCGCAACAAGCTACTGAATATAGTTCATAGTTCATTATTACCGCCATTTATTTCTTCTCGGAATTTATTACGTTTTGTGCCTCTGACTTAAGAACGATTAATTATACACAGAAAGAAACATGACCGTCTTTCAAGACTACAGTTCATGAAATTAGGTAACAGAAATTCGCTCCCGGTGAACATTCTACACATCGTTCACTTTTTCATATCCATACAGTGAGAATTGTTATAATGAAAATTCCATTCCATTGGATATTCAAAGTCTTCTTCGGCTTTATTAATTGAAAGGCCGGCGACCCAGAAATGTCTTTCTTATACCTTGAGCTTTCTTAGAGGCGAAATTGCATAAGGTCAAATATTTGATAATCTTGCCGTGGATATATCGCTCAACGCGAGATATTGTTCTTTGCACAATGTCAGCCGTTATCAGATCCGATTTTGAGACATTCCAGCTTCGATATCGATTGGCACAATGAAGTTCTACTGGCGACATTCTATAGCCATTTGTCTCAGCTTCTAACTTATGGACTATTGGTTAACAGTCATCTAGGATTCGATTTTTCTATTGTAGAGACGCACCCTCAAATACTTCCGGCGGAGTTGATTTATTGCCGTAGCCTGTTTTTACACGACAAAGAATGTCCATTGAAAAAATATACCAAACATAATTGTCTTTCTTTCAACTCCGTGAACACGTGACTCACACGTATAATAAAGATTTAAACTTTCAACGAAGTAGAAAGTTTGTGTCCAATATATATTGATAAAACTGTCTAAGTTGTCAAAAAACATTGAATAAATCTTAATATTATGCTTATCAGGAAACAAACTAAGGTTCGGTGACTCTTCTGTGAAAAACTAGAATTCGATCGATTTATTCCACGTCAGCTCTATTTCAGTATCAAACGACGAAGATGAACCTCTATTGAATTTAATCAAGTTTCAATGATTTACATTCGAAATTTTCAAATTCCAATGTTTGGACCTGTAATGAAGAAATATTAATGTTTTACCTTAGGCCTCGAGCTTGACAATAATTGGGTGACTAGCTTAAGCTCGTCTAGTCCATCTACCAGGAATCTCTCGTGGTGGAATACCAGATGAGATTTCTGATGAACACGGTGGACCATGTAAGTATATATAGAAGAAGAAAATATCGCCAACGTTTCCGCGATGTTCGGGAGTGGTGGCATTCTGAATAATCAGCAATCAGATGAATAGCCCTGTTCTGAATAAACTCTAAGAGCTTTATCGTATGCTTCGGAGCTGAACTCCAATCATATGAACATTACGGACATGTTGAATCTGTGCTTTGTAGATTATGAGGAGGTACTAGGATGTAAAGTAGCTCTTGGCACGGAATAGAAAAGAAAGTTTTAGTGAAGTGGTTCCAGCAAATGACCCCACATGATCGTCCCATGAGAGGTGCTGTTGGTAATACGGAGCATGGATATGGAGGAACCTGACATCATTATATTAGGGATTGTGGGATCTGCCTTCCTGGAGAAAAACAAGCATGAATTTTGTTTGCATTAAACTCTACTAGATTATAAGATCCACTTTTCAAAATCGTTGCCAGATCTTCATGAATTGCGTCGACCTGTTTAATTTACGATCGTTAACTGGACATATTTCGATGAAGAAAAACGTAAAAACATACCATCACAGAAAAATTTAAACAGTTCAATTATATTTCAGGTTGGATGCTCAATCAAGTAGAAAATCTTAGAACATCAATGAATCAGTCAGAAAATGAAAATATAGAGGGAAATTAATTTTATTAGGTATCTTACTTATACTTATATCCAATCTGGAATCAATTCTCACTCGACAGCATTGCTAACCACATTACGTTTAGGAAAACAGAAGATACGATATAGAAACGTAAGTGTTATCGAACGTAAATCTCGCCTGCTGTATAGCATTTCCGATGAAACCATGTATTTTCCTTCTGAGACGTCACGACGATTGTCCATTATCATAAGTCCGCAGAATCGGCGCATTGCAGGCCCTTTTGCCGGTAATGTCACGCCAAACTATTCCAGAAGTTCACTTATTTCATATCGTTATCAAGAATTCAACGCAGGTTTCTCGTTTCCCACCGTACCCTGATTCGCAAGCTGAAGGAGTCGATAACGACTCCATGATAGGTTCCAGTTGGAAAATGCCGTATTCTGAAACTTTACATGTCTCGCAGTTGAAATACAACAGAATGGAACGAACTACGATTGTGGAGAAAATTGATTGCGAATCTTATATTCAAACTAAAATCCACAAGTATTGATCATCCATTTCTCACAAAAAGTTTGTGATATACGGTATATAGTACAAATAAGAGCACAATTACTTTGGTAAATATCGTTACGTTCATCAAATAGTTAATTGAAATTTTCAACTCAAACGGTTCATTTTCGAAAACAAGCAATCTATAGGTCTGTTTGTTTGTGTTGCTAGAGATGCATAGAGTAAGTTTAGTAGAAGAACGTCCGTTCGTTTGTGTCGATCATTTAATCTAATTGTGTTTCATTTGTGTTGAGCAAATTGCTCTAGATTGAAAAAGTCAGACCAAATCTAATCGACGAAAAACGACGAAGCGAGAAGAGCAGATCATTTTATAAGTGGTTTACATAACCTGAAACCAGACTTCTTAATAGTTCGGACTTTTCGAGTACCTAGATAAAATTAATGTTAACGAATTCAAAAATGTCAACAGCTTTACAAGATCCTGTCGTTTTACGAGGGTGGTTCAAATATGATCGAGACAAATACTCTGACAAGTTTATTTATTATCGAAAAAATTTACAAAAATTCACAGTTTTTCTAGGTATTCCCCCTCACTATCTACGCATTTTGTCCACCTTTCCGGAAGTTTTTTGATGCCGGTATCGAAGAATTCCTCGGGCAACTCGAACAGCCACGTGCGCACGATCTCCTCTACCTCGTCGGCGGTGTTGAATCTTTGACCTCCGAGGGCTTCTTTCAGTGGTCCAAACATGTGGTAGTCGCAGGGTGAGGACTGTAGGGGGGGTGTTCCAGTACCTCCCACCCCAATTCCGATATTGTATCGAGCGTGAGACGCACGGTATGAGGGCGCGCGTTATCCTGGAGAAGAATCGCACTCGTGCTGGAATGCTCCTCCGTTTCGAGCGATATGCGGGTTTCACGTGTGTTTTCAGAAGGTTAGAGTAGTATGCAGCATTGATGGTACGTTGGGTGAGCAGGAAATCGACGTACAGCACGCCCCGCCGGTCCCAGAACACAGTACACATAACCTTACCCGCGAACCTGGTTGTCTTCGCTTTGACTGGCGCCCCTTCCTCCCTCTTCCTCCACTCTTTAGACGATACCTTGCTTTCGGGAGTGTAATAGTGTACCCATGTCTCATCTGTAGTGAAGATTCGCGTTAAAAAACCGTCCCCCTCCGCCTCGTATCGCGTCAGCAAGCGGCGACAAACTTCCCACCGCGTGAATTTTTGCTCGAAGTTCAACAGTTTAGGAACCCATCGCGCCGTTACTTTGCGATATTAAAGGTGTTCGTGGATGATAGACTCTACACTACCAATACTGATGCCGAGTTCAGCCGAAATGTCTCGAACATTCATCCTACGGTCCTCTAAAATCATTTGTTCTACGCGGCGAATGTTGTCTGGTGTGATGCTGGTTCGCGGTCGACGATCATGCGGCTCATTCTCGACGGTTTCGCGGCCATCCTTGAATGCTTTGGCCCATTTAAACACGGCAGCCCTACTCAGGCACTCACTACCGAACTGATTTCGCAAACGCAGAAAAATTTCCGTGTTTTTAACGCCTTCCAACACTAAAAAAAAATGACAATACGTTGCGCAACGGCAGTCGGAACTTGACGTTCACTCATGGTCGTAGCATGCGCGTGAAACATGCGCTCCCCACGAAAACTATGCCACACTGTTCGTAAGGGACCCAGCTATCACATACTCAAGCCACAACCTTCAAAACATGCGCGCCATCTACAGCATTTGTCTCGATCATATTTGAACCACCCTCGTACGGTTTCCAACCTCTCTAAATGAGGTGTGATGACTCGCAAACCTTAGGAACACCAGAATCGACTTCTTATTGTTGATATTTAATCTTATGTTAGCTAGCAAACAAATAATTTACCACAAGGATGAAGTAATTATGACATTCAACTCATTTCAACAAGTAGACTTACAATTATTCTGAAGATTTTGGTATATATTATAGACTAGAAATTCGTTGAAAGAATTTGAAATTTATCACGACTAAGTCTGAAATGCATTTTGAATTCTTGTTCGTTATACATGGATATGACCTAAAATATGGATAGAGAGACAGTTCAAAGAAACATTTGTTATTGTTTCATGCAATACTCTTACTTCAAAATAATTTTCAATACAATTTCTATTAGTTAAAATGGCTTCTTAGAACTTCAAATCGTCTATTTCTTCATCTTCAGATGAACTAGAAGAGAATGTATCATCTGTTGCAAGTCAAAAAATAGCATTTTTGATATTTTTATTTTTGAACATTTTTGAAAATTTTCTAGGCTATGTTGTCTGTGTCGAAAAGTGTTTGTTTGCAGTCATTCTTCTTTGCTAATCTAAGCTACTACTATCTGATTTGTGATGAAATTAACTGATTTGATCAGCTTGCTCTATGCATTAGCAAGGACACAAATGAACAGACCTAATGAGCTAAATAAATTCAGTGATATGCAACATAAAAATTGTCATCAAACTGTTCAACATAGAATATCACAATATAACCAAGAAATCTAATGTAGATGAGCATAAAATTAACAGAAATCGGCAGTTTCTAGGTGAAAACTGAAACAGTTATGAAAAATCTAATCATGCAATATGTACCTACATTGCCTACTTACTACCACAATATGAAGATGTAGACTAATAATATAGAGTACACAATTAAACAATGTTTTCTTACAGCGTAAATGAACATCTAAAAAAGTCATCAGTTTATCAAATTTATAGAAGAACATATTAGAATACAATGATCATGGTTGGAAGTATTCAATCATTTGTCAAAATGATCATTACTGGATGAGTAAATGTTGGTCTCTTTAATATAGATTTTGTACTGGGATTCCATCATTTGTATACATAACTTTCTCTATCTAGGCCAGCAGTTTGACCACATCACCATCGTCTGACATGATCAGTTCAGGTCTATCATTTTCAATTGAGAATGCCAAGCTGTCAAAGCCAGGAAATATTATAGTGATTATTTTTGACGTTTCTCAAAACCAATGAAATGCTTCTTTATTTGTGGCAAGGGTAAATTTCAACCAATTATGTCATTATTATAGTGGGAATAATAGTTATTTGTTTTACTAGGCATAAAAGCACACGATTTAATGCTCGCTACGCTCGGCTATGAAACCAGCCAAGGCATTAAATCTGCTTTTCTGCCGTGTGAAACATATAATTTTTTCTTCAAATTTGTTCCAATTCCACGCAAAATCGACTTTTTCATATTTAAATTGCGTTTCATTATCAATATCCAAATAACTAAATTATTTTATTAAAGGTAACTGGGCCCTGCGTTACTATGTTTACCGCTGATGACGTTTGTTGAATATGTTTGTTTACTGTTTACTTTGTCATTGTCAATTTTGAAAAGTTGTCATGTTAGAAATGGATTTACTGCAAAGTGAGGATGAATTGATGCAATTAACACCACCTGAGATAAGAGACCAGGCGCGAGATGAGGAAATTAACCTTTTACCGGAAAAATCAAGAACTGTATATGAAGTCACATACAGCAGATTCATGGAATATAGACAGAAGAAAAATATAGAATCTTTCTCTGAAAATGTGCTGATTGTCTATTTTTCCGATCTTTCAAAGAAAATGAAGCCTTCAACGTTATGGTCTACCTATTCGATGTTGAAAGCTACCCTGAACATAAAAAATAACATTGATTTGGCAAAATACCAGAAGCTACGGGCTTTTTTGAAACGCCAGTCAGACGGTTTCCATGCAAAAAAATCCCGAGTTTTTCAAAGAGAAGAAATCGAGAAATTTTTATCAGACGCCCCAGATGAACTGTATTTGTGTACGAAGGTAGGAATATATTGAAAATGATCTATTGTGGATTAAAGAACTAATTTTCAATTTATATTTTAGGTTGTAATTATTGTTGCAGTCGCTGGGGCTTGTAGATGTGATGAGCTTTTGCAAATGAAAATAAATGATATAAATGATATGGGCGACAAATTGCTAATTATGCTACCAAATACTAAGACCAAAAGATCAAGATCTTTTGTAGTAACGGAATATTCAAGCGTTTACAGAAAATATGCAGCCTCCAGACCCTCGAATTTAAATAAATCGGCGTGTCTTCTATAAATATGCGAACGGTAAAGCACATCATCAATTCATTGGCATTCACAAATTAGGTAAAATGCCAGAAGAAATTGCTACTTTTCTGGGACTATCCCATGCGAAAGAGTATACCGGGCACTGCTTTCGCAGAACTTCGGCCACGTTGCTGGTGCATTCTGGTGGGGACATAACAATGTTGAAGCAACATGGAGGATGGAAGTCTTCCGCTGTCGCGGAGGGCTATATTGAGGACTCGCTAGTCGAACATCGGCAATAAGGTTGCCTAGCAACGAAATTTTTCTGCCTAAGCAGTAAAAGTGGACTTTTTCTGCCTAGGCATTGAAAGTACAACTTCTAAGCCTGCCAAGTGTCATTAAAAGGCCGCTTTTAATGTCATTTGGAGAAAAATCTCTTCCGATTATTCTCGGGAATAATCACTGTAGCTTTTGTTTGCTTAGCAAGTGTCAGATAGTTGTCAAAATAATTACCCAAATGTGTCAACGCGTTGAATAAAATGAGTGCAAATCATCGGTTTAGTACCTTTTCTGATGCAGAAATAATTAATTAATTTGTGCCTACGGGCTCTCGTGACTATTGCCTGGCAACAAATTTTCGAAAAATCTGTCAAATTATCTTCAATTTATTCTCACTCTTTTGTTATATTATTACTGAGAATTGCACACCGACAATTTTCGACCAATGAAATACTTTCATTTTGCCTTGTTGCCATACGATTGTTCGATAAATTCGAAAACAATTCTCCCTTCGGGCACTCTTGGCTGTTGCCTGGCAACAAGTTTCCGAGGATCTGTCAAATTATTCTCACTCTCTTGTGATATTACTTATGGTTATGAAAATAGGGTTTGCAGTGCAAACAATTAATACAAAAGTAGTTTAAGTGATTGAGTCACGTTTTATACTGACAATTCAAAGAAGCGAGCGGTTGCAAGTATTTCTTTGCAGCTGTTTGAGGCCCATGTTAAACGATTTCATGATTTCTGATCTTTTTTTTGATTAAAAATCTACAGTGGTTACTTTTATAAGCCGTTGGTACATCATCTAGAAACTATTTCGGAATTATTACGTATTTTTTGACAATATCTTGGAAAATTCTCATTTTTATTTCATCTCAGAATGCCATTCAAGTCTTGAGTACCTAATTGGAATAGCAATTAAGCCAGTAATTCTGATTACTTTCTCGGAAGGAGAGAAAAGGGATATTGATTGCCCAAAAAACATAGATATGTCCTAGTATTACGATATTATTATTGAACAGGAAACAAATATGCTAGAATTTCCAAAATTATTACTAATATTCTACATAGCGGATTATTGTTCTCGTTTACAAAATTAGAGCAACTCAAAACAGCCTTGCAACAATTTTTTGAAATAACCATTCAGACACATACCATTTTGAATCAATCAATTTCCAGTCAGTTCGAATTGAGATTTACATGTTTTGGTCAACAAAGGCAATTTTCAAATAATTAGTTTCAACGTGCATTAAATCTAGTCAAGCAATAATAAACAAAATTCTCTTAATATCAAAATATTTGACAATAATCTTTATTTATTAAAACTCAAACGGAACCTTTTTAATAGAAAACTGACGAAATTTTGAAATCTGGCAAAGTTTAATTTTGCTTGAAGTTTCTACGGCTACCGGCGAGTCCCCCATTGAGTGTCAACGCGTTTCGTGATGAAGTGCCTTCTTGGTAACCTGGAAGGCTTTCCTTAATATTTTCAATGTAATTTTAGATCATGGCCTAACCACTCTCGTAGATTATGATGGAATATCATTCCTAGATCAATAAAGGGCAATTAAGATTAGAAATATTAATATTAGCATTCCAGTCAACAGACTCATTCTAATTACTTTGCCATAATAATCAAACATCAATGGACAATGGACTTTCAAGTAAGCGGTGATGATGCCGCGAATGCAATTAGGGCGATTAGTTGAGAGCCGATCATAATTAGAACTCATTTAAAGTTACTGATGGAATTTGATTCTCTATTCTACATTCTTCAAACAGCAAATAGAAACAAAAATGTTACTCGGAATTCTCATTGAGAAAAAAAATATATTTGGGTACACTGTCGTCCTCCAATTGAGCTTTACTTAAAATGATATTTTTTCCACATCTCTATTTCATGATTGATATTTATGTTTTTTGGGTCATTGATCACGAATAGGGGGGTTAAGATATCATAGACCCATGACGTTCCGAGATATTGGCCATTTTTGACTCAAAAATGGCCGTTTTTTCGAGTTTTCGTCGTTTTTGGCGATTTAAAGGAAAACAACATATTTTATCGACTAAACAGTGGTGAGCAAAGTTGTGATGGTTCGGATGGTTGTTTCATACTGAAGATTAATTACTGCGTCTTATCTGTATTCAGTATAAAGCCGTTATTCCCAAACCAGGCAACTGCATCCTCAAGAGAAGTATCAGATTTATGCTTCAATTCTTGTCGTTTTCTCGCATTGTTAACTAGAGTGCTATCGTCAGCCAGTAGGCACATTGTTTCCGATGTAACATTATACATAAGGTCGTTTATGTAGAGAATGAAAAAAATTGAGACCAACATTGGGCCCTGCGTTACACCCGATTCCACTTTTTCTCTTGTAGACTGCTCTCCTTTCCAATCTACCACTTGGTATCTATTTTCCAGGTTTGATGATACTAAAGTAACAGAGGAACAACACCTTATCTACTGAAAAAGAGGATGATGGTTATTGTTTCTCATTATACGTTATATTTGAGAGACGTTAGAAAATTTTGTTGATTATTTAAATAAACGTCCGTTCTTATCATACACGCCAACCCTAGTCCGATTTGTCCACCCGTGAGTTCATGAGAAACGTGATCACTGTTTTGACATTGTTTCAAAAGGTGTTCGGAAAGAGAATAATGTCATGATGGAAGTCTAACAACGGGCGATGGAACAGCGCCGGTTTAATGATAGAGTACTGATGAATTATACGATGTTATTTCATGCAAAGTTGATAAGTGGCATGTTGAATTCATATACCTTAAACAATAGAATAACAGAATAACGAAAATCGCTAACGCGTAAAGACCTTGCGGACATCCGTGCCAGCTACCGGCGTGTTTTATTTTTATTCTATTAGACCGCATAATTGCTAACAAAAGTCTAATTCAGAATAAAGCTGTGGGAACACGCAGCGCTAATTTCCTCTGATTTAAAGCCATTTTATTTCAGTGCAAAGCTCCAATCTCCCTCCTGTCCACCTTACCTTGTATTTACTCACCAAGATAGCCCAGCCTGTTCGTCGATTGGGCCATACTTGAACAGTTGATACATAATTTCATTATATTGATTCATTCCAACGTATTACTGTAAAAGATAAAAAAAGAGCTTGCATCATAAATTACGAAACAAAACAACAGTTGGCCTTGGTGGAACGATCGATGGCTTAGCATGTCCGGGGGCAATGGAAGAGTATATATGAGGTCGTAGGCGACGGCGTCGATGACTGACGTCTAGACTCCTAGACGCCAAGGCGGGGCGTTTGGGCACAACCTCAATATGCCACTAGGTCAACGGGGAGTGCTCAGCTCATATTTTCCACGACAGCGTTAATTAATGGGAACTAGAATCTGTTCCTCCATGGGGGTGATAGTTTTATGATTGTCATGTGACCTTTCGTTGGACAAATCGCGTGATTGTTGTAGGTTGTAGGTATCGTAAGAATGGAATACTTTTCTTTGCGTTAAGAACACGACAAACAACTGAAAACTGAACTGATTCATTAAAGCAAAATTATGAAATACAGATTGTCTAGTTAAAAAAATCGATGGTGGAAGCCGTTACTTTATGGTAATTTATCATTTTGATTATATGAAAGCATAACTACTTTGTTTTCATACCACTTTCATTAATAATAACGTGAAGACGTAACTATAGTTTCAACACCGAAGTGTCATTATCGAACAAATAGAAAATTTTCTACTATTTGTTTGATAATGGCACTTCTGTGTTGAAATTATAGTTACGTATTCACGTTATTATTAATAAAAGTGGTATAAAAACAATGTAGTTATTCTTTCATATAATCAAGATTGTCTAGTTGGTTAATACGGATAGAGTTCATAATCAAAAATCATAGGAAACCTGGAACTAAAATCGATATATTAAAAGTCTATTTACGCCTAATAATTGCGAAGAAGGCACGTTTTTGATATAACCATAAATGTTTGTATATTTCTCGAATGGGGAAAGCCAAGTTATGGGATATATTCCATAGAGTAAATCGACATTTGTAGTCGTCTTGCTAATTTAATTTGAATATGAACGAAGGGTCGGCGAACGGGAACTGGATAAGCTTCAAACAGAAAGTCTAAACATAAACTCATGAATTTAAACATGTGTCAACGTCATTATTGATTTCACGCTAGCCAAATGGAATTCCCATACGCGTTATAACGAAATTAGCTCTTGTGAATTAATATCAAATTAAGCGATTTGAACACAGCTTACCCAGATTTTATGCGTATACATTGAACGGATAATAAACATGTCAAACATGATGACAAACATGAAAAAGTTACTTGTTATTATTTGAATGTTGTTGATACAATTTCGCTATTTCGAAACAATTATCTGATTGTAGCAATTTCATAACGATAAAATGAACAGTGCACAGTTGAATAAAAACAAATTTCAACTCCATGGCAAGTGAATAAAATTAGGACTTTTTAAGAATTAAGAAAAGGTAACGGAGTCGAAAGCGCTGGAAAAGGCCTGAAATTAATGGAACGCAATTAATTTCAGAGCAGCTTAGACGTTGGAGGACAGGTCCCTGGTCATGAAAATCATGACGGTGAAGTAATTAAACTGGAACGAGGGGATAAGATTTCAGGTGAAAATTTGTGAATGCTCTCTCGTGTTAGACGGCTTTCACACCAAAATAGCATCCAGGCTGCGCCTTTATAATAAAACCGATATGTATTAGTGTGAATACATTAACATTATTAGCAGCAGAATCCACAAATCCACAAAAAGTGAAGAATTCCGTAGAATTACAGTGAAAATAATGGTAATAACAAAGATTATTAAAGATTATTTATCTAATATGTTACAATCAAGAACATTAGGACAATAATGATGCTATAAGAATTCAATCAATAATAATTAATTGGAATTCTGTATTTAGAAATACCAAGAGCGAATAGAAATGAATTGTGATGATGATGGAGCCACCATTTTATTCTTCTGACAATTTCGTCCTATATGTTGTCAGGTAATTTATTATACAGTACAATGCCAATGTTATAAGAATTCGACCTATACAATTCTAATTTATTATGTTTTGTATGTTGTAAATTTACATCATGAAGATTATTATATTCGTATAGTATATCCTGTGATTCAAAAGCTGTTATGTTCGTCTTTACAAATGTTAAAGTCTATCATATGTAAATAAGCTTGAAAAAGTTTTATATATTTAGAAAGGTGGATTAGTTACATACGTGATTCTCTGAATTTTAATTTAAACATATTTTGTATTGCTCTCTGTTGTAATAGAACAACAAGCTTTATGTCTGTTAACTACCCCAGAATGTCATATCATCTTATAACTAAGCCTGAACATTTTTCTACCATGTATTTGTTGTTTCCAATTTAGTCATAAAATCTAAATAGTTTGAAATCTTTTATTTATGGAATTGTTATATTTTCAATTTTAATTAAGCGAAACTGTAAAGTATAACTTTTTTAACAGCATCTATCATGATATTTGTATTTTTCTTACCCGTGACCATGGAAATCAACAAATCTATATATAAACTAGAAATGTGTCGCCTCTTGGAGGATAGATAACTAGTGTGTTTGGCAGAGTTACTCTTCGCGAATCATTTGATTTGGTTATTGATTTCATATAATTGTTTCATATTATGTAACCAAAATAAATTTTCCGTTTCTGGAAATCGAACCTGAGTTTCCTGAGCTCCTAGACCACATCGCCGTTTCATATAATCTGTTGAAGAACGGTGTAAATTTAAGTTTAATTCAATAATTTGTTGTTGTTGGACGATTTTGTTGAAATTGTGGTGAAAACAGTTTTAAATTAACTTAAACATACTGTAAAAGTTTTGAATCGATTCCCTGTATACTATGTTATAATTTTTTTTTAAATATTCATCCCTTCTGGAACGGATGTCTTTGTTACACGATTACCCTGAAAAACAATAGGGTTCGTCACCGAACAGAAAACGATTTTTTTGCCAAAACTAAATATGATCCTTTATCATCAGTTATCGTGTAGACAAGCTTATCGTTACATACATCCAGACAGAGTTCTTCAAAGTTACTTAAAAATGCTCTAGAATTTTTTCCTAACGATTTTAGATATAAAGTAAGAAAAGTGATCGAATGACATTCGATTATAGCACAGCCTTTAATTTCTAAATTGCATTTAATAGAGGCTTCAAAAAGTTAAACAAACTGTCTCGTGTTATTTAAATAGATATCGTAGGTATGGATTAATTTCTCAATTCCTCTATGAATAAGGCCAAATAAATAGTTAAAAACATAATCTTAAAACGTTATGCCCGAAAAGATTCTGGTATTTTATAGTTGGAGATGGTCAATTGACTGCGGTCCATAGACCGCTAGTTATTTGACCGGTCAAAATTCGGTAAAAATATCTAAAATTTTGAAGCAAGAAAATATCAACATTTTTAACCCTTGTTATCAATCGAGTTTACCTACACCTGTCTTCAACAGAAACGATTACCGTTGAATCTCAAAATTTCTACGATCTTGCAATATCGGCACCATTTATATTTTGGTAGTTCGAAAGTGGCATCCCAGTTCCGCTGTATAACAATAAATTCATATTATAATTATTTGTCGGTGTTTTCACAAATTCTTTATAGTTTGGCTTGGAACTGTTCAATGAAATATGTGAAATAAACAAATTGTAAGGAAAAGGTAGGCGACTATTGTGCAGCAACTAAGGTTACACATGCAGATAAGGTGAAGAAGCATATATTCAAAAAGTGCAAATTAATTCACCAAAAAATTTTAAATCAATTTGTTAAACATAATTGGATACACCACCAATACTGTAGCCATAAAATGACTGAGGATTCCGGCCTCCGGAGCTTCTGGTGAAAGAAACTGGTCAAAGTGGGGCATTGTCCACAATGAATTGAGAAGCAGATTGATTACCACACGGTCCGGAAAACTAGTTTATGCAAAATGTAAGTTCAATATAATGGATGAATACAAGAAAACTGATGTAAATATATATTCGCCTTCCGAACACCATTCTTCAGATACCGGGCAGCCAGCATCCGATTTTACCATTATCCATAGCCATTTAATCATGTTTGACGCTCTTTGTTGTATTTTTATTCTAAATAAAAATACAATTTTACTTTTTCTATATATGAATGTTGAATTGCAATTGAAATAACGATTCTTATTTGCATGTATTATTTTATTTGTCAAATTTATTTTGGTCAATTGACCGGAAACTATTCGATTGGTCAATTCCATAACCCTAGACACTCTCATTGGATGAATACTACTATTTCTTCCCACTCCAGTTATGTACAGCCAGATAAAGTTAGAAACCAAAATTTCGAATAAATGCAATGATAAATCAATGTGGCAATTGTTGGGCTATGCAAAAGTATTGAATAGTACAGATGTAAATCTCAAAATGAAACGAGATTGTAGTAGGAATCCTTAGAACACAAAATGTGAAATATATTTTCATGTAACAATTAACTTAAAAAAAGGTTACATTCCGTTTGGCGAATTTGGCTAGCAGAATATGAACCTATAGCAACACGAGAAAAACAGATTTCATCATTGATTATGAAAAATTTTATGTAGTTATATCAATTGATCTGATAAATCTGAACTCTTTCATGAAGGTTATACCGGGATATCAAAAATTATCTTGGTCAAGGGTGGTTGTGGAATCTAAAACGTGTGTCTTACTTCACGTTTGAAATAATTATGTCACTGTCACACTGACATCATCAATAACCTACAAATTTGAAGCCTATTTTCGAAGGGGTGCGCTAGTTAATGTGCATCGAACAAAACGGGGGACATTTCCAACAATTACTGTAATTTAGTTTTTGTTGTTACTAAAACCGTTATTTCATAATTTGTAGTTCATTATTGTTTTACAACTGAAATAAATAGGTACGAAATTTGTAGGTTATTGATGTCAGTGTGACAGTGACATAATTATTTCAAACGTAAACTAAGACCAGTTTTAGATTCCACAATCATCCTTAACCAAGATAATTTTTGGTATCCCGGTATTCTCTCTCAATATCTTCTTGATTCAGGTAATTTATGACAAATGCATTTATTTAATTAGTTGATTATTCTATAAATCAGTTAATCTGTTATCTACTCATTTAGATTTGGTACTAGATACATAAGTAGCATAAGGTAGATTTAAATTTTTAAATTCCGCAATTATTGGAGATAGTTAATAAGCAACTGTAATATTTCAAGAGAAACTAGTAAATATGATCATTTTGATTTATTAATTCGAGAATTTATTTAAGGGGACTATACGAATGCGAATATTTTCATGGCAGATTTAGAGGTTGTTGGTTGAAATACGGCCAGTTCTGTGGGTCCATAATTGTAAATATCTTGAAAATTCACGGAATTTTACGTGCTAAAATAAGCTTGTGTTTGCGTTTCTCATGCTTCTCAGCGGTGCTCGAGCTAATGCGAATTTATAGCATGATATAGGAGGCTGATCTAAACCACCTCGCTTTTTTATCCGCTGGCAAGCAAGGAACCATAAAACACATGGGAAAATGAAAAATATACGTGGGCCATGCATACGAAATTAAAAACCGCCCAGCATACGTAGGTACTTCAAATAATAAATTTGTTAAATAACAGGCATGAATGATTTTTGCAGAAGTCACTACATAACGTTTAATGGAGATCCTAAATAACTACACCCAGAGGCGTAGATAAATTATCGGTCAAGGACCGATTCTGTGGTTTAAACGTGTAAAAAAAAGCAATTTCGGATCGACGACGCTCCCCAAACTTATATTATCGTTGATATGAGAGACAATTTTGCAATCATTCATATCGTTGAGTTCAATTTTACTTGGCAGAATTCATATCCGCTAAGAGAGGTTTTTAAAATTCTGCCCCTGAGGGAAGTAATTCAATGATTTTGGCAATTGACCTCATGGCAAAATATCATAGTAAAACGTAATTATAATCTGATTATTGATAATCGCTGTCAATTCAACTAAACTTTCAATGCTTCGACAAAGTATAATTTGACGTCTTTCAACAGCTTTAGCTATATCTATAATGATTTGCAGCACATTGGTTGCAGTTGCAGCGGTAAACCCAACTTTGCTACCTCTTTCTATGGGAGAGACCTGTTCTTGCTTTCTTGTTTGTAACACCCAGTCAAATATATAAGTAAAGTTGAGTTTTTTGTCTCTACTTAGAATACATAGGAACGTTGAATCAGTTTTGGAGAACAAATTATTTAAATTTATACGAAATATACTTATATATGAATGGGGTAGTACAGATTTTTTTTTAAATTTATTTATTTAACGTCTGCCTAATTCTGCCACTACGGCTAATCACCGATGCCAGTGAGCACATTTTTGTAAACCGGAAGTTATGGCGAGTCCTCTGTTATTCCAACATTGACTCTGGACCGCTGGCCTAACGTCCCCATCCGAAGGAAGGCAAAACATCTACTATATGTCGTACCCATTTATATATTACCTTCTGATCTGTGATGTGCTACTTTTTTGAAGTTGTTTGAACTCGCCCTCATGATGAAACCCTTCCAAGTACTCTTATATTATGATCTGTAGAATGGAATAAATAGTTCACATCATTTCACTAACTTTCGAGCTAGGAGGAAAGAAAGGCGTTTCCTTCATAGTGAGTCAGAAGTAGATGTGAAAATTTTGATTCGAGGATCTTCTCGCCAAAACAAAGTTTTTATTGAATTAATTTTTTGTTCTATATTGCTTACAAATATACATATATATGTTGGAAAAATATCAAACCTCCTACACTGATGGAAGGATTTATTTGATTTATAAATTTGTATTGTGAAAAAAGATTTTTCCGTTGAATGTTTTACACATCGCCAGGGGTTACTCCGGTCACAACTGTTATAGGTATCATGAAAAGTTGATTTATTCCAATAGGGAGTTATTTACTGAAATTATGTAACAATACTTTTTCACTAAAATAATTGTTTGATATAAAAAGTTGATTATGATTTATATCAATCAGTGGCGCAACATATTTTTATCATAAAAAGTTCACCATAGTGATGTTTTCACACCCCAGGTTGTTCATATTTTGCTGGCACTACTCTGGGTAATAGGTATTAATAGTGATATTCATTACACCAAATTTCAGAATAATCCTTCCATGTGTTTGGGAGATACGGAAAAAATGTTTTTTCCCAAATTTCAAGTCCCTGTATCTTTGTAAGGAAACATGTGCTAGAATAAAATAATTTATTTCAAATAGAAAGTTGTTTTGAGGGGAAGAATTCTGAATAAAGTTTTTTACATCTACTTCCGACTCGCCCTATATAAAATTAGCTGGTCTGGGCTACGGAATCGGGGAATATGTTTACCCCCACAGTATTTCTTTCCTGATAGTGAGTCGCAAGAATAATTAACGACGGTGGCCATTCGCGGTTGTGGGGGGAGACTCCTTAAATTTAGTTGGAGGCTGCACCGCAGACCCCAACTAATATTGGGTACCTATATGAAATACCATAAACGTTTTTAAGAATTCTTGAATCTCGATCATTTCGTTTGTAAACCCGCAACAAACATTTGCCTGTGTTTCGCTGTGGTACTTTTCTGTTTCAACGTATGGGGAAAGGAGACGAGACTGTTTTTGCGAAATCTGACGTAGACAGGTACTTTACTTATATTTTGAAGGTTAAGTGTTAAAACAATAATCAAGATCGGTACTCATAATATGATTTAAGGGGCGAGGAAGGGCGATGGGATAGTAGTTTGGAAATTGTACGTAGACTGAGGTTGCTCTCGTTTTGGAGGTCAATTGTGCAAAACTTCCTCAAGATCCGAATGAAACTGTAGAATTGTATACAATAGAACAGAACCAATATGCAAACTGATAGATACACTTTCTTCTTTATAATGTAGGTAATATATCTAGATATTTTTAAGCATGTATCGAGTAATGGATTTGACAGTAGAATTGAAACTAATTCCAGCATGTTATTGTATTCGTAGTTTCCTCATAGGTAAATGTTGAATACTGAGCGAAGTTGACTTTGACTATGAATTTATTATCTTCATCACGAAGAACGGAACATCCTGCGTGTAGATTGTGATCTAAGCTAAATTATGAACTCGTGATTATATATGAAAAGTTCGGCATAGACTAATACATATTGCATGAGGCAAGTAGAATCGGAAGGAATTGATCCAAGTTTTGTAATTAAAGGTAAGGAAATCCCTAAGGCGAAAGAGAACTGTGTGGAGGTTTATTCGCGTTAAAGATGTCGATAGCAATTGGACCGAATCATAAACGCTTCTCAAAGGATATCGGAGAAAAATTCCAGCACGAAGTTTAGCGAGAACTTTATTTCCCAGTTCGCAAAGCGAGACTTCCTTTCGCTTCACGGCTGAGGATGTTATCAGTTAATTGATAAGTACGCACTTCAATTATCCAAGCTTTTGCCTAATGTTTTCGATCAACTAGCAATATCATCAAATTATTCTATACGAGTTGAATATATTGCTTGAACTGTGACCATGTTGCAGAATTGTGAATTTTATAATGGACGATTGTAACTGACCTGACCTCCAGGTTTACGGTGGACACTTTTGAACATTATATTCGTGATCAGCGCCCTCGATAACCCCCCGAGTAATCTATTCGATGCATTTCGCATGTAATTCAACGACCCCCAACCCCTCGCCCCCCTCGCTTAACGAAATTGAACTAATTTTGGAGTATATTCATCGATTGATAAAACATCTAAGCTTAAATTCAAAAATGCTTCAACAGAATGCATTTTTTGACACACAAATGAAATTTACAATGAGCGCCTAAACAAAATGGTAACATTTTTTATACTTGTCTTCCAGAATCGAATGCCGAAAACCGCATCTAAATCCATCTTGGCCGAAAAAATTAAGGGTTTTTTGCAAATGATCAACATCGATTTGGAAAGAGTAGGAGAACAAGTATTGAATAGATCGTTGCGCCGAATATTTTAGATCCCATATTGTGTAATTCGCGACTTAAATTATTTATCGGTAATTAGACCGGTAACAGATTTCATTTGACCATTTACGATTCCAGGAGAAATGAGCCTGGACTTCCCCTAATCAAGAATTATTTCATGATTCGAATCATAATTTTATCATATATAAACCACTAGAGATGAAATTTTGCCGGCAAAATTTCTCGATTTTAATATGATAGTTTGTTGCTTAGGCAATTTCGCGAATGACATTTGTATCAAAATCACGAGCCGTCAGGCGAATGATTTTGTAAAAAATGTCATGAACGAAATTGCCGATAAGCAACAAACTTAAATGTTACAAGAGAGAAATTTTACCTGCTTAAATTTCATCTCGAGTGGTATTCGAAATGACTATTTCACGAGAAAATACGTCTAATAGTAATATGGTCACATTTGAGAAAGTCAAGAAAATAACGATTCATGGGACAAACAATGTTTTGAAATAATGAATTGGAACATGCTCAAATTAATTTTTGAAGCAAAAGTTACAATTGTTATAGTTAATTATTTGGGAATTGTTCCTTTCGATTGCAGCAGACGGAATCCCATCTGATGAAAGATTTGATACTTCTGATTCTGTTCTGTGATGATTTTGATTGGCGGCAGATTTATGATTGCCCTCTCTAAGATTTTGAATAAGTTTTGAATGATGTTCTGCATCTAGTTGTAAATATGGTTTTACGGAGTGTGCACTCGAATGTCCCGTAATTTTGATTAACTTTTGTTCATTAACTCCTTTTTTGGCCAATGATGAAATGGCCGATGCTCTATGGGAATGGTTTGTTATTTTGAACTTTCTTGTGCTAATTCCAATATTATCTGCTGATGTTGTTGTCCATTTCAATATTGAATTTATTCCTGAAGGCATGTTTTTGTACCAAATTCCTCTTTACCAATTTGGATGTGTAGCCAAAAAAAGTATGTCAGTTGCTACGTTTGGATTTGTCGATCTTTTTTCCATGAGTTTAAGGTAACAAGACATGAATCTTCGTTTTCTTTATTTCTCACTAACCATTTACTATTCGATAAGTTTTTCGAACAACCTTGGGATGTTTTGGAGAATATTGGGTTAAATTCCAATTCCACCCGACCAGTGAAGTTTTCCAGAAGATCATATTCTTTCTGAAAATAATGAATTTAGCAATTAGCTGCCTCATTGCCTCTCCAAGCCAATTCGAAGGAGCGTATATGGAAACATTTCTTTTGCAACCCATCTGGCTTATCTTCATCGTAACAGTTGATCATTCTCAAAAACTGTTCGGTCGAAAAAGCTTTAGAACTTGATTTCCTTTTTTCTGGTAAAGTTTGCAACCTTTTGCGCTTTGAATCCCTGGCCAGACGAGCTGATTTGAAAATTAAACCTTGGAATGGATCGATCATTCTATCATATTCCTTGAAAAACTTTTCTTGAATCATCTGTGCCGTGGTATTCCATAAAGACTTTACAGAGGATTCAATGTCAACAGGGCTGCACATCATGTTTTTGGACGCTCAATCTTCAGAGTGATTTGGTTCGGTACTGTTCAAATCGATTTGATAATTCATCAATCGTCAATCAATTTCTTTAGGCTTAACCTATTCATATTTAACGTATATATCAATTAATATAACAAACCCTTTTTTTGTATATTAGCACGTTTTTTGTCAACATATGTAAGCTCAGTGAATGTGTTCAGTTTTGTTTTGTATGTATTATTTCTTCAACCGACTACCATCATACAGAAATAAGAACGACACACTTATGAATGCACATTGTTGAGGCGTTGTTAGTACGAAATAGAAAATTTCGAAAGATGATTATCCGGCCACGACGAATTGGATATGGCACATATTGAATCGCAGATTCAACTTTTTTTAAATGGGTAGCTTCTAGCCATACACGAATCATGCAGATGAAACAGCAGGCTTAAACTTGCACAGATGAGATCTTTCAGTTAGTGACCGATAAAAAAAAAATTTGGATCCGAATTTGTCATTTGTCAAATTTTGTTTTGTAAGTTAAAATGGGCGAAACACGATATAAGCCAAAAGGTTTTCTGAAAGTTGTCAAAGCATTTGCTGGACAGTGCAGTTATGAATGTAGGTCCAAGGTTCAACGTTCATTGGCGGTTGAAAGCGCTTTATAAATCTATAAATATCGCCCATCCTATCATCCCTTTCTATGCCGAATCTCTTTCGCACCTATTAAATCTCAATACACCAGTCTCTTATACTCAACCTGTATATCGGAATTTCAGAATCAACCGGTACATAGAACCAACCTCTGCTGTTGGAAAATAAAATCGAAGGATATCACAAATAAAATAAAGATTTATAAAAGCAGGTCCTACTCATAGTTCCTGATGCCAATCGTGATTTCGTAACTAAGAAAGTTCAAAATCTTCGTGAGATCTACAACAAAGAAAGAGATCTAGCCCATATTCACGAGCCTCAATGTGGTAATCAAATCCTCGCGGATTAGATCTGCAGATGTGTCCGTTGGTATGTGGCTGGCTTAGGTAGTATTCGATTAATATACAAATACGGTACAACTTAGTTCACCTGTCCTGGAATTTAAGAGAACCCCAGGCGGAGCCGAACAATTGAACCGTCACTTTCTTCACAGCTCAAAACTAAATCTAATTTCTAATCAGAATTCCATAACTGTTTGAAGGCTTTATAACAGCGACGCGATAGTTGTATGAATTTGTGTAGACATTTATTTTTTTTGATCGATATATCCGTGATCCGCACATTTCCTAAATTAATTTTACTATGCTCAAAAGTCATTACAGTAACAAGTTCAACGACCGCCTTTTTGATTATTTATCGAATTGAAGAATGTCCGTAAACGACGTACGTCGATAGTTACCAACTGATGACAAATCTGGTTCATTGATGACTTTCAGCCAGTATACCGGTCCAATATAAAAGTTTTCTAATATAATAGCAATAAATGGTGGCGTCGCGTGTTCAGCGGCTGGCGCCGCACTGTCCGGGGGGATAAACTAGACGTCGGAGGCGCGTTTTCAACAAATTAAACTTTTCCACGAATGAAACCGGACTTACAGGGCAACATTACACGCTAGGTGAAATTGACTACTTCACTAAATCCTTGAATAACTGTCACTTGCGTGAGAATTATGCTCATACTGAAGTAAATGTTTTCCAACAATTCGCTTGGTTATTTACTGAGGTTGTTCAATCTCATTATTAGTTCTTAGATTTTACGATTCACGACTTCAATGATTAGCTACATTAGATAGAAAAATTTGTAGATATTGCAAGGATGTATCTATACTGTAAGATTCAGTAAGAGCTATTCGAGTTTGAAACTTGCATTGCAATGATTACCGATACAATTAGTGCATCGTAATTATTTTGTTTCAGATATTGTATGTAAGCTTGTTCGTCTCGGATTATAAAATTAATTCCATTCTCATGCTCGACGTCTATGACTTCGGTACAATGTAGTCCAGTCGCTGTGCAATTGGGATTTATATTTTTTTCACATCTCTATTCTATGATTGATGTTTATGTTTTTTGGGGTGCTGATCAGTGGCGGCTCCTCGAAGGAGGCTAAGGAGGCTCAGCCTCCTCACCAATTTATCTTAATGATCATTCTCCATTTTATTTCCTGTTTCTCTGATAATTCTTTAAATTTTACAATTAATACCCCGTTCTCATTAGTTATTTTTTATCTGGCAACAGTGGCCAGAGGCTAGATTCTCTATATATCTCAAAAGCTAAATACGTGTGGTCAACACAGTTGCCGTTTTTCCAACCAGTTCAATTCACAAATAGGGTAAAACAGCGAATATGGCAACAGCCTATGGAGGCTAGCTTCTCGTACGCTCCCGGCGCAACGAGGTATAGACCTCGTTGCCCGGCGGTCGTATAAAATACGATTACTTGCCGCGGCTGCAAACTTCGACAATTGCTCTGGCAGTTGTTGTTTTTGTTTCGTGAAGCGTTGTAAGGTTAAGTTATAATTTATCTGTTCGGTCGTTCCGTGAGTTATTAACAAAGAGTTCTTTGGTTATTAAACGTTAAACTGAGTAGTGATTTAGTTGCTGATAAGATTAGTGATGACAGGTATGTTTCAAAATCGATGATTTGATACAGATAATTGTAAAAAATATTTAAGGTTAACGGGATCTGAGGTACACAATAAATTATATTGCTGGTATTGCTTGCTATTTACATCTGATACAACTTCATGTCGGGGCACTTGGGTTATGATGAATTGAAAAATTCAGCTCGTGGTATAGACAGACATGAAAAATTGCAGGAACATATTACATAGAGTATTAAGTCTAAATTAACGGGTAAACAGAATATTGTTAAAGGAGGAAAACATATAATTTGGTAGACAAGAAACTACATTATAAACAGCTTTTTTAATGAAATTTTAGATACTATTAAAGGTCAAATTGAGATTCGATTTTCCGATTTACATGAATTGAAGTTTTTTGTATAAATTAGTTCTAAAATATAAATTTTTTGATAAAATAGCACTGCACAATGAATTATGCGTTATATACTCGGATAAAACTAACATGCGAAATACAATGGGCCAAAATCGTTTATACAATGTTAGTTTAATATCTATTGAAAAAGATTTAGTAAAACACAAAATGATAAATTTTTTGATAATATTATTGATCATTTTTCGCAAACTAAAGACCGTAGTTCCGTTAATATATAAAAAAAGTTAATAAAATTAATTAAAAAAAAAACAAAATATGAAAAATTCCAAAAAAAAGAAAAAATATTTAAAATCCAAAAAAATAAAAGACAAAAAACGAGCAATAAAATGTTTTGCCAAGAGAAACTCTATACCTCCACGTTGGTTCTTGCTGGGTAACAATTAATTTTGTCACTGAAGTAGCTGGTACGGTCGCTGTGCAAAGGTTAAAAGGCTGTGAATAGAGTAATTTTTACAAAAACGTTTTATGTCCAGCCTCCTCTCTCAAAAATTCACGAGCCGCCACTGGTGCTGATCACGAATATGTTAGTTACAAATTCGAAAACCTGATGCGTTCCAAGATATTGGTCATTTTAAGTAAAAAAAATGTCAGTTTTTGGAAATTTTCGCCGCTTTTAGCGTTTTAAACGAAAATAACGCATTTTATCGAATAAACTGCGGAGAGCAAAGTTGTAGAGGAAGTCAAAACTCGTCGAATGGCGGTAATAGAAGTATATTTTTGCTATAATTTTCAGGACTGATAATAAATAAATAAATAAGTAATTACATTGTATTTCCTTTTCCCCTAATTTTCAAAGTAAAAATAAGAATTTTTTTTTTGCGAAATCTACTATATCGATGCCCGACTTTGTAGTGCGGCTACATTTTTCGTCCTTTTTCTTTTTCTTTGACACGCGCTATTATTTTTTGAAAAGAGAGCTGATAGGTCGACATTTTAGGGTTATAGTTAGAGTAAGGCCACTATTTTCATGAATCTTGGCTTTCCAAAAAGGGCAAATAATGGACCCACTACGGGTCAATCAGAGATATCTCGAGTTCTACTTATCAAAAAAAAAAGGCCGACAAGGGCTTGAAATACGAGTAAAATGACTCTATTTGAGTACAATTTGAAGTTTATACGAGTTTTCTAACCAGAAAATTATATAATTTTTTTCGGACCCAAAATTTTTGAAATGGCCTAGTTTCTCTTGTTTACAAGCAAAGTGGTTGGTTATGTTATAGAGGGCATCAAACTCATGAATTTGCAACTTGGTTTGGGTCAAAACACCCATTTTTGGCGCCGCAATCGTAAAAATGCGTAAATAAAGTTCCTAAAGCAAAATCTGTACTAGGAAATTACATTTTAATTTTACCAAAAAAACTCGTAAATGGGACTTTGATCGGACCCCTCTTCCAATTAGCGTCATTCGATGCGTTTCGACATAATATAATGATAAAATGCGTTATTTTTGTTTAAAACACAAAAATTCCCAAAAATTTCCATTTTTTTACTTAAATTGGACAATATCTTGGAATGCATCAGGTTTTCGAATGTTTAACTAACACATTCGTGTTCAGCGCCTCAAAAAAATTGAAAATCAATCATAAAATAGAGATGTGGAAAAAATAAATTGTTATGTGTAACTCAATTGCACAGCGACTGGACTAATGTTGCTGTGATTTCAGCAGTTCCTACAATTACACTTCCGATCTTCTTTCCTGAACTGTACAGTGAATATGAAATAAATATATGAATATGAAAGGTATTGAGAAGATAATATACATAATGTCAGATATATTCGAAATTGATCCTCTTATGAATTTTCCAAAGGTTTATCAAGATACATTAACAGCATATTGAATATTGTGAATTCAACAACCATAAAAATAATTAGCTAAATTATTCAGCGAAAGCCCTTGCCCTGTTTGCACCCTTCCTGAACGAGAGGTGCCGTGATGAGTTTCTAAATCAGTTTTGCGAAACATCAGGATTTTGATCGTGAATAAAATGAATTTGGAAAATCTATAGGTAAGTAATATTTGTCACGCCTATGATGATAAATTCCAATAACTGAAATTGCTAATCTTTGTCTTTACAAATGTATTTACATAATCGATTTGTCGAATATTTTTGTGGTGTTACATTTATAAGCAAATAAAAAAATGCTTAGTCTGTTAAATATCAGTATCTACTATTATTAAATCGTTTGGTTGCAATTTGCTTCAACAGTCCATTTTCAAAAACATATAACTGCATTATCGAACATATTAAAATTACGTCTCGTTTGTAGAATAAAATTATGTTAATACAATTGATTGCAATTTCAACCTTTACAAATAATCTTAGGTTTTTGGAAATTAACTCCCAAAGTTCAAAATTGCAATCAAACGGTTTAAAAAAGACAGCATATTTAATAATTGTATTTTTGATTGTTTATTAACATTGTTTGTTAGGCAAATGAAATTTCAAAGATAGAGACTACAACAGACGGTTTATTCAATGAACTTAGCGAAGCATATTCAAGTAATTTTATCCTTATGTGTTTAATACAATTTTACACGTTTTCGGAAATTAAATTTTAAAGTTCGAAATTACAAATATTGTATGTTTTTGCTAATCGAACGATTTATTTGATAAACGTGGCACATCTAAGGAAGTACTCAATTTTATTTTAATTTGTTCAGTACAATTTTGTTTGTTTTTGAAATTAAATGTTAAATGTTCGAAATAACAATCAAAAGGTTTGATGAACGTAGCATATTGAAGACAGTAAGTTAAATATATTTATTCAATGTTTGTCCTGAGCACGATGTTTTTCGAATCGATGATTTTTCAAAATACGTTAAGTTAAGAAACGTTTCTGTATTATCCTGTACAATGAAAATTTGATGAAACCCGCAAAACCACTTTGATGAATGTCAAGAAAGATTCCGGTTATTAAAATATTTTATTCATATAGTAATTTTCGGAATCTATTATAGTGATGGTATGTTGATAAGTATGGTCTTCGACGCTTCCTTAGTAAACATTATTATTTAAAGCTCACATGAATCCTTTCATGAGTAATATAATCGATAATAAAACTGATAAATGTAAAGCTTCCAGTACTGAAAACGCCCATGAGAATACAAAATCAAAATTAATTATCGAATTGCACAAACAAATAAAAGGTTCATTATTATTCCTTCCGTTATATTGGTGGATAACAGAGCTGACGTGAATAAATAAGAATGCAGCTGCTATGTTCGCATGAATTGTAAATGTCATTCGCGACATTTAACGGATTCAAAACATATAGAGACTACAAGTTATTGAAATGAAACAAACTCTCAGGAATACAATGTGTCATTACCGTATCCTTTAATTGGTTACATTTCTACTGAACATTTTTTCACCCACATATAGGTACATCATATTGTGATCACGCGCACGATTGAAAGGCCGAAAGTGCATTTATGGATAATCGTAGAAGAAATTTGTTTTTTGTTTGGTCATTTAAGAAGAGTCGCGCTACTTGTGCAATTTAAAACTGTTTACACTCCATTCATAATGCCCGACTGGCATTTGCTGTAAAAATGTTGTTTTCTGTAGAAATCGAAGATGTTGTTCTCACCCGCTTGTAACGAACCTTTATTATTTGCATCCAAATTTTATTGTAAAATTCGACGGTTGAATAAAATTAAACATCATCAAATTTTGTAAGCCAGACAGCAAAAAGCCTACAAAATGATTCTAAATCTGAAAATTCTTATTATATTTTTGAACTTTTAGAAAAAAAATTAAGTTCAACTTTCAAATTCACCAAGTAACATCTATACATAAATATATAAGTTTAAAGTTCCTTTGCCTAATTGGCCACATAATTTAACATAGGATTATAAAGATGAATAGACGTAAAACACTGAACCACAGGCGGGATTCGAACCCACATTTCTGGATGTCTAGTCCAGGATGTTTACTGATTACACCACTTTGGACTTTGGCCTTGTTAGATTCTTATATTTTTGTAAATATAAACCTCTAAAAAGATAGTAGATCATTGATGAACACAATGCGATTCGATGTTATGCTACAGAGCAACTACTCATGCACATTCATCTAAAGTTCAATCGTTTTGAAATGAGGAGTGTAGGTTAGAGTAATACTATGGTTGGTAATTAATCTGACAGTACTAATTAGGTCGATTCTATTCAAATATATAAGAACCAGGATTTTGTCATCGTTTCGATATTATATTTATATCTTTATCAAACATTGTTATGGTAATTAGTGTTTCCATGTAATTTAGAAAAGAATATATGACTTTGATTAATGAAATGCGTCTGCAGCCGACTTGTGTTTTGAAATCCAATTGAAACTGCAGAAAACATTGGATTGGTTGTGTGTGAATGAGTAATGTATGGTTAATTATCAAATTGATGTACCCGAAATGGATTGAATCTAGCAATTAAATACCTAACATTCTATTCTATGATTTACAAATCTAAATAACTATGTTTATATTATGAACTACCTATTCTATGATTTACATTTCCTTTCTATTACTAATAATCAATCAACTTTAAGATGGCTCTATGGAATTTTATTTCAAAACTGTCATTGTCATAAATGTAACAACGTTAGATAATAAATATTTTTAGGTCGAATTAAATAGACAATAGAAAGAGGTAAATCAAAATATCTGAATTTGGTTAAGTTTGGGTCAGATTATTATAAAGTTTTGAAACATTTCAATCAATTTTATCATTAACACACTTGTTTCTTTTAATTTGGATACTTTCTAATATGTTTATCATTATTCTTTTCAATATTCAAAATTGTTGTATTGTTGTAGTCAAATGAATGGTTTGTATCTTCTACTTGTTTACTAAGTGCAGTGGATGAATTCTTTGTTTATATATCCCCATTTAATTTTCCCAATACCAAAAGATTGAATAGGCATAAATATACAAAGAATTCATCCACTGCACTTAGTAAACATGTGAAAGACACAAACCATCCATTTTACTACAACGATACAAACATTTTGCATATTGAAAAGAAGAATGATAAACGTCATAATGCTGCTCAACCTTATTTCCGTCCGAGTTTGTTTAAGAGACCTTTGAAAAGTGATGAGAAACGATAAATTTAAAAGTTTCAATCATACAATTTGTCGGATAATTTACGAGCATTTGCTAAATGAAACCTAATAATAGACAAACATAGATGAAACATCAATAACTATAAATTCCTTGCGAATAATACAGTTCAATACACTTATTTAGGTGAAGTTACATGTACAAAAAGTAATTGGATTTTTTCCCATTCCATATCGAGGCTATGGTTATGAATAAGCCAGTAATGTTCAATTATAACGAATTATACTCAACAGAATGATTTTGCAAATGAATCTACAAAGGCTTATTCGATTCGTTATTAACGTTGTTTAGGCTTTTCATTTGAAATGATAGTAATAAATGACAAAAAACGATGTTTCCAGTGATTATGGAAATAGTTGTAATGCAAATATCAACGTGTGTATATTTTCACACGAGAGTGAATTACGATAGATAAAATCTGCGATTAATGTTGACGAAAACGTAACGTTGAGAGTGGCATGTTGACGGTTTCAACACGCTGCTTTTGCCTCGGGAAATTTAAATCGCGTTAATTTATTAAAACTTTTTATCTCGGCTCTTGTGTTCACATTAAAACACTATATGAATAACACATCAAGGACCGTGGTTATGAAAGCGAGAACAAACTCTTGAATCTGTTTCGCCACTCGCCCTTTCACGTCGCCCGTCTTCCCCTACACAGATAACCTAAACAAACCCTTCAGCTTCAAAGACTCGCTCAATACGCCCTTAACGTTTTCAAACGACAACCGACTTTGACCAAACCAAATAAGGGTGTGACGCCCATTCTAAATAATTGGAAATTAATTTTCTGTTTATCCAAAAATTTATCCGGAAGATAAATCTAATTTTGAAGTTTTCATTCCGAACCTTTAGGGATCATATTCTCAAACCTTGTACAAATATATGCAGAAGGTATATATCGTTTCCATCACGGAATGTATTAATGAGATAAAATTCAAAAATTTTGACTCCAGTTGGTTGTTGAACTTGATAGAAAGAATGGAGTTTTGATTTCATTTATTTTAAATATTTGTTACTTGTATGATATATTTCTAAAAGTAGAACTGTTACATTTTGAAGAATAAACAATTTTTATTTATGTCTATTCGTAGGATCTTATGGCAACTAGATACCATGCTTACCTTAACTTAAAACGTAGTAGGACACCAGTGAAACAAGAACATACCTGCAAAAAAAAATATTTATTATTTATAGTCATCATATGTCAAAATAATAGATTTTAGAATTTAAACCCTTTTTTCGACGTTTCGACAATATTTTATTATCTTTATCAAAAAATGTTTTGTTAATTAGTGTTTCCATGTAATTTAGAAAAGAATAGATGGTTTCGATTAATGAAATACGTCTGCAGCTAATTCATGAAATAATGTCTTATGTATTTAATTAACTACATTCAATCCATTTCAAATTGATAATTAGCCATACATTACTCTTTCACACACAACCGATCCAATGTTTTCTGCTGTTTTAATTGGATTTCGAAAAACACAAGTCGGCTGCAGTCACGTATCACTAATTGAAATCAGCATATTGTCGAAACATAAAAAAAATAGAGTTTCTGCTTTATTTTCAGATAAAGAATCTGAATACCAAGAAAACAACACAAAATTGAAAATCGGATATGCCTGCATTAAAAAAATCAAGCCGACATTCCTTCAACTTTATACATAACCTATCCACCGTAGAGCTTCTATTCTATGAAACCCGAAATGGAAAAGTTCTTTAATCTAAAGAAGCGAGTGGGAGGAACATAAGAAGCAAAGTGTAAGAGGTTCAGGAACAATATTAATCTTAAAGGAGAGCAACAGCTAAGTAATGTAAGCAATCAATGTGCATTTTAAACATGAGGAAGTTGAAAAATGTTCTCTATATACGTACTCCAAATGTTTAATACGGCAAGCATAGGGAAGTTCCAGACAACAACAAAATTCTAAACTCTAACCAAGGCATAATAGAGTATACTCAAACAGTTGAAATGGTTGAAATCGCTTGTTCAAGGAAGCCACACGTTGTCATAGAACGACCAACAACATAATCAATATGACTATTGAGGGACACCAAGGTCTATAATTGTACTAACCCTCCATAGCGAGACCACGTCTAATGCATAGTTAAACACTAAAATATGAGATTTCTGAGGGAAAGTTATAACACGGCCCTTACTTATGCTTAGTTCGATGAAATTTTCAACGCATGATTGCTGTACCATACACTTCTAACTATCAAATGCCTTACAGAGATCAGTGTAGATTGAATCAACCTGATTCTTCTCTGAAGTGATCAGGCTATAAAGATAGAATGTAATGCTAGGTTAGTACAAGTCGATATACGAGAAACAAAGACAATGACTCCCGAAAACCGCAAAACAATGGTGATTATAGGCACTCAAAAACCTTCGCCAGAGCAGATAAACCGGTTATATAACGATAATTCCCAACATCATTACATGCACCACTTTTGAAAAGATGAATAACAAATGCCTCTTCCCAAAATTGGGGAAATTTACTCACACTTGAGGACTTATTGAACAACATAAATAATAGTAGCGAAAAAGTAAGACTGCACAACTTGAGCAATAGTGAGAGAAGGCCAGTATGTACTCTTGAAGGAATGCAGTGGTGAGACCAATCTATCAAAAACTCTTGCACTCCAATACTCGAACACTCGCCATATTAAGAAGAAGAAGAAGAAGAAGAGATTAGCGATTTAGTTAGACACTCGGGTTTTTCCTCCTTATATTAACAAAGTTCAAAAAAGACTTGGAAACCGTGTTGATGGTAATGTATAACTTTCTTTTCCATTACAAAAGATATACAATGAAAAGGAAATGATTGAAATGTTCAGTAATTCATTTAATAATCAACATTAGTCTGCAACGCAAGAAGATGATTATATATTAGTTAATCTCTAAGTAATTCATGTGACATGAGAAAAATTACGTTTCACAGCTATAAAATGTAGCAGCATTGTATCTACATACGTTCTAGTATAGCCGAGTTTTATTGCACACACTTTACGATCGTCAAGATCGTCGTTTATTGCTGGCAACATTGCGGCGACAGTATCAATTCAATTTCATAGCGACTGAATCTTCTGCGAAGGGCATGGAGTGTGCGTCATGGTCGACGTGCGATAGAGATGAACATGCATTAGAAAATAAACCATTGGTCACAGTCCCATTTATGTTGTGACGAAAACAATTGGCAACTACATTGTTTAATTTTGAAGTGTATAGTGTACGTATTGGAGAATTAGCTAAATTTGATACAGTGATAAATGATTAGTAATAAAACCTCTGCAAATGTCAATAGTACGGTGATGTAGCACGACGCTTGAACTTCACGAAACAATTGTTTCAGTGAAGCAAATAATTCCATATCATGGATTTGTTAGATCAAGGTACCTATATGTCATCCAGGCACCATTATTAACGATAGTGCAATAACGACATAATCATACAGTATGTTCGGACATTCATGCCAAATTTCACCTCGAATCATTCATCTGGAGACAGAAATAACCTGGTGTTTTTTCAAGAATGGAACAATTGTTCACTGTATCTTACCGCATCCAAGTGATGAATTTTTGAAACGATCTTTAAACATAAGCCCTCAGTTCCATGTGTTCAATTTAAAAACATGTCCACATGTCCCTGGTTTTCTAGCGTTCTTTCTCTTGAGCGAAGGTTTCACAATGAGAAGAACATTATAAACGATACATTTTCGAAGCTGAAATTTCTTAGCATTTAACGGTTGGATTTTTATTCAACAGAGGAATGTGAAAAAATGATGAGCATTCGGTTATGAATTTTCGGTTAGTAAGCAGCAAACTTCATCATAATCGTTGAATAGAAAGTCAGCCATAACGTGATGGAAATCCATTCTAAACAGGTAGAATAACTATTAAAAGATAGATTTTCACTAGTCTAATGACTAAATGTGACTATAGTTTCGCTAACACAGTAGCTTCTTCAAAGAAATATTACAAAATGCTTTGTAATATTTTATTGATTAAGCAATATTACAAAGTCTTTGTAATATTTGTTTGAAGTAGCTATCGTGTTAGCTCAACAATATAGTCACATTTATTCATTAAGCTAGTGAATATCGAACTTTTGGTAGTTATTTTATTTCTAAGTTATCTGTTAATCGTAATCTGGGGGGAGATGATTCTCACCTAACACCAGTTGGAATGTTAACTTCTTTTAACCTAATTAGAAGACAAATTATGCTAGCACCTTGTTAATCTCAGAAGGAGCTTATAAACTTTGAAACCGAATAAATACTGTTACGAATAAATGCTTTTCTGAAGTTTTTAAACAATTTATAATACGAGGAATCATAACAGCCTACATAGGCAAATTGTTATTCATTACTATTATAAATATCAGAGTCAATAATATTACGATTCCGCAACATACCACTACTAAGTTTAAAGGAAGCTTCTCTTATATGGCTCCCAAATTGCTCAACACTATTTACAATTTCTAAAATGTATCTGAATATGTATTTAAGCTTAATATTAGACAATTTATTCTTAGTGATTAATAAGATTAATAGTTATTTATGCTCTTTAATTAATTATCATTAAGAACCTAAGTTTATGTCTAGAATTATATTATTTAAGTTGCATATTACTTATCATGCTACATATAACTTGTATCATTGTTGATTACATTGTTTATTATGTTGTTAATTTTTTCTGAAAGAGTGGAACATCGACTAGTCGAACTCTATCTATTTATGTGGATATTTATATATTTATAACAATGTATATGTTCATAATAAACTTACTTACTTACTAGCTGGTATAATGGGAATAGCCGTTCACTAGTTATATAAAAATGTAGGCTATATACATTAAGCACCTAGGTATCTACATATTGCATACAAAGGATATCCTAATTCAGCCAAAATGCAGAACTGTGAAAGTGCTACCTGATAAAAGCAAGATGATTCGATACTTATGTATAGCATGTGACGGAATTCATCTTACCGATTTACATTTCCAATTCCGTTCTACTTTCATCCCTTGCATATAAATAACGTGAAATATGAAGGTCGCCTAAAATTAACTTACGTAAGATACTTATGTTTTAAATTTATTAAATTCTATGAAATACATTTGGTTGAGTCTATTTACAGACTTGTCAAAAATATTTGTCTTGCAACTATCTTTCTTTGTTACAATAGGACAATTCTCGAACTCGTAGTGGGTCTCTTTTTAAGCGAGACAACATTTGGAATACTTGAACCACTCCCGACAATTTCAAACTCACATGTTGTTTCTCGAAGCAAAAAAAAAACATTTCACTATTAAGGAATACATACCTCATGTCGGTTGAATACAATGAAGAGCCGGAAAGATAAAAACTTTGGTTCCGATGAATTATATACACTACGTACTTATTTGGAACAATAAGAGTAGAAAAACTAAGGAATCTATTGAAATTAATGCAATTTGATCTGTTATCCATCTTCACCACTTGTTTCGACTACAACGATTATTTATGACTGTTATTTGCCACTGAAATACAAATTTACTGAATGGAGGCACTTTTTATATTCATCCATCTCCCTTTCTGTTCGTCTGGATGGCGCGTAGACCATTTACCAGAATGGTGTGAAATTAGGTCAAGATGCAAGTTTCCAGGCTGCATGGCGAAAACTTTCACTTTCTGTTTTAAATGTGTCAACAAAGACACACCGACATTGTTTTATGCGGTTTCATACCGAACGACTTTTTTTTTAATTCCAAATGCTCCAAATATATTACATACCTACCTAATAAAGTCAAATCTAAATCCTGATTTTTTAAACTCTATTTCCTATCAAATAAATAGTTATTTCTGATATGGGTGCTCAGAATGACTTTTTATCTAGTGAGAAGGGCAGTTTGGAACACGAAGGCGAAAGCGGAGTGCCCCTGCCTTCGAATAAGATAAAATCACTTTAAGCACATTATATCATACACTATTTCTTCTAAAAGTACGTTTAAAAGTACGAATCAACGCAATTCTCAGGTTATTAAATTTATAAAATATCGATATAATAAAATAAAACACTTTTACTCGGTTTTTTTTTCCACATATATTGTAGAAACAAATCGTGACTATAGTTTCGACATAAGCGTGTCATCTTCAAACGATAGTGTCGAAACTATCACGATTTGTTTCTATAATATATGTGACAAAAAACAAGTTGAAGTGTTTTATTTTATTATATCAATATGATAAATTATGATAGGGTGATGACTTCCTACATTGAATTTTTGTATAAAACATTATTTCGAAATCCAATTCTTCAAGTTTATTGTTTCTAAGGTAAGTAAGGTAAGTTCGATTGTTTGTTGACAAGTAACTTCAGATTTCGTAAAATGGAAAGTGATCAAGAAAATGCATTTCTCCAGTCGGAAACCGAAAAAGGTGCTAATAAAGTCACTTTGAAGTTATTACCTAGTAAGTCAAGGTGACAGTACGAGTTTCTGAAAAGTAATAGTGGCAAGTTCAGTGAAAAAAAGCTTTTGGCATACTTTGAAAAAAGGTCCAAAATATTTTATCGCTTTGGTAAAATTACTACATGTTGAAGGCGATGATTAACATAAATAATGAGGACATAAACAAATATAACTTTTAGCACCAGTGACATTTTAGACACTGGACAGCCATGCGTTTAAAATCATACTTTTACTGATGTTTGTAGAAAAACATATTTTTAGCCACATTGTATTATTTCATCAAAAAATAAAAATTTATATAATTAAGGGGTTAATATACTTTACACGTAATTGTCGTAATTGTTTATATGTGAGTATATATTATTTGAATCATCATTTGACCACTATCTAATAATAATCTAGAAATATAGAACAGCCCTTTATTAATTAATAAACCTTCATTATAGCTCCAACAAGTTTCCATGAATTTCAGATTAATTATATTAAGTTGAAGATTAACAAGTGCCATCAATTTCATACCATATGGGGATTAAAAAAGGCTGCACAATTTCCAGGATAGATTCATAACACATGGAATTATTTCGAAATAGTGAGAATTTCAGATTAGTGGAAAACGTGACCCTCATGTAATAATTATTTTTTCTCCCAACGAAATTCGAATTGTGTTATTTATATGGAGCCCGAGTGAGTGTATAAAAATAGCTCATTTTGCATTATCAGATCGATAGATGCATTTTACAATTTCCAATTTAATTTTGATTGAATCCAGTTTTCAATCCGCTTGATTGGTTTATTCTGTATTCAACGTACTATCCGTCATGGTGGTACGAGTGACGTGTTGGAATTTGAGTGGTAGTGAGCAACGAGCGAATAAAGAACAAATAATCTAGTTTCCTATGTAAAACGTTATTTAGTTTTGGGTGAGAGCCCCGCATTCTTGAATAAATACGAATTTAATTTGAGTCGTTACCGCGTTTCATTGTTATTGTTATTTCAAGTACAGAGTTTAGTGATGACGAGTCGTGATTTAATAACGGCGCCGAACTGATGTTCATTTCAAGTACAAAAGTTTCACTTAGTGCACCCCCAATGAAACACAACAGCTGTATTGTTTAACTTGTTTGTTGTTTGAATGTTTGAATAGATATTCAATGAGTGATGTAGAAGTAAGTCGACCGTGTGAATCTATACAGAATCTATCCGCCGGAGTATGATAATTGAGACATTGGAGCAAGAGAAGAAATTGTTTAGGAATTAATGCGAGCTCTTCGATTATTCTCGGAACACACAACTATGAAGTTCGTGACATCGACGTTAAATGATGTAAGATTTCTGTGACATTACTACGAAGAATGCGAATACATTGCAATATTATCTTTCTGATGTTGCAATACTTGATTGAAGGATGTTCTCCACTTTGTAATTCTTTGTTTAGGTCTTTTCCACGGAAATTGGGTAGTTTTATGTAAGCACAAAAGATGAAAAAAGAGTGAAAATACAGAATTGGGAAATACAAAATCAATACTTTCTTCTGACTTGGAATTCACCTCTAAATTTGTCTTTCTTTCTGGTAGAATGCTCTTGTTGGGAACTTTGGATTCTACCTGCAGTACTATTTACACGTTGGAAGTTCTGCTCACCAACTTACGCAGGAGCTCTTATAATATTCCATTCAGGAAAGAGCTATTTATTCGTCTGGTTGGTGATGTCACATTCACCTCTCCAGAACATCGTAGAATGTTTGATAGATCTCTCCCTTTTCTGTAGATATTTCCATGACTGGTTTTCTTTGGAAATATCGTCTGGACACCTCTTCACCGTCAGCCTCGAGACTTGCCCAACCTAACTCTACCATGCAGACCCCATTTTTCTATCCAACAGCGAGGTTGTGGAACTCTTTACCCATTAAGGTACTATCGTGACACTTATAACTCCCAATGTTTCAAGTACACTGACTCACATTCTAGGTTTTCCTCTCATGTAGTCAAAATATATATAAAAAAACTAGTTACATTTATATTTTCCGGTCAAATCGGAAATGGCAAAAAAACAAATATAAAAAATTCTGTACATCTCCACGTAGGGGGAAGCTTAATGAACTGGTTCAATTATGCTAATAAACGTCAAATTCATATAGTCATTAGAGAGATTACCATTTTTCAAAATACATAGTTAATTAGTTATTTCTTTTTTTTTTGGTCAAGTCGGAAATTGTAAAAAACTAATATTCTTGAAATGTCTGCACCTTTCCCCGTAAGAGAAAAGCTTCTTGCACTGGCTCAAAAATGCTTATGAAATATGAGGAGATTATAACGTTTTCAAAAGCGTGACTCATAGCTACCATTTTATCCATTGTATGATTATAAAACGTAGCATATTTAAATTGAAAACTCACAACGATGATTTCCCTCTCAGATTCGATACCCCTTAAGTTCCCCATATTCTCACTTCTAGTTCTCATATTCTCTTATTCATGAATTATTTAGTTCCAAACGTTTGTCATAAAACGAGTTTGAAGTTTCTTTGCTTAATCGATGAATGTCATGTTGGGAAGGGATGAAGATTATTTTATTAATATTTGAAACTAATTTTTCCGGCTTTCATGAATTACAGCCGCCAATTAGATTGTTTGGTATATTATCTAGTTTCTATTATTGCTTTGATCCGAATATCCGAGTTGTTGTCTGACGCAATTCCTGAATTCATGAATTCATAATGCAAGAATTGTGTCTTGTACAAGACTATTTTGGTGCTGAAACACGTACGAGAAACTTTAAGCAGCGCAGCAGCGCCTTCGCCCGAAAATTAATTACATCAGGATGGAAAGCGAGTTTATGAAATTTGTAGATATACTTCATCATCTAAGAATTGAATACAAACACTCGACGGAGGGATAAGATTCTCTTGATCCCGACATGCAGTGCTCACATAAACAACGTTCCTCTTTCTTGCAGGTCAACATCATGTACTTGTCTTGGCTAAACTTTTGCATAATTCAGAACATTATAACAAGAGTCTTCACGGCGATTATTCTCGTAAATCACAGTCAAGAACCCATGTTTGCTCAATGCTTTGTATGAGTTACAGTACAATCTTACTTTTGATCCCGCAAAATATACTTGCTAGAGAGGCTGTTATCAACCAAGACCTATATCTAGGATACAATTAATAATAATAATAATAATAATATAGCTTTATTTTTGAAATTGTTACTTGTAGTAAATTTACATAAATCTACTTACGAAACCAGAGCAGAAAAATAAGAAATAATAACAAGAAAGAATAAGAATGTATAGAATTCAAAAATCTCAAGGTGAAGTTCAAGCAGATAGTTTCCTATCCCTCGTTCTACCACTTGAACCTTGTGTTACATACTACATATATAAATAGTAAAAGGTTGCCTAAGTTAAGCTTAATCGAAATTCTATAACATATTAACTGAAACATAATAAGTGTTTCATTTTCAAAATTTTTAATCTTTTATCCTTTTTCTGCGCCAAAACGAAGAGAGGAAAATTGTTGAAAGTTGTTGTTTAAAGTAATGCTCGAAGATTTGTTTTTTAAAATCGGGATATGTACAATTTCTGAATGGGAAGTTCATTATAAAATTTGGATATGCAGTAAGAAAAAGATTGCTGGTATAGTGAAGTATAATGTAGAGGTGGAGTAATAGTACTTTTATGTCTTAGATTAAGATGATGCACGTCAGTTCTGAAGCAAATCTTTTTAAATAAATACGGTGGTGTTTTATTTAGAATAATATTATGATATAAACAATTAGACTGCAATAAGAAACGATTCTTCATATTAAGCCAGCCTAGCTCCTTCAATTTGTGAGTTACATGTTGATATTTTCTTATTCCGAACACGTACCTTATGCATGAGTTTTGTATTTTTTGAATTCTATTATGATTAACACTATCTAAGCCATGTGAATAAACCGGAGAACAGTAATTGAAATGTGACAAGACCACACTTTCACAGAGCATAGTTTTGATATTGATTGGAAAATAATTTCTATGCGGATATAGCAATTTTAAAGCCATTACTGAATTTCTAACGTAATGTGAAACTTGTAATTTATATCTAAAAGTATTATCTAAAATTAAACCAAGATTTTTTGAGTGTTCTACTATGGGAATTTCTATATTATTAATGTGTATATTAAATTGTTGCGCTTTTAAATTGTTTACATCTGGTTTTCGACCGAATATTATAATTTTAGATTTGGAAGGATTTAAAAATAAGCTGTGTTTTCTTGCCATAGAGTCGACAAAAGCCAGGTCAGAGTTGATATTAGAAATTGCTGAATTCAGTTGCTTAAGGTAGAAAGAAAGGTACATTTGCGTGTCATCTGCGTATCTGTGTGATTTGCAGTGTTCTATGTAGCTCTGAAACATGCAGGTATATATGTTGAAAAGCATTGGCCCTATAATAGATCCTTGGGGAACTCCTGCGGCAACGCTTTGTGATGTAGAGATTTGATCATCGAGCTTAACTTTTTGAGTTCTTCCCGTTAAATAATTCTTAACCAATTCAACCGAGTTTTCATCAAGTCCTATGTGACTTAACACAAGTGAAATACAGTGAATAGATGAAATTCTCTTGTACCTAAGATTTTATTGCTACAATAGGTTAATTTTTGAGTAGGTTCCTATTTTCACATATAAGTAAAAATAATTATTCCAAAACTGCAATTTGGCTAACACCCTGTTCCGCTCATTTTTTGAGTTTGTATCAAAATTATATACGCTACGACTCCATAAAGAAGATGCGATTTACTCGTAACGTCGTCTCCAAAGAAAAAATAGTTCGAAGCTTGAAGAACTTCTCATACAAGAGAATTTTCAATACTTGCGATTTTTTTACAATTTCCGATTTGATCGAAAACAGAAATGTAACGATGTATTGTGAAAAAATAGTACGATCATGCAGGGTTTATCAGCATTTTTGAGATCGTTCAAGTAGCTTTCGTGCATATGGAAAGGTAAATTTTGAAATTACTAACCATAGCAATGGTGAACCAAATCGCAAAAACAAGCTTTACTGGGTGACAGAAAACCTACACGACATCAACGAAATATAAAACATGGAACATTGTAATGTGGAATTATTTTTGGGCATTTGGTTGGTCCTTCCTTTTATGAAGGAGTCCCTAATAGCGAAAACCATTTGCAATTTCTGCGTGAACAACTACCACATCTATTTGAAAACATTCTACTACAACTCCGTGCCAACATGTAATTCGAGCATGGCGGAGCCCTCCCGCATAGGGCACAAGTTATACGGCTAACTTTGTAGATAGGTGGGTTGGAAATAATGGACCTATTCAATGGCCACCGAAGTCTCCGGTAAAATTTATAGAACTACCTAGATAAGTCTAGAGATCACACCTAAAGGGGGATAATACGAGCAGCCTTTAGAGCTATCTCTAGAGAAGCGCTGAAAAATGCTGCAGTGCAGGTGATTAGAAGAAGGAATAGGTGTGGAAGTTGAAGGAGGTCATATCGGAAACCTTGTATAGGTACAGTTCTGTATTTCAAAATTATATCAGTTCTCAATTATTGTTTTTTATCAAAATTTTTCAAAACTAAATGTGTTTGTTAAATTTACTTTCTACTTTTTCTTTCGATCCTATTGTTTGTCAATTGTTTTTCATGGAAAACTTGATTTAATCACGTTGGGGTGATTTCTTGATTTGGACATTTTTGAATTTGTAGCCCTGCAATTCAGAGATAAGATACAATGAGCCAACCTAAGTTCACCGGAGGCAACAGCTATACGAGCCTACAAAGGAGGGAAAGTCTTTGTATGCCTGGGGAGGTGACTCTTACAGTAGACCATGAGAATCAAGACTCATAACCTCTGCCAAAAAAACATGAAAAATAAGGACAACTTTTCATATAAAGTATGGTTTCGTTTAATATCGGCAGGGCGTGAAATTAAAAATATTATTTCATATAATTGGATATAATTCTATATTAAAGGAAGTTAGCAGTCCGAAATTTGGTATAGATATGTGTCTGTATTCTGTAGTGGACTGTGGTTACCAATTTTTTGAAAAATAAATAGTGACAAGCGTACGGGGCAACTAACCAACACTTAATTTCAAAAAAGGGTACGCCGCTGGTTGTTTCACACAACTGATAAGTATATAGCATTTATCGTTAAATTTCAAGACTTTGTGTCTCTTGCAATCTTACGATAAATTTAAATGGTAAAAGGTAACGTCTTTTTTTTTCCTGTTTGGGGGTCATCTCACCGAAACCATCTACGCGACCCCAGTGCCCACGAGGGAAGAACTTCTGCTTAAAATTCAGAACACACGGGAATGAATTGATCGTGATGTTCTACAAAGTTTACACCATTCAATCACTAGACGCTGTCGATTGTCCATCCAGCAAATGTGCACATTTCGAAGCTTTGTTGCATTAATTCATTTGTAATTTGTGTTTAGAAGGTCACTTTTCTTGGCTTATTATTATTAATTATAGACAATTATTTGAAATACTTTTTTAAATTTATTTCTGTTCTTACCTTCCAGTTAATTTATTCGAAAACTACATTTTATCGTAAAATTGTAAAACACAAGACAGATTCTAAATTTGATAAATGCTTCGTACTAATCTGTTGTGTGAAACACCAGTTGCGTACATGTTAGAAAGCCACCTTTCTTTGATATTTCTTCAAAGTATTAACAAATAGTATTCTTTGTTTGACTATCATTGATTATAGTCAATTATTTGAAACACATTTTTCAATTATTTTGTTTTCTTACCTTCCAGTTCGCAAGAGACAAAAGTGTCTAAATTTAACGATACACGATTTGTTGTGTGAAAAACCAGTGGCGTCAACTTTTTTTGAATCAAGTTTTGTTTAGTTGCCCCGGAGGCACTTCAATGTTTATTTTTCAAAAAATTGGTGACCATAGTCCACTAGAGAATACAGAAAAATCCATCCAAAGCAAATTTTAAAGCGCTAACTTTCTTTAATATTGATTTATATCCAATTATTTACCATAATAGTTCTAAGTTTATTCTTGTTTTTTAACTTCGAGTTAATTTATTAGAAAACTATGCATTCTAACGATAAAACATTTTGTACTTATCTATTGTGTGACAAAGCAGTGGCGCATATTTTCAAATTGGTATTGTTTAGTTGCTCCGTATGCAGGATACTGTTTATATTTCAAAAAATGGCAACCACAGTTCACCAGAACATACAGAAAAACCCTTCCATGCCAAATTTCTGACTGTAAACTTGTTTTAATGATGTATCCAATTATATTTTTTCTTCAACTCCCCAGAAGATGAACTTTTTGGATGAACTATCCACTATTATAAGCTAGACAGGGTAGTTCAGTTTATGATAGCTGGACTTCAACAGTCGACAGATGGAACAAGAGAGACAATTAATTTCAGATTTCAGTTGATGGAATAGTTGAAAGAATAGTGGAAGTGAAGAAATCCTTCGCATCTGATAAATATTCGTTGCATTTGTCAATTTTGATAGATTAAAACATACGTTGACATCACGATCGTATATACAGGTCTGGAAACTCTATCTTTGACATTAGTCTCTTACATGTCGCCAAACTCGGTCGTATATATAGACCTATTATCCTAAGGAGACAGAATTGTTTACATTTAAACACGATCAGACATTGCCAAAATTTCGGGCCACTTAGACCGCTGTATAATACAAGTATGGCCGTATGGAATGTGCCGTTGCCGAATTAGTTGTTCTGTGTGCCGGATTGAGATTTGTAATTATTATAAAAACGTCCATAGCATTATTTATTGGTTATATTAGGAGCAATACTGTTGAAATGTCGTTTATTCTGAAAAATATTCCATAATTTATGGTAACCTGGAATATACAATCGAATTATAGAATATTTGAATTTTTATATATAGAACTATTCCATTCCATTGCACCATTTGTTCAGAAAGCGACAACGCCGCGCACCTTTTATGAATGGGGACTTTGTTCTGTACTACGCAATTTGACAGCTTCCGCATTTCTCGTAGCTATTTCGAAGCGATGTTGCCATACAAGTGGTACAAAGTTTTCAATCATAGTTACAGTGTTGACAATAAGGAGTAATTATGACTCAACGACAAAGAGGTCCGTTGGTTTTCTTTGTCATACTTCATGTAATCATTACGACAAGTCAAATGGAGTTTTATGAATGAGATGTTTCGTCTCCTCAGGATAATAGAACATCCCTCGACTCATGCGCCACCCTTTTGGTACTACGCAATAGTTGACGCTTAGCGGACCCACTTCTCACATAGGAAACAACCTCGAGTTTCCAGACCTGTATATACGGCCGCGGTTAACATATATTCAAATATAAAATTAATCGAGCAGGTATTGTAAAGCTAAATGTGAGATGTTAATCAACGATCATATACCGCCACTGAGCCCATTGATAGTGTAATCTTAAATTACCTTTTATGCTAGTAAAGGAAATATTTGAAAGTTTTCCGATCCATTTCACTGATACCTCTCCAGCTCATCCAACTGTACTGATCGATAATGGAAATAGGATAGAAAATTTGAGGTAATAGAACGGAACCAATTTATGTTAGATTAACTTGATTAGGTGCTATAAGTTTTTCGAAGATAAGTTAGTCGAGAAGACAATGTCTTATTTAATTATTCAATGCACTTCCAGATAGTATTAGTTTTAGTATATAATGTCTACTTCAGTCATGAAGGAAACTATATTATTCAACATAGCATTCATTACAAGATTGGAATCGTATTCGAGGTTAGCTGAACGCCGGTGTGATTATATACTTAGCTCGATATTCATATCAACAATTTCAAATTCATGTACCTGACTATGATCAATTTCAGATGATAAATCCTGAAAGATATACTACAAAATGACGTCTGTTTGTAATATAGTTTTATATAGGAATTATCTCCATCAAAGCTGCATGAAATCTGTCGATATACAGTTTCGTGAGCAAATTATTCTATCATATCCAGTGACGGTGAAGATACAATTTTACTGATTTTTCAACGAAACATGCGGTATATTGTGCATCAAATCCTGCGATACATTACCAATAGAGAGAAAGATTGGAATATCTAAACGTCCCTTGCAACAATGCCAACGGATAGTATATGGCGTAAGAGGGATCCAAAAATCAGCCAGCCGTTTTATGGCTTATAACAGATTACTGCGTTCATATCGCAGATATATGCGCTCATTGTATTCCTGTATATTGCTTTCATCTGATTGAAATCGTACGTTTAGATTGAATCGGGTTTTCAGATTATTTGAATTGAAAGCTACTCTGGTAAATACTGGAAAACAATACAAATATTCGTGCTCTGATCAATTCCCATATAAATAAAGTACCATCCAACATACGTTATTCCGCCATTCTCGGAACCCCTACAATTTATGTTATATTCATTTATATTATGCATCATGTCAGTAAGTTTCAAAATTTGACTTCTCATGATGATGATGTAGTATAGTAGGTTAAGATGATAACCTTGAGCCCTGAGTAAAGGTATACAATTGTAACAATAACGTGACGAAACAATTGTATAGCAAAATATATAGTTATACGAGTATGTAGTTTGAAATAAGCAAACAATAGTTAAGAAATATAAATAGAGGATAAGACTCATTCATATAATTCGTATATACCTTCTTAGATAAAAGTATTAAGACAGTGCTCAAGTGTTTAACTTTCCCAAATTGAATACGACCTTTTTTTAGTTGACCGCAAAGATAATATTCGTAACTAATAATATGTAGCAAGAGGACTATGCATTTCTGTAAGATAGATTATTAGCAATCATTGAGACACATCCCGGATGTGGATCTAAGTCAATGGAAATAATCATTCACGTCTGAATCAATTATAACAACACTTGGGACCTGCCCAGAATAAGAAGTAGACTGATCGAAATTCGAAAACGTATTATATGTTTTATTGTCTTTCCATTCCATCTCATGAAGTTTATCTGCTGGAGTACGCTCCGCAGCCGCTGTCTGACGCGTCCTGAAAGATATTTTCCAGGCTTCCTGATCGGGACAGTCTTTATTTTAATTGAAGTTTACAGACGATTGCGCGGACAATAGTTCCGAGAGCAAACGTCGAAACAAATCTACAGTTTTCAATCAAGACACGTGCGCTTGCTGCACAGCGCTGAGTATAAAGAAATTCGTAGAGCAATGCGATATTTTCAAATCATTATTGGAAGAACGGTTCCATCCCGAATTACAATGTATAGCAAGTTTCATCAATTTGTAGCAAAACAACTAATTAACCAATGAATAAAAAAAAGCTCTATAACATTCTTTATAGAATAAAAGACAAAAATTAATCCATCATCAGATATATATTATTTACTAACCTTTTTAGGTATGACATTGTGTTTATTTTAGCATAATCAATAAACTCGACATACCATACTGCAAGAGGTAAATTTACACCTGGAACCGATAGAAAGTAGATATAGCAAAAATTCAGCAAATAGGAGCTCCATCTGAGCTACCATTCCAACGAGATTGACATTGCTGTTGAAGATACTTCTCAGCGACACTTACTTAGTCTGATCATCATCAAAGTTGGTTTTGTGGAGAATGATAATGAAGCATAGAAACCGAAGGAATCTCGAATACAATAAATGCAGACACATTAGAACCGAATGGGTAACGGCATTGTGAGTTTATAAGTCCTATAACTTGATATAATTTCTACTCCAATGAGTCAATTCCACTTGATCCAGTGAGGTATCGCTCCGGAAAGCTGTCGCCGAATCAGAATCGTAAATTGCAATAATCACGGAGAACAGTTTTCCATCTATTTTACCGAATTAGTCGAGAATATTTTGGGAAAGTACATTTAATATCCCACTATTACATATCTTAATAGGAAAGCATATTTCCTTCTCATCAAGTCCTCGTGGTTATGACACTGTCATTTCTATCGATACTATAAGTATGTTATCTAGAAATAACTAATGTAGTCATTAATGATACGGACCTGATGAACACAACCCAATAAATAAAAACACCTTAACAACTACATCATGCATCACACATTCTTGATCAAATAAAAGATATGGATATTTAGATTCAAGCAACAGAAAACTTGCAAAAACTCTTCATATAAGAATGTTTATAGTAATCTTTGAAGAAATATAATAAATAACTATGAGTAAACGTTTAGAACAAACATAGAAATCGTGAAAGTGCAGTAATAACAGGGTATCTCATCTCAAATTACCTATAATTTGTGGTTGGTTACCTACCTACTTTATGGTTTCAATTTCCCAATACAAAAGGTGACCAAGCGTTGAACGTAATATACGATTGACGCACCCAATAGATATAAATAGATGCGAACAGGACTGACAATACTATTTTCATCAATTCGATCACGCTACTTTGGACGAGAGTGAAAATAAACGCACAAAGCTTTATTCGAATATACTTCCCAATCCGCCCATAAAGTTGTCTGTCAGCGAACTTACCTGTAACGGAACACATGAATAACTTGACATATTCGTTCCATAATCTGTTCGAGAACACTATACATTCTTCAAATTATGATCGTATAATATTAGGTATACAGTGCGGAGACTGCATCCTCCTACGTAGTTCTACAACGTTTCATTAGGTGATAGTTCGATGACGGATACAAAATAGTGGGTAATTTGAATTTGATTTGATAAATTACGCGATTAAATATCAAAATTATTGATTTTTTTTGAGGGGAGGTTTTCGGGGTTGTGGGAAGGGTTATGTTGGGAAAAAAACATTGACACTCATATTGGTTATTCTTTGATACCAAATTACCGTATTTGACATGATGCGAAGGTATTTTCTTGTAATGCACCCCATTTAGCCGTAAGTGGACAAAAAGTTAGTTTTTGGTGGTGCAAATAGTGGCCAATTACTCGGAAATACCCCGATAAAAACTTTGGCATGTGTTTTTTCAACAACTGGCCAGCTCCAAGAAATTGCCTCGATAAAAAACCTTGGCACTAGGTGCATATGTATACGAATTACATGCTTTTCAATATACAATAGTTCCGCAATAAGAAAGTCCAAAATTTGAGGTGACTGTAGTTTGGAAACTCCTGACAATACACGGTTCGGCCTGTGACAGCTATTGTAAATTGAACCTTTCTCCACCAATATGCAGTTGTGCCAAGGTATATTCATTCAGGCCCACCATATCGCTATAGCTCCTAGACTACATGGATTCACAGCTATAATCTGTCAGTTCAACAGATCTCAATTGAATACAGCCAACAATTTCATAATATATCTTGAAAGAAATCAATAACAACATAACTGATTAGGACATATCCATCACTGTACCAAACAAAACTTACAATCATTATCCCTCTTGAAAACAGAAAGTGGGGATAACATCATTATATTAGAATTTCAACGTATGAGGAATAACGTTTCAACAACATGGAATGTGAGAGACGGGAATGATAATTATCTCTGAAGTCTCCACTTTTTAGCCTAAACCGGCTACTAGCCGAGATTGATTTGAAAAATGGTGTCATTTTTCATTCTATTTTGAAAACTAATGGAAAGTTAATATCCAATACAAGAATTTCGTTAACATTACGAAGGCAAATAGAGCGATCTTATCAAAATACAAATAATCCAAACTCTAGTAAGTTCTAATTTGGGTGCAAGCTGAAATTCTTTAGATATTAAATGAAAAATTGAAATTTAATTTGCATAAATTAGTTGAGAATAATATTACATAAGTTGTTTCGGCGTCAAAGTTGAAACCTCTTTCCGAAAAGGTTAATTACACAAAGTTTGTGAATAATGTTTGGAAACTAAGAGTAAACGCGCAGGTGTCTCGAAAAAATTAGAATATGCAAGCTTAACGACATTAAAAAGTCAAATTATCGCAACCCTCTTGCTCTGGAGCCAAGTCATTTCGACGTTTATGAACAGCATTACGTAATTACTTCGTTTCAACCCTCAGGCAACGTGATATTCCGTGCTACCACGTACCCTGCGGTGATAACGATATCATCTAGTAGAGCTCGACGCGTGGTGCCAACACCAAATATATGTAAAGCACTTTTGATATTATCATAACCGCATAAAGTCCTGTAACACAAAATACTGAAGGCTGCCCTTTGGACATTTAGTTGTGTCATCTGGAATTTTATGAACACGAAAATTACCATGAACTTTATTGTTTCGGGGCATGGTATTTAGATGATACATTGCAAGTGTAACGGTTCGATAGAGTACATTATGGGTAGACACTGAAATCTTTTAGTCTAGTGAACCTATAAAAATAGTTTCATATAAATTTCGTCACCTAATGCTCGTTGTTCCTGAATGTCTTTCAAAAAAGACAGGATAGTTCATAATTTAATCAGAGATTACCTATTACTGGAGTCACGATTCTTTGGATGTTTAGACTCACGATCAAGGCTGTCGCTGAATTACTCTATGAAGAAACGCATTTGCAGCGTTCAATTATAATGTAGAAAACAGGAAACCTTTTCTCGGTATTCACATGACGATACTGGAATGTCTGCATCTGAGATTTAGTGAGGTTACTTAAGATGTAAAATTCGCAGGAACTTTATTCGTTCACAACAGGGCTACCATAACAAATACTTACATATATATTATTTGACTAATCAACTGTTTACAGGCTTGTCAGTCATGTTCCTGAATCGATCGAATTCACTATCAACATATCTCAACGATGTCTCTCCAAAAGTTATTAGAGTTACTCATCCAAAAGAAAATAGACTAAATATAATGAAAATTAACATTGGTATTAGGTATTAGGGTTAAGCTGCTTCGACAGTATTTAATGGTGTTTCTGAATATCCTCCATCATAAAATGGTGGAGGTTGAGTATTATAACGTTTGATAAGAAGTCTGCTGAGAGTGATGTTGAAATTTCAAGGCTGATTAAGCGCTACTTGTATATTCGCCAATGTCGCGCCAGATATGATAATGGAAAATGTCTCCACCGTTTAAATTCATCAAATTGCACTGAAGCATGGTTAAGAGAGTTCACATTGTAATTATATTTAGAGCGTTTTCAAACTTGAAACTTGCAGCATTTGCATATATTTGACCCGACTACGATGGATGTCGTTAGATTTCACTGATATTGCAAGGAGTAAACGCAACTGAATTATTTTCCGCCCAATGATCCTGCTTTGTGTGAAAGAAGGATAGTGTATAAACACTGAATATCAATTTGTAGGAGACATCGTGATATTCTCTCTCTTAGAAATCAATATTTACTTCCTGACAGATATAAACAATATTTTCCCAAAACCATTCTTTTACTTACGTCTTGATATTACTTTAATATTTCGCATTTCTAGTAGATACGAACATGTCTTCAAAATTGTTTAGTCTTTTGTGGACATATCGAAATTTTCCTAGACCAAGTTTTTAGGTGCCAATTCAACTATCAATATTTGAATTCGTGGAGGTATAAAAATTAGCCACTCGCCAGAAATATCGTTTCAAAATGTGACAAAAAATCAGCTGAATATCAAAATATAAGAAGATACGTAGCACTCCCATCCGTCCCCCATCATCTTGCCAAAGAAGAAGTAGAGGAAGAATTAGTGATTCAATTAACCACCAATTACAATTCCGTCCGTAATCCCTTTAGCCCTAAAGTAGGTTATACATTTTGATCAGGTCACTTAAATTTCAAATATACACTTCCATCCGAAATTATTTAGGTGAAGAAATAATGGATTTGACACTAATTTCGGAAATCTTAAGCAATGCAATGGAAATAAGAGCACGCATATCATCTCCAAGCGGCAATTCTGGGTTAGTAGGTTATTTGTAAGTTAATTTTTGGACGTAATAAAATAAACTGAACATATAAGAGAGCATTATATTTTGTCTAAGCGGAAGTTTTAGGTTAGTAGGTTATTTGTAAGTTTATTTTTGGATGTAGTAGCATTAACTGATCACACAAGAAAAAAAAATTATTATCTCCAAGCGGTAGTGTAGTAGGTTATGAGTAAGTTTATTTTTGGATGCTAGGGAAATTTACGAACAAGAACAAACGTGATTCTCGAAAGTCCACGGCGGATAAACTTGTATGTATCCAAGTAAATGTAAATAACAATACATTCAAAGATTCAAAATGAGCCAAACATTATTATTGGATCAATCATTCTGTACATTGCACTAAATTGAAAATGGAAAAAAACATGATAAAGATGAATCTTCACGTATCGTATCCCTGGAAACTATGAAAAATTATCTGGTAAAAAGTAGGTGTGTTTGGTTTGTCCATTAATTTCTTGTAACCTATTCATTTCACCTGTTTTGAATCATATTGCAACCAAAATGGATATACTTACATCGTTTAATACCGAGGACGTGACAAAAGATTATCAACATTGACTATGAAGAAGCATTAATGGAATAGTTGCAGTTCAATGAATTTCAATATAATGCATTGTTTGTGGACGAACAATATTTCCAAATTTCATTCGATTGTCAAACATTTTCATATTTTAGGCGCCAGCAAGTTTGTAAAGTGGTGTTCGATGCAAATGCATTAGCTATGCTTGTAAAGATTAAAGTGCAGTGAAGATAAGATAATGCAACGACAGTATTTTGAAAAACATGATCTCAAAATTAACAAATATCAGAAATCGTATTCTGCCTATTTAAGCCAAGAAAGCTCTACTGAATAGGATATTCAATGTACATCGAGCTTCTATGTATTGGTATTGAGTAATTTCTCCGGAGTTATTCACGTTTAGATGAATTCAAATTACCGGTTCATGATAAGAATATAGTTACAATTTATCGGAAAACGCAATATCCGCATCTGTCAGTTATTTATCTATTTTAAATGAGTTCCGTAGAACAGGAAAATTTAAGGATATAATAACGGAGAAGAAACTATCGAATTACCGCTCAGTTACAGGGGCACTATTGCCGAGGGAATGTTGCGACTTTTTCGGGTAATGGCAGCATTTTAATTCGATTTTTTCGACGCTACTGAGAATTTCCCTGGGGTTTATACAGCGAGAAGCCCGTCTAAGGTGAGAGAAGGGGTTGGTAATCCCGGCCAACAAAACGGAAACGAGAAGAATCTCTTTAATGAAAACGAATGGGTCCGTTACGCGCAAAGACAATATTGCCAGCTCAGAGCTAATATCTCCATCGTTTCCTGCCTTCTTTATTTCGCCGTGTGAGGGCTACATCTTATCGTTCCCAAATAAAACAATCACATTCGGAGGGCCTATTCATTCCCCAGAATCGTATTCACATATTCACATTAGACTGAGACAATTATTTATGCTACTCGAAATATCAAAGGCCATATTATGACTGTATTCAAATGGAATAAAATTAGTAACACTAATGAAGATGAATACGTACTATAATTTATAGACCAACGCAACAAAAGTCAAGGATATTAAGCATGTTTGAATATGTTTAATTGTTTGCAATAGTTCTACTAGCTCTTGTCCGCGGGCTACGCCCGCAGAATCATCTGACACCGATAAAGGAAGCGCCGGCTGCGCCGCCGAGACGTTATTCTACAAGTTTCAATACTTGATTAAAATATTTCTAATGAGTAGAAACAGCTAAAGGCGTGAAAATATGTAAAATTATACTCTACTCGTATGTCATGTAAGAGTTTATTTGAATTGACAGGGATATTAATGATATCGAATGGTCTGCCACGGACATTACGTGACTGTCAATGTATCAGTTGTCTGTCATGTAAACGTTAGCTGTGTTACTGAGTCGTAATATGCTCTCTGTTATATAAACAGTATATTTGGGATTGAGTTTGGAAAAATCCGGTCTTAGCAGGTCGTATAAGGAACATATCTGCCGAATTTCAAGTAGGTCCACTTTATAGTTTTGGAGATTTGGTGATAAGTGAGTGAGTGAGTCTTATTTGCCTTTTAGATACAGGTTGTCAATTTTCCGAGTGTCAATATGGGGATCTCGCTTATCCTAAGAGATACGAACGTAATCTGAAAAGGATGTCCACAGGAAAAAATGAGTTGACAGGTGTTTCTCCGCCATCTTGAAATTATTGATAAGGGGATGCCATATTGGCATTCTCCATAAGAAGTGTCTAAATAATGTCATGGTTAGAAATTTCTACTACGATTAGTTTATCGCAAAAAAAATGAAACTCAGTAATTATTGTTTTTTGCCATATTTTAAAAACTATTGAAAATATTTCAACTTCCTTTTCAGATTATTATTCGGTACGAAAATACGAAACTTTGCCCTGATTTAACTCCGTATTTCGTAAGATGAGTCAGATCCCCATAGGGGCACTCGAAAAAAGGACAAGTCTGGCATATAGATTAAGAATGGGACAGTGCTATTTTATGACTATTTAAGTACAACAACAAATTCTTCCCATCCACATTTCATTCGTTCGAGTTAATTTCATTATTGTATAATGGGCATAGCTGTACAAGGTTCATCATTCCGACTCGAATATTAGTGATGTGAAATGAACAACATATTTGAGGTATGCCATATACGAGTAGCGCAACCACAGAAATTTCATAGAATAAACTGATTAAATGCACTATAAATTGATTATATTGAAATAAACAGCTATACATTTAGTATTGTTAATACATGCAATTTTCAAAGTGTGTTCATAACATAACAAAATGTTGTCATTACAAATAAGAGGTCATTGAATGAATAACAGGTGGGCCAAAAGAAATCACCCTATTCGAAGATGCTCTTATTTTTGCAAATGGCGGCCAATGTCAAATCTGTTTTGACATTTGTGTACTAGACAGATGTAGAATACAAGTGAACAAGCCATGAAGCGATACACTCCCCAAGAACGCGGAATAATCGTGTGTATTTTTTTACGTAACAATTCGTCTGTGGTGTTGGCGCAGCGCGAATTCCGTCGCCGATTCCCCGGTCGTCCGGTACCGACTGCGCAAACACTGCGCCGTTTGGCCACCAACCTTGAAAAGTATAGGACAACACGAGACGCTGCCAAGAGTGGCCGGCCCCAGAGCGTCCGTTCTGCCGAGAATATCGCCGCTGTTGCCGAGGATGTCGAGCTGTCGCCAGAAACATCGACCAGACGCCATGCCTCGCAATTAGCCATCAGCCGGTCGTCCCTAAGGCGAATTTTGGTCAAAGACCTGCGCATGTTCCTGTACAAAGTCCAGTCCGTGCATCAGCTGCTGCCTGCTGACCGCCGAACGCGTGTAACCTACGCCCAAGCCATCCTTAGGACTGGAGGACATGTGGTTTCAACAGGACGGAGCAACGGCACACACTGCGCGGGCCACAACCGATATTCTGAAGGCGGCGTTCCCGGGTCGCCTCATCTCTCGTTTTGGCGATTTGCACTGGCCCGCAAGATCGCTCAATTTAACCGTTACAGATTTTTTTTTGTGGGGTTTTTCGAAGTCCCGTGTTTACGTGAACAAGCCCAAGATCCTGGAAGCCCTCAAGGACAACATTCGACACGAGTGCGAGAATCTGTCGCTCGAAGTTCTCGCCGAAGTGATGAAAAATGCCATAAAACGAGCCCGTATAGCAATCAATTGTGGCGGCGCCCATTTGGCCGATATCATCTTCTCGAATTGACCAATAAAATTCTAAAGGTTCAGATAAACATAATCAAAAAACAGAATAGAAGTTTTTCATTTAGAAAAAAAATGAGAGCCAAACAACATCGAATGACTTCTTTTGGCCCACCTTGTACGTACACAAAAATTGTGAAATCCCAAAATGGAAATATATAAGAATTCTTGAATTCTGTATGAGTTCCGCATCACAAGAGCACGACTTGATGCCGATGTTTCGCCAACCAGTACAGGTGGCATCTTCAGGGCAGTCTTGAGGCTTGAAATGAAACTGTAATGGTTGGCAAAACCTCAACGTCAATAAGTCGTTCTATAGTGACGCGGAATTCATCTGGAAGCCAAGAATTTTCAAGATTGGCTATCTGCGGAAGTTTGCTATTTATGGAAATATTTCTTTTTCTATCGAACCACAAATATCGAAGGATGGACAGACAAATAGACAGACATACACGTCATCCAGTTATCTTCTAAATCAGTTTTCAAAGAGGATTCCACGATCCGTTCATGGGTAATTATGATTACGAATAAGAATTATTTGTAATAATTCAATAAATAAACTTTATTGAATAACATACATCCATGATACAAACTGATAATTTTATATGAGGGAATACTTAGTTTCATACTACATAGTTCCTGTTTTTAGAAATATAATGTCTCGTATTCAGATTATTGAATTCATCAGCGGTGTGTAGAGTCCTGTGAGTTTGTATCATCTAACGATATGCGAACGGCGCAATTCAATTCCATTCTAGTTATAGCACCATCTTCACATAATTAGTTTATGGTTACCACACAACAACATTTTTCGGATACAACATGCATATGGTCTAGCTAGACGTCACATATGCTCGATATAAATAAAACACCCATTTATCCTCATCTTTGTCGAATCTTGCTCGCTCTCATTGAATCAGTATATACGCTCTTATAGATTCAATATGTATACTTATTTCACAAAATAATAATTAGCAAACAGTTTTCTTTATGAATTTATATCATCAGTATACGTGAAATAACATCTCAAAAGTAGCACGAACCATCACCCAAATTCGTCGTAATTATTACTCCATTAGCAACAAGATATATACGACTCTCCGGTATCGCTGAACCACACAATGCGGTATGTTCAGATGCTGTAGGTATATATAATATAAATAGCTCAGTAGAACATAAAATATTCTGTCTCAGATCAAGTTTCTGGTTTCACCTCAAGCTATCAGTAATAGCCGGTAGAATTTCATCTTGATTATTCAAGATATTAAAAAGAAATATTCTAGATCTATGAAACATACCACGTTAATTGTTTATACATTCATATCAATACAGCATCAAATGAAAGAGGAAGGGCCAAAGAGTTCATAATTATTAGGAACACGGCATCGAATGAACTTTGTGACGAAACAGGCTCAGATGTGCAATCGGAAGACCATCGGCACATCATTGCAATTATCTATATGATTGCTGACAATTCTGAAATAGTCAATAAACATCAGATAAGAACGAGCTTTTCAAAGAGGATGACTTTCACTTCCGGCAATATGCCAACACATCTGCTTGTTTGCGATTTGAAGTTGACGTACCTATTCACAGAGATCTATTTCGAGACATCAGAATGTTTTATTTGTCAGGGTGCATGAATATTTGGTTAGTAGGGACAATGCCTTACAATGTCTAGCTATTCAAGAATAACACATACACACCAAACATTGTCATTTCAGTTCAGTTATTAATATAATAATAATAACGGGTTGGGACAAACACAGGGTTGTTCTTATTTTTCCCACCCAAAAAACCACGTGTTTTTGTTGAGTAAAACCCACCTAAAAACAACAACTAAACCCACTTCATCTAAGTCAAGATGCTTAAAAACAAATTCTAATATTGGTATATCAATATATTTTATTTATTTTACAATGTTGTAATACATGATTCCTCTACTTGATAAAATGTAATATCTTTACAGTCCAATACATAATGTATTTCAACAGGGTACATATCTTACCCTACATTGTCCACAACCAACATAGAAATATAATACCCCAGTAATGAACCGAAACAAACTAAAACAACAATATTGCGGCATGTTCAAACACTTTTAAATATAGTCTGAATATGTTTCAAGACGAATTGATATTTGTCTTATAATAGAATTAGTGTTATGAAAAGTGATTGAATTCCAATTCTTTTAGGGGCAAATTAAAATTTTTATTTAAAATTAAATATGAGATGTGTAGCAGCGTATTTTTAATTTACAATAAAGTAAATGCATATCTTGCATTCATTACATAATATTACCAATATTACATGATAATATTAATATTATTATTAGTTCAGTTGTGATTGTACACAATATATAGTAGATACAAACTTAATATTGAACTGATTAACAAGAATTGAAATATTTTTTGAGTGGATTTGTTATTATTATAAAAAACCAATAACGCCCAAATAAATAAAAAAGAACTAAATAAGACAATGGGTTGAGCTTTAAAAAAAAAACTTGGTTTCTTTCAATCCCGGAGAAAAGTCCCTTTGAAATTAGTAAATTTTTTAATTAAGTATTTAAATTTAGTTAATTGGAACTGAACACCATTGATGAAACGAAAATTTATGTTTCATCACTTATAAACGTTTACCATTTTTTCCAACCCCATCGTAATGGTAGAATATATTAAATTTTTTTCCGCGAAAAGTACTTAGAACTTATTTGGTTTTGAACTAATATTTTGTATCCATTACAAAATAGAAGTACTGAAGAGCAATTACTCTTGAAAATGAATATTTTAGTGAAGGAAACGTTGATCAGCCGAGGTGCAACTAAATTAACTATACAATTTGGGATGTTGTAATTAATAAATACAGCAGTTTGAACCACCTTTTATTTTTGAGATTTTAAAACATTTTTTTATTATTAGGTTGATGAATGTGTACTCATAACTACTAAATGTATTTCTTCATTGCTTAGAATATTATACCCAAACGAAGGTTATCCCACGAAATAAGATGGTATAAGACAAAAAACTCAACTTTAATATTGTCTACTGAATTCAATCTATTTCACTGTACGATAAATGCCCAATCTATGCAATTCAAGATTTTCAAAATATCGAGTACTGAATAATAGTTGAACGCATCGAAATGACAACAGTTTATGCATCATCGATATTCAGAAGACTGTAAAGTGCAAATAATATTTTCACCAATAAATATGCTGAAGCGTGACCCTCAATAATAATGGGAAGTAATGATTTTAATATGGCTATATAGAGCTGCCCGCTTCGAACGATGGATATGTAAAACACAATGATGATAAATTCAAACGGTGAATCATTCGTCTGGCCGATAGAATAATCGACTCCAACGGTCCAATGTCTATTCAAATCAGGACGAAGTACTTTGCATAAATAGCTTTGGAGCTCTTTAAAAGTATTCGCTTTTCTATCCGTGTAATGTTTTGATGCATAAATATTCAATATAATCCCTAGAATATAAAAAAGGTGCGAGTCAGTTCCAATCGCTTTAAACATATAATTAAAACCATTATAATCTTCGTCAAAACAGGAAACAATGCATAAGGAACTGATAGAGGAAGAAACTACACACTCTTGGAAAAGCTAAACCCAATTGTAATGTTGTAACTTATGAGAAAAAATATATCTTAGATATTATAAGCTATTCTGAATCGAGAATTATTGTTAAATGTCACAAACAAGACTGAAATAGTAGATAACCTAGTACCAATAACTGCGCCAAGAAGCTTAAAGATAGGAGGTCAAACTCAAGTGGAAGGGGTAGGTCAAATAATTACCGCAGGGTATACCGGATCTCAGAGTCTCGGTCTTTACGCTATAGAGCTATTGCGCCGCAATTCCAATTGCACATCCACGTGATCTATGCGCAATAGGCGCGATTGGGTATTTCTAGCATAATGTATTGTACATACCGCCCTGTTTGCGTCCATATTCTGACTCAGCACGTACACATAGCTGGAACGACGTTTGGTCTCCTGTCTCCAGTCTTCTTGAACTGCGCTTAGTTAAATTTCGCTTTTCATCTATGATTGAACCGTTTGTTACTCAGGTTTTTCTGATTATGATAATCGTAAGTCTGCTTATTTCCACGAATGTTCAAGGAAGTGGGAACTTATTAGAGTCACTTCATGTTTACCTTTATTTTATTTTCTCTGTAATAGTATCTATTAGATATAGAACAAATCAAAGGTTCGTACGATCATCATTAACTGTCATGCATGGGAAACCATGTACATCATGGATGGTGAAGAAGATTAACCAACTTTGAATATCGCTTAAAAGTTATCACCACTTTTACACAGTAGCTGCATTGTGTTTGGGCTCGCAAGAACCGTTGGAAGTGGTACTTCAGGTTTTCATATAGGATCTATAGTAATTTTTGTTTCATTACAATAACAGTGTTTTTCTCGTTCTAAATAAATCAGAATAATACATTCAACCTGCAGACAGGACTCCAAAGTGTCACATATTTGTGTTGCTCGTCATTTTGATAATACAAAAATGTATAGGTCAAAGTCAAGAACCGTAATTACTTAATAAAAAGGTAACGTTAAATACATATTTAACTTCCGGAAGTTGGAGAATTAAATTCAAATATTTACACAAAGATAATGCTAACAAATTGTTTCACCACACAGTGGTATTCTGGAAGCTAGGAGTATCATCTAAAGCTAAATCTAAAAGTATACCTTTGAATATTATAATCTGAATGTGGAACAAATCGAGGGTTGGAGTGGACAATGTTTTGGGTAGGAGTTTATTTACAAAATTTTTAACGTAGTGAATCATATGTATCGATTTGGTCATTTAATATTATGTTACTATTGTTCCTTGTATGTTTTAAAATTTTTATGGATTGCACCATATTAAGTATATGTCCTTTTTCCTGAATATGTAAGATATCGGGATTAAAGGTGAAATTGTGATTATGTTCCAACAGGTGATTCGGGTAGAGTCCACTTTTTGTGCCTCTAACTTATCCAATGTTCGTTGAAACTTACACGGAAACTGCGTCCAGTTTGTCATACGTACAAGGCATTACAGTCATCACACCTCAGCCTGTAAACTTAAGATTTCTTCAATTTCTTCTTCGGATTTTGAATTATTGATATGTGAGCATAGATCATCCTAAATTGTTATATATTACAAACAGAACACCGGGCTCCCCACGGATTCGCCACTATCTCCTTTACTAGCAGAAATATTTATAAATTATTTCGAGAAGAAAATATTAATCCATCACATGTTAGTATATTGGTATCGCTATATTGACGATGTAATCGCTTTATTACAGGTAACATCAAATACATTAATTTCCTACCTATATTATCAACTTATATCCAAATATAGAATTCACATTAGAGATAGTAAACAACAACTCCGTAAACTTTCTAGATCTGACCATTCCTCATACAAATAATCACCATTCCTCAGGTATTTATCACAAACCCACTACACAGATACCACCATACCCAACACCCGTAATCACATAAGTTAGCAGCATATAATTCTATGATACATAGATTAGTTAATATCTCATTGGGTAAAGTTAACTTTCATTTAAAATTAAACACACTAAATATTGCTAAAAATCATCAACAATTACTGCTACTGGCTCTTCATCTGCAACAGCATCAGAAATAGGAATAACATCACATGTATCTCTAAGCAGTTTTCATTGCTATACCTTGAGGTCGGGAAATCTTTGATCATAGAACAGACAGGGAAATTAAGATCACCTATTATAAAAAAGGTAGGATCCAGAGCCACCAGAGATATCTACAAACTCTCGTGAGAACTTCATAAACCTTAGCCAATTTAGTTTTAATCGATTATATGAGAATTATGTTTTCGGCACATATGCCCTTTCTAACTTCCAGTCTTTAATTACATATTTTTCCCATAATGGATATCTTGAACATTCAAACATCCGAATGACAATACATTTAGATTTCATCATCTACGGTTGTTTTTTTTTAACTTCTGTTTCTTCTTACAGAATCACTTTCGAAGGCACTAGTCAATTGTTGAATGTTATCTATTGAAAATTTTTGAATAAATTCAATTCTATTTCAAATACTAGAGAAAGATGTAAAAACTGGTTAAATTCACCAATACTTACTTGAAAATAAACCACAACAATTCAGAAATGCACAAACATTTCAACAGAAAGTTGTGAACCACAAACAGCACGGCACTGGTGCTGGGAGTTACCTATCAGCTATTGCTATTCTTGTTTTAAAATGAGATAAAAGATTTAATGTTGACTTCAAACAAACAAGCGTGGCTTGGGGTGCGTTGTTCATCTACTGTTCTATGATTGAAGGTTTAATCCGTAACTTATATAACGTTCGATGATGATTGTGGAATCACTAATGGCATATTCGTAATATGTCAAGTACATTTTCCAAGGATGCTTCCTCTCCAGGAGATTGGTGACTTTAACGTAAATGGTCTGTTAGTTGGTTACTCAATTCTCATTCGTGATAGCTGTTGTAATATTGGTAATCTATCAAAATTCAGGATATCATAGATCCTATGAATACATTGATGAAGCTTCCAAGCTTTAAAGCATGTGGATCAGCTGGTTTAAAACCGTAATATATTAATTTCCCAGTGACATTATGAGACACTTGACGTATGTATGTCACTCGTTCAGGTTACATACATCTCAAGTCACTGATTTAACATGACGAATATTCATTTGGTCTTATTAAGCCTACGTTGCATGCAGATAACTCGTGATTGAAATATTGAATTAACACAAGAGATTTTACTATGTACAACAGCAGTTCTCTTTATTTAATGAATAAATGTGTAATTGATTTATATTTTAAGTCAGGCAATATTATTAATAAGTAATATTCGAGTTAGTGTCTGATATATGAAGACATAGATATATATATTCTGGTCTTGAACCATGGGGTACAGTAGCGTGCAGTAGAAAATTGTACACTCTCATGTTAGCATTGCGACCATGATGCACGCTGTCCATGATTAGTAGCTCTAATTAATCTTTCCTTAAAATTTACAAGACACGTTTGTTTCCATATTGTTACAAGTTCAACTTGGATAATGGTAGATGTGAGCAATTTGCACCTATTATCGTTAACTCTTTCATGGAGGATAATATTTCACAATTCTGTGATGTGGTCCGAACGTCACACATAACTGTGGCAGTGAACAAACACGTTTTCGTGGATGAAAAATACAATTTCAATGAGAAAACAGATATCACCTCCGGAAAGCACTTCTCGAACATCGATGACCGTGAGATGTGAACGAAGTACTTTCACGAGTTTGCTACGCATAAAACCAAATCGTTCGCGACTTCCCGTATTACGACCAACTCCTCGCCATTGTAGAAATAGAGCCTTTCATATCTGAAAATACAAGGGTAGGAAATGATGAGAGAAAGGAATGTTCTCGAGATACGAAACCTATGAAAAAAAAATCATCCGCATACCGTCATATCCGAATAATGTAGAAACGCGATAGATGTATATGAAAAGAATAGCCCTGCTCTCTGAAGGAGTATAAGTAGATCGGAAAAACGATATGAAGCCCGATGCATCAAGAAGCTATTCACGTCATGAATCGAAGAAAAATTTCATGTCATGTACAAGTTACCGATTGCGCCCATTATTAATCCAGATAGAATAATCTTTTATGAGTAATGCTTTCTCCAATTTTAGAGCCACCTCTTTTTGTTCATCTATGTAAGAAATGTATGTACCATATAAAGCCTAAATTTCTTATCCGCTTTTCATGGAAATCATGCTAATGAACACCTAAATATTTATATGACATTTAAAATGAGCCGATATACAAAATGTTGACAAAAGGCTTCCACAATATAAGAGTAAATATGAAAAATCTTTCTCAAACATAGCCCCAACCACGGTCGTACATACAGGTCTGGGAACTCGAGGCTGTTTCCTATGTGAGAAGTGAGTCCGCTAAGCGTCATCAAGAATGATCTCTGCCATGTATACGATCTGGCAACTGTCATTCTTGACTTGTGAACACAAGGAATACCGGCGCTTTTAGAGAAAAATTACGAAATCGTGCATTGTGCATCGATGCATCGTGCCGATGCAAAACGGGGTACAAAAGTGTAAAGCGAGAAACTTCTGTTTTTAAAGTGCCGAAAGATACGGAAATGCGAAAAAAGTGGATGCTTGCGATTCCGGATAGAAATCTTTTTAACGAGGTCTTTTATGTGTGAGAGCATGTATAACGAAAAAGGGGAAGTTATTTTTAAGGTGAGTAATACCTTTAGACAGTTTTGAGTAACAGTTCTATTCCTCTCTCAAATCAGAGTTGTAAATATTCTACTTAATAATGTGATTGTTGTCATACTTCGATCCAAGCGCTGGCTGGTGGCTGAGCGAGGGACTACGAGTTTGGCGACATGTAAGAGACTCATGTCAAACATACGAGTTTCCAGACCTGTTGTAGTATAGGAATCTTCCATCCCTATACGAGTTTACCTAGAATCCCGGAATTATAGAAGATGACCTTATTTATATTGAATGTTATGTAAGTATATGTTTAGATCTCGGATCTCGGCCACCAAGCATTACGTCAATATATTAAACATTTTGGTTGGCACAGATACCTCGACATTCTAGGCTAGTTTAGTAGAACAACAACAATAAACAGTAATGACATAATATATATAATTAGGTAGAGCATTAAGAATAAGATATAGTATATTCATACATCATTGATGCGGATGGATGGTATGGTGAATAATCCATACTTGTAATTATTGTAATGAGTATAGAGTAAGACATTGAGCTATAATGGCGTCGAACTCTAAGTTGAAGTAAAGTGTAACCCTTTTGTAAAGTGATGTGTTTTCTATTCCCTATACCCACACCAGGACCACGGGTCAGCTTAGGGCTAACCGCCCAACTTAAGATCTGATCCCCACATGGCGACCTTTGCCAGTCTTTTCTGAGGGAAGAAAAAAAAGAGACGAACCGCTTCCTGCCCATATCGCCATAGTTGATCCCCACATGGCGATCTCTACCAGTCTTTTTTCTTATGGGAAAAAAAAAGAAACGAACCGCTTCCTGTCCATATCCATGTACGTACAAATGGAAAGAATAGGGAAGTAACTCCCACAAATTGTATTGGCTTAACAGGAAGACATAATGAATTGGGAATTGGAATTGGAGAATGGGAAATGGAAATTGCAAATGGAAATCGAGATGAACATCCAGGATGCAAGCGATGGGGTGAAAAAAAAAGGCATCAGAAAAAGTCAACCAACATTGGTGTAGTGCTTCGAACATCATGTGAGTAATGACTGTTTTAGACAATCTTAGGTTTATTTTTCTAGAAGAATTAAGATCTAAATAGTATATAATTTGTTCAATTTATTCAAGCGTCAAATATGTCTGAAAAGTTTGATTTACGCACCGCGACCTCTTTACTTCCAGTAATGAATGGAAATAATGACGTCACGAAACAGTTAATCGATGCTATCGAATTATACAGCGACATGCTAGATAATTCTGGAAGGGTATTTTTAATAAATTTCGTTTTAAAAACTAGGCTCAGCCAAAATGCAAAACTGAGAGTCAAGAAAGCATACGACTCAGTTGAGGCATTGGTTCAGGACAAAAAAGGTAAACTGCTTACGAGAAAATCGGAGGCTGCCCTCGCAAATGAATTCCATAGCGCAAAGCAAGGAATCAAAAGCATTGATAGCTTTGGAGGAACTGTTGAAGGTTTATTGGTAGATCTGACAATAGCACAAGCGAAAGGAAACGAAGAAACAGCAAATATCTTGAGGTCGGTTAACGAAAGATTAGCTGTAAATATTTTCGCTAATGGTCTAAACAATAACGACCTACGCACAATAGTAAAGGCTAGAAATTACGACAATTTGGCCGACGCTATTTGTGGAGCAGTGGAAGAAAATGGATCTCTACATACAGAGAAAACCAAAGTGGAAACATTCCACATGCGAGACTATAGAGTCAAGCAAGGTAACAATTTTGGCGCAAGGCATCAAAATTATAGAAAACAATACAAGCCCTTCAGAGGGAACAACCAATGTTACAATAGCAATTTTCAACAAAGTCAAACAAGACAGAGTGTTGAACGCAAACACAAACCGTTTGGAAATAATTTTCAAAATAATAATGGGTTCAAACCCAAAAATCAAGGTTGCTTTACAGCTCAAATGGCAGGTAATCAAAATAGTAGTAGCACTTCAGAAGAAGAGGTGAAAAGTTCACTTAAGAATCAGTTTTTTCGTTCCGAATAGAGTGAATGAAAATCTAAGTACGAATGGAATGAATTGTGTGAAAATGAAATATGGAATGAATGAATTAAATTTTCTTATCGACACAGGATCTTCAGTCAGTGTCATTTTCAAGGAAGTTATTCAAAATTCAGAGAGGATAAACGAAAACAAAAAAGTAAACATACAAGGAATCGCTAGTTCCGTAATGTCACAAGGCTCCGTCAACATAAATTTAAAAGTAAACAACATAGCTTTTGAACAAGAATTTATAGTTTTAAATCAATTTACTAACGGAATTCAAGGAATACTGGGGTCAAATTTCTTTTTAAAACATAAAGCAATTATAAATTATGAAACTTTTACGTTTTCCTTTATGCTGAATAATGAAAAAATTTCAATGTCAATTCATTCAAGGTGTGAATGTTATACAACAATTCCTGCAAGGTGTGAAATTGTACGATATTTCGACGTAAATGAGAGCGAAGAATGCATCGTTTTGAATGAGGAAATATGCAACGGTGTTTTTATTGCAGGCACAATAGTAAAACCAGTACAAGGTCAAGTTCCTGTACGTATTTTAAATTCGAATGAAAGAGAAGTGAAAATTAGGAATTTTACCCCTACTACTGATAGATTATCAAATTATAATGTATGTAAATTCAAAAAACATTACATGACAGTTGAGCGAGTAGAGAAACTTTTGGAAAAAGTAAATTTGGACACGTTACACGGAGAGGAAAAAACGACTATTGAAAAAATCTGTGCAAAATATGCCCATGTTTTTCATTTAGAAAACGACCCTCTCACGGTAACAAATATCACAAAACAAGGAATTCATCTGAATAAGGACTCTAGTCCAGTATTCGTGAGACCGTATAGGTTGCCAATCGCACAGAAAGATGAAATTCATAAGCACATAGATAAGATGCTGCAAGATGGCATAATTGAGGAAACCATATCTGAATGGTCTTCCCCGCTTCTAATTGTACCAAAGAAGCAAGTAGACAAAAATGGAGAAAAAAAGTGGAGAGTAGTAATAGACTATCGTTTACTCAATAAACAGATAGAAGATGATAGGTTTCCACTTCCCTCAATATCAGAAATTCTAGATTCATTATCAGGAGTAGTATATTTTTCACATTTGGATTTGTCACAAGGATATTACCAGGTGGAATTAGATACGGAAAGCAGGAAATGCACCGCTTTCACTACGGACAGAAGTCAATATCAGCTAACAAGGCTACCAATGGGATTAAAGATAAGCCCAAGTGTATTTTCCAGAGTCATGACAATGGCTATGACAGGATTAAATTATGAATCGTGTTTCATATATTTGGACGATCTTATAGTTTTTGGCAAAGATTTGACGACACACAACGTAAATCTCGTAAAAATTTTACAACGATTAAAAGATGTAAATTTGAAATTAAATCCAAGCAAATGCGAATTTTTAAAGAAAGAAATTTTATATTTAGGTCATTTAATTTCCGCGGACGGGATATCACCCGATCCGGAAAAGATTGAAGTTATTAAGCAATATCCGGTTCCAAAGGACGCCGGAGATGCAAAGCGTTTTGTAGCTTTCGCAAACTACTATCGGAAATTCATTCCAAATTTCGCAAAAATCGCAAATCCTTTAAATCAATTAGCAAGAAAAAATGCATCTTTCAATTGGGACGATAAGTGTCAAAAATCTTTCGAAACTCTGAAACTAGCTCTCATGAGCACGCCAATCCTGCAATACCCAAATTTTGAAAAGGAAAATAGATTCATTTTGAAATGTGACGCATCGGGATATTCGATAGGAACGGTGTTATCCAACAGTGATTACCGACCTGTCGCATATGCCAGCAGAACATTGAACAAGGCAGAACAAAATTATTGCACAATCGAAAAAGAACTTTTGGCAATAGTTTGGGCCGTAAAGCATTTCAGACCCTATCTATATGGTCGAACCTTTGATATATACACTGATCACAGACCGCTGGTATATCTTTTTGGCATGACAAACCCATCTAGTAGATTGACAAAATTTAGACTGACTCTAGAAGAGTATGATTTTACTATAAATTATATAAAAGGCACGGATAATGTTACAGCCGATGCTTTATCAAGGATTCGTATTGAATCATCAGAACTTAAGACGATGTGTAATAAAACATCGGAGAAAATATTTGCAATCACAAGAGCACAAAAGGTAAAAGCAGAAAAGGAAGGACAAATTAATAAGAACGATCACTACACTAATAGGACTGGCCACCCGGGAGTAGTCGAACTTATAAAACGTCCTACCGATTGTGTGTTACTAGAAGTGTTATCTGAGGAAGAATTTGATGAATTAAACAAGGAAAAATGTCTAGACAAAAATTTTAACAATTCATTATATTATGATGAAGAAAGAAAATTGATTTACATAAAACTACAATTTCGATCGGCATTGTACCTAAGGGCATTGTTGAGAAGTGTAGAGAATTTGTGTAAGGATTTCAATATTGCTGAAATATGCATCATGAAAAATTCCAAAAATAAGGAATTAATAAGCGCGCTGAATAAAGAAATCATAGAAATAAAATCCGCCGGTTTTGTAATAGGATTAAAAATAAATGTTATACCAGACGTATTAACAATTAATGAAAAAGAATGTAGACAATAAATCTTAAATGATTTTCATACATTAAAAACAGGAGGACACGCAGGTATAAACCGCATGTTCAATAACATAAAATCAAAATATACTTGGTCAGGTCTAAAGTCAGATATAGAGAAGTTTGTAAAACGCTGTGACGATTGTCAGCGATATAAACACTCTAGACCTACCAAAGAACCACTAACAGTGACTACCACAGCATCAGCGTCTTTTGAGAAGGTGTTTCTTGATTTAGTAGGTCCGATAGGCAACGAAATCGGTGACGATCGATATATACTTACTCTTCAATGTGAATTAAGTAAATTTGTCGAAGCTTATCCAATACCTAATAAAGAAGCTAGCACAGTTGCAAAAGCATTCGTCACTAATTTTGTACTAAGGTATGGGATTCCCAGGGAAATAGCCCACGAAGAGGGTACAGAATTTTTGTCGGAAGTGTTCAAGCAATCTTGTAATGTGTTAGGAATAAAACAGCTAAATTCAACAGCTTACCATCATGAAACGATGGGAGCCCTCGAAAATTCTCATAAGCACCTAGGCGCGTATTTAAGAATTCAAGTGGCAAAATTTCATGGACCGAATGGGTACCATTTTGGACTTTTGCATACAACAACACAGTTCATACGGGAACGAAGTACAAACCGCACGACCTAGTGTTCGGGAAATCGTGTAATTTACCTTCCAACATAACGGAACAGGTAGAACCCGTGTACAACTTCGAGAATTATCCGGTTGAGTTGAAGTATCGACTCCAACAAGCATGTAAAGAAGCTAGGGATAATCTGATAGTATCGAAACTGGAACGTGTGCAAAAATCTAGGGAAAATTGTAATATAGTTAATTTTAAGATAGGTGATAAGGTATTAGTGAAAAGTGTTCCGAAAAATAAACTTGAACAATTATACAAGGGTCCTTTCGTGATTACGGAAGAAAGGAACCCCAATGTAGTGATAAAAGTAGGAAACAATCAAGTGGAAATACATAAAAATAGACTAAAACTGTACCATGATTAGATAAGGAAAACTGTTGTTTGTAAAATAAAAATAAGGTACGTCAATGGGAAAAAAATGTTAAATCTGTCAATTGAACATTTTTTTACCCCGCGTAGGGAGGTGTAGTATAGGAATCTTCCATCCCTATACGAGTTTACCTAGAATCCCGGAATTATAGAAGATGACCTTATTTATATTGAATGTTATGTAAGTATATGTTTAGATCTCGGATCTCGGCCACCAAGCATTACGTCAATATATTAAACATTTTGGTTGGCACAGATACCTCGACATTCTAGGCTAGTTTAGTAGAACAACAACAATAAACAGTAATGACATAATATATATAATTAGGTAGAGCATTAAGAATAAGATATAGTATATTCATACATCATTGATGCGGATGGATGGTATGGTGAATAATCCATACTTGTAATTATTGTAATGAGTATAGAGTAAGACATTGAGCTATAATGGCGTCGAACTCTAAGTTGAAGTAAAGTGTAACCCTTTTGTAAAGTGATGTGTTTTCTATTCCCTATACCCACACCAGGACCACGGGTCAGCTTAGGGCTAACCGCCCAACTTAAGATCTGATCCCCACACTGTATGTACGACCGTGGCCCCAACTTGTATTAATGTGTTACGTATTTAGCATATTGCTGTTGGGAAACTATTCTTCTAGGAATAAGCTGAGTACAATAATTAAGAATACCTTTTATTCATAAATGACCTAACTCATTTGAAAACTGAACTATTTGTTACGAAAATTTATGTATTTTATCTAATTTTTTTCTGTATCTATATATTGGGTATATTTTTGTTTGCAGCTGTTATCTAACATAATAATTATTTCGCTTTATCAATCTATAAGTATTTATTTATTTTTTGTTTGAATATGAGGGCAAGGTCAAAAGTCCCTAAAAAATAAAACAGATAGCGCCATAATAGAAAATCCCATGTGACATTTGTGATATACCGTCTTTAACTAGAACGCATTGAAATTTTAAGACTGATATGTCATTCAGTTCTGTTTTGACACCCATCGAAAGCAAGCAGCCTTGAAGATTTTTGTAAACATGGAAAAATGTGAATTTCGCGTCTTGTTTAAACATTATTTCTTGCGTGGAAAAAACATCACGTAAACCAAAGCAGCGCTTGTTAAACATTATGGGGACTCTTCACCATCGATTGGAACGATTCACATGTGGCTTATTGATTTTTGTTGTGGTAGTAATACCACAAAGGACGCCGGACGTTCTGGTCGTTCAATTGAGATTACTACGCCAGAAATCGTCGATAAAATCCATGGTATGAAACTGGACGATCGGCGAGCTAAAGTGCACGAGATTGTTGTGGCTATGGGCATCTCTACCGAACGGCCACGGAACTTTTTCATACATTTTTGAATATGAGAAAGCTATCTGCCAGATGGGTGTCGCATTTGCTCTCTGTTGACAACAAGCGCGACCATGTGACAACTTCAAAGGAGTATTTGGCGATTTTCAAGAACTTTTTGCGCCGTAACCGTGGACGGAACATGGATCCATCACAACACACCAGATACTGAAGAACAGTCGAAATAGTAAACTTGTCCTGGCGAATTAAAGCCGAAAAAGGCGAAAGTCATGGCGACAGTTTTTTGAGATGCACACGGTATCGTCCATATATCGATTACATTGAAAATGGCAAAACGATCACCGGCGTATATTATGCAGACCTGTTGGATCGATTCGACGCGGATTTGTAGAGGAAGCATCTGCATTGGCAGAGAAAAAAGTACTCTTCTATCGGACGACGCACCAGAGCACAGGTCCCCAGTCGCAATGGCAAAATTGCATGAATTGCGCCACGAATTGGTTCGTCATCCACCATGTTTTCTAGATTTGGCCCCCTGTAATTTTTATTTATTTCCATCTTGAAGCGATGGTTCGGCGGAAAGAGATTCGGCACCCACCGCCTATTTGAAGTGATTGAAAAATTAGAAAAACGTTGGATAAAGTGTATTGGGCTACAAGGAGATTATGTTGAGAAATAAAATAAGTTTCGACCAAATAAATCAATTTTTTTGTATATATATTAAATAATTGATATTAGTGATGCTATAATGTTATATCAATCTTAGACACATGCTATTCAATTTTTTTGGCAGGGTGGTAGATTGAATATGTCATACTCCTACCAATTGTGTATCTATATCTACTTATTTACAAACAATAAATAATACTCTATTCTATGTGATGTCAAACCATACACTCATGTTTCAGGGAGTCGCAAGATATTTAAAAAACCGAGGATTGACGTTTTACGTCATCTCATGTCATAGATTTGGTTAAAGTTTGACCAACCTGGTTTAAATTTTTATAAGTAAGTATTTTTTTCCTTTGGTTTTCCCACAACATAAAAACATCGATGTTGAATGAGTTTAGGAATGCTCTCTCGAGTAAATCTGAAAAGGACACACGATAAACATTTTTGCTGTTTCAGATCTATCTAGAACAATGCTGTTAAGATACTCATTCAATATCGGTTTTGAGTTTTAGGGCATTTTATTCGGAAGGACAAGGGGATATCTTAAAATTCCAAAATAGGATTACCTTCCTTCAAAGAAAATTTCACCAGGACTGGTGTCACTTTTCGTGAACTTGGATTCCAAAATCTGAATGTGATGCGATTCACTGTACTGAGGCTTGCGCGGCCATTTATTTCAATTAATCATTTCTGGAATGAACTCATCTTAGAACAGTTTTTTATGAAAAAGTATTTAAAAACACTATGGCAGAATGGGCCCAATCAATAATAAGTTACTTCTTACAACAAATGATGAATTTTTATCAGATGTTGGTAGGTTGCTTTCATTGTCTCATTGTCAACTTCTTCATATGAAACTTGAACAAATACAAATATTTCCAAAGTTGTAGACTTCAACACGTTTATTGATAATTGAGATTTTCTCTTCTGAAGAGAGGGTTGAAGCAATTTTCATTTATGCTGGTCAAGATGAATGTGCGCGAGTCACGGCCAAAGTTTTTAATGAGAGATATCCAGAAAAGCATATGGACCACAAATATATATAAAATCCATTTCTCTCAAATTATTATTAAATGCAAATAAACGCTTAACCAATGTCTGGTCAACGCCTTATCGATTTTATGTTGCGATATGTATCTCCGATGATGTAAACAAAGTGGATATTCTTCATCCGGGAACTTCTGAATGTGTGATTGATGGTTTTGTTCAAGGGAAGTTCGTAAAACCGCAATCTCAGCGGAAATATGTTGAGTGGTAATTATAGTGGGGTGAAGTCGAACTGGAAATTGATAGAGTGAGCTACACATATTTTACAGTTGTCGAGAAACTGATGTATGTTCACTGCATGGTCGAACCAGATAGGAACATTTGTACATTTAATTACAGTCAGTGATCCCAAAATAACAGATACATTAGTGCGCGAATAGGAAATAATGTGGCTGGTGGTAATATGTCTACGTATAGAGTTAATCGAACTATTACTCTTGTGTTATTGATAATTTGCTCGAATGGGCATTTGGTGCGCTCCCAAAACAAGTCTGTTGACTCCGAACCGGAGCAGTGCGAACACAAAGCAAATGCTAACGTCAACATCAAATGTAAACCCTGAATAATTATTTTGGAAGGCGACAATAATTATGGTCAAGAGACAAAGTGATTGGGTCATTGAAATTGATTAGATTTGCTAGCTGCCATAATTGAACTGAATTAGTTACTTGTCACTATTCTGAAATGAGAATACAAGGCAATACTACTACATTTTCAAACACTATTCAGTACATACACATTCATTTCCTTATTCTTCATACTTATTCGTAGAAAACTGGTGTTAAGAATATCTTACAGTGTAATAAGATGCCGGTAGAATGACGCCTCATTATAACATTTTCGTACCATCTGGACTAGAGGTCGCCAAACTTTTTTGTTTCGTAAACCACTTGCCATGTTTTCGGTTTTGGGTAGACCCCCGCTTACCTTATATTGAATTTATGCAAATTCGTCAAGTTCAAATGTGTTTCTGACAGCTGGTATAGTGCTACTCACTTTTAAAGAATACAACTTCTAACTGTAGTGAAGTGTAGTGTGAAAATTAAAGAACACATGTTAAGTTTTATACATTTACTAATTAAATTCTAATTAAAACGAACCAAATTATTGAGCAAAAAATATTTAGTGGGATAAAGCTGATACTTTAATAATAAATTTTCCAACATCTGGCATCAATTTAGTTAGGTTTAATCTCAAATCTCCTCGGTTAGTGATGTCCATTCTATTTTTTTTATGTTAGAAGATTGGCAACCGCGCTGGAGCCCCTTTCCACTAGATATGAGGATGAAAAAGCAATTGAAAGTTTTCTCGCGATATTTCATAATACGGGATAAGTAACAGGTATGTCTTTTTGACGCCAGAATTGCTGATATCAGTTTCTAAACTGTAAACCTTAAGTTCTTCGTTAGTGCTTTATTCTTATCAGTTCCTCTTGTAATGTAACATCAGTTTCTTCAATGTCACGATTTGGGTTCATTAGTACACTTTGGTACTACCAGTGTCAAGACATCAAACATAGTTTTAAAATCTGAATAGAGGGCATTCAAATGTTGAACGTATATTGAAATGTCATCTTCCTGGCTGTTTATCTGTGACTAATTTGTAAACTGAGAAAATTTGCGAAGTCCAATGTTATGCTTAATTAGCTTAATACATTCAAGAATGGACAAGAATTTCAACTGCGCGTATGCGGACAACCAGGTAACTTGGTATATTTGTATCATTATGTGCAAGTTTTTACAAGTTCAAAGTGACCACAAAGCGAATAGCCTAATACCTAACTGATACATAATTTTATGAAATATACTAAATTAATTACTACGTTATTAAATTAAATTTAATTAATGTATAATTGAATAGAATAAAATAGTGCATTATAAAATCCTTACTTCGCTACTGATATTATAATTGCTCAAATAAGTTTGTATACAATAGTTTGTCGGTCTGTTTGTTAAGTTTTCACGTAAAAACTAAGCAACAAATATCTGTTTGTGTATGTGGATTATTAAATTCGTTGCTTGAATGAGATCTACTATCGTGGGCCCCATTCATCTAAGTTTTTTTTTAGCTGACATGGACCCCTTGCAGGTCGTCCTCGACCCCTGGGAGTCGATATAGACCATTTTAGGTATCACTGATCTAAACAATAAAAATTACTCTCGAACTTAACCGAAGTATTGTAATGTTTGCCATATGGTTGAAATTACCTCAAATTCATATCTATACCTCACGTTCTTATGGTGGCTGTCCGGGGAATAATGAAAACATTAATTAACGCCCAGTGTGAGTCCAAACTGATTTGAAAATCCAACGGCTAGATTTAAAATAATCATTGACTTCTAAGATTTTTGAGTAAGCTCATTCCGGCTCGAAATAAATGTATGGAGCCAATTTTTTTGTGCGAAGTATGTATATATTCAATAATAATTACTACCTATTTTATCAACAAAGACATACAAAAGAATTTGAATTATGAGTTTACAAAACATATTTGAATTTGAGCATGTTATTTTACAAACATGGAAGCTGACATAATGACTTACATAAGCAAAAATCTCCATCAATATTACTTGATTTATATTCCAAGTTATTTTGGATCCATTTCATGTAGGTTCTCAACAGTTCTCCAGGATGTAAAGCTGTTTGAGATTGATTATTTTACAGGCTTCTGTAGAGTTGTTCAAGAAGTTGCTATTGTTAGAAATGAGAAGTCTTTTACAAGCATAATGAGTTATTAAAGTAACGGTTAACTAGTTATTACATTTCTACAACGTATTGTTAATAAACATAAGGTTATTGCAACAAACATAAAGCAACATCTTACAACGCGGCAAAAACGTAATGTATTATTTACAGCAGCATCTTATGTGCCTATAAAATATAATTAATTTAGTAACAAATATTGATTAACGTCGTAAATGATATTTCAGGCTAATTTCGCTTATTGACATTGTTGCTTTATGTCTTTACTTATCATAAAGAAAACAAAGAAGTACTAAACGTATTGGGTTTAGATTTATAAATATAGCTGTCTGGCTATAAACCACATGCATGTATCTTGTACTTATATTTAGTACAGTGTTATTAAAATTTACAAAATGAAACATCGTGTACTCAATAAGGAATGGATGAGATAATTCGTAACAATTATCTACTATGGGTTGGTCACAGTCCGCATTAATGAGGTTAAGTGTTGTTCAATTGGAAGTGTGGTCCCAATATAGACATCTCCCTTCAAAAAGCTGTATTCATGTAGGTGACATTAAAAATTCCCGAGAAAACTGTTCTATCAGCATTTTATTTTAGAGGCTATAATAGCGGATATACCTGACGTACTTCCGAACAAAATTATGAATAAATGATTCATAAATAAATGTAGACAGAAATATTATCTAGAAAATCACTTTGCTATAGCGTAGGTACACATTATGATCATATCCAAATAGGTTTAAGTAATTGAATATAATGGTATCGCTATGCACTCTAATTTTATTAGAAAAGCTTAAGGACCGTTTTGCATTTCCGATAAAATGATTGCTAGGACTCGTATCGTGTTCAGCAGACCAGACAGAAGCTGGAGCAAACCGAACCCGTTAATGAATGAAACACTAGGTCGACACTGTTTTCTGTGTGTATTCAAATATTGGGAAATGCAGTTTTCCACTTTATTTTTACATAGTCGCTTTCAAACCGGGTTAAATTATTCACCCGCGCTTATTCACTCTGTTTGCTTTCAGTATTTATCCGGATAATTTTCGAAAACATTTATTCCGATGCAGAGTTAATTAAGTTTCTGTCATAAAATGTTCAGTGATTAGTAAACTCTGGCTTCGTTAGAATGCATTACTAATTTTCAAGAATATATCTTGACCCAACCTCGTTAAGATATATTCAAACATCTCAACTTGATTTCAATACTTAACCGATGAAATCGGAACAAATAATTGCCAATTGAATCAGTTCAAATAAACAAAAGGCTATCCTATAATTCACTAGAAAACCTAGAGACGTATGTATTTTTAAGGAAGGTTCCTTTCAATCGTCAGTTTATGAAAAAGAAAACTGTAATAACTCCACCCCAGTACACATTCAATAGATTTTTTTTTAGTTTTACACATGAAGAAATTTAGTAACGGTGTATTACTAAGCAACATGAATTATTATATTATGTCCTAAGAATTTACAACATGATTTATTGTTTTAAATCTAATTTAACACATTCGTCGAGAATTTCAGATCAAATTACTACATTATGTGTTGAGTAACTTCCTGAATAAACAGTATCTCTTGTACAAACATTTATATAAATACTTTCTGATTAGTTGGACCTATAACAACTTATATGTAGACGGATCTCTTGAATGTAAGATATCAATCTAAATCACCTCCATTAACAATAATTACATAATTTGACCTCGTCTAATGTTATGCTTGGTTTATTTGTGTATCCACAAGAATTATTAGAATCGTGATGTAGTGATGTAAACGAAATCTCGAGCGAAATCGTATTATGAGATTTTGTTACTCTATTTTTTAAGATATGACGCTTTTGCAATGAGCTACGTCTTTCTGACTAAACAAGTCTCGTTTCAAATTACTATGAACAAAATAAAGAATCACAAAAACTGGTGTACCTAGAATTTCATCCTAGAGTATCTTGCAGCAATATATCCTACAAGGCCACGAAACAATTGATAAATTGGCGCATTCTTGATTATCTACAAAGAGAACAATAATATAATGTCGAGAAACAGTTTGAAGGATTAATTAGATCATTTGATAATACTACACATATCTTACACATACCTACTGATGTTTAAGAAGCAAGGAATGTGAAGCTAATCAAAACTGCTATTCTATGGCGACCATATAGGTACTGAAAAGTTTTTGTAGAAAGGGTTTCAATCGGTTCGATACTATTGATAGCATCTTGTAAAGCCTTTGCTAGCGACAGATTGACTAGGTTTCCAAATCAAATTATTGATTTCATTAATCGCAGGTCATAACTAGCATCAATGTATTACCGTTTGGAGAATAGATATAAATAGTGTGCGTGGCAATATTACCCTTCGAAAATCATTTGATTTGGTTACTGATTTCTACATAATTGTTTCACATTCATGATATACAAAGTTGATTAAAATTCGATGAAAAATAGTATGGTGAAGGACTTCGTTGCGAAGAGTACAAAAATTAGCATTCGTCATAATAGCTGCACGACAATGTTTTTAGAATTTATGTTTTTCGGCACAGTCTTCTCAAATTAAATGCTTAGAAGATGTATTGGAAGCTTACGTATCAAGTTAGTGAGAATGACTTCCTCACATGAGAATGGTATCTTTCGAAACTTTCGGAATTTGGAGAATTATCTAAGCTGAAGTTTTTACATAAAACTTGTAATATTTAATTCAGGAAATAATGCTTACATTCTCAAATCTAGGATTTATCAACTAAAGCTAATTCTAAAATTATGTCCTGACATATCATTAATTATTCTGAATGTTGTATAAATTGAGAGATGCTGGTAGATAATGGTTTCGGTAGAGATTTATTTACAAAATTGTTGAAAAGTATCTTGGATAGTAGACTTCCGCGGACAGCTAATCTTGAAAAATCTTGTCTTCCGGATGGATTCCGCGTCACAATAGCTCGACTTGATGCCAACGTTTCGCCAACCATTACAAGTGACATCTTCAGGGCAGGCTTGAGGCTTGAACTCAGTTTCAGACAAGATTTTTTGTTGAAAAGTGGTGAATTATAGGTATTGATTTGGTCATTTAATATTGTCACTATTGTTTTTTGAATATTTTGAGATTTTTATGAATTCCGGAATACTGAAATTATGTTTGTCATTTTTCCTGAATATGTAAAATATCGGGATTAAGGGTGAAATTGTGAATATATTCGAATAGGTGATTCCCGTAATTGAATTCCTCTTTTTTGTACCTGTAACTTCTTAAGCCTTACATTGTAACTGCGTTCAGTTTGTCCTATGTATAAGACATAACAGTCATCAAACCTCAGCCAATAAAGTTCGGATTTTTTTAATTCATCTTTTTTATATTTTGAATTATTAATATATAAATATAGAATGTCTGTTGTTTTACAGCCGACTTTTTTATTCTGGTTTTTGAGAAATTAAGATATTGCTAAAACTGACGGTTATGATGTCAAGCTAATAAATAAAATGCTTCGAAATAAGCTTCATGAAAAGCCTTAAGCCTAATTTATCCGTAGATTCATAGTAATACCAAATCGAATTCCGCATGTCTCATATTTGACTAAACATAAGAAATATCTTATTTTCTTAAAAACCAGAATAAAAACGTCGCCTCTCAAACAATAAATTATATATTTCATTCAATGATAATTCAAAATATAAAAAAGATAAATTAAAGAATCCTGGAGTTTATGGGTCGCGTTTTGATGACTGTAATGTCTTGTACATAGGGCAAAACGGATGCAGTTTTCAGTGTAAGGTTCAACGAACATTTAAAGAATAACAGGACTCTAATTAGGCGAATCAACTATTGAAACATGATCGCAGTGTCACCCCCAATCCCGATATTGTACATAGTCAGGAGAAATGACATAAACTCAATATTATAGAATACAATTGTTACATAATATTAAATGACTAAATCGATTAATATAATTCACTATTAGTCAAAAATTTGGTAAATATACTCCCATCGGAACCACTACCCACATCCTTCAATTTGTACCACATTGAGATTAATTCCTAATATTTAAGTACATAATTTTAGATTCACCTTTAGTTGATAACTTCTAGCTTTGAGAATGCCACAGTGTGGTGAAACTATTTGTAATCATTATTTTCTAAATTAAAGTTATGAAAGTTTAAAAATTTGATCGTAAACGGCGAAACCATAGATATACCTTACGAAGCTTCCTATATTCAATATAATATAGCCAATTATTGATCTATACAGCTTATCAGACTAATATTATTCATGAATAATCTGATGTCAACAGTACTATACCATTCGGGCTGATTAGGTCAGTTACAGGTCGACCATTTTATTTTTACATGTAAACACTACGAATACACCGCTTAAACTGGGCCCTCCAGCCTTAGGCCAGCCACTGCGCATCCAAAACTCAGAGGCCAAGCTACAATGGTCGAGCTGCCTCCTGCCATTCCAACTGTTGCAAATAATATGTTCATGATTTTACTCCCACCAAATACTAGATTTTTTCTGTAACTGATTTCTTTGGAACAATATGTTTGGAAATTGTTAAGTATCGAAATCATTGATGAATTGTAGGAACTCAGACCAGGAACCTGAAATTTCTGGATTGATGACAACATGTCTATTTTCATTATTGATGATCCTGTCAATTCTGGGAAAGCGTGTTGATGCAAATTTCTGGAAGATAAGTAGAGTCCACCATTCCGTGTTTATGTCTACTCAATACCTCAGAAAGAATTGCCCGATTTAGCCGTAACCTTATATTGATAGGAATCTATTTGCATTAATGGTAGGTTTGGTGACTAGGTACTAAAATTGCTTCATGATGATTAATGAAATTCATAGCAGGCTTTTTTTTTACGAGACCTCATTTTAATATCAGTGTCGGCTCGTCAGGTGAAGCATGTGACGCACTGATTCACCTTTAGTTTGTTCATTCACTAGGATTACATTTTACATTATCTCTTCTCATATTATCCAGAAAATTCATTGGGTGGAAACTATGATTATTATTATGACAAGATAATTCTGTGAATAAATGAATAGAATCTAGAACATGAAGAGGCTATAAATCGATACCGCATGAACTTTTTAAACATCAAGAACATAATAAATGCAGTTTGATGTAAAATATAATCTGAACTGCATATAAAGCAGATTAATGATCAATTGTTGTAGAGGAGAAAATTCATGAAGCGTACATAGATCGCAACCATTATTAACGCCGTTATCAGAGGAAAAGTCGTTCCGTTAAGTCTGACAAAGTGAATTTTGGCAAATCCGATTAGTTGCTACTTCTGCGAGTTTCATGAACGGCCATACAAACTACGCAGCAAACGAAACGATGCACAAGATGGACAATTTGTTCATTATTATATTGAACAGATATATGGATGAGCGGACTATTCAAATGATCACAATTCAAAGAGTATGCCTTGGTAACTGAGATATGAACAAAAAATCAGATTATTCCACTTTCGTCATTGAAGTGTAAATTCTCATCTGAAAATTAAAACTTTTAGAAAGTATAGTTAGATCATTGGAAATTTTCATGACAAATTAAGTGTAGTCAAAGACGTTATCAAACTTGTATGATCAGTATTCAATGAGACAATCATAAGCATTCAAGAAGTTCATAGTTTCATTATAGAATCCTTATTTTATATGAAATATTTTTGCCAATAAGATTTCTTTACTTATCATTGGATAATAGATTTCAAAAACCAATTATTTTCGATTTATCGTCAACCCAGATTGAATCAATGACGTTTGTCTTATTTACAAAATTTCATCTGAAATTCAGCCGACATCTTCTGGTACGAGCCTGCTTTTTTAAAATGTTTACCATGTCTGTTTTAAGAATAGTTAATTATGTGAATTCATCTTCTGGCATATGAGCACAGTGCAAACCTCTGAGTGAGAGGAAAGATATTTAGGTTGGCACTATAACGAATGGTTTCGTTCGGTGTCCAAACATTGTTTTCTTACCGTTGTTGATACCTTAATTAATATATTGCTCAATTCTCTATTGTTTCTGAATATTTTGCATTTGGTTGAATTCGTAACTACCGTTTAATCTGAAATTGGAAAAATTGTGATGGATACATCTAAAAGTTGTTCAACGCGGAAATGTGTCGCTTATGAACCCATATCCGCTTCATGAATTAAATTAATTTCTATAGAATATGTCATGATCATGTTGTAAAACATGTTATTTGATAAAATATATAAAAAATCATCCTACTAGAAAGTGTCAGGCTTGACCGAAAAACCCCTAATATACATAGTAACTAAAATAACATGCAGCTACATAGTCCATTCTCATACCAGAATCTTCCTTTAATGTTCCATATTTTTCCAGGTTTTAGTACCCTGCTCAGAGCATTATAACGAGTCTTTGGAAGATTTCTTTAAGCCAAATGGAGGAATAATGAACTCAGTCTTTGCATAGTGAGGTCTTTCCCTACGCCTATAGCCTCCAAGCATTCAAGAAAAATCGAATGCCTATATCTCAAAAGGATTGTTAGTTACCGTTGGTTTGATAAATGTAGAATTGTGATACGTATGTGTGAAATATCTAAGAGCATATCGATTTCATTTATGAGGAATTTGCAAAGCAAGATATTCAAGGATTAATTTTCGATAGTTACGCAAGAGCATACAGGTTGATTTATTACCGCAGATAGTATTATTGCCGACGTCATTCCTATAAGGCTGTTGGAATAAAATATTCAAACTAGCGTTCCAGAAGGGATGCCACTCTGTCTAGGTAGGTTATAAAATTAATGTTTATAAAATATTGCTGCCTGGTAACAACGGAGTTGGCTTCACAACGTGTAATTATAACGAGACTTATGCGCACTAAAACCACATATTCTTAGCAAAATGAGAAACGTATTACTTGGCGCATGGCGATATACCAGCAATATCTCGGCTATTAAGGCCGCAATCTTCGTACCATCGCGTCTCGCTAACAAATGACCCGTTTGGTTTCTACTCCCTTTTCCTATTCGAAGTAGTTAAAAGCAATTAATATGATTTTGCCACACCGTATTGTCTAGCTAACGCCATCGGATGAAATAATTAATAAAGAATTTTGCAAAATATGAATATATAATAGTCCAGTCAATGACGGAAAAAGTGGGTTTCAAAAAAGGATCATTTCGAACAATTTTTAGCAAATAACTCGAACCTCGTAACAAGTTTATTTTGCAAGATATTCAAGCTCATATATAGTCCTCGAAAATAGTGTTTCTTCACACTATCACCAACAACGTTTATCTCAGTTGATTTTTATTGTGCAACGATAAAAAAAGCAAAATGTTACTAAAATACAAGCTAAAATTTTGGAATCGTTTAATCTTGCGACATCCAGTACCGTATCGAAAGAATTTTGAAAAAGCCAAATTTATTGAAGAAAATTGGAAATTGTTCAATAACGAATCTTTTTTTCCATATTTATGCATTCTATATCGAAACTTCTTTAACATATTGATAATACTCCAATAAAGGAAATTACAAATGAGGAGTATGGTGAACTTGGATACATATGAAAATGCAATTAACTTCATTTTGTTTTAAAAGTGCGCGGGACTGATTTTATTCTCGTCATAGCCTCGTTATTTTTCATGCTAGCCGGACAAGTAATAAACCTTTTAAGAATAACTTTCATGTAGTTTAAGAATCTTATTTAGAGTCTTCTATGAATGAGTCTCCGAATCGCAGTTATTCAACTTTTTTTTTAGTTTTCGGTGAACAGAGGTGTACTCGGTTAATATTGGTCCTCCAGAGATAAGTTTGTTTTCTGATATTCAACACTTTTTGTTATGACATTTTTTCCGTTAAAATGTAAGGTCGCCGAGTATACGCTTTTTTTTTCATCGGAACATTTACAACTTCAGCCGTAAATAATTCAGTAACGATGGTCTTCATACAAAAATAGTATTTGACCCTTTTTGCTTACAACTTATTATTCTATTCATTCATGGTATCATTTCAGATTCCTAAATTTGTACCCGCGAGAAGGGGCGGCATCCATCCCATGAGAAAAAGTGCACCCGGAACCGGGTCAATAATGCTAAATCGTCATATGCCGTCCCATAACGTGCTCGCGGCGATCATTCTATTGATTATTTGGTCTGTACGGTATGCTGTTAGGTAAATTCAATTCTCTAGAGTGAAATATCTCCAACGGCATTCCTGATTGTTGCCTCATCATTGAACATATGACAGTTATTCTATTTAAGGTCCATCAGAAATATGGGACGAGACCAAATTTGGAATATACGTTTGCACCTCATCTGAAGAATCAACAAGTAAGAAACTGGGATGAAAAAATATTACCGCCCTCACTATAGTAGATATAAGGGAAGTATTATAATCGGCCTAAGAAAATTTTTCTGGATTTTCGCGGATATATCCATTTGAAGCATTTTTGAAAAGATCTTAGGGTCTATATTATTTTTGAGATGATGTCTGTGTGTGCTTATAAGCTGTGAAGGCCATAACATCGTTCCTATGATATGAAATTTTGCAAACTGTTTGAAAGTGGTGAAAATAGGTCGCGGGGCTTTCAAGTGATATTTTGAACATCCATCTTGAGTTTTTCAAATTAGCACAACAGTGTTTCCTTGGTTATGAATATATATGACATGCATATATTTAGTTTGCAGCATAGAGATCATATATTAAATAGAGGAGTAAAGCGGTCCCCACTCTTCTCGCTTTTAAATAAGAGAACGCCGTCATCAATGTAAGCGGTTGGAGGAGAGTGTGAGGGGAGGTACCGCTAAGAAATTTGAACATGTCACGCACCGCTTATTACCTTAAACACAGGCTTTACTCCTCTATCTAATATATGATCTCTATGGTTTGCAGAAGTTCTCATTTTAAAATTTAGGTTATGTCATCGATTTGATGCCAGTCTATTTTATTCGTTTACTCTGATAACAAAATAAAATATAGAGTGGTAAGATACTTGTAGACTACTGGAATAAAATTCAATTTAACATAGAGTAGAATTTAACGTCTTTCAATAGTTGTTTCTAAATCATTTTCAATACAGTTTTTGTTCATACAATCATGCAGAAGTGTCCGAAAGCTATTTTGCTAACAAAAGTTTAGTGATCGATTGATCACAGCTCATTATAGTAGCAAATACATACTCCACACAATATAATATAAGTCCAAACAAACACAGAATTCTGCTACAATGCCAATTTTCATTCATTAATATTCATACAACAATAGACATTAAACATTTTGGAGTTATGTTAATCCTCACAAAGAATGCGTTATTTGAAATTAAAGGCGCATTACATCCGATATATCCGTATCATTTCGAAATTATTGCCGTGAACAATCTTTATTACCTTATTGGAAAACTTTACTGCCATATGGCTCGGCAAAAGAGAATTTTTACGAAACGCCAGCCTGTATAAAACTTTATTATTATATAGGAGCAAGCGAGGGAGAAAAGTTGAACTGTTAAGAAGCGAGTTTGCCAACGCAACCTATGGAAAGTTCATGTAGAAATGCGCTAGCAATGCGGGCTGCTGTTGTTATGTTTAATGTATGTGCGAGAGACGGTTCATCTAAAAGAGAGCCGGTAATTTCTGAAATACATTCCGCAATTAGATCAATTTCGAAATTTATAGCACCGAAATGGGGCGGAAGTTGAAGCAAGAATGAGGTCTGCACGAATTATTGCATTGCGAATCTCAGTACAAGAGAAAAATCCACTATAAAATTGTCATCCCTTCGCTACACAATTCGATTTCCATGAAACTAGATTCTTCAACCAAAAATTCAAATCCTTTATTGTGGAAGATACTCTAAATGTTTTTAATAAGGGAGAAACGAAATAAATCAGATATATGAATTAACTTTTGATGAAAAAGTAATAGAATCAATGATGACAATTTTTTGCAATTTAGTTTCCCATCAAACTTAAAATCTATATCTCTCGCTATAATGGAAGAAGTATTGTAATCAGTCTTAAAAAATGCAGATTTTTGCGGAAATAACTGTCGTGAGCCTTTCTAAATCGATCTAGATTATGTTTGAGATGATTTCTGTGTGTGCGTATGTGGACAAGATTATGCCGTTCCTGTTGGTCGTAGTGCTTTTAAGTAGTGAAATAGCAGCTGTATTGTTTAGAGGCGCAGTAGCCCCCTCACAAGTGGTACTTTTGACATCCATCTTTAGCTGGTACTACAGTAATTTATTGAACCATCATGACAGAAACAGTGATTTTTCGAATATATTTTATATCTTACGCGTGGAATTCTAACTATTGATTGGGGGCGCACATATAAGTGATATTATAGATGAACATATAGCGCTGCAGAATTTACCAGAAAAAATACATACTCTGTTATGAAAGTAAGGTTGATTCAATATCAATTATTTTGACAGTTCACCTGGGAAAAATATACATGAAATCAATATGAATTCTATTATCAATACAAACGATTATAATTAAATTTGAAGAGGTAGCAATGAACAACAAGGTATGGCATGTACGAACATCGTAGCTCGTAAGTACATATAGCAATCATTGGAGATGTTTGGTTGATGCTTCATTCATAGATAAAGAAACACATAAGGTTGCATACTTCATGGAAAGAATTACGCGAATGATATTCATTCAAAGGCTGCTTTGTTTCATTATGAAATATTTTGTGTTACATTGGGTTCCAGCGCAAAAGGGCAAGCCTCTTAGACTTATCAAATATATTTACAAAGAAGTTCGGTTCTCGGGAGAATATAAACAAGAATGAATGAAATGCTGTGGGAAATTTCAAAAGTATTATAACCCTCACATCGGAAGAGATAGACAATCCATTAATCAATGCTTAAATTTATCGAAAGAAGCTTTATAATACTGTCACACATCAGTTTTGGAATAAATGTGTTCGATATCGAGGTGGTATGACTTCCAAGAAATTGCCTCATTGATTATGAGTAAGGATCATAGAGTTGTAAAACACATATGTTGTCAATTCGGATAAACGTTTAATAGGGCATTTGCCGTCTTTCCAAGTTTTTAGTGGTATGCGGACAATAACTCGTCAATATATATCACACTCATACATTTAACCTGCACCTTTACGGTACAGTAGGTAGGTAATAATTCATTAGTATATATATTAATATGAATTAGTTCCTAGTACCGATCTTTTTATAACGTATTATGTTCGAATCAACTTTTAATGCAATGGCATAGCGTAATTTCCACGATTACATCTGGTTCTAACCATTTGCAATATATTTTCGGTTCCTACTAGTGAGGGAAGTTAGTGATAACTGATAATAAACTATAAAAGATCTCACACTATAGATACGCTATAACACTATAAATAAGAAATAGTCACACTTATCCACTAAAAATAGTAGTAGTAAACTGTTTACTCTGATGATGGTTGCCTACTTAGTAGCCGAAAGGTCCTCAGTACTTTTACAGTATTTTTACTGGATAAGGTTGATTATTTCTTATTTATAGAAGTTAGTGATGTTTGGATCGCAGTTAATTTCGGAATACAGTTTGTGGGGGAACATGATGGGATTTTCATGTATTCGCCCTTCTCTTGTTAAACGGTAGATCTATTTTGTTTCAATTATCAAGAAATTTTTAGTAGAGTTTGTGACTATACTCTAATTATACACAGAAATTGTGTAGAACAAGTTTACCACATATTTCATTACAACGAACTAATATGCACCCAGCGAGGTAAATCCAAATAAACAGGTATTTTAAAATTGTTCATAGTTAGAAGCGATCGATATAGATGCGTCATATTCTGCTGGTTTATTTTATATATCAATATGGAGTAAATCGGAGCTGTTTGAACTTGTGCTATAAATGGACGATTTATAGACTAATTTGGGACATGTTCCAAGTCTACATCCCTTCGAATTTAATATACAATTCGCCAGAGTTCGTGCCGTTCAGTTGTAATCGAGGATTCGAACGTGCAGATGCACTGCCTGCCCATGCACAGTATTTTGAATTATACTTCATCGATAGATTACTCACCATTGGCCGTTGTTTCAATTCAGATACGCGATATGGCCATTTAGCAAAAGACATTCCAACATACCCATCTAAGTAATATTCAATTTATCATCAAGTTATCAAGGACCTATCTAATAATGATCCAGCTGGTTTAAAAGTATGAATATTCCACAATTTCAATATTTTGTGAGGAGCTTCAACTAACTTTCGAGTACATTGTTGGAAGTTTTATCATATAGTATATTATAATTTCCATATAAACTTTTCCTGGAGCACTCTTGAATTTCAAACTTCGTAGTGAGTCAGGAATATCAAATAGCACTGAATTTTGGAGATTCATATTAACTCAAAAGCGTATCTAATCATGGCCGCACTTTTTGATAATAAACCTTGTCGATTAAAATGGTCGATTGAATTGATATTGTACAGGGTCATCACGTGAAAATTGACCCCTACTACTTTTTAATTTTGAGAAATAGAAGAAATGTTGTTTATAAAAGTTTTGTAGAAAATGGTGAACTTCTTGGTAATAGTGGTACATATACAGGATGCCTCTAAAAAAGTGGGGCAAACATATCTTCATATTTTTAAATGCATCCTATCCATTATTCGAATTCTACTTTTTTTTCTGATTTTTCTTGGTATTTTCGTTCTTCAATACTACTAGAAATAAAACAATATTTTTTTGACGTTTCGACGTGTTGATTAGTGTTTCCATTTAATTTAGAAAAGAATAGATTACTTTGATTAATGAAATGCGTCTGTAGCCGACTTGTGTTTTTTTTTAATTTTTTTTTTTAACTACCCAAAAAAATGGGGTTGCACCCACTTTGGGAAATAGAAATTTCAGGGGGTTGTTATTGGCACTCTAACGAACACTTTCCACCGGGTCGCTAAGCATCGAAAAATTTTCGCCAACCTTGCCTTTCTTCTCGCCAGATTTACTCCACTAACAACCGATACAATGTTTTCTGCAGTTTTAATTGAATTTTAAAAAACACAAGTCGGCTGCAGACGTATTTCATTAATCAAAGTTAACAATGCTTGACGATGCATGATCATCAAACTAAATATTTCTCTAGGTTGTTAATGGAGCATAATTCCAATATTAAGCATAATCAATTGATTAATTAGGGAAACCATGAACTACTTGCAAATTAGGTAGAAATAAATCGTTGAATTTGAAAATCCTTCAAGGGTTGTATGCCTATCCCACCTTTACAGTTTAACAACCAACACATTATGGAAATTGAAGCCACCAGTATGGGCTAAACCGCTACTAGTCTACGAGAATATCTCCTTTCAAGAAGTTAGAAACGAAGGCCGTAGAAATTCAAATGGGAGAACATAAGCCATTCGGTAAGTCGGAAACAGTTCCGAACATTTTTACGACTTCATTAATGCAAGCGTGCTTTTTAGATACAACCGAAAATGGGGTGTTGAAATTAAAGTGTAGATTAAAAAGCGTAGTAGAGGTTCACATTAAGGGGTATCGTTTGAAGGGAGAACGCAATTGAACATAAAATTTCCAAACTTAAACATTGGCGCGAAACTTGCCAGGAGATTCTTTACAGTGAAGGCCTGCTTCATTTATCGGAGCGCGTTAGGAATTCGTTGGGAGTTTTAATATAAGTTGGCGCGAGCGAAACAAATTAGTTACAATTTAATCGCCCATTTAAGTAAATTGGTAAAATTTAGGTTCAATAAATTCAAGATACTACCTTATCTCAAATCCGGTGACGTATGGAGGCTTGGATTTCTTACCTGAAAAAGAAAGAAACAATCAGACAAATGTATCGTGGAATATAATGGCGAAGCGATCTCTGCTTCAACGCTAATTAGTCGGGTTGAAAGTTGCAGATGTCTTCCTTCAACGACGATTAACGAATTTGTTATCTCACGTCCCGAAGTAGTTTAGCGCAGCTCACATGAGAAACGGTCCCGCTATACACAATTAACGAGAATAAATCACTTTTCATAATATTCTACATGAGCCCCGTACCAACGATATGCAAATAGCCATTTTCCTCATCGTTCATACAAGAAATTCGAGCAATTATTCGCTGAAATTTTCAACAATACCCACGCATCCCGTTAATCTACAACAAACAAATTATTATCATACAGCTTGAGTTTAAGGAATCGGTATATACGAGTCTTGTGAGATAGAGCGAGCCAAACACATTGAATTGCTTTACAATATAGGCCAGGGAAATGCTACCAAGTATTTAGAAGGTTGGGGTGGATGATGACCTTTGGCCATACGCTCACTACCTTTGCATAAGGTTATGAAGGATGGAGTAACCATATTCAAAGATAATTCAATTCATAGCAGTATCGATGTTATAAATATAAAAGCAAAATAATGACAGATCCACCCAAATGAATCCAAACGAAGCTGTTTTTTACAATTTGAATATTTTTGTTCATCAGTTTCTATGTTTTTATTTATTTTATCGCAGTTGTGGGAGAATTGGACACACACTGTTATATCAATGTTTATTATCAACATATTTTTCTGTCTCCAGTTGTGAAATTTATTTCGAACAATAGTGAGGTAGAGTTCTCGTTGCGTAGTACCAGCCACACAATGATTGTGGTGTCGGCAGCATACAAAATCACAATACCTCGTTGTATATGATGTGGTACGACGTTCATAAAAATGATAAATATCGGCGGTCTTGTCACGCTGCCTTGAGGCACTCTCAAGCTCAGTTTTTAATCGTTAGAGATCGTTTTATTTATTCTAACATTAAGTTTGCGATATTGGAGATATGAATTGATCCAATCCCTTGAAGGACCACGTATGCCGTTATTTTAAATTTTGTGCAAAATATATTTCATGTTTAAAATATCGAAAGCAGATATAGGATGAAAGAATAATGCAGCTACAAATTTTTAAGCTATTGCATATAGCTTTTATCGCGGGCTTTGAGAGCGGCGACCGAATCAAGAAAGAAAAACAAAAGACAAATACCGTAACGAAAATCTAAAAAAACAAAAAACAAATACCGTAACGAAATATCCTAAGACCCACCACGCCGCCTACCATGTAGCTCGGCCGAGCTTGAAATTGTCGAAATGTTAACTTTGAACCTTTTAAAAGGTTGTGATAGCCCCAAAGTGGGTCGAAAACTGTTTTGAATTGGTTCATTTTCGATAAATCGAATGACGTTCGCGTGAGAAGCGCGTAGCTCGCGAGTTAGAAAAGTGCAAATTTACGGTACATAGAACGTCTTAACGAGGACTTTTAGCATGCGGTTTTCGCTCCATGTCGTTAGTTTATGAACGGGGTCAACTAAATAGCATAGTCACGGGCCCCAAAATGTCGATTAAATAGGAAAATTTAATTAAAACAGTTTGAGGTATTCTCAGCTGTCACCTACCAGCATCTGACATTTGACGTACGAAAGGGAATTTTCTAGCTACTTAAATATACCGAAAGCGGGTAAAAGCTAGCGGCCCATCGCCCAAAATACTTTATTACAACTGGCGCCGGCCGCACGGGGTTCGAAACGGCCCCAAATTAACAAAATAGAGGTAAAATGTATAAACTCTAACTTACGCGCAGCGAGCTTCTCGAGGATATGTCAAAATTATTACGTTCGTAGCTAATTACATAAGACGTCTGGCGTTCATACAATTGTATTTTTATACAATACGAACCTTCTAATTTAGATAGGCCACGTGAAAATCCCGGAGCCGGAAGCACTATCGAAACTGAACGTTAAAACTTTCGTATAAAATTGTGTTTACAAGTCAACTGGCACTTGTCACCATAGATAACTCTACTACCGGTAGTAGAGTTATCTATGCTTGTCACAGAATACTCTTCATAGAGATCAAGATGATACTCTTTTTTACTCATAATTGGTGAAGATTTTGAAGGGGTAGTGGATGTTTTTCTGCCCAACTTTTCCAGTGGCGTGGTGCTATGCAATAGCTTTACCGCGGCAGTCCCCGAGTGCCACACGTTTCATTTTTTATTTTCAATATGATCATGCATTGTTTGTACCAATACTATGGCAGCAGTTTTAGTCGATCTTTCATCCCTGAAACCGTGCTGGTTATCACAGTCGATAATTATTTAGATGATGGGATGTTTATCCTTAATACATAGGGGGATAATGCTAGATACTTTTAAATTGATCGGGAAATTGGCCAACAGACATTGATAAGTTAGTAATAGTTCTTAAAGACGAGGTGACACTTTTCGCCATCAATAGTTTGAGTGGTACTTCGTCTTGTCCAGTAGATTGCCTAGTTTTTATGGAAGCATAACCGGAACCAGAAAAACAGTGTTAGGTTAGGTTAGGGAAATATGTACAATCCATTGCAATACTGGTAATATTATAGTGTCAATAAACAATAGAAGAGTTCACACTGTGGAAACACTATAACAGTATAAATGAGAAATAATCGCCCTGTATTTTTAGTTGATAAGAGTGATTATTTATTGTTTATAGTATTATAGTGTAATTGTATTTTGATATTTGCTAATGTTGAGAAGAGTTTTCCAAATAGATCGGATATGTCATATTAGTTATTGCTTTCAGGACAAAGTTTCTCAAATAACATCCCAGAAGGTTTTTGCTTAGTTGACACTAGACACTCATTATAATAAAGTTTGTCTTTCCTGTTGACAATTATAAACTGTTTTTGCTATTGAATATGAGAGTTTAGTCTTATCAGTATTTAAGGTTTTATAAATGCTATATTGTTGCTTAACATTGTTAGACATCTGTTTCAATTCGCTTGAAAGCCATTCCTTTTTGAACTGTTTGAGGATAGTTTTAACTGTAGTTATTGGAAAACTGGAATCAAAACAATATTTGAAATGATCCCAGCAATTCGTTCATATTGACAAAGTGCAAATTTTCTTGATTTCTAGCGTTTTGTTCCATTATTTGAATTGTGATACATTCAAAGAAGAATAATCTTCTACTATGTTGCTCAATATTCTGTTGTTTAGGTGGAATATTCAGTTGTTCAATTAAACAAGTCAAAAGTTATGCTTTATGTTCGGATAGAGCAAGACTAATGACTTGGTAATTTAAATCATCGGTACAGTTTGTCTATAATCAATAGAGGTACCATCATTTTTGTTTAGGCGAGCATGTTCATTTCTTGAAAGAATCAAATAGATCATGAATTTTTTTGTTTTCTGTACTAGTTACCAAATTAGGTCGTATTTGAAGTGGTTTTGTCAACTAGTTGAATACATTTTACATAATTACCAGGCATTGACTATCTATACACTGCAATCACACATATAAAATTAGTACCAATCGTGACACCACTACATTCAAAATGCATTTCGCTTGATATTAAAGCGAGTTTACCGGGTTTCCATCGTTTAATGAAATCTGTTCTAACAGATATAACTGATCCCCGTGAATATGTTCTTGTCTGCAAAAATCAGCTACTTTTATGTATTCAACTATGGTTGTATAGTTCAGCTGATCATTAGATGTCCAATGTTCAGTGAGACAAATAATTGATGGATTAATTCAAGTGTTTCTCTTACTAATTGGAGTGTTTTATTATTCAATGATTGACTGTTCAGCTGTAATAATTCTAATCCCTTCATACACTGAAGGCTTGTCTACCAGGAGAATGCGACGCTAGGTTTTTTGACATTTACTGAATGTCCATGACAGACTACCACATATTATATCCGTCAATTCAAATGATCTCATATAACAGAGTATAATTTGACGTCTTCCTACACCTTTAGCTGTCTTTACACATTTGAAATATGCATTCAAGTCTTGAAGCCCCGGCGGCAGAGCCAACGCATTAAATGTTACTACGGGTTACTTGTGCGTTATGAATTATAATCAAGTTGTCAAAGGATTTGCGAGCAATGTCTATTTAGTTCTGAATGTGAAGCGTTGGTCAAATATTCAACGTTCTTTTGGGTTTGGACCTTCCTGTCCCCATTTTTGCCGAATCATGATAGCACTTAATAATTCTCAATGCACCGGTCCCACTCAAACTGTATATCCTTGTTGAAAGAATATTATACTGACATATATTTAGAAGATTGTGATTTTTTATAAATTTAGTACGAAAACTAATTTTTTCATTTTCCCATTTTTTATTCATTCACCATAACATCTATAGATATGGACAAGAACAACATAACATTAGGTACCGAGAAAGAAACATTAAATGAAAATCAGTAAATTATGTAAGTTCTATAAAATCTAATAATAATATGTCAAATACTGTTGCGTTATATTGAAATGATTTATCCATTTGAAAGTTGAGAGTCTTCACAAAAGGCTAAATGGGATTTTGAATTCTGGGATTACGTTAAAATGCCGATTTACAGTTTTCGTCCTTTTGATAAAACTTTGCAGGTGTATGGATCTCAACTTAGGATAGACCCCGTTAAAGTTTTTCGGATTCTCGTCAAGTGCGTTCTGCTTTAATGTACCATTTGAGTGTCAGTTTTGAATTGATAGAAGCAAAAGTTTACCGGGATATAAATCAATGTCATCCTTTTCCGTTCACTGGATATAACAAAGTTTCAATTTCCCGAATCGAATAGACATTAAGATTTGATTCGGATTTCAAATTTCGCGAAGCGAAGATAACGTCGTCTGTGCTCCCGTGGTTTCCTGCTCTAACATAACATCTACAAGATAGCCATTTTAAAAACGTTTGGATCAAGTCAGCCGTTAAGTATTGACAGTTGCGCGAGGAAACTTTTCGAAATGTTCGCTATACGATTGTATCGTACATAACAGCCGTTCGCGATGATTGGCATTTACAAAATGATCCTTTAATTGTGTATTACGCCAACACTAAGATATTTCACCCTTTCATTTCCTGTGACGGATTCACATCAGTGTGATTTATTACAGTACATTCATTTGAATCTATCCTATTGTCATCTTCCGGCAATCTTCTATAATTGCTTTCATTATGTTGTCTTTGCGGAATTTATTATCTAAAACATTTTTGAAAATTTCTATTGAATAACCTAATAATTTGAATCATCAACGAATGCATAAGAATCAAAATGTATTCGAAATATTATTATTCTATGTACCTATGTGATTTGATTTCGACGTTTGAGAAAATAACGAAAAATTTTGGTTTTCACCATCTTAATAAATTCTGAAATATTACATATTGATTCTACTTTATATTAGTTTATTGTTAGAACGGTTTTTATAAAAACTGAAATTCTGAAAAACTGAATTACACCATTAATATGTTCTGACCTCTGGAAATCGCGGAATGTTGGACTGATCCTGCTGGCATAATTCGAGGCAAACTTTATCCACTGAGTAGTTTGCAGCTAATTCATGGCACTAATGAAATATTGATAATTATAAGATGATGAATGTATAAATGATCTGCATCATAATACTACATATAAGTAAGCCCTACTTGCAAAATAACGTGCAACCAAGGCCATTGAGAATTTTATTTTATGAGAATTAGTTCAGATAGTTCAATATCGTGTGATTAGATCACAACAAACAAATTCAACCAAAATCTCAAAAAACCAAACTGTTCTTACGTAAATTGTATCGGCAAATTTTGGCATACATATCAACATAAATTGCGTCCAGGCGAAATTAATACAACATACTAAAAATGACCTGAACAGATACTGTTCCAAACGATGTCATCAATGTAAATTATTCATTGCTTATAAATCACTACATTGTAATTGAATGCTAATTTTGATAACAAAAAAATTACGGTTTCGTGTCTTTATGGCACTATTGTACGGAATGTCGGTCCGCCTATCATTACAGCCGTTTCAAATCAGACTAATTGTTTATATTTAGTCCAGTCTAAAAATGTGAAAAAATAGGGATCATTATTTATAGACCACACGAGAATGCAAAATTCTCTTTGCATCGTGTTCGGGATGACTTACACGTCGTTACTCAGAAAAAAAAAGGGGGGGGGGGGTGGAGCTCGTGTTTGTTACTATTTTAAACAATGGAAGACCATTTTCAATTAACAGATGGAATCTTTTATAACAAATAGAATATCTCGGACTCTTTCAATCAAAAGTTTCTGAAATTTGATATCAGTGTTTTTTTTTGGTTCGCTGAACCCGAATCTGAAGTCCGGGTTTTCCATTTTCCGACTTAAGAGTTCGGGTTCAGCGGATCAAAACCTATTTGATACCAAATTTCAGGAACTTTAAAACAGCCCGAGATTTTCCGTTTGTTATAAAGGACATTCGTTAATTGAAAATGGTTTTTCATTGTTTATTAATAGTGATAGTCACGAGCCCAACCTTTTTGTTCTGACTAACGATGATGATTGGGAAATTAATTTCCTCTATTCGTTGATCAAACTGAAAAGTACCTATCCGTGTATGACACAGCAACAAGGAAACATTCAAAAACATAATTTTACTGACTGAAATTCTGCTCGTGGTAAACAGGGCTGCTGTCTTAGAGAGCAAATAATTTGATTTGATTATTTTGATGAGAAAGGAACATGAGAAATCGTGTCAACATCATTGGCGGCTCGTGAACTTTTTGAGAGAGGAGGCTGGACATGAAACGTTTTGGTAAAAATATACTCTATTCAGCCAATTAATTTAACCTTTGCGCAGCGACCGTACCAGCTACTTCAGTGACAAAATTAATTGTTACCCAGCAAGAACCAACGTGGAGGTATAGTTTCTCTTGCCAACAAAGTTTTTTTTCGTTCGTGTTTTGTTTTTTATTTTTTTCGGATTCTTAATGTTTTTTCTTTTTTTTGGAATTTTTCATATTTTTTTTTAAATTAATTTTATCAACTTTTTTATATATTAACGGAATTCTACGGTCTTTAATTTGCGAAAAATGATCAATAATATCATCATAAAATGTATCATTATGTTTTAAGTGTTTTACAAAATCTTTTTGAATAGATATTAAACTAACATTGTATAAACGATTTTGGCCCATTGTATTTCGCATGTATGTTTTAATTCGTTTGAGAGTAGAAAATGATTTGTCCACCGATGCCGACGTGACAGGAATGGTGACTGTCAAACAAAGTAGTTTATAAAACTGAGGTAAAACTTGTTGCAAATCATTATCTATCATATATTTTATCATATCGGCGTGACTGTCGTACTGGCCTAAAATATCTTTATCCGAATATAAAACGCATAATTCATAGTGCAGTGCTATTTTATCAAAAAATACATATTTTAGAACTAAGTTATCTGAAAGTGTATTGGGAAACTGTTTTGAAAAAGATTCGAAAAATCTTCTATTCGTCAAGTCGAAAAACTTCAATTCATGTAAATCGGAAATCGAATCTCATTTTGACCTTTAATAGTATCTAAAATTTCATAAAAGAGTTGTTTATAATGTAGTTTCTAGTCTACCAAATCATATGTTGCCCTTCATTTCACGGGAGAAGCCTCATCAGTTGAAAAATTTCCAAATAAAAATATTAAAACGAAATTCTGTATTACGGAAACTTGAAATTTTATCAATGAGATGTTTCGAACGATCTCGAATAAATTATATTAGTGAATTTATGTTGTAAAATTTGAAAAATAAGATCAGTTTGTTCAAATATTAATTTAAAAGTATCAAGAAAAAACAAAAACTCTTAATTTTCTAAATAAGATTTTAAACCAACAGCAGCATTTAATGAAACCTGATCTGTTGAAAAGTCATCACTGTTTAATATAAAATCAAATGTTTCAATTAATTTGTCTTTATTTTTATGGATGGTAAACTAAACACTTCACGTGATGTAAAATTCCATCGAGTTGGAGCATTACAGGAAATTCTGTTTCCTAGTATGTTATTTAAAACTTACGTTCGTTTGTTTGAAGACCGTTTAAATGTCCCGCCATTACAGATGCGCCGTCGTAAGTCTTATTTATTCGCAAAGTCGAATCGTTGAAATGTTTCCATTAAAAAATTGAATAAATTGACCGCTGTTCTTCCCAAACTAACATCGTAGAACCCTAAAAATCTTTCCACTAGTTGTTCATTTTTTACAATTAATGATTTACCGAACCGACAAATTCTAATCTAACCTTATTTCGCGTGGCGTCACTCAACCATTATACCCGCATAAAATAAAACAAGCACCGACGCAACACGCATGTGTCGTATTCCGTACCACACCGACCGCACTGAACTTAAAGGCGGGCGGCAGGCTAGCCCACTTAGAGTCTTGCCGTTTCAGGTATGTTTTACGGTATTTAGCAATTGGATTGGCCAGAAAAACGCCAACTGTGTTGAGCAACACGTGTTTACATGTTTAGGGTTTGAGATATATAGAGAGTCTAGCCTCAGGGCACTGTTGCCAGATTAAAAATAACTAATGAGAACGGGCAATTAATTGTATAATTTAAAAAACTATTAGAGAAACAGGAAATGAAATGAAGAATGATCAACAAGATAAATTGGTGAGGAGGCTGAGCCTCCTTAGCCTCCTTCGAGGAGCCGCCACTGGTCAACATATGAATTTTGTGCGTGTCTTTGGTCGTTTCAACTGCTCCACACTCTTTGATTGTCATCATTACTTTACTTCTAGACGATAGTAATTACATACTTATCTAGTATGGTTACTCGTTTAATAAAACGACTCGTTTGGTCACAATTATCGAGATTGTATCAGCTTTCATAGACATTTCTAACTAGTGTTATGAAATGTTCCTTGGCTAACGAAAATCACAAATTTGACAGCATGTTACATTTCGCTTGCACTGCTACATTTCAATTACAGTTTCAGATTCAGCTTCTGCAATCTTCGAACAAACAAGCTGGATGAATAACATAAATGATAACCAGCAACGGCTTAGACTAGATGGGTTCACAACTTTGAAGGATCAGTCAATGCAAACAAAAAGTATCTGAATTTTAAACGTGATACCGACAAGTTTAAATTTCTCATAATCGTGAACTAGCTACTCGATGCTGAAAAATGCTTCAACTTCTACAAACGAGTAATCTAGGCTTCAACTGCAATTATACGTAGGTTACATTCATTGATTAAAGTGGATGACAATATTAATTCCAATTGATTGCCTTTAACCTGTTAACGAGATTGTTGTGCCAAACTGATTCATCTTCAGCTCCATCTATCGTTCCTTTCGTATTTACAAACAGAAGTTTCTATAGAAATTGTAATAGTCTAGGAGCTAGACCGATTTTGTGTGACTGAACATTAACCCGATGGCACTATGGTTTATCGTCAGAGGACGTTTCAATGACCAATTCATCTCAGAGACCGAATTTTCCCCGGCTGCTAGATCTCGAGATACGGCATCCGCGTTTTGTTTTTTTTTTGACTGGAGGTTAACCCCTTCCAGGTTGCGGTTACTAGAAAAGCATGCCATTCTTATACACTTCCACCATGTGCCATCATTTTTTATCGTGTCCGTTTGTCAGGCGGACCAGTTAAAATTTAACCAAAAATGGACTGCAAGTTAACCCCCCCAAACCTGGTGGAAAATGTTCATTGCTGTTGGCAATTGTTAACATACCCTATGCCATCAAAAGTTGTCAGCCCATTTCCGAGTAATTGCCCATTATTTAGACCAAAAATGTTTCTTTTTTTCATTTTGTGGATAAAAGTTGCCGGTTACAAGGTAACATGATGGCACCATGTTGAATAACTTTATTGGAGATCAAATAAAGATTTAAAACTATTGCCATCACTCCTTGCTTATTTGAACCCCCCAAAACTCCCTAAAATCATCCACGAAAATGAAAATAAATTAAAAAGAGCCGTTTCGATTTTAAACTCAGCCAGAGTTGCAATAATTTACTAATTTATCATAAAATTGGCCATAATATCCATATTTTTCATATTTATGGTTTATGTTACCCCCTACGACAATTTATCATACCCTCCTCACCCTGAATTAACGCCAAACATACAACTGTAATTGAGCATGTTTTTTTTACAAAATTATTACGATACATTAATGTACCCCTACCTCCACAATTCATTAATTCACCCCCTCTCAAGTACATCATCATCCCCCTTTTAAACAACCCATATGCAGAACAATATTAAAAAATCGGTTTTCTTAAGCTTTTTCATTACAATATTATATAACTGTTTTATTCCTCATTACAGCACTAAGCATATCATTGGAAGTAGATTATTTTCTCCAAAAAAAATAGAAAAAATATATATACGGGTGATTCTTTCCGAAATCGGCCACCCTATCTTGCCCATTTTTTTTTCTACGTTTCAATAAATAAAAATGTACATCCGTGAAGCTTGAACGGTCTACTTTCGGATACTACTTGGCCTTTTTGAATACAGCGCGTTCCAGCATGACACCTTCAGATATCGATTCTCAGCTTATATTGCAAGATTATAAAAAAGTCATAAGAACAAAAAGTTCTTATTTTTTCATGTAGAAAACGATTATATAGTTCAAATTTTGCAAACAAAAAGTCTATCAAGATTTATTATTAAAATAAATGAGGAGGAAGTAAGTAAAATAACTAAGGAAACCTATTATTATAAAAGATCTATCCTGGAGATGATTCACATAAAACGTGACTCCAAATCTGTAAATCATAGGAATGATATTCAGGGATTAAGTCAGATTTATACTAATTTAATCAATTAAAACTCTTGCAAATTCCTACGTGCGTCTTCATAACGTTAAAAGTATATTTTAGGAAGAATGCTTGATAGTAATATTCCAGTACAGGTATGAAACCTTTTTCAAGCACCCCATAAATCTTACATCTGGTTCGAAAGTAGGTACTCAATATAATATCTTCAGTTGTTATGAGACTATACCAACATGCGCTTGTATATTATAAGAATATTACTGAATAGTGGATTCTTGTTACAAAAATTTTTATACTTTAATAATTAGAAGTTTCAGTTCCTGAAAAATGAAACAAGAAATGATTTAATTGGTCCAAATTTATTTTATTTCTCAACATAATCTCCTTGTAGCCCGATACACTTCGTCCAACGTTTTCTAATTTTTGGATCCCTTCCAAATAATACTATTTCGGCAATCCTACAGGCGTTTGTTTCAGTGATGACCTTATCGTTGGAGCCAAATCTCTTTTCGGCAAGCTATTTCTTCAAGTTTGGAAACAAAAATCGCAGGGAGGCAAATCTGGAGAATATGGTGGATGACGAACCAACTCGTAGCGCAATTCATGCAATTTTGCCTTTGCGACTGCGGATATGTGCGCCGGAGCGTTGTCCTTTTTCTTTGCCAAATGCTTTCGCTTCAAATCGGCGTCGAGTCGATCCAACAGTCCTGCACAATATACGCCGGTGATCGTTTTGCCCTTCTCAAGATAATCTATATGGACGATACCGTTTGCATCCAAAAAAACTGTCGGCGTGACTTTGTTGGCCGATAAACCTACTTTGGCCTTCTTTGGCTTCGATTCTCCAGGACAAGTTCACTGTTTCGAATCTTCTGGTCTGTTGTGATGGATCCATGCTTCGTCCACGGTTACAAAACAGCGCAAAAAGTACTTCTTATTGCGCATGAACATCGCTAAACACTCTTTTGAAGTTGTCACACGGTCGCGCTCGTTGTCAACAGAGAGCAAATACGGCACCCGTCTGGCAAATAGCTTTCTCATATTCAAAAATGTATGCAAAATGTTCCGTACTCGTTCGACTGAGATGACCATAGCATCAGCAATCTCCGTGCACTCTAACTCGCCGATCGTCCAATATCGTACTATGGATTTTATTGACAATTTCTGGTGTTGTAACCTCAATTGAACGCCCAGAACGTTCGGCGTATTTTGTGGTCATACTACCACAACGAAAATTAGTGAAACACTTTGGGAATCGTCTCAATCGATAGTGAAGAGTTCTCATAATGTTTAACAAGCAATGATTTGGTTCACGTAACGTCTTTACCACACAAGAAATAATTTTTAATCGAGACGCGAAACTCACTTTTTTCCATGTTCACAAAAATCTTCAAGGTTGCTTGGTTTCGATGGGTATCGAAACAGAACTAAATGAAAAATCACTCAGAAAATTTCAATGCGTTCTATTTAAAGATGGCACATCACAAATGTCACATGGGATTTTTGATTGTGGCGCCATCTGTTTTATTTTTCAGGAACTTTTCACCTAGCCCTCGTAGATAATTTGTGCTTATATTTATAGGGGCTGGTCGTACAGGAGGCAAGAATGTTTGTATATATGATATCATTGGTATATAAAAGATAATCAAAAATTCAGTTGTGGAAGCCGTTACTTTGTGAAAGTTTATCATTTTAACGAAATAATAGATAAAACTACTTTGTTTTACTATCACTGATATTTAATATAATCGTTACTATAGTTTCAACACTAAACGTGTCATCTTCAGACGAAAAATGAATTTAACAAATATTATATCTACTATATATAGGTTGAAGAAGGATAACAAACAAATTTTATGGCTAAAGGAGATACTTCTAGGGAAAACCAGAGAGGGGTAACGTGATTAGGTGATTCCGTCAGGACCTTAGTGGTGCGGGTATATTTACTAACGGAATTTAAATACTAAAATCAGGTTATTAATACATTGAAGAGATTACTGTAATATAAATCTAGTTGATCGTTTAGGATCTTATTATCAGACATCTTCATTCCTTCGAAAATTTCCATTGACTCTAATATATTTAGTTTTGAAATTTTATCTTGACTATGTAAAATTTGGACATTATACAAAATAGGAAAGGTATGGCCTGTTTTTAAAATATGATTTGCAAATGAAGCATCGGTTTTATTATTTTTAAAGGAACGAAAATGTTCTTTATATCTAACTGCTATGTTACGGCAAGATCTACCTATAGTCATAAAATTTGTTTGTAATCCTTCTTTAACCTATATATAGTAGATATATTATTTGTTAAATTCATTTTTCGTCTGAAGATGACACGTTTAGTGTTGAAACTATAGTAACGATTATATTAAATATCAGTGATAGTAAAACAAAGTAGTTTTATTTATTATTTCGTTAAAAGATAATCATCTCATTAAAATAAGATATTATTATTCAGCTCTTATATTTTATTATGTGAATAAAACTCAAATTTGCGTTACGTCATAGTGAATGTCTCCATTCTTAGGTATGAGATATGTTAATGATAATTCGGGGTCCTGGGAATGATTTATTAGATTATTGTCTCTTTGAGATCGATACTTGATTGTATTTTAATATAATTTGATTCTAGTGAAAAAATAAGTATAGGTAAATGTATTTCCAGCTATTCCCACATTATTGTTCTATTAGAATTTGTTAACAAAAAAGCTCACTCAATTGTTTGAAGTTTATGAATATAAATAGAGAAGTTCAAAATACATTGGAAAAATTCTGCATAGCATATTGGTATACCGGGTTAAGCTGCCGGCAAAGCAATAAAATCCATAACAAATTCCAACCGTTACGACATGACTCAGTCTGTACATATTTCACAAAGTTAAATGAAATTTTCTCCTCGTAGGGTTCTCATTCTTATTCCGGCAATGTTTCGCGGAGTCGTTCCGCTCAGGCGGCTTATACTTTCCAGAGATCCTCCGGTGATAGATGCCTGCCGCTGTGTGTTCAAAATTGCTAAAACGCAGCACTCAGCACTTTCATACCGCGGAATGATCGAACTGGGCTACCCCGTCTCTCAAGAACACCAGATCCATATTAAAACTTTAATAGTGTACCATCGGTCGTATCGGATTTCTTCATTTCCGTGACAGATGACTCGGAAGAGCGCTGAATCGCTCGGCGTAATAGTGTAGCCGCAGACCCAACCTCATCCGTCTTAGATACATTTATCCTAAAACCTAACAGAATTTCAGAAAATATAGCTTCATATAAGTTACAGTTACATTTTATGTCCTATAGCGTAACATCGGCTCCTTATTGCGCTAGTAATCCTGATGTTTTGATATTACTTACCGCTGGCGCATTTCTCAGAAGCGAGATTAATTTTTATTGTACTACGCTTCTTTGCAGACTTCATTTCAATAATGCTCAACGTCGAACATATTCAGAAGCAGTTTATAACACTCGAATGACTGTTGGAGATGGAAGGAATTGAATGAAATAGGTAAAACGTGCACCAAAGATATAAATAATACTATTGTGAGAAAGACGCGACCGCGAGCGTCAGATTCCCAGATACCGATGACTGACTCGATTGACAATTTTCCTGAAAACTGCAACAACAGAAAACTGAATACTTGAACATCATTGTTGGAGGAATCCAGCATAAAATTCGAAATAGTTCGAATTCTGGAATGATACTGTCAGATGGTATTATAAAACATAACAATCCAATTCGATTGATTGAAGTTATAATACTTCTTCATTATACCTGCATAGTTAAACACTTAGTGCAATGTGATAGATGCGATTGGAAATAAAATTCGAGCTATCGATTCACAAAACCGTAATTTTCGTTGAATTCACTTATTATTTTCGTACTGTGAATGGTGTAGCGAGGATATTTTTACAGATGGATATTATTGAAATTGAATCTCGCATAAAAGTGTAAATTTATAATAAACAGAAATTTATAGTCATGTTCTATTCATTGAAAAATACCCCCCATTTCTATTTGGACAAGATTATTTTGGGAACAACGATCTAATGGCTATTACAACTGAACGAACTTGGCGAAAAACTACAAAATTATATACTGATTTGAAAAAAACCTCCACGTCGACTTAGCAAATGAGCGATCAAGTTTAAATTAAAAAAATAAATCACAATTCACAAAATATTCAGTAAGGATTTAAGATACCGTGATTTATTATGCACTCATTCACTTGGGTAGGGGTATATCTTTCTAAGCATGTTGTATGTGAAGCCGTGGAACGTTTGATGCAGATCATATCCCAGACTTATTCGATCGGAAGGAGATCGGGTAACGTGCAGGCCATAGAAGCACACAAGCACATGTACATGTACCTATCCAGCGTATTCGTTCATTACACCAATATACCCTGCTGGCACGATGACACTCTTCGTTCTAAAGGTTCCCACCAATAATTTCTCATAGCTCGTGTTGTGTCTGTTACAGCCGAAATTATCGGATGATATTCTTCATAGTCACCCTAAAGAGGTCCTGAACCTCGGCGATGTCCATGAACACCTTCTTCGTTACTGTATAAATGTAAAGGCAAGACTGACGAAAAATTATTTAATTTTAGCAAACACTTATTCAGAACAAGCACACGGAAGTCATAAGAATTACCGAGGTGAGATTTTTTGTTGGAAACGTTTCTTTGTTGTATCGAGGTACCTACACCTTTGTGAAAATTTCAAATGAATTGCTCAACTAATGCTTGCGTATTGCGGTTGTTATTTAATCCTGTTATAATATAAATCACAAACCTTGATTTATAATTTTTGACATTCACACGGACTCATATTTGCTATATAACATTATTCTGTTTGATGTTGGCATTCAAAGTGGGAAATTATTGGTAACTCAAATGATAATCCTGTTATTGTATATCAAGTTACATTGGATTTAAACTTCTCGCAATTGTAGGTTGCAAAGAAAGGAAAAATGTAGGACATATCAAAAGTATAGACGATATAGTAGAAAGTTAGTAAGATTCAACATAAAATGATAAATGATGTTCTCAAATTTAGTCTATTGTAAACGTTAGCTCACATCATGTTTTTGTGAGATGCCATAAAACTATAACTTTCCATTATTGAGATACCAATTTCGAATATCTACCCATCATATTACAGAGCTCACGAAAGATCTCCGCGCCACAGCCTGTATGTTTTGTTACATACTCGCCACGATACAAGAAATATAACAAAGAGCGAACCACGGTTAATCCAATTCAATCTATTATGAAGTACGCTTGAATGTATCTAATCTGTAGAAGTGGTTTGGTGTCGCTTGTAACGGGCTTGTTGAAAAAGGGAAATCTACAGATCCTCGGATACATAACAGTTCAGACTGGCACTGTTGAATAGCCTGGAGACGACCAGTATTGCTATAAGTGTAAGGTTCGAGCTTATTGTTTTTGCGAAGCGACTAAGTGACTAGGCGTCTCTACGAATGTAGACGTCGTAATATCCTGTTGTTCCACCAATTGCGTTGCTAACAAAAGAAATTTTTTTTTTTTATTAACCGCCCTCCATCCTTTTCCCGACATTGCGATCCCTATTATTCAGAAGAGGATGGTTATTTAACGGCAACGTTGTTTGCTATTATATTGTAAACTTCCGGAATAGAAATAATTTGGTGGGAATATATATGATAACATTACTATACACTGATGTTTCGCCGATAATTAAATGCGGCATCTTCAGGGCAGTTTGGAATCTGGAACTGAGACTAATATTACAAACTATTCTGAGGATGCCACCTGTAATTATTGTCGGTGTAACAGTCAAAGAGTTCTATATATGGCGAAGACAAGTTGAGAATTACGGCCGACCGAGAAGTTTACTGACTGTCTCGCACGAATCGAAATTGTACAAACTTCAGAGATGGGAAGGGAGAGAGAGAGAGGGAAGTCGTGCAACAAAAACAGAGCGAGAAGTGCGACAAAGACATTAAATTTCTCGATCGTCCGGCAATACATTGATCTTATGGTATTAGTCTTCTCTATATATAGAACTCTTTGGTAATAGTGCCATAATGATACGGAAACGATCCAGAAGTCTTAAGTTATCAAAAATCGCTGTCCGAGGAAGTCAACAGTCCAAATTGTGAAATAAAAGCTCAAAATTCTCTAAATTCCCACAGTTTGGTATTTATCGAGGTATTTATTTAACAAGAAAACGTGTGGATAGCATGTTAGTGAGTATATAGCAGTTTCTGTGGGTATAGCTCGCGGACAACAGTAGGTAGAACAATAAAAAAACTATATCAATTAATTGTTGCCTACGTTTTTGCCAATCTAGTTATTGTAGCACATATTTTGACCAACAACTAAATTTCTACGCTGATCTAAATTCATCTAGGAGTGAGGTTTGACACATTGCACATTTAAATGTCCAGTTAATTTGATGACTTGTTGCTCCCCAACTTATAGGGTAGACGATTCAGCAAGGGTGGGGTGAATAGTATATTCTATGAGCGGTCGTGAATCAAATATCAGATCTATTTATCCATAATGCCAAGTTTGTCAAAGTGAATATAGATTGGATTCAGTGTGGCGTAAAGAAAGTGGCCTAGAATATTGCAATATGTAAGGCTCACAATATGGAAAGAAGCTGAAATATTTCTACTACACTGACAACGTAGATACAGAGTAATATCAGAATGTTATTCAGAATCAACTTAAAATAACAATGTTATTCATAAACGAAAGGCCATGAACATTTCTGTCAATATTTTGCCGAATTTAATTCGCGATAAGGAACAACGTGCAGGATGGAGTGTGACTACAGAATCGTTATTATAATGTTGCTTAGACATTCTTATACCCAACATGTTCTAATACGTTCCAGGCTTGGTTATTCGATATATGAGGTAATGTTGGAGGTTATCATAATATTTCTCTGAATATAGGTATTATTATCCATTGATCCTCCAAATTGCAATATGAATCAACATCTGCATTTAACTGAAGTGAGAGCTCGTCTGGAATACTATAAATAGTCAGATTGAACTTTATACTAAGGGATGACGAATGTATAGTTATTCTGGCGGAAAAAAAGACGAGGTAGGGAAAAACTTATACTGGATCAGGAGTATATGGAATATGTTTTGATACCGAAAATTTTGTTTATCGGAACCTTGTTTTTCAAACAAATTAAATTTTTGGATGGATCGCGACGTTTTTTTTTTAAGGCGCAAGTTATCAATCCTCTCCTAAGTGTAGATTCTTTTCATTGTCGTGGTTTAGGCTACTTACACGAGTTTTTCCATAATTTTTTGATTAACTCAACTGCTAGAGTTTAATGAACATTCTGGAACATAAAATTTAAATCAACCATTCCATAATATTTTTAATAAAATTATTTCATACGTTCATATAAAAGAACCTTTTACGTTATCCGTTCCAGCAAAGAAGTAATGGAATGAACAGAATGTTGTTTTGGCTCAAATTTACCAGAGCGGCATAGCCGACTCGGTTTTAATAAAAACATCTATAACTTCCAGAAGGCAGCCGAATGAAGGGATACTGGCACAGGTGAGGCACAAGAAATTGTTTCACATAAATGCTCCGATCTGTTGCGGGAGAACGAAAAGCTCATTGAGAGTCATAGATTTTGATGAAGTTCACCACCGGCTTGAGTTCACGTTTGTTACGATATTAAAACAGTAAATAACAAAAAACGGCTATTTAATTTGGACCGATACGTGCACATCTGCGACGCATAATACTGTTTGCGCTCACCATCATCGTTGACTGTGCAAACAAATGAAAATTAAACACAGTTATAACATGATAAAAATACGAATTGGCCGGTTCGCATCCAGCCATTTGCGATCATACAGATTTCGTTTGTTTAGAGGATGACAAATCACTTCATTACATTTGGCGATGAATTACTCTCAATATATTCATAAGCCTTCACTTGAAAATATTATGCGTCCTCTCTTATTCGTATTTTCGGAATTCAGCATATTAATTTTATAAAAGTTATTCAATTAAAAAAGCTCAGGAAAATGAAGAAAACATAGTATAGTAACACCCAGCCCAGAGGATGCTACCATCTAATGGTTGGCACAATGTAGGTATCTTTATTTGGAGAGCCCAGTGAATTTCTCTACCTTGGACTCCCGGACAATTTTAACCTATTTCATTAGGTTCTTCGTAAATCACAGTTTATGTAATGGTAACCGTAATATTTACCTTTTCTTCCCCGACGAGTAAACTTGCAACAAAAATTGAAATAACCACTAGGGTATCACAAATAAACTGTGCTGGAAACCCTAGGCACAGTGGGTCAAATCAGACAGTGGTGGTAGCAATTTAGCATAGACCGCGCTCATACAACTGTGTTAAATGCGTTTTTTTCGAAATACAATTGTTTTCAACCTAGTGTTATTATTCAATGTATCTGTGGTCATAAGCAATGGTTATCAATAGTATTTTAAGCAATTAGTATCTGAAAATATAGCTTCTCCCTCTGTTTCGTGTATTGAAATTGATCTTGGATGTAAGGCGGATGAAAAAACGTTTGTTGTTCCAGCAGAAATTTGTTGTGAACCTATTTTAATTTTGTGAAACATATGGTCTTTTGAGAGGCGTAGAATTTTTTTTCGATGGATTTTTTTCAACCTAATTATTCACGACGGCTGTAATTTTCTGCTAACCTAGTAATTTCGTTAAGTACGTTCTTATTTGATGTACACAAAACGAGATAAACTCGCCGATAACTGACACGGCGTTAATTTTGGGACAAAAAATACATAAATCGCGTGGTATCTTCAACATTTGAGTATTTTGTTCATTCAGTTACCTCGGGCACGTTGAATTACTATCAACATGTGTTTCCGGGGAAAGATTCGATGTTGGAGTTGATGATAAGTCCATGCTCTGCAATTAGCAAAGTTGAACGTCAATGAAGGGAATTATGAATTCTCGGTGAGAATCATTTACCATTCCGTAAAAATTATCTCTTTCGACTGATAATAATCCGTTTCAGTAATAGAAACTATGAAACAACCTCTTTAACGCTAGTCGACAGGTAAACGATCCATAATTATCTGCAAATATTAACGATCGCTGTTACTCTGAATTGTATAAGTATTGCTGATTTGGATTGTTTGTTACGATGTAGTTGAACTCAAATAGATTTAACTCACTTCCGCAAATGTTGAGAATGAACTTGGGTACCTTATAATTATTGTTATAATGAATAATGTTTAAAGAAATAACTAGGTTCGGTATAGCTTAATCTGATGAGCATGAAATATGTGCTATACGGCCAGCCTTATTTTAGCTAATTGCTAAAAAATCAACATTCAAGTTCCGCTGAAGTGAGAATTGCTGTAATTATCTCGCCTAGACTCGTGATGCGATGTTAATGAGAAATGAGAATACTGATTGGGATGATTATATTGACTGACAGTCGTGGCTTGCAAGTTAAGATATTCATGATATACGTATGTATTTCAAGAAAGCAAGATAATCTATTCATAATAAGATCAAATATGGTTGTTGCGGAAATTGCATCATTTATAGTAGCTTCTGTCTAATCATCTATGGTGATAAATGAATAGTATTATATACATACCGCTAGAAATTCTGAAAGGTGGACTATTGAGTATTTAAAACAATCATGTTCCTAAATGAGTTTCAATCAACTTTTGCGCTAATTTTAACACGATTGATAGTATAAGAATTAATTTTCAAAATCTTCCACTCGACTTCAACTATAGTCAACTATTTAAATGCTATACCAATGCATGGAAAATTTATTATAGGCACACGCAATAAAATATGTTATACACATAATAAACCTAGTTATTAACGGACACAAGCCAATTACGTGATAAATATGTAATAATACTACATTTAACACAATATAGATAATTTTTATCAATTCAATTCACTAACTATTATTACGCAATTTCCACCCATATTAATCCTTTAAATTCTAAGAAATGGGTAATTCATATTATTGAAAATAACTGTAATGTGTTAAAACTAACAACAATGAAGTAAAGATGAACCTGAGGAAAATTCGTATAGACTGCAACTTTTAAATGAAATAAAACTATCGAAAATAAAAATGGTACTCTTATAAAAAGTACAATGAGACACTTTGGGGTATGCCTGGGTGAAATATCGAATGCACGAGCTTTGAAATTCCGACCATTGCGCCTACTCCCAAGACAAAGTTAAAAAACAATACGACATTGCAGTGATTGGTCGTTTCAAATTGTAGGCTTGTGCTTGTACATTATTCAAAATTGTAGTATGCTTTGTATTTATTCATTTGAAAATATAATTGTATCAACAATAATTTGGCCCTGGACATGAATGATGTTTGTATTTTAGCATTGTTTTAAATCGTTTTTATATATATATATTCCATTAATAGAATTTCAAAACAAAAGATAAGCAATCACAATAATTCAGTTTATCGCACAGAATCAAAGTAGTTTCAACAAAATTTTGTTATATTTTTTAATTTTTATCAACAATTTTATTCACGCATTAATTCGCTATATATCGTGATATTTATATCGCTTGATACATATCTGCGAACCCTGTTTTTAACACCAAGTGACTACTATCAGTTATCACGATATGAAAATGAAAAATAGACTCATAACATATTTTCAACATTAGCCATCAATTTCATGCAGTATTTAATATGTAATTGCAATTCAACGTGAAGTTAATTTGAAAAGAATTGAGTAGTTGATACGGAGTATTTCCCCTTGGAAAGGATTATCCACATTCGAATTGCCATTTATATTACTTATCTACTGGATAAATTCAAAGAATGTCGAGAGCCGAATATTGCGATGGTCGGTTATATAGCGAAATTTGATGTGAGAAATTAAATGAGATTATAATATTGTGCGGTAACCTCAATAAATTCCCGTTGTTTTACCAAATACGCTCGGAGCCCTGGTCGGTTGAACGGGCGACTGCCGCTTCCTGCTAATTGTTAAAGTGGATTATCCATAGACGGGTGTGCCTACAATTTAATTAAAACTCCTGATACGAATATTAGTAGAAAATTTATAAAATTCTATTTAAATTAAATTAAATGGTTTTCTCTTGCACGCTTTTTGTGTAAATAGTTTCAGTGCCAATATTCCTAGAAAGAATGCCGGTAACAAACTAGGTAGCGAATAACGAACAACAAGGAAAAAGCCCTTATCGTTATATACTATGAATCTCAGAATAGTCGATATAACTCACTTAGTTGAATTGAAGTTTCCTATTTGAACAATATATGAAAGCAATGTGAATATTAATATTTTCAGCACAGGGCAATTACCAGGTTCGTATTGACCTCCCAAATTAAAACGATCACCAATTCACTTTGCTGCGAATTTTTCGAAAATTACCGATGTCTGCACTAGTTTTGAGAGTAAACTTGGCAGAGCTGAGGGGAAACAGACACAGAGTGGCTCGTCATGGACAAAACATACACTTTTAGCACACATAATTATTAGCAATCACATCTGAACGTTTGTTAATTCTACTATCTATCAATTAGATTGCATAAATTTGCATTTCCTGTGTTTCTTTTGTGTATTCAGTTCACGTAACATGTATTATATTTTCAAATAAATCAGTTTTATGGAATCACTATATGGTAGGGTATAAGCCCGAAATAGCTGAAATAAAGAATATGGGGGTTCATGAAGTATAAAATGTGTTTATTTTTCGTGATAATAATTTCACAAGAGATGACCATAACATAGTTTACCCAAACTTAGCTTATAATTTGTTTTTACTTCTTTGTGGGCGTAACTTCCGCTTACCATAGTAATCGCATTCGTCCTCCAACCTTGTGCATCTTTCATGATACCAACGGGAACATGATATGCACTCGATCCAATCATCGTCTTTTTCTTACTTGATTCGGGATATAAGGCCACCTCTACGTTAATCAATGAGTGGCAGGCCGTATTAGGTTAGTTTTAGACCAACACACTTCTCGTGGTTAATTTATAGAGATTTCGTAGAAACCTCAAGAAATAAACACTACAACTTGAAAACTGTGTTCTGGGCGAACATTTTTCAACTAACCAACATTTTTCTATCAGCCTTTTCCGGAAACCATCAACCGTAAACAGGAGAAAAGATAAACACACATTATATCGTTGAGTATTTCTAAAGACTACACAGAAGCACTATCCCAATGGTCCTGCTATCCCGGACTTACCTATTCCATTATGAAAGGAAACTCACCATGTCTGCTTTGGCCATGTTGTAGAACTCTCAAAAAGCATACCAGCATTGTGCCAAAGCTGGCGGAGAAGCAGATACACATCATACAATCATCAGACGGCACGGCCAAGCCTGCTCACAGAAGGAAAGGGTCCATAACAGATACTCTACCGTTCGAACTGCAGATTGAATGTTTCTGTACTGCAAAGTTGTCCAAATACTGAAGCAGACATCGGTGTCTGCGTTACTGATGAAGTAACCAATTAACGAACATCGATGTCTGCCTTGGCGCTTAAACTGTTGAAAGGGATATTTTACTTTCATTTCTAATTCACATTGGTCGATATTAACTTAGTTGGCAAGGTCCTGAGTTCTTATGATAAGGGTGTTGGTATTGTTATTTGCAAAGATTATTTCGCTTATTTTCTTGAAACCAGATTTAGCTGGTTGTAATGTTGACAAAGCTTGTGAAATTCCCCGAACATATTCATTCATTCATTCGCAATCACTATGTACTACATTCTTTAAAATACGTTGAATGACATAAAATAAAATTGAACATATCATGAGATTAAACGACTGCAGGTAATGAAAAGAACAACTAAAACAGGTTCAATTTAATTAACATCATAAATTGATGTAATCACCTAGTTACGTAATTCTCTAGAACATTGCCTAACTAGATCTTACATTCAACGATCCAGCTAAATTTGAACGATGTAAACATGCCCCTTGGAATTACAAACAGGTAAACTTCTTTATTGCAAGGAAAACTAATCGAAACAATGTAATGTCCCGAGTAATAACCGTGCAGATGCAAATTCGGAACATTCGCGTGTAACAGGAACTAATCTAGTCAGGTGCAGTAAAAGGAGTCCATATCCTTGTTCATGTGGGGCCATAACGAACAGCTTGTATGAGAATTTCAGAGTAGAGCCGTCGTTTTTATTGCCCCTTCAAGCTGACAAAGAGCAAGTATCAGACAGCGAGCAGGCTGGAATAAACTATTATATAATTTATACGTTGGTATTTGCTATACGTGCTGCCGGATCTCTGAGAGTTATACCTAATTGCTGGAATAACGTCTTGAGAAGTCGCGTTTTGAATGTTTCGAGGACATTAGCAGATAAGCTTCGTAATGTAATTACAAACTTCAGGGGCGAACACTGTAAGTAGCGCGATATTAAAGTCTTCCTGCTTTTATTTTGTCAAATTTGTTTGACAATTGAATAGAATAATTTTACTGAAACATCCTGAATCGAAGAGTATGTTTCCGGTTAGCAAATTTGGATCGTGTTGCAACCTGTTGTGAAAACTCTAATTCTTTGTGTTATTCGCCTAACGGAAATCATTTTCTGACGAAATAGTTATCTGTGCAATTTTGTCGAACGAAAACAGGAGTTGCAGCCTGAGACGAACGCTTGAACGTTTGAGTCCGACACGTAACACGCTATTTCTTTCTACTCCTTCAAATAAAAAACGTCCTCAAAACACAGCAACAGAAAATAATTTTCATAATTATCACCCATATATCACCCACACTGAAGCTGTGATTCGTTACTATCTGGACAGAGTAAGCAATTTTTAGATTTCTGGGTGCAGATTTGCAAAAAATTATTTGCTGCACGACTCTGCATTATTGCAGCTCTCGACTCCGCCTCGAGTTGTAAACTTCATGCTTCGTGCAACAAATATACACTTTTTGAAGTATTTACTTAAACAAATGACTATTGCTACATGCTTTGGTATTTTGCCGCACACTTGCAGCAACCAATTTCTTTTCAACAATTAATGTTGAATGTTGGCTACTCAAAATCAGGAGTAGAAAACAGATTTTTTCAAAGACTCGGATAAGTGAATTTATTCTTTCATTTGTGAATGGTATAAAATTGCTGTGTTGGATTAAGAATACCGAGATAATTTATTGTAATATCATTAAGTGCAGAATTAGATAAGAGTACTAATTGAAACTTTCAATCAACGTTACTACGGAACTCTACTTCTGCACTTGAAATGTTTGATCAAAATGCACAAGAGGTAGTTTTCCTCTTCTGTTGTATATTGTTTCAAGTCGATTGATGTATCCAAAAAGCAATTTTATTGAAATTGTTTGTTCCTTCCAAAGGATAAGAGATTTTGAATTGGCAATAATGAATTAGCTTTAGCCAATCGCCACAGTCCTTCGTTGAATAAATAATTTCTTAGGCAACGTATCAGTTCTAGACAGTTGAGGCTATAAGTTTGATTTTCAAAATTCTAGCAGTTTTAGTTATATTTCACTTGCATACAAATATGAAATGGTTCGGTTCTTAATCATCCGTATATTGACATATTTATCATACAATCCCTTGAGAAATTTCTCCATATTTAATCTCTCCGATATTGAAAGTGACAGGTTGTCCATAAACTAAATCAAATTAGAACTTCCAATCCCCCAATTGCAAGATCGCTTATTTTTTAACTGACTTGTAAAATCTCGAGCATTAATGGATTAGTAGGCCCTTCGAATTCATTCCATTGAAATTCAAATGATAAATTTATTAGTAACGTTACAAAAGATTTGTTTGTTGAGTTATCGTGAATATAGAAACTTTTCTTCAGATTAACTTGGATCTCAAGTTGAGGGAAAGTTAAACTTTCGATTGTGCACGTATTTAATAAATGCATTTTAAATTGCCATACTTCTTCGCAACATACACAACCACGTCTATATTCAACGGCGAGTGGGTGTGTAGCGATTTGGTCTAGATATATCCGATATCCCGAAACACACTGCCTAAGTTTAATCTCATAGTCTCGGTATAAAATTTCAAAAAAAGTAGGCCATTTTGTATGTGAAAAGTGAAAAACTGTGAAATGAATTCTATTTTCGTGAGCTCAATGATTGTCGATACACAATACGTATACCTAATAGTTGGTTTATAAAACATGAATTATTTAGCTATATATCATCCTCCTCACAAAAGGATTTCAATTTTCACAACCGGGTGCTTATTTTGCGAAAACGAAAACCTTGTCATTGCGAGAATGAGCAGAATACACCGAGGGCAAGCAAACAAGAAAATCGGGGAATATGATAAAGTCAGCGAGGATGTGAAGCTCACACTTTGCCAATTACAGACGTTAACGACGATAATCTCGTTTCTCGGAGATTCATTTTCGCTGAAGCACTTATATTATTGACATTATACAAAGGAGGATTTATAAAGCCATACTTTTCTGTATTTACTTGAGCATTCAACTGATATTTTACTCAACGTATCCTATTTCCGTTATTCCTCATAAAAGAATCATGTTATTCTTCAAATAAATCATCGTTCTCATTCTCCAATTATCTCCCTCGTTACCTGAAATAATAAGACTCAATGATTTTTCGAATGTGAACTTTCTCCTTAAGTTGACCCCAATATGGTAGACCAACATGTTTGCAAATGATATACTTACTCGTTTAGCACGTTACCTCATTTTCAAAATAGACTGACCATTTATAGTAATAGATGTTTAATCAAATATTATTCTGTGTTAATGATAATACGAATTACGATGGTATGAGAATTTTAAATATACAATAAATAAAATTTTTCCATCAGGAAGGTTTGGATTGCATATTTTCAACTCAAAGGGATAAAAATCAAGGATGGGAAAGACAACAGATCGGTGATATTCACTGCAAAAAATCGATGTAATTTTCCTTTGCAAATTATTATAAGGATTACATCAATTTTCTATGAATCTATACAATAATATGTATACAGTAAGACAGTAGGATTACTTACATGTCTTTGGTAAACTCATGATAAATATGTGCTAATATAGGGTGTTTATTTTTAGAGGTATGTCATTTCACCATGACATAATCGTTCATCCGAGAAACTTATTCGAATAACCATGAATCGTTTTCGCACCATACATACTCTAATTGATAATGTGCATCCGCAGAGGCGTCGTACAGTGCGCACAGAAGAAGTTGTTGCTGCTGTGGAGCGTAGTGTTGAGGTGGACCCGAATGAGTAGATTTGCCGTCGTGCACAGCAATTGGAACTGTTTCCTTCCACCTTATGGAAGACCTTGCGGAAAGATCTTGGTTTATGACCTTATAAGAACCAGCTCGTGCACGAACTAAAGCCGCGTGACCATCACGTGCGTCGTACATCCGGTGAATGGGCCGAACACAAGATTGTTCTTGATCCTCAATTGCCGGATTTGGATTGAAGAAAATTCAAAAGTTTTTATTGAGATGCCGTTACACCCACAGAAAGTCACTATTTGGTGTGCTTTATCGGCTGGTGAAATTATTGGTCCATATTTCTTCAAAGATAATGCTGACCAGAACGTTACAGTTAATGGAGAGCGCTATAGATCGATGACAACTGACTTTATTGTTCCTCGGTTGAATGGTGTTAATGTGGAAGAGCTTTGGTAACAACAAGACGGCGCCACATGCCACACAGAGAGGGACACAATCAATCTATTGGGGAACATTCAATGACCGCATAATTTCGCGTAATGGCCTCCACGGTCGTGCGATCTCACACTTATGGATTATTTCCTATGGGGATATGTGAAGTCGCTAGTCTACGTTGATAAACCAGAGACGTTGGACAATTTGGAAGACAATATTCGCCTCGTTATTGCCGATATATGGCCCCAGCTGCTAGAAAAAGTGTTCGACAACTGGACTTCCAAATTGCGCTTCGTTCAAGCCAGCAGCATTTTCAAACACTAATGGCATACAATTATCTTTCTAATAAAACCAATATCATGACCGTTAATATAATTTTTGTGTGTTTTATTCCATTTGAAAGTTCTATATCTCTAATTATCTGTGATTTTACATAATATTAGGTGTAAATTATGTTTAAAAATATGTAGAAATACTTGTATATCTTTTAAAACCAGACGCATGTACAAATAATTCGCTGCATGCCCGCATGCGGCCACCGTCATGCCCTGTGTGGTACTTACCAACCATGGACCGAGTTATAAATGCAAAACAAATCAGCTTTACTGTTTATAGTAGTTAAGAGGGAAAGTTAAATTTACTCTATCATTCTTAGTTGCTTTTATTACAGTTTTAAGCAAAGTATATTGTGTAAAGTGTTAAATTAAAATAGTTTTACTAGTGTTAAAAATAGGTGGTAAAATGTTTCAGTCCAATTCGTGTATTCAAAGCTTTACTTGTTTAAAAATAATTTAATACGCATCAGTACTTTCACCGACAAGAAAGGAGCTAATTATTTATGTAAAGTGACCATACCACTAGATATTGTAAACATAATGCAACTTTTAAACGAAACAATATTCGATTACATTAGCCTAATCCTAACCTCAAAATTCATTCAAAATGTTATTGGTGTGAAATTTCTAACTGCAGCTTTCATTCGCAAATTGTTGCAGTCATTTATGCCCATGTTTTGCTACATCTGAAACCTAATGTAATTAAGTGACAGACGTTTTCTGTTTATATTGAAACCAATTTTCGTAAGGCAATAGCTTTATTCAATAAGCATAAGCAGAGATATCATTTCAATCAGCTAGATATCTTATTTCCCTGGAACAACTACAGCTGCTAAAGCTTCAAAATTGTCGAATTTTCGTCACGTAGAGAGCGATCAAGATTTATTTTTCGAAACTCTCTACTACTATAGGCTTAACATTGATGAATTTGATACAAATGAACTGGGAAACCAAAATTTCCCTTTAATTGCTAATTTATATAAAAGTTTGGAAGCTAAGTGATTTTTATCAAAGTCTGCTTCGCAAATTGTTACAATTAGTATAAGGGGAATAATTTGAATTAGCAATATATTTTCAACAAAATCCACAACAAGAATGTGAATTTGAATTGCGATTTCATTAGTTAGGTAACTAGTTAACTATTTTTAGATTTCAACTTTTGTGAACTCGTTGATGAGACTTGTGCACTTTTTTATTTTCGGCAAATGAAAATGAATATTTATTTTTGTTTTAGAACCTAATTTTAGATTTTAACTTTTGTGATCTCGTCACTTACCTAATTCAATCTTATCTTAGATTTCTCTTAACTATTTTAAGAGTTCTACTAATGTGTTTCTTAAATTTTTGTATAATGATTTTATGTACAAAATTTCATATTGAATAAATAGAATATGGGAACTTGAATTCCAGTATTATTTTCATTCCTTATTTCATCGCAAAATTGCGGGATTACTACTGTAAATTTAAATAAATATTTTAAAATTTACATTACCAATTATAAAGTTTCTTATTCATCAAGTGAAATATTTAGTGTAATTTCACATACAAGTATGTAATATTTTGAATGATATTTTACTTTACATATTATATATAGAATACATTGCATAATGTTATGGAAGTTATTATGTATTTTTGTTTAAATTGCGTCTATTTATGTAAAAAGAATTACAAAATTCCAATATAACACATAGGTCATTCCATGACTGTTTGTAAAATTATATAGAATATCACAGCTCACAAATGGAGCCACAATTTACTGTTTAATTTGACATGAATATTTTTTACAGTTTGGAGCAGTACAAGAGTTGGTGCCACAACATGTGTCTGTGGAGCACCAGCATTGATAGCTTTATCACAACATGCAGTGGCCTATCTGATAGTGAAGGACAAAGATGAGGCGGCAAATCATATGACGAAAGATTCCCACGGAGGCCTTGGTGTCAGTCTCGGTCACATGCTTCGGAGATATCTAATGCTACAGCTAGGGATTCTCCAATAGACGTCTGTCATATACGTGTTATATAGGCAATAAACACGGCTCCTGTTGATCTCTGCTGACGAATCCATATTGGTCATTCACGATTTTTGAGCTCTCTAGGCATTAGATGTGCTCGAAATTGTTTGCTTTCTCTGTTACTTTAGAACACAGATATTAGTGCAATGGGTCTATAACTATTGTGAAGGGTCTTTTTTAAATTTTTTGGGATTGGTTAGACTCTAAGTGTCTTCCAGAAAAAAGGAAACACACCAAGCTTGTATGATGATAAGATAACCAACTGTAGAAATCTGATGATGTTAATTCTGGGGCATATTCCTTTAGAAAAACAGGAGGACCCTAGCCTTTTTGGTATTGAGATCAAGCAGAATGAGGCGAAAAACAAAAATGAATCTAATAAAATAGAATAAACGTACAATATTATGTCAAAATGTTGATATGAATTTCATTCGAACACCAATATGAGGCGATGACATGAAAATCAAGTACAGACGTGCTTGTCAATCGATAGGGAAAGGCGCCACGACGTTGCTGGCGTTCGGCACCGCACTATTAGAAGCGTCGCCTCCTAGCTGTTTCATGAACTGTTTGCCTGGAAATCTAATAACTACTCGCTCTATCTTCGACCGTAGCGTAGCTCGAATTTGCTCCGACCCGCGTATTCAGTTAAACGTAGGCTGTTTGTTTTAGCTTTTCTTTGAAGATGTGATATCGTTCATATGTTTGTAAATTTGCTCGCTCAACCGAAAAGAGTGAACTGTTATCAATTTTATTTTAGACGATACTGGCGACGCGACGTAAATATTGAATATCGTCGACGCTCAGTTATTAACAGAAAATTGACTAAATTTTCCATGCTATTCCGTTTTCAAGTTATTTTCCATTTCAAAATATGTTTAAAATAAAACGAATTAAATATCTCATGAAAGATCAAACAAGAGAAAGTAGAGCATTTGATAAGTATTTGAAGTTAAAATAATTTATGATGTGAATGAAAATTGGAAACATCAACATTTTATTTTTGGTAATCGTTAGTCAAGAAATTAGAGCAAGGGCCATCTCAACAACTATAACGATGCTGTTTCAATAGTACTTATGAATTTTGCGGGTAGAGAGAAAAGCAGTGCTCTCACATTTCAGTTCGAAATTAGAATATATAGAAGAAGAAGAAGAATTTATTAATTTCATGGGACATACAGCAGGTTACACATTGAGATATATAACAAGATACATGTTTGAAATAAGTCGGGTTTACTACTACTTATATATTACTATAAAAATTCCCTAACTGTATATGGCTCACATTCACAAATGAAATTATACACAAGTTTATTGAAATATTTTGGATAAGACAGTTCTCTTTTAATGTGAAGTGGCAATTTATTGAACACTTTCATGCAGAAATATATACTGCCCTTCTCTGTTAGTGAGAACCTATGGATTGGCAATGCGAAATTACATATATTCCTAGTAATGTACTCATGTACATTCATAAATTTTGTGAAATTTTCAGGATAGTTAGAGAGATTTACTAGACATCTATATAGATATATCCCAGGGACAGTAAACATGGCATTTGTTCTAAAAACTCCTCTGCATGATTCCAGAGATTTCATCCCGAACATTACTCTGACAGCTCTTTTCTGCAGGAGGAATAAGTCTTCCAGATTGGTTGACCCTCCCCACACTACTATTCCATACTGTAAATGGGAGTAGAAGTTTGCATAGTATACAGCTTTCAATACAGTGGTGTCTAGAAATCGTGACAATGATTTTAGGGCGAAGCATACTTTACTAAGCTTTGTACATAGATAAGTGATATGCTCATTCCACTGTACATGTTCATCTATACATATTCCCAAAAACTTCGTGCTAGAAGAGACAGTAAAGTTAAAATTATCTAAGGTAATATTTTCTGGACAGAGTATTCGTGATCTGTCCGCTCTAAACATAATACAATTAGATTTTTCCTCATTTATTATTAAATTGTTAGCATTCATCCAATTTCTGATATTTGAGAAAAGTATGTGTCCAGTACTCTCAACGTCTTCAAATGTTGGCCCCCTAATAACGATGTTAGACTCATCGGCAAAGTTCACTATATGCGATCTATTTATTATGCATTTACATAAATCATTTATATAAATAATAAAAAGAAGTGAACCAAGGCAGCTCCCTTGGGGGACACCAACATTAGAAGTACAAGAATCGGACACATACTTTCCACCATTCACATTCAACACCACTACTTGTCTGCGGTTACCCAAGTATGATGCAAGCAGATCGTTCGCAGTACCTCGTATACCCGCTTTGTCTAGTTTTTCCAAGAAAAGTTTACGATTCAAACAATCGAAAGCTTTGGAGAGGTCAAGAAAGAATTCAAAGATTATATCTTTATATCTACTAATACACCGGTACCTGATTTTCCTCAAAATATTAAAGAAAAATTATTTGAGTATCTTAAAGATTGATTACATAAATGTTGAAACTATCAATATATTTTTTGATTAATAGGTGCTATATGCGGCCGATTTAGCTTCAAATCGGAGTCGAATCGATCCATCAGCTCTGCATAATATACGCCGGTGATCGTTTTGCCCTTTTCAAGGTAATCCCAGAAAACTGTCGCCATGACTTTGTTGACCGATAAACCCACTTTGGCCTTTTTCGGCTTCGATTCGCCAGGACAAGTACAGTGGACAGTAGACGATATGGACGATACCCTGTGCATGACAAAAAACTGTCGCCATGACTTTGTTGGCCGACAAACACACTTGACTCGCCAGGAAAAGTTCACTGTTTCGACTGTACTTTGTTCTCTGGTGTGTTGTGATGGATCCATGTTTTGTCCATGGTTAAGAAACGGCGCAAAAGTCCTTCGTAACGCGCTTGAACATCGCCAAACACTACTACTGTAACCTCAATTGGACAGCCATAACAACGTTTGGCGTCCTTTATGGTCATACGACCGCAACGAAAATCAGTAAACCACTTGTGAATCGTTACAATCGATGGTGAAGATCACCATAATGTTTAGCAAGCGATGCTTTGGTTTGCGTAATGTTTTTTTCACGCAAGAAATAATGTTTAATCGAAACGCGAAATTCACTTTTCCCCATGTTTAAACAAATGTTCAAGGTTGCCTGCTTTCGATGGGTGTCAAAACAGAACTGAATGACATATCAGTCTGAAAATTTTCATGCGTACAAGTTAAAGATGGCACATCACCAATGTCACATGAGATTTTAGATTGTGGCGCCATCTGTTTTATTTTTCAGGGACTTCACCTAATCTTCGTTTACTGAGCAATATAATTGACCCCTAGAAGGTCAATAATAGTGTGCAATGTTCCATTTTGACCGTAGGTGAGTGATATTGAAAGGTATACTTTATCGCTAATTTGAAATTGCATCCCTAAATTAGGTAGGTAAGTGGAAATTTCAACATACCTATTTCATCTGGAGTATAACGAAATTGCATCCACAATGCAAATTTTATTATTATGATAAAATTTACCTAGTTTTGAACCTTCATTTTAAAAGATTGTAGGTGTTAATTTTATCATCTCCAATAATCTATCCTAGATTAGTAGCCCTCTGCACATTTCTAACATCTAGGAAACGGGAATTATTGAGAAAAATTCCGAAATCGAAAGCATTTACATCATATGATTCTAACTGAAGCCGGTTAATATCGAATGCTTTTAGTTTTTATTATTCCACATTGTGGAAAAAGTATTCTAGTGAAATATTATTATATTGATATAACAGATGCAAGTACTATAAAAACAGAATGAACCTTTACGAATATGATCTTAGGAAGTTCAGAGCCAAGCCTCAAAGAATTGATTCAAAGACGATCATTGCCGACGTCTAGAAGGAGATACAAAGAAATATTTACTCCATAGAACAGAACATGCTACACAATAAGTTTCGGTATCAGCCGAACAATAATTATGGACGCGATACTACACCCTACTTCATTAATTTTAATTGTGATGCAAATTACACGATATTCAGTTATGTCTGCCGGACTAATTGAATGAAGAACAGAATTTCTCCCATCATTTTAATTATTAGTTGAAATTCCCGAACAACATTGTTAATTATTCAATTGAAGGAAAGACATACAATGCCCGTTTCATGCCGAAACTACTTGTTAACTCGTTTTTGTTGTCACTGTGGAAAGCGCCTGTCAGGAAATACGACATGCTAAATTCCACGACGGCGTAGCATCAACCAATTAAAACTCTCCGACATTGAAGTAATCTGATTAGTATTTTTCGTTGCATTTGGTGGAGAAACTTTCAACGGCCGATCCTCATTGAACAGATAAATTTTTGATAAAGACGAAACTTTTATTCGATGTAACAAAATGATCCTAAATGCCCCTTGAAATCCTAAATTAAACAGACTCTGATAATATCTTCATAAAATATGTTTGGCTAATGAAAATCGTAAGTTGATATGTTGATTGACGTGACATAATGTGGTTAGAATAATATTCGAATTGAAACGTTGGGATGCGGATGATATACAATTCAACTTCTATTAAGCTATGTATCAGAATTACTTCAAATTGGGTGAAGATCCCCAAACTGTTTCCTTTTTCAAAAACTGGGGTAATAATACTATTATATGATTTCAGAATAATGTTGAGAACCAGCTACAGGTATAAAAATTAGCACTGAGAATAAGTATGAACATGAATAATAAAAATAAATTCAATTTGCCTTACCATATTATAATCATAAATGAGCTATTAATATCATATTTGATGTGATCCTGACAAAAATATTCTCAGCATCCTATAGACAGATAACGATGTTTCAAATATTACTTACAATAATTGTACGTTCAATATTAGTACACAATAAATGATAAATATAATAATTTATTATTACCATTTTATTCATTATATAATAGTGGTATTCGTACCACTCAAGCAAACGAAAATATTCAATTATACCAACCTCCTCACTCTAGGTATATCCTTAAAACAAGCAGAATACGTCTCATGACTTGGAAGTATAAGCGATTATTTTCGATGCTCTTGTGATATTAAAACTGACTAATTTTCATAACAACCACCTAGGTTACAAGTGAACACCGGAAATGGCGGACCTCTTGCTTGATAAGACTCTTGGATTTTCGTACTCATATTTAAAAAGTTATTTTGGAGCGTGGCATTTTGAAACAATTGTTTGAGCGTATATAAACATTGGCGATAAAAGTAATTAGAATGAAATAGAATTGATGGAGGTATTATCTCGGGAAATGAGGGGTCATTGCACCTTTATTTCGCAGTGGCCCAGTTGCGTCCCGTGGTCAGAAAAGGACAACCGAAATGCAAACCAATTGATATAGGTGACAGAGAATAAAAAAATTAAATAGTGTTTGAATAAATTATATGGGAATCGAATTCAAAGTAAATGAAAGATTTTGTTCGTTTATGACAAAATTTTGATATACGGTGTTGCATCTCAATTAAACAAAGTTAGCTTAAGCCTAGGAGTGACTCCAGTTTACCAATAAAATACCCAGAATATCCTCCTAATTCAATAACATCAACTGAATACATAAGAGCACGTACATATTACCTCAAATTCGCAATTTTAGGTTAGTAGCTTATCTGTAAGTTTATTTTTGGATGTAGTAATAACATTAACTGGAGACATTATTTTTGGAGATTGTAGAAACAAAATGCCCGAGATGCTGCCTCTTTTGTGAATAAATGTATAATTGTCGACAAGCTTTCAGTTTCATTTAACAAATTTAACAATTTGCTAGCAATGTTGAAAACAATTGGATTAACCACGAGACGCAACACGGTAGGTACGGTCTTTTTTTCATATACAACAATCACGCCCTTTCTTGAATCTTCTACAAGTGTAGTAAACGGATCTGAAAAAACCTTCTCCGAGGCATTCCATCAGATTGTTCAATAAACAACAATCTTAGATTTGGCGCGATATCAATATTATTGGCTTCTGCTCAGAGTAGTTATTAACTCCTCATTAGAGCATTGTACCGCTATAGAGGATATTTCTACCGTGTGTTTTTAACTGCCCGGCATGTGTTGAACACACAGGAACACAGCACCCGGAGGTCTCTCCCTAATGCTGGCCATGCTAGGCCAGAGTTCTCCTAGTTGAACTCTTTCTCTTTTGGCGAGGTCTGCGCAGGAGCTCAGCACATGTTCCACTGTCTCGTCCTTTTCTTAGCATAACCTACACAGTTGGACATCCACTTGACCCATAGTGGCATGTAGTTTCCTAATTGACGTTGTTTCGTAGTGATTTGTCTGAATAATCGCAAATTCTGCAACGACAGTCCCAAGTGATATTCGGCTGCCATTGGACAAGGTGCGCGTTCATCGCTTCCTTGGCCTGTCAACAGGTTTTAACAAATTGCTGTTTGAGCGCTTTGGGTGTATTATTTAAGAATTTTATCGAGGCGTTTCTAGTTACGGTGCGATTGTTGATCTTTCCTAGAGATTCCCATGGTTCTTCTGCGTTGTGATTGCCATCTGTTGTCGTTGTTAGCGTTTGCTGCTTGACTTAGGTTCTTGTTACATTCTAATACTTGTTTGGAGGTGGTCTTGTTCCTGCTTAATGTTAGTATTGCAGCTCTACTATCCGTAATTATTTCGAGTATTTACCGCCTATTTTATTCAGAATTTCTTCTGCCTCCTGGTTAATAGCACAGTATTGTTAGGTATATGTTTAGAACTTTCGAACATATATCCGGTACAGTTCTCAATTTGGTTTCGGAGTCATGAGTGAAGATATGGGCTCCCGTATTGTTGGATACTTCATAGGATCCTTTGAAGACGTAGTGAGGCCGCATTGACTGTATACCCACAGAATGATAGGTATGTTCTTGGCCGCTTCCTTCAGAAGGTAAGAAAGTTTGCCTTCCTTACTATCTACAGTCCGATTAAATTCAGCTGCAGTGCAGATGGTGAAACCACTTCTATAAGTAAATGTCGATAGGTAGGAGGCCTCTCATTAGGATGATGCTAATAGTAATTAACCTCCGTTAATAAGTCATTTTTGTAGTTTCAATGATGGTAAATCATTGCCTTCTCAGAGCAAAGTTATCCACGGAATACCATATGATGGCATTCCATCAATTTCCTCAAACTTGAATTTATTCCAGTGATTCATTATATTAACACATTTTATAGCTATTAATTTTGCTCCCTAACTCTAACATGAAGTTCTATCTAGTTTAAATTTCGAGAAAATAAACTCTTAGGTATTTGATAATGAAATGCATATGACATTGAAAAGGAATATGTTTGACCTTGGCAAGACTCGGATGAAAACCGTTGGATAATTGATTATTTTTTTCGATCCCAAAAACTATATCTAAATATTATTACATGGAGGAGTTAATATTTATCGAATGTCAATTATAAACAGGAGTTGAGCTACAATTATTAAATAAGAATATTTTTAGAACTCTTATTTGAATCACTGTTGAAGAATGAATAGAAACTAGGATGAAACGTCGAATGTACTAACTATAGCACTGCATGAGCGTTCATTAAGAAAAACAAAAACGACCATCATCGCTGAACTCACTTTAGACAAATTTGTCATTATTGGTTGCAGATGTTAGCTAACAATAACTTCGAGTTAAAAGCATAATACAGAGATTCAAAATGTTTAATTACATCCAGCAAATGAATTATTATGCTTGAAGCTTTACTTACAGCTGTTATCGTTCAACGTTTGAACTGAGACGTACATGCGGAATTTTTGTGAAATTGTGATTTTCGATAGTTTTCTAAGACTTCTGCCGAATTCAATGATAGAAGAGGACATACAATGGAGAAAAATTAATAATATCAAGGACGCACGACGCGTCTTAATTTTAAACTTGTTAGGTATCTGTTAGTAAATGATTCCTATCATCAGTAGTTGGAGCTATTATCCAAAGAGTGATGGGCTGATAAACTATTGAATCTTAATTAATGTATCCTGGTACTTATTTATGTCTAATAACTTGCCTGGTTACCGCCCCACAGTAACAACTTCTATATGTATCACGAATGAACAATTATAAACTGTTTGAAAAATTTACCAGGTATATATTATTGCATCATATTAATGATTATCTACAGAATATATATATAAATTTTGAAAAATTTTTATGAAGATAAATAATAATTGTCATATAGTAGAATATTTTAATTCAACGTGAAGAATCTAATGACAGTGAGTCATTCAATAATAAGCCATAACATAGTTGGGAATTATAATCATTGGTAACACGAACTATTCTAAATTTTACCTTCACAGATTCATTCGGAGCATCATAACTGGAAACGTACGTACCTGGAACAAAAAAAAAATTCTAAATTAAGTCTCCCTAAATTTGTTCAGATACAGCTTTTTATTTATAACGGAATTCAATGTTGATTACTTATTGTTATTGAATGAATTCCAATGAAGAAGTTCTACTCAACTATGTTTAATCGACTTCAGTGAACGTTGATACATAAAATATACAGATGAACGAAATGATTAACTTGCGTGGAAGGACAAATTAAAAAAGGAAAATTAGTTTAATGGTAATTCATTAATGTAATTAGTTTAGTAACATGAATGCAGAAAATATTAATCATAGAACATTTTGAATGTTCCATAACCATTATTAGCTGAAATCGATAGTGGAAATACTTGTGATTATTCATCGTAGATGATAAAATAAATACACGATTTCATCACAAATACTATAAAAACATTAACGTGAGTATAGTTTCGACATGTAGCATGTCATCTTCAGAATACATTTCTAGATATAATTTTGGAGATGACACATTAGTTTTATTTTATTGGTAGCTAAGATTTAATACATAAGATATACAGATGAATGACATAATTAATTTGCGTGGAATGACAAATTTAAAAAGAAAAATAAGTTTGATGGATTGAACTTAATGCAGAAAATATTAATCATTAATTATATCTTGAATGTTCGATAACAATTGTTACCTAAAATCGATAGTGGAATAACTTTGTGATCATTCATCGTTGTTGATGAAAAGAATATACAATTTTATCTCATATACTATAAAAAGATTAACGTGAGTATAGTTTCGACATGTAGCATGTCATCTTCAGAATACATTTCTAGATACAGTTTTGGAGATGGCACATTAGTTTTATGTTATTGGTAGATAAGATCATGTATTCGATAGCTGCCCCGTAATTTCGTCAAAATTAGGAAGAACCATATATATATATATACATATACATATACTTCATACAAGTTGAATGGCAATAAACGAAGACCTAATCGAAGACACATCATTCGTAATTCGTGATATGCTGGAAGAAGACTGATGCATAAGTTAGACGAAAGTTTTTTTGAACTGCATTTTAGATGAGCCATTTTTGGCCTTGATGTTACGAATGAAATGGAATAGCTCGTCGGGTTGGAAAGGTATATAAGAAACCAGTCGCATCGTTTTATTAATTTTTGTAACTTCATGTCTATTTTTGGATTCATATTATTAATAATGATGAATTCATTTTTTCCACAATACAGTTTCATTGGTCATTCGATAAAATGTGATTGACGTAGATCGATCACCTGAAACTCTTTTAAAGCCTTATTCGAATGGTAAATTTTTCAATTACGATTGTTATGAATGCTTTGCAAATATATATTGAATGCGCACCACACAATATTACAATTTAACATACCAAACATGGTAAGTATGATTCTACAGGGCATTTTATTTCTCTTAGACGAATTACTATATAAGTACTTAAAAATCTTATTATCTCAATTTAAATTGTTGATGCTGATCTTATTTGAAAATTATCATCAGCGCGTGAGGCGATGGACTTGGTTTATTACAACGAATACAAATATAGTTTTCTGAGATCTGTAGAACCGATATAGCCAATCTTCAATCATGATCAGATCTGTCACAGCTCTCTGTTTTAGTTCCGAACTCGATTCCGAACAATTTATAGCTATAGATGTCATTCATTAAATTCTCAATATATTCATTATTATGATGGTTGCTATTAGGTTTGAAGATATCACTAACATAAAGCATGGTGACGAGATATCACAAAATTATACCTCGTGATATCCCGAATTTCTGAACCACTCCTAGATTTATTTGTATCCATGACTGGAGTATCTGGAAAACAGTAAGCATACTTAATATAGAATTGAAGTTTCGCCCTTCTCCTCAGAAAAACTGCACTCTTCTTCTTATACTAATATACGAGCCTCTTAAGGTGTTCTTTCAACTGGCAAACTTCTGTTACAATTTCAGTTATTATTCTGAGTTTATTTTTACTTAGGTTGATGTAGTCATTAGATCTCTTTTGGTTGTAGTTTCCCAGAAGTATCTTTGCTTTTCTTAGTCCTTGTAGACCAATCCAGTCGTGTGATCTATTGTTATCTATTTCATTCTTAAGTTCTTCCAGTATTGTGCTGGCACTTATCCCGCAGAAGGGTGCAAGTTCCGCAAATGGTATTTCGGCCCCTTTTTTTCACGAGATCGTCTTCTTTTCGTTACCCTCCACACCGGTATGTGAATGTCTCATGTCTACCCGACTTTCTGGTGAGTATATGTTCATTATTGATACCACGAGTTAGTATTACAAGGTTAAACTGAATCGAATAATATTGAATTGAGAAAAGTATAGTTGGGAGGCAAACTATGATTTCGATTCGAATTATCGTTATGTTCATTATAGAATAGAATAAAAAGGAATGTGGCATTAAAGTTATAATAAATTTATTAACGGGGTTAATTCACTTTCTGATAAAGCTAATTGAATAAAATGATCAACTTAAATTCGATTTACTTGCTTTCTGGCTGTTCACATATTCTATTACTAATCAATACAAACTACGTTTTCTCCGCTTGCTTGCGAGAGCACAATATAATTTCCGCCTGTTCGATGCTCATTTTTATTCATTCTATTTATTCGTTTTGTATTCAGATGATGTCGAAGTGGAGTAAGAGAGCTCGGGCAAAATAGTTATTCCCAGGGATTTCGCTTTCTTTCCGTTTCTAGACCTCTTCACATGCCATTACTCTACAGGGATGCGAAAGAGGCATTGTTAGTTACCCTTTATCGTGTTGTTTGCACGATGTGACGCTAGAGAATTTAAATGAAGCCTTTCAAACGTAACATTTTGTCACCATTCCGTTTTCCATGGTCAAAGGCAAGGTACCTACACTTGTGTTGAAGTTGACAATCAGTTATATTTCCCAAACAGTGGCATACCACAGTGACAATTGTTTGTGTGTTATATAATATAATGGAATTCCACAACAAATTGCTATTACTGAGTTAAATCATGAATATGAGGGTAGTACTAGGCTCAAACTAATCAAGAATTAGGATAGTCAACATTACTCTGCTTCACAAATAATTAGAGCAAAACATGTGACCTACTACAGTAATAGTGAGAGTATTATATTCATCCTATTTTTCAAATTCAGAACACATTCAACAATCCTTTCAAAGACGATAGTATGTTTTTTATTTCTGCACACTGTGGTACTTCTTCTACATTTCTGTTTCTCAATCAGAGATTATGGGCGTATCTTTGACTAGACCAACGATGTTTTCCCGAACAGTTCGTATGTAAATCGATATCATCTAATAGGAGGAAACGCTTTGAAGCTAGTGCTATTGGTGTAGGAAGCGATTCTAATATTATCCTATCTCTGTAATGCACCTGATCTGCCGTGAGGAGCCACTTCATATATTCTTGTACCATCAACTCTTAAACTTCTAAATATGTATAATATAACATGTTCAAAAGCAGATAAAAGACTTGCCATATGATAATTTATACATATGAATTTCAAGCTGAAATTCCAACTCCCTCCGTAATCCGGGTCTGGAAAATCATTGGTCGAATAGGAAGCTGAACTACTATGGATTATGTTGTTAGTTTCAATAATTTTCAATCCCTGGGACATTTCTAATTTGAAAGTTATTCATAAATTGTGATTGAACTTAAGGTATCAATAAAACATAACAAACATTTTTTAAATCTTATTCCATAGCCATTGGTCCTAGTTTTATGGATTAATGTCTAGTGCATGTTTCTTTCTGATTGATTTCAATGTATCATCCTTCATGAAAATCAATGTATCTGCAGTATTGGACGATGTATGTGGTATAATCGCGTATTGTTCAAATAATGGGACTCCCACTCATGAGGAGTATTGATGGACGCTATTTATGTACGATTATGCATGAGAAAGGCGAGAGGTGGTAGGGCGAAGGTTAATGATCTGTAGGAAACCAGTTCTTGCACCCTGGAGCTTCTCCATGAATTGCAATTTGTGTTTTCTCATTAACGAACAGCGGATGTAAACTCAAGAATCATTGTTTTATTAAACGATAACTCACGCGGTTTTTTCGATATGCGGGATCTGATTTTTAAAGTTAATTGACTTAAACATGTAAGAAGGTTTCTCTTGGAACATATGAATTTAGTAGATACGTACCTCCAGATATAGATAGACTCCAACTATCGAAACTAAGGAAGTTAAACAAAAAAAGAACAGATATTTGTATCTGCATTAAGAAGAAAATGCAAATATAAATGAATAAGAGCTGAATAATTTCAATTTCATTTTGAAAGAATTATGTAGAGTAGTACGATCATTATCATACTAGTCTTCATAATAACTAAAGATAAAATTAGCACAACCAATGAATGAAATAAGAAACGCATTGAAAAGATATAGTCTGATCCACATAATAAAACGCCATATTTGCAATATGTTCATAGGATTTGCTACTAAATAGAATATATTGAACTATAAAAGAAAATCAGTCGCTAAAAATGTGATGGTGTAATGGAACAAGAAACTTGCACATGCAATAACTTACTAATGCATGTTCTATCATGGTGTAATGGAACAAGAAAATTACACATGCTATAACTTATTAATGCGTGTTCTATCATGGTGTAATGGAACAAGAAAATTGCACATGCAATAACTTACTAATGCATGTTCTATCATGGTGTAATGGAACAAGAATATTGCACATGCAATAACTTACTAATGCATGTTCTATCCATCGACATATACATATGGACTGCGCGTGGCAATGATAAGCGCGGCTAGTTCAGGCGAGAGAGAGGGAAAACGAAGAGGCCGGCTCTATCGCGTTTCTATTGGCCGCTGCGTACTGTCGCTAAGCTAGTATGTTTACGACCCCAGCCGGCCTTTTCGTTTTCCTTCTCTCTCGTCTGCACTAGCCGCGCTTATCATTGCCACGCGCAGTCCATATGTATATGTCGATGGTTCTATCATGGTATAATGTAACAAGAAAATTGCACATGTGATGACTTACTAATGCGTGTTCGATCATTATTAATATTATAATTGTAGGGAGTCTAAAGCTTATCACTGACCAGTTAAACTGGGTTATTGCCATATAGGAAATATTCTGCATCTTCAATTATCATGGCGTTTTTGATAATTATTCGATCCTCAATTACTCATCAACCTATCAGAAATTGTATGCTGTTGCCTACTATAATGAGATATCTTGGAAACCTTTCATCTAGCTTAGATGTTTCTCAATATGAAGATGAAAATAACAGACTTTACCTATCCAATAAAAAGGTTGTAATGATCCTTGTTGATGAGATATATATTCGTTCAAGATTAAATTATAGTCCAAAATGTAGCTCGGACAGCATCAAACAAGGAAAATGTAGAATTTGTTCTGCATTTGTAAATTTTACCGAGATTCTGAGTGATAACGTTATAGCCAGTATTGAAATGGCCCTGTAACAAAATCTGTTATTAATATGAAAAATGCGCACAAAAAGACTGTTGTTTACTTCCCATGTCCTTCAAATTCCAATAGAAAATTGGTTAAATTCATCTAAAATAAAGTATGGTTAATTCAAATATATCTGAGTAATGATATCTAACCAACTCAATTATAAAACAGTCAATGATGTGTCTCACATCTTTTTAGGTTATTTGATAGACCTAGCAGGGTACCATATCCATTGTTTAGATCTATTATGCAACATGTTCAAATATGAATACTAGAAATTGTAAAAAATACGATGTATAATACATACATTAATACAGTCTTGAATAGATTTCAAATGGCATCGGACTACGGTTAAGGAGATATGCGGGTTTTTTTTACTTCCTGGCTTGTGTTAAAGTAGACAGTGGTACAGCTTTGTATGGTTTCGGCTTTTACGTGGTGTAAATTCATTTTCATATTTCTAGAGTATGAGAAATAAGACTCGAATTTATACTGGAACTTGTGATATTCAATTTGTAATAAATAATAGTAACAAATTTTTCACCACACTGTGGCTCCGTCAAAGCGAAAGAGTTATCAACTAAGCTTACAAATAAAATTAAGTCCTTAAATGTTCAATTCAGGACATGAACTTAATATTCCAAAATCAGCAATATGATATTAAAAGACCAAATCGTATAATTTACCATTTGACAATAGTTTTGTAGTAAATAAACTCTCACCCAAATCATGCCCCACACATCCGTCAAGTTGTATCACATCCCCAAGGACTCAATTTTACACGAATCTTCAGTTTATAACTCCTACCTACGACTTGATGATGCCAATGTGGTGAGACATTATTTTGTTGATAACAACAATAATTTCTTTGAATACCCTGAGCGAGAAAAGGAATCATTATGCTAGGAGATTTTGTATATTAATTATGAATTATGTATAAAGTATTCTATCTCTACAGAATGGCTTTCGGTTGCGTACCCTATTCATCAATTCTTGTATCCACTCTATTCCTATATAAAACAATATCCATTAGCGTCTCTTCGCGCTGTGAAGTTTGTGTATAACATGATTAATAATAGGCATCTTAACAAATAAGTCTTCCAAAAATGCTCCAGCAGGCGCTAAGGAACCATCTAATGACATAGGTAAATTGGACCGAGATATTCAAGAAGTACATACTGTAGTTGACATGTATTTTCTTAAAACGACAACAGGTGAAAAATGTTTGTCTATCAACAGTTCAGCTGAAAATATCATTGTTTTTTCTTGCCAAACAAATATTACTACGCTGTGTAGAATAAATTTTGTATATATGGATGACACATTTTCTTTTTGTATGAAGTATTTTTATCAGTTATGTACCATTCATGGCCTGGAAAACGGCCACTATATTCCTCATTTATATTATCTGTTACCAAATAAGACTACTGGACACATATATTAAACTTTTACTGTTGCTTAAATCTAGAATTTTGGAAGTTTTTAATATAGTTTTCGAACCAAGGAGTCACTCGTAGATTCTGAAATAGCAATAAAACGGAAATAAATGTTTGTGGATTTCACTTAATTCAGTATTTAGGGTTAACTCGAATATATAAAGACAAAACCCATGAAGAAAGTAAATGGCTTATTCACACTTTTAGTCTCACTTATTTAAAACCTAGTTGAGGATTGTTTTATATTCGATTTAACGTCATATAAACCAAATAATGAACTGTTGGATAAATACGCAGACTATTTATTAGATTATTACATAGCACCTGATTCATATTTTCGACCAAATATATGGGCAGACGAAACTCCAACGATAAAACGAACTACAAACGCTTGCGAATCGTTCAATTCAACATTGAATTCTTCATTTTATTCTTCAATATTTATTTTTATAAGAAAGTTGAAATAATTTCAGATCGATGCATATTTCAAAATAATTTTTTTTTTAAAATATTCCTGCCAAAAATGGTCAATATGTTTCGGTCTGGAAATATTTCCTAAGTTAATTTTGTTCAATCTGTATCATATCAAAGCTTTTTAAAGTGTAACTACTACAGATATGTTCTCAGCTATACTTTTTAAGAAATAGTGCGTTGTAAGTACCTATATTTGAGTTGTAGGTACATACGTTCTGCTATATCATTTCGTCTTCGATTTTGGTTTAACAAAGAAAGTTGTAGGGCACCTATAGAACATCATAATATTTTTTTACCTCCTCCTTTCGGCCGGAAATACTTATATTATAAGATCGAACCCTTAAGCCACCGGCCGAATTTACAGGTCCCCTTCAAGTACCGAGCGAAATTTCATCCGTTCAAATCCTCAATGCCATCTAGCAACTGCTTATCTTTAATATTAGAATGATTACTAATGAACAGCTTGCTTGGAACACTAATTCCTGTATTTCGTAGATGAAAAATAACAGTTTGAAATATAACAGTTTTATAAATATTCAAGTTTCTGTAGAGGTTGTTTGAAACATTCAGATCAATCATAATCATCTTCTAGCAGTTTCGTCCATAGAAAGGAAATAGGGTTATAAAGTTGCAAATTTTGTGATTGAATTTAGAATAAAATATACTATCTCTCTCTTCTTATTCAGGCTAAGAACAAAATGATGAAACAAAATTGCAAGATAAGATTTAATTAAATATTCAAAATAATATCCACCCTTCCACACATAACAATGAATCATTGTCAAATTCAATTTCAATGTAATCAATATACAACAGCAATGAAAGCTTGTTAGGCAATAATTCCTTGCAATGTTCTTCTTTTTGTGTAATCTTTTGTTTGAGACATTCCTAAAAGTTTTGCAAGAATTTTGAAGGGTTGTTGATATCTTGGTGAATATCATTCAAGAAAATAAGGATTTCACCTTTCGAGAAAAGTAGTGTACGTTGTTTTAAGTTTGATTTGGTGTGATATTTATAAAATATTGGCCAAAATTTAATTTCAGACGGGTAGAGTGATACGGTAAATTTGCAACAACTCTTAATAAATCTCCTGTACAACACAACTTCATGACATAACATAACTAAGTTGTAGTGATGTTGTCCTAAGATGGAAGATACATGATTCCGATGGTCTACACTGAGAATGCCTAAGGATTGAAACAATATTGAATCAATTGCCGGATACAGGAAGAAAACTCTATAGAATTCTGTGAGATATTAACAGTTAAAACATGCTGGGGGTATGAACTTTTTTTGTTAAATAACTCCAAGAAAAACGTTTCTAATCCGTTGTTTTATTCACAGTGTAACACTTTCCTTTATTTTCCCTAAGCTTTCCGGGCTTTATTTCATGTCATGTGTCTAATCTTTATTTACGCTGGTTTGTTTTTCTCGGAATTTTTCATTTTGGTATGGTTTTATACGAACGTAATACGACAAAAATATAACGCCTTCAAGCGATTTCAATATATCTGGAGAGGAATAAATAAGACGGGCGGCTTTTCAGTATTTGGTAAATGACTTGTTTTCTAATAATAATTCTACTATCATTCGTTATTCCATCTCATAGCATTTAATTTGTACGTGACTCTTTTATTCGATTCAACATTGCATACCGTCATGTACTCACAAATATATCACAACAGATACATTGGCAATATGTAAACTGATGTCGACAAATTAATATTCTTTCTACACCTATCTTAAGAGAATATAATATACAACATTCTCCGACAAATTCGTCATAATCTTATTGTTGATATTGAACTGTAAACAAACATGTATACTCTCATTGACGATTATGTAATACTTTCTGCTATGAATAACTTTCCATCTAAAATAGATGCAGCAGGAATTGGTAATATTTGTTTGAAGAAGCTACTGTGTTAGCGAAACTATAGTCGTCAAATTTATTTATTAAACTAGTGAAAATCCAGCTTTTAATAGTTATTTTATTCAAGTTTAGAAATTGGTGTTCGTTCATATAGGCCACAACTGAAATATCAATCATTGTGGAATTCCTCACACTCCAAATAATCATCAGCTAATGTCAATGTGCGAATATTACTTTACACACAAATGACTCAGAAAATATTGGTGAAGTAAAAAAAAAGTGCTATTGTCTTAGCTTCTATACATATACGAGGGCAAGCTGAAAGTCTCTGAAAAATTAAACAAGAAATGATTTATTTGGTCAAAACTTATTTTATTTCTCAACATAATCTCCTTGTAGCCCGATACACTCCCAACGCTTTTCTAATTTTTCGATCCCTTGAAAATAAAACGATTTCGGCAATACTTCAAAATAGGCGTTTGCTTCAGCGATGACTTCATCGTTGGAGCCCAATCTCTTTTCACCGAGCCATTTCTTCAAGTTTGGAAATAGATAAAAATCGCAGGAAGCCAAATCTGGAGAATATGGTGGAGGACGAACACATTCGTAGCGCAATTGATGCAATTTTTTCATTGCGACTGAGGACCTAGCGCCTGTGCGTTGTCCTGGTGGAAGAACACTTTTTTCTTTGTGAAATGCGACCGCTTCCGCTTCAAATTTGCATCGAATCGATCCAACAGTTCTGCATAATATACACCGGTGATCGTTTCGCCCTTTTCATGGTTATCGATATGGAGGATACCGTGTGAATCCCAAAAAACTGGCACGACTTTATTGACCGATGAAACCACTTTGGCCTTTTTCGGCTTCGAATCGCCAGGACAAATCCACTGTTTCGACTGTTGTTTGATATCTGGTGTGTTGTTATTATCGCGCTTGGACATCGCCAAACACTCCTTTGAAGTTGTCACACGGTCGCGCTTATTGTCAACAGAGAGCAAATACGGCACTCATCTGGCAGATAGCTTTCTCATATTCGAAAATTTATGCAAAATGTTCCGCACCCGTTCGGTTTAGATGCCCATAGCCTCAGCAATCTCGTGCACTTTTACTCGCCGATCGTTCAATATCATACCATGGAATTGGACGATCAGAACGATCGGCGTCTTTTGTTGTCGTACTACCACAACGAACATCAGTAAACCACTTGTTAATCCTTCCAGTCGATGGTGAGAAGTCACCATAACGTTTAACAAGCAATGCTTTGATTTGCGTAATGTTTTTTCCACGCAATGAATGATGTTTAATCAAGACGCAAAATTCACTTTTTTCCATGTTTACAAAAATCTTCAAGGTTGCTTGCTTTCGATGAGTATCAAAACAAAAGTGATTGACATATCAGTCTAGAAATTAATGCGTTCTAGTTAAAGATGATACATCACAAATGTCACTGTGACTTCGACTGTGGCGCCATCTGTTTAATTTTTCAGGTACTTTTCACATTGCTCTCGTATACGTATGTGCATTCAATCTTTCAGTTGGCCTAGCAACTTTGAATTTGATACATACATATCCGATTCTGCCTAGAACAACATTACGATTGTATCAATAGTACGGTTTGAATATAGCAAAAAGGAATCGATGATTTATCATTAACTAGTGAGTGGAAATGTCTAAATTTTGCTCTTGAGTTTTGAGGTTAAGGTAAATCAGAAGCATTGCCTACCAGATAATTTAATGAACTGTGAGTTCACACTGTTGATACACTCTAACAATATAAATAAGAAATATTCACCCTTACCCATCAAAAATACTGATGAACTTTCGGGTACTAAGTAGCCATCATCAGAGTGAACTATATTATAAAACAAAATGTGCTTGTTTAAATACTATTTGGGAAATAATACTGTAAACAAGGGGTTACCCGATTTATCTTCAGCTGAAGGTTTACATTATTATCGCCCAAACAGTATTTGAATAGGCTCATTTTGGTTTATAATTCAGAAAGATCCTTAGTACTTTAATAGTATTTTTAGTGGACAAGGATGGACATTTATTATTCATACAGATGATTTTTCAATACGATTATAACACAGAAGTATCTAGGTATACGCGGAATTCTTCTTAAAATATAACAAGAATCATTGAGCTAGCATCTATTTACCATCACGAATTGAAAGTTTTCTCACGATTCAATATAAGTTCAGATTAAAGGAACGGTTAATGAAACATATACCAAATGTGAGTTAATAAAATGTAATCAATATTACTTAGGTTAATTAAGTTACAGCTAACCCTTTTCATAGGATAACTGAACTGCTGAAGTGTGTATATAGTCGCACACATTATTTCCTACCACCTGCTGCTCCGCATGGAGGCGTGATCCAACCTTTTCAGATATATAAACTGGAACCATACGTCATAACTCGCAACCGGATGTAGGGATGTCCGTTGCAGCCCGAGCAACAGTTGGTACAGCTGCAAATGTACTGTTTTTGCATTCATAAGTTTCGTGACGACGTTAGTATATTTATATTTTCGTTAATCTTAACCGGTAAATCATAGGAAATTTAACTAAAGAGCGGTACTAAATAGCCCGTCAAAATATTTAATACTTTGTCGGAGAAAGGGTGAAGCTTTAAAATGGCAAATTGCCTTTCATCCAACGTTCATGAACCAAATTAATGTTGCCTAATTTCCACACGGAATATTTTTACAGATTTTCTTAAGTAGGAAATGGAACAGCTGAGTTAAATGTGACTAAAAGCATTTAGCGCGAGCAAAACTAACTATAAACTGGTAGCAAAAGGAAAATATAATTTAACAAGGGAGAATTATTAAATATTTGTGGATCGTTCGTCAGGTTATCGGAGTGCTTATATTTATCAATTTCTACGGATGTCAGCAGATTTAATCTATTGCTTTTATTCTGAATGGTAAAATCTTCAAATTATTATCGAAGTTATGGTGTCCCATAATTAAATGTTCTGCATCCGATTTATTATTAATGAAACAACACCTATGTTCTTCAATCCGTCTTTTGTAAGTCCTTGCTGTCTGACCAATGTATATCGTAGGGAGCAAGACCCACATGTAAGCTTGTAAATCCGACATTTACCTTCAACCGATGATACATAGTTATTATTTTCATAAATTTAGCATACTCATTCTGCGCTTTATACGATACATGAATATCTATATTACGTATCAAGAAAATTTTGAAATTTCAGTAGTTTGTGGACACTTAAGAGACCCGCATCAACAGATAGCGTGAGAAATTGCGTAATGAAGAACGGTTAGTATACACGACCGGTTTCGACAATACCAAGACAGTTTGTGAAAAAACATGATTTGAAATCAATTCATGAATGACGAACTCAAATATCTTTGGAACAATACTCAACATTGCTATAGGTCTCTAATTACAGACATCAGTTACGCCATTAAGTTGAAAATGTGCAGTAGAGGATTCACCAGTAATTAGAAACAGGTCCCCAACAAAAATCACCGGAGGTGAGACTGAACTTCAGTTTTTTGGCAGAATGCGTCACTTGACGAGGGGAAGGTAGATATTGAAAGACTCGCCGAAAACAGATAATGGATTGTTGAAGCACATGCGACAAAAACAAAGATAAAGTGTTGACGCCAGCTGGGAAGAAGTAACATTGCTCTCACAGAAAACCTGTGAAGGCCTATCCACATCATTTCGACGACCATTGACATGATATCATGATATATGTCCTCGAATTGTCTCTACACAACCAACATAATGCTTCATGTGCAGCGCGCTTATGTTTACTTTTTCTCACAGCTGGCAAAATAAATAATAGATACCCTTATTGCCAGAGAATCTATATTATCGTAAATAGGAATGTTTTAGCCTAATGTCTGAAACTATGCCCTAGGTAAACCAAAGAGAGTATATGCTCTTAGTGTCTGGAGGTTTTGTCAGATTACCAATCAGTATTTTCAATGATATATTGCCAAAATACGTAGGACAAGTGCATACAGATATAAATGTAAACACCCTGTACATGCAATTATATAGATAGTAACTTGCATTACAGTCTTACAGGTTATATGGAACCGATATCAAAAGAGATGGGAGTTGTCCGTACTCAACAGTATACAATTAATTATGTAACATCTATGAGTGAGCAAAAATATAACAACTTCAAGACCGTTCTGTAATGGCCGCCCAATATAGCGGATCTCAGAATCAACAGGATCTCAGGGCCACAAGATAAACACGCCGCATCGATAGCTGCAAACATTATCATAACCGAATCGGAGGTAACGAGAGAGGTGTATAGACTACAATATTATGCAGAGTATTGAACCATTACCAAGCCAGTCTCGCGCAGCGACAACGTCTACAGCTGAAACAAGTTCAAATCGGCATAAATCCAGAAGTTTTGTTCTGTAAGAAGAGAGAACAGCAAGGATGACACCTGTACCAAATGACCTGCCTATAATATGAAAAGATCTATCCTGCCTGAAGACGACAAAATCCGGACGGAATGATTTACTGTTCCCCACAGAATTGATTAGCCATGTCTCAGTCAAAGCATAAGATATTAATTGTGTTCGGGAACGGAATTGAAAAATTAAAAGTTGCGCATATTCAGCACCCGAACGTTTTGATAAAATATTTTGCATATCGCCTGGGTCGATGTATCCTGAATGTATACCTAGTACTTTGAGAAATCTAAGGATGCAAAGATGCCATAGTGTGGCGAGACCATTTTTAATTTGAAAAGTAAATTTGTGTAAGCGTTGATATAAAAGAATTTAAAAAAGTCTAATGACGGTATCAATATATTCACAATATTTTCAATTGAAACTAAGTCCGCCTCTGTTGATATTTTCTACATAATTAATTATTCTCACTATATAAATATAATGATGATACTTCGTAATACACTTTCTTATATAAGTCATACTTTTGCTCAGTGTGTGAATTCTCAGTTCATATTACAGTAACAAGTTAGTTTAAATCATTCGAATGAAGTAAATTGGTGTTGGTTTGCAAGTGTTGTTGTTTCATCTTATTTGTTATTTCGGAAAATTTGGAACCGAAAGATTTTCACTAAGTTAACAAAGCCTGTTCCTTCGAATTATTTTGTGCAGGCAAACTGTTTTTCATTTAGTTCGTATGAGCTATTGAAAATCCACCTTTGAGCGTTTCAGATATCGACCTTCCTGGACCGGTTATGATGGCGAAGCCGCGGGTCCAGCGGACATCCGAGCTCGCCTCTCAAGGTTACGTGCTTCCTCCTGCGAAGACTGAAATTTACCCATTGTGATATCAAGTTACTAGGCTAGTTTGTCTACCTTCCTTCTAAACGAATACTTTACGTTGGACAAGATTGTATAAGCTAGATTTCCGCTCCGTTACAAACAAGACAGCAACAAAACAATTATTGATAATCAACGTCATCCGTTTTGTATTTCGCAGTTATAGATCCGCGTAGAATAATGATTCGTTATGGAATGTCAGACTAGTAACGTTTCTACAAAAAATTTTTAACATGCAATAGTTATCCCCTGCACTACTATACAACATGATAAGAAATTAATTTCTTCAGCATAAATGTACACGAATTGCACCAAGAAGATAGTGTGTAATAATCTGTTTTAATATCACAAGAGCATAGAAAATAATGGATTATACTTCCAAGACATGATACGTATTCTGCGTTACGATTATATAACAAATAGAAGGATATTGATAAATTATTATATTATCATTTATTTTCTATTAATATTGAACGTACAATTATTGTAAGTAATATTTGAAAGACATTGTTATGTGTCGATGAGCTTGAGCTACAGTTATTGGTAGTGCACGGCGGGGTTCATTTTCTCATTTTTCCAACGATGTTGAGATGAAGTTAGTTAACTAAGCTAAGCGCTTTAGGTATAATTTGGGAGACTCGCTTGAAAAATGACCAGGAATTTGAATAACTTCTGGTAAGTTGACTCCAGATTTTGTTAAATTGTTTAGATTGGTTATGTTTATCGTCTTCATAACAATCCCCATATTTTGCGAGCCTAGACGAGTCCACTTACTAAATGAAATTACTAGTGAAGTGAAGACATCTGTGGAACCTTCTAAGAAGAGACCCTCATCATCCACAACAACAAAGCAGGTCTCTGTGAAACGTATAACTCCAAATCCTGTGAATATACCCAAAAAATTAATTCTACACTAGATTTCCGCATTGATAAGATGAGTAGAGAACAAGTTGTGCATGAGCTTCATAAGCCGAGTAGGAAGAATTTCAAACGGCGCAGAACAATCATAAAAGGATTGGATGATTTGTGGCAAATGAATCTGGCTGAAATGAGTAATTACGCTCGTGAAAGGGGAGGATTCAAATACATTTTGGTTATGATCGATTGTTTCTCGAAATTTGTGTAGACTCGTCCGTTGAAAACGAAATCGGCCGAAGAGGTTCGGAGAGCTGTTAGTTCTATATTGCTAGAAGGACATCGTAAGCCTAGGAATCTGCAAAGCGATCAGAGAGAAGGATTCTTCAATAAACACTTTAACGATCTAATGAAGAAACATGATATCAATCATTATAATACGTATAGTGTGAAAAAAGCAGCCTTTGCTGAACGTGTCATTCGAACGTTAAAGAAAACGCTCTAGTGGTTAATACCCATAGCAAAATTGTTGTACCTAATACCTGCCTTCTTTCAATCCGGATTTGAAGTAAAGAACAATCGATTCGTTTTTCTCCGCCCTGTGTAATTTTGGAGAATATGGTGTTGCTTCGTTGCCACGCGGCGCAAGCTCGATGGCAGAAATCTGGTAGAACTTTTTTTGCAAGCCGGCAGGTAAGTTTTCGTCATAGTTTTCAACAATCTTGATGACCTCTTCAGTTGTCAGAGCTGCAGAGCTGCATTTTCGTTTCTCTGGAGGCGCTTGTGCTCTCTTCTTTTGATCGCACGTGCCTTTCTGGCATCCTCAAAAACGATGTCTCTGAATGGGTCTATTTTCCGATTAAAATCTTCAATGTACTTTTTCTAGAAAAGACTTGGGGAAATATTCCAAATTGTCTTCACAACTCCTCCCTTATAATCGTTGCCATCGTTTGGAGTCTGCTGAAGAAATTCACAAAATGTCAAATACTGCATTTGTGCATTTTTCGCCATGTTTGCAGGCGTTAAAGATTCAATTGATTCGCTTATTTCTGAATCTAATGCTTTTCCGAAGCGACCCATCGCGATTTTAATTGATGCAAACCTTTGTTATTATGACACTTATTAAATCATGGCTCTAGATTGAAATTATTATTCATTATTTAAGCTTTGTTGGACCAACCGAAAAACCGAAGTGATTAAACCATGTAAAAAAGGGTATATTCTTCTATCTATAAATGGTAAAAATTTGTGATTACTATTGGCCTAATTTATGATGAATTATATAATCGTAATAAAATCAAAATCAGCATTTATCACTGTGGCATATATCAATATTCTCCAAAAAATAACGACATCGAGCAAAATGTAGTTGTTATTGGTAGAGCTGAGTCATACCAGCCATAAGATAAGTCATTGGAGGAAACGAGTAATTCTAATGACAATTTTTATGGATTTACTTATTTGTAAGCCTCTCGCAGTATAACGTGAAAATGATTCCAAAAAGAAGATAGCTATGACCTCCCTCACTGAACTCAATGAGTATCTGGATAATTCTGTATCAGTTTTATCAAATATGTTCACTGTTAGTATAGAAATGTACATTTAGATTTGCATATTTCTCCATTACCACTAACAAAGCAACTAATAAATAGAATGAAGGCAGTTCCTGTGTGTCGGTCGTATCCGGTTAATCTCGTTATCTGTTGGTCAGCGTTGCGACGACTGTGCGACGACCACCGGGCGTTTCACAAAGCTCAAAGCAGATTGTTACAGAGACTAAACATTTATTGGGTTTCACGACCCCTTTGTAACGCTTTTCTCCAGAACGTTATGCTTCATACGATTCTTCCGATCAAAGACCTCATTAAGAACCTAATGATTTTCGTCAAACCGATTGCCTTGATCACTGAAATTACTAATTAAGATATTTCAGCTTCTGTCAATATCCCGACGCTAATCAATTAAGTTCATGTTGTGAGTGTATTTTGTGTATGGTACTCTTTAATAATATTCTGAAATGAAATGATGATAAGTTTGATCCCTATTTATGTATTATCATTATTTACGTATCTGACATGTCTAATATTATACTTCAGTACGACTTTATAACTTTGGATGATTTCGGATAATACCATACCGCCCATACTAAACAACTGTATATTGAAACATATACGAAATACCTTAATATTAACTCTGATTCGATTAATTTACATTTGCTATTATCAGTTCTAAATGAGTTTTGCAATGTGTTCATGTTTTCTGAAGATTGCAAAATTAATGATTCTAAATAATGGAAATAGAAGGTAAATAAGAGTGCTGTCGGAAAATTAGTGTTGTCTTTCAGTGACATCTGTTTAGTTCTAGATAAATACGAGGAATTTGAAGTATTCTTCTCGCTTTCCTGTCGATTACATATAAGGTCCACTGGAAACTATAATATCGGAAATGGAAATTCATAACAGAGGAATAGATAATATAGTAAATAAAAAAAAAATCCGAAATGAGGGTGAGTAAATTTGTATGATGAAATACCACCGCCCTTGATATAACTTTTTTGTGGATGAAGAATATTATTCCAGATTCGCGGGAAACTTTATCCAATAAGTTCATGAATTCTATCCGACAGCTAACGTAGTGTTTTAATAGCAAAAACTGAGATTACCATCTTCCATTTCTCTCAATTTCACTTATAATGTATCATTCTGGAAAAATTATAACGGTCTCGTTCCATCCTTAGACTAGGCTTTCAATCAGAATTCGCTTTTGATCTGAGTGTTGATTGTTGATTATATTTCCGTTTCGACTGGTATGAAGCCACCCATATATAGGAATGTTGGCGCATTGTTGTGTGTAGAATATTTGCTCCAATCTATGACAACAATGCCAATCGCCAATTTCAACATGTTTGTTCAACATACAAGGCAAACAATTGAGATACCGTTTGGTGTTCATCAATGAAATCATATTGATTTTCGTTTTGGAAGTCCAAATGTTCGGATCGTACTTCTTGATTTCCATTGAAAAAATTAACAACGATCTGAATCGCACGTTGCTGACCAACATGAGCGTGAAATGATATCCTCATTTTAGAATACTGAACGTATACTACGAATTTAGTTCTCCACATTAATCTTCTTCTTCTGATTAATGACAGCTAATCCAATGATCTATTCATAATAACAGAAACTGGAAGCTCATTTCACTGTTACAAATGTGTTTGATGTTGAATAATAAAATAAGAGATAGGTTGCGGCTCCACTTCGTATAACCAATTACTGAATGCACTGATTTTATTTTAATTCTAACGGAAATATAATTTTCGATTAGTCTTCAGAATATACTATCCTTTTGGAGTTAAGCCTCTTAGAAATATTTTGAAGCCAGCTGAATTCGATTCAATCACCAACTTTATCGGTGTTTCATCAAGTTATTCTTTTGAGTAAATTTTGTAGTTACCCTTTTTCAAAGTATGCATGCCATGTTTTTTTCATTAAGTACTCGTACAGTACATATGCATCCCACTTATCTATATAAATACCGGGATATCAATAATTATTTTGGTCAAGGGTAATTGTGGAATCTAAAACGTGTGTCTTACTCTACGTTTGAAATAATTATGTCACTGTCACACTGACATCATCAATAACCTACAAATTTCATACCTATTTATTTCAAATGTAAAACAATAATGAACTACAAATTATGAAATAATTATGTGAACTTTGAACCTTTTCAGAGGTCGTGATAGCCACAATCCGGGTCAAAAACTGTTTTGAAATAGTTAATTTTCCGTAAATCGAATAACGTTCACATGAGAAGCCCGTAGCAAGCGAGTTAGAAAAGTGCAAACTGGTTGTACCTAATACGACTTTACGACGATTTTTCGCGTGCCGTTTTCGCTCCATGTAGTTAGATATAGTATCGGACCGGGCCAGACGGCCCTTCTTTTTTCGATAAATGTCCATGAAATAGGACAATTCAATTAAAACAGCTATTCTCAGATCTCAGCTACGCGCGTCTAACGTGCGACGTAACAAAGGGGATTATCTCGCGACTAAAATATACAAGAAACGGGTAAAAGCTAGCGGCCCATAGCCAAAAACACTTTACAACTGGCGCCGGTCGCACGGGGCAAGAAACGGTCCCAAATTAACAAGACCGAAGTAAAATGTATAAACTCCAACTTACGCGCAGCGAGCTCCTCGAGGCATATGTCAAAATGATTTCGTTCGTAGCTAATTACATAGGTCGTCTGGCGTTCATGCAATTATGTTTTTAGATAATCCGAACCTTCTAATTTCGATAGGCCACGTGAAAATCCCGGAGTCCAAAGCGCTAAAGACTTCTGAGTGTTACAATATTCGTATAAAATTGCGAAATTTCGCACTTTTAGAAACTTCAAATTAATTATGACATAATTATTTCAAACGTAAAGTAAGACATACGTTTCAGATTCCACAACCACCCTTGACCAAGATAATTTTTGATGTCCTGGTAGAAGGCAAATACCACTGACTCATCTACTCATCACGAAATCTCCAAAACTTTGCAGACATGTTCCTTATACGACGTAGGCACCCACTAAGAATGGATTTTTCGAAGCACAATCCCAAAAGGGGTAAAATATATTTTGACCCTTTTGACAGCTAATATAATCAAGTACAATTTACATGACATACAGTTCCATAGATTAATGGATTATTATCATTTGTCTATGACGGACAACACATAACCTCTAAACAAAACAGGTAATATATCGACAGTCACATTATGTTCATGATAGACAGATGGATATCCTTGTCAATTCAAATAAAGTTTTACATGATATAGAGTATTATTTTACGTCTTTGCACGCCTTTAGCGGTTTTTACGAGTATTGATACTTGGGAATGAAATCGCGGCGGCGCTCCCGACGTTTTCTTCTACGAGTATTAGCTGTTTCTGCGGGTGTAGCACTTCTACGAGTATTAGCCTGAGGTTGATCGCTAGTTAGTACATAATTTACTAGTCATTCGACGGGTACAGCTTGATAAATAATTGTAATCAAGGAATATCAACTTTGAGACGCATTATATTAGTTAGATCAGTAAATGATTGAGATTATATCACGTCGTTGTTTCTTTCTTGAGCGGAAAATGTACATAAAAAAATATAATATTTGGAACATTCTCAATGGTAAGACTGTGAAAACACATTACTAGTTGAAAACTAGAATACTGGATTGGAGAATGTAACATAACAAGGGAAGATTTATTTTATTTTAACAGAAGATTTCAAACAGCTTGTTCTGAAAGTTCGTACTAAAGTGATGTGAAAATAATTAAACAGCCAAACATTGTTATCTTAGCAAACTGGTTATGTAAACGAACTATATTTGTTCGTTGTCGGTATATTCAGTTCAAAATGTATATTATTCACTCTAAAAGTAAATATATTACATAGATATTACGAAATTTCATGTTTTTACAGGGTACCACAATAAACAAAAACTATGTAAAGATGCTTAGTTATCTCTTTGAATCGGAATCGGAAGAACACCGTTTAGAAATATATACCATGGAATCAAAGATAAATTTCAACGTTTTAAGAAAAGGGCGTACGGAATATAATTTAAATAACCTTCAGAAGAACTTTCCAGAATTTTAATACGAACGTTTTATATGCAAATAATATTATTTTTTAAAACAGTCCTGCCCTTTTGCAGAATCGACGACACTCCTAATGAATACAAATTAAGATTTAAGCTAGCGGGTGAAGTAATTTTTGCAAACACAACAAATTCCACAGACGATTTGCATTCAACAAACGCGAACAACTTATCGAGGCGGCTAATAGCGTCGTTCCATCTGAAATCCAAGGCCAAGAATTAATTGGCAAATATATTAGCGCAACGAACCGAACGACTGAATTTATTATCCGTTCGAAAGTGAACTTACCAGACTGGCACACAACGCCACGGTAAAGTGCATGTCGACGAATCGTTATGATTCTTGTAATCCCATAACAAAACGAGTCTTTCGAGAACTGACATAAGACTCGACTCTTCTTTCGTACGAAGGTCATATTATTGAGTAATTATGGTGAATTCACCAGACAACGCTGAGGTAAAACCATCTGTAAAAATATCGAACGATTCAAAGTTTTTCATTTAGACATGTTTGATTGATGTTACGTCATCAATAAATTATGGCTCACTTCACTTCACAATCGCTATCTTTGTGCATATTCGAAGAATCAATTTCTGCGGTATGGGCGACAAAATTTTGTTTTTGAATATGTAAAAAGTGTTGATTCATGTTTTGAAACAGTCTTTATCTTTTCAATATACTTATAACGTTTTGAAGAAATTGGAATAATCTCCAAATCAATCACAATCCTCATGATTCCTCATTCACAGTTCCAATAGAACCGAAGAATACAGTTGTGCTACGGTTCCAATTCCTTTTCGTAATTAGTGTTGACCAATAAGTGCAAGAGTCAACACCGACAGTAACATGACTGCACTGACAGCCCAGAGCAGGCCTGGGCGCACGTCACGCCCACAGAGTGACTTCTAGGCTTATCTTGGAGTGCAGGGAAACTCTAGCTGAATTAGCCAAAAGAAACGAACTCCAGCTAATATGGATACCCGCCCACTCGGCGTGAAGGGGAACGAAGTGGCCGATGAATTGGCCAAACGGGGTACATTGAGCGCCCCTGGCCCCGATTCAACGATCGGAATTTCATCGACCACCAGGTTCCACGTCCTCAAGGAAGTACTGGATAGACAGTGGCTCTCGGTCTGGCGTGGTGCCCCGGCACGAGGGAGGTGAGGCTCCACATTAGGGAGTTCTGGCCTAAATTCTCTAAGATCCTACTCTCTATGAGCAGGATAGGCATAAAACTGGTGACAGGACTCCTCACAGGATACTGTCATTTGTATAAACATCTACACACAATGGGCATTGTTGAAGACTCAGCTTGTAGTAGATGTGGGGAGGCGAATGGAACTACCTCTCACATCCTAGCAGAATGCCCAGCACTGACTTCTCTTAGGATACACAACACCTCGGCAGCACGCATATGCCACTTGAAGCTATAATCTTAGCCTTGGGCACTGCCTTAGACCAGCTGAACTGATTATTGTATCAAGGGGAGCGCAATGGACCCAATCAAGCGTTCTAAGTGCTCCGGACTTGTCCGCCCTCGTTTTGATTGATTGATTGATTGAAGGTGATTGAAGAATGGCAGATTGATTGATGGATTGAAGGTGACTGAAGAATGTCAGGCGTAATGGTTAGTGCAAAAATAAGTCAGGAGGCATCCTCCCAAAAATGTATTGGGTAAATCTAAAGTCCTAGCAGATTTATTATTCGTACAGGGGGTAATAATGCAGAATTATCGCATGAATAAATTGAATTTGCATTCTAAAAATTTAACCTCGAAGTATTGGTTGAAAATATGTTCCTCTCGGTTATTTCAAAAATACCATGTTATTATTACTAATTGCTTTTTAATAATCTGTATTTCAGTGTTAGTTTGATTTTGGAGGTCGTAATCAGGTATTTCCAAGTCATTGGCAATTTTTGAAAAAAGTACATCGGACCATAAGATGATGAAATTTTTATTGAGAACTTGTTCACAAATTTAGATATGAAAAATGATATGAAGTCGAATTTGGTTGAATTGTTTGATAAAAATAATATACTCTCTGAACCAAATTTTAATCAATAACCGAAGGTACCGAAATGAATATCACATTATTTTCCTTAATACTACATATCCATATTTTCCAGTTCGTGCAACATATGCTCTCCAATCTTAAACATAGTAGGTACTTGAAGTGAGTTTTAAAGTGGATACTGAAAAGTACCGATAATCGTTATTCAATATTTAGAAACTATAAAAGAATAATAAACTATAGAATATCGAAGAAGATCATGTCCAAAAAGTAGGTAACGTTTGAGGGACTGTAAACAGAAAAATGCTGTTATTAATTGATCACGTGCCTTCCCCCACTCGTTAATGTTGGATTTGGTTTAATACTACTTTTAATTACTCAACCAACTTCACAATAAGGTTTGTAAAATGATTTTCATTGTTATTTTCAATCAAATTATTTTTTGAAAACAGGATTGTGAATCACGTTCCAGAAAGAATCGTTTAAAGAATAAAAATGATAACAATGATCATTTGAAGCTGAGATATAATCATAAGGTGGGTGTGAAGTTCATGATACAATAACTGGCTTCGAAGAATTATGCTTTTTCATCATCACAACCTGAAAGCTGGTGTGTTTCCGGTACATGATATAAATAATCATTATTTGTAAAGTTGTAACTACATAAACGGACAGCATTAGTTGGAATAAAGTTTTAACGTCGCTCAATTCCCACATTATGTCTCAATAAAATACTATAATTCCATTTTGAAAACTGAATATGGATGTAAAAAATACCACTCGAACAATACAGTTCCTATTTTCACCACTTTAAAGCGATGTGCAAGTTTTGAAATCAATACGACCAGGCACACACACACACACACACATACAAAACACACACTCACACACACACGCACAAGCGCGTGCGCCCGCTTCCACAGAAATCATGTCAAAAATAGTCTAGATCGATTCAAGGTTGCTTCAAACGGATATATCCGTGAAAATCCGGAAAATTCTTTTTGCCCCGGTGAAAATGCCTCCCTTACATACTACGTACAGTAAAGTAAAAAGGAAAGTTCAAGCCGAACTGGATAAAATTTTTAATATTAATTACAGTGGATGGAGAACATCAAGTTTACTCCAAAGTTTACGCATTATTCCTGTGAACACGCAATTGAGGTACCTCGAGCATGAGAGCAAAGGATATTAGGAAAGATGTTACTGGTTTTTTAGTAACGTCAAGGGTTCTTTTATGTGTTGCGACATTGGAGCATCCTTGTGTTGAAATACTCTCATCTTCGCGATTTTCGTTTCAAAGCGTGATAATTTTATCCCGAACGGAAGATTCATTCCAGGAAACAGAGGCAGTTGTGAGAACATTGAAATTATAATTCCAACGATGATGACATTACCGAACAATACTTGTCACTGTCAGCTACATTTTCCTCCCTAATTTGATATCCCATCAAATTTGAAACGAAAGGAGTTATTGTAGAACTGTTTGGCTATAGAGGTTTACATTATGTCTAAATTTACAATATGAACCAATCTTTCGATCACATTCATATCATAATAATAAATTAAATTAGGTACCGAAACAACATTATATTCAAATTCTTGTGGATACGATAACAAGCTGAATAAACATAGAGGTAACTATTATGTGAGCGGGTATAGCTTCAGCATACAAAAGTAATAAAATAAAATTTCCTTTCCAAATAATTTAAATTATGATTCGTCTAGAGGTTTTCCTAAATTCTGTTGACATACCCAATGTTTCGTTAGTGCAAAATACCTGCGACTCTACATTATAGTCCAGATAGAATAATACGAATGTATTAAAATGTTATTTATCGGTTTGACCACCATCTGGAATATAGTCCGGTCAATAAGCCGGAAAGTTTCTGAAAAAAGCAGGGCGTGGTATTGGGAATTTTTTTTTGCATGATGTTCTATGGACCACGTAGGTCATTCGTGACTACCAAGCTAAATTCCGACGTCCTCCCATTCACCCCTAAATGCTAAATTAACCCTATTTTCACCCCCTTTTTAAAGAAAATTTGTAATTTATTGAAAAATGAAAATTAAGCCTCCAGAATGAGTTCTAGGTTTTTTTTTGTGTCGCTGAACTCGAATCCGAGGCCATTTCTCTAGGGTAGGAAAATAGGGGAAATTTGGTTATTTTTCACGTGTATTTCGATCCAAACTAGCAAAAATTTGGGGAAAACTGTGGAAAACCTAAAAGAAAATTTTTCCATTCTAGTGAAACCCTTATAGGGTTTTCTTTGGTCGCTGATTCCGAATTTGATGATTAAAAAGTTCAAAAACATCATTTTCTGGAAAAACGTGGAAAATTTTAATACGAATTCTCTTTTTTTTCAATGGCATTGTTTGAGTGTAGTGTTGATTTACGTTTATGTTTACGATGTTCATATTAAATTACAAAAATTGAAAGTAATGACAAAGAAATAGTTGTTTGAAAATTCTGGAAAAATCAGAGAATATTACAAAGAAAAAAAGTCTAACGTCAGTGGAATTATCGTGTGATGAGTCACTATAGGGGTTTTTTTGATCGCTGATTATGAATTTGACATTAAAAACGTTAAAAAATAACATAAGGATTATGTGGAAAATAGGGGAAAATTTTAAAAATACAAGCATTTTTGTAGCAGTAAAGCTACAATATCGCAATATGATGTGTACTTTTTTTTTAAATAAGAACTAATAATAACATTTCGTTTAAAATAAATTTTGTAAGTAATTTTAAATACATATATTTATTAATTATTCGTTCAGTTTTGACAATGCTTCTAATTTTTGTAATCTAACATGGACATCGAAAACATAAAAATGAATCAACATGACACTCAAAAAATTACAATAAAAAAAAGGAGAATTCATAATAAAATAATAATTTTTCGCGTTTTTCCGGATAATGATATTTTTGAAATTTTCAATTATCAAATTCGCAATCAGCGACCATAAAAACACCACAAGATAATTTCAATTGCATGGAAAGATTTTCTTTCCAGGTTTTCCGCAAATTTCTCCGGTTTTTTGCTACGGAATACGCGACCAGTCAACCTTTATTACGTATAAAACGATAATCACGTGAAAAATAAACCAAATTCCCCCGATTTTCCGACCATAGGGAAATTACCTCAGATTCGTGTTCAGCGACCCAAAGAAAAACCTAGAACCCATTTTGGAGGCTTAATTTTCATTTTTTTATAAATTAAAAATTACCTTAAAAAAGGGGGCGAAAATAGGGTTAATTTAGCGTTTAGGGGTGAATGGGAGACCGTCGAAGTTTAGCTTGCTAGTCACGAAGGATCTACGTTAACCATTGAACATCATGTAAAAAAAAATTCGATACCATTTTTTTTAGAAGGTTCTGGCTTCTTGACTGGAATAATAAATCAAACTACTTACGAACCACTTTAATTTTTTTCCATTTCAACTGTCATAGTTTAGTTTAGTTTGGGGAGGATCATCTTGTTGGCGTCTATCGTTTGTTCTGTTGCTTTCTAAACCATCCTACGTGATTTATTATAATTATAATTTATGAATACTGGAACCCTTCTACATTCTCTGAGCGATTGGGTGAAAAATGTTGCGAATACTTTGCTAAAACTTACTTCGGTTTGTTGATTTGAAAATACATTTTTAGACTCCCAAGTTTCCCTAAGTTCAAAGTTCCAAAATATCTTGCTATGTAACTCAAGTGTCCTAACTGGGCTTCCTTTCTGTCTACATACCTTACCGCAACAATTACATAAAAAAATGGCAAATTCCTGAGAAACACAAAGCTGCTATGAATTTCTATAGATATCTAGGAATAACTTCTTGATTCAATTGCTCTTAAGTTTAAGCATATTTTTGCCTGTTACAACTGATCTTGAACCTTTCAAATACTTCTAAAGCTATACATTTCACTTGTCATCTTTCAATATTGGAGATTTCCAGGATGGAAAGATTTATCAATAAACATACGCGAAACAGTTCAAAGGAGAAGGGACACCAAAGAACAAATCTTTGAATGAATAATATTGTGAGAATACATATAAGAGAACGAATTGAATGAGTAGAGATGATCCCGTGTTCTATGTTCTCATCTATAGCTCAGTTTAGTTTAGATCATAATTTTGTACAACAATCCAATCATCACCGATACAGATAACGTGATATAACTTTCATCAAATTGAAAATTATAGAATGAATTTCATTTGATCACTTCAATTACAGCAAAATTCAACTTATTTATTTCGAAGTGATATAGTTAAAATTACTATTAAAGAAGAATCATTCCAAATGTATGAGATGAATTAATATGTGTAGTCCAGCATATTGAGAGAACTGTATTTGAACTGGAGAATATGATAAGAAGAATTGGGATTGGATATGATTCTTATCAGAAAAACTCCTTTTGATTATATTCAAAAGGTTCATTAAATATTGAGTCACTTCACACCTTCATAAGAAAAAAATTAGACTACAGATCTACTCACATAAGTTTGGCACTTTAGCCATCGATATGGTGAATAATTCGTTAATCAAGTTCAACCAGTGGGTTTATCACTTAATAAGAGAATAATAAAAAAATAGTTTAGATAATTGTAAAGACTACTTGGAGCTGGAAGTTTCGTTTTGGAATAAATATTCAACATTCTAGAATTATAATTTGAATAAATAACTTACCTTAATGCTATCGTAGCAAGCCGTTACTCTTCCATTTTGTACTTCTACATTGGCTGGCGGGTGCGCAAATTTACATTCAGTGTCAGGTCTGGAGCATTTATTCCTCTGGAATTCTCTGCAAACTTCCAACTGGAGCCAACGGGAATCTTTACCGTTCAGGAGATTATTCATATTAACCATCGCCATTTCTTTCTAATCGTACTTTTCAGGGCAAAAATTGGACGCGAAAATCACTGATGAAACGCGACGATTCACTTAAAACAATTAACTCAAACGCGATTTGATCAAGTTGAATTATTGTCCATTCTTTTGTTATTTACAAAACACGCTTATAAAACACACACTAATTACTTGGTGACTTGTATAAAAATAATGTTGGTACAGTTTGTTTGTTTTTTTATGTTGTCAGCGTACAAGTGAGGAGCTTCTAAGCAGGTAGGCAAGAAGCGAAGCGATTGTCGTTCAGGAGGTTCTAGCGCATGTTGCAATCCTGCGTCTACTGCTGATGCTGATGACTTCAGTGGCGGTCTGCAAGCAAAGCACAATTAAATCACCTATGGTCACCCCACCTTGCACATATTATATAGTTTAAAATCGCAGAAGGCAAAGACTGCGCAGCTTCCTTCATCTGAAGGGTTAGTATGCAACAGATGTGACGTTGCTAAGAACCGGTCAAGATCATTAGGTATTCTCTGTATCTTTATGAGTAAAAATAACTACAAAATCACCCCAACCCTTTCCTCTATTCAATTCCTACATTCGAAATTTACAAGTTTGAAAATTTATTTGAATATCAATAGAATAAGAAAGCTGCACGTATTCTTAAGCTGCCAAACTCATGAACTATGCATGAGTGTAACATAAATGAAGATTTGTAGTAGATTATTTATTCCCACATACTAGGATTAATGTTAGGAGCATATGAAACATGGAATCTGTAACATACTCTGACAATATAGGTACATTTTTTACAGGTAATCAATTTCGAAACATATCATTGTGAAACATTACGTCATCCTTGAAAATATTGAAAATTAATTTGAATTTCAATTTGATCATACTGTAGTTCTGTCATAGGTTATGAATATTCGAGATAAAATAAACAGTAATGATTGATTCACGCTCTCTTTACGTACATTTCGGTTCCACAACCTTCTTCAGTAAACTTTAAAAAATAAATATTAATTGAATAAGGTTGTTTGAGAAAACTCTTGTAGAAGGTCATTGAATCGCAACATGGCTGGAAACAAAATATACGATCATCAATTTAAGAGAATTCATTATCACTCATGATTGTAGGAGCGCGCGCTCTAAATATCGGCAGTCATCTGATAAAAAAATTGAAAATGCCTATAAGACGTGCAAAACTATTGTACTCCACTAAACTAATTTGTGCCAATCTTTATCCTGATCAGAGTGATTTATAGAATGGCACTTCCGATGCGGCAAAATTTCGCGATCTGTTAGTTTCTATTTCGGATAAAACTCAGAATAGTATGTGGACAAGAATTTTGATAATTTCTTGAGTGGTTGATAACAATTATATGCTATCTTCTAGGATTTCTCTTCATTCACAATTGGGAGAAAACTTGTATTTCTTTAGTCTATATACCGTATTGCAGCACCTATTACAGGTATATTACATGACCTGAATTAGAGTTGAACTAATTTGGTATTAAATTATTGTCCTTGCTCGAGATTCGGATTACACGACATGGCGATCGAGAAATAGTTCATAGCACTAAATGAATATGTACAAGCCCACATTAATTTTCATTCTGAAATCTGAATACGTATTTCGGCACCTTCATGTAGTTCAACAGAAATATAGCTCCCGATAAGACGTTTTACACACGTTTGTTAGAATTGAGTTGGAGACATTCTTCGAGAACTTATTGACTTGAATATCCAATATAGCCTGGTCAATGAAGCCGAACAAAGTATAGAAAGTATCAATTCACGTTAAAGAGATGGATTTTTATGTAAGTTGGGGACTGGTTTCATTTGGATCCAGATTGGTTGGTGCGAAGTGAGAAAATCTACTTTTTGTTTCATGCCGAGTTTTTCGTCAAAATCTGGCGCCAATGTTCAAAATAAATAAGCCGGAATAAACTCACTCCATCCTTCTCAGCATAATTTTTTTCCATTGATACCTTCATAATAAACCTGATAAGTAGTACAACTTATCACAGCACTTTATTACTTTTCATCTACATTAAATTTTAACCCTAATAAGTGATACATAATTTGGGCATCTTCTACGTCTATGATATCATTAGGTACCAGCAATTTTTTTCAATTCCAATTGAAGAGCTCGGTGCGAGTTTTGGGAAAATGGAAAACTCTATCTTTGAGTATTTCTTACAAACATAGGGTATAGATGCTTTTCGTTCCAGATATTATGAATGAAAATGTTGAAGTAACATTTCAAAATCGGACTTGTCTGGTTACGCACCGAAAATAGATGAAGAATTCAAATGAATACATCAAAAATTATTCTTTTTAATGTTTGTTTTTGGAAGCCTGATAGCCGTTAGATATAACATGAAAAGCTAAATATAAATAAATGAAGAATCAGAAACATGGGATCTATCTTCATCTCTCTCATCTTATAACTTAGCTAGTTCCAACCACATTCAGATGCAGTCTTCTTACCTAAACGTATACCTATATCAATGTTATTATTCTTTGGACTTTTGAACATTGGCCGATTCTTGCACCAATCGATCGGCGTTATTTTAATGTTTTCGTTTGACGGAAAAAGTCAATTTTAGCCAAAAGTGGAATTGTCCAGTTTTTGTACCGAGGTCTTCAATTATAACCGTAATTTTAAAATGAAGAAATAATAAATTTGAATATTTAAGCAATTTTTATTTGCGCACATCAGATATTCATCCCATATTAACTACCTGTATAATTTTAGTTAACCATATTGAAAGTAATTAAACTAAATATAGTAATTAGTACTAAAATGAATCGATAAAACTCGCTTGAAAAAGGAAGATTGTGTAGAAGCAATTAACGTGAATTCGATATATTGCAGTTATTAATATATTTTCGTGAAAATCACCATTTCGTTTAATTCTGTTCATTAATATGTTAATTACTAATTATTGTGAAAATTGTTCATAGTCAACGACGGAAGTAGAATTGGAACAATGGTAGTGTCATGCCCACTGAACTAAATATCATTTGGGATTCGGTGGAACATTTATTCAATGATAACATGCAAAAGCCTTCCTTTTATGGTACAAAAGATTCAATAAACAAATGATATCATTATTTTACAACACCGTTGGTTGTAAGAGTTGTGGAATCTGTGGATTTTTCTTCTTTTTTTTTTCGTATAGAACTAGGAAAATAATTTCATTTTGGCATAACAACCAACTTCCAAGAGTAAAATTTTAATTTTTTTTGCAATAAAATAACGAGGTCTTATTTTTGTCCCAAAAACGATTTTCCCACTTCCCTCTGACAAAATTTCACCAAAATCTATCGCATTAACAATAATTGATACTTGAAATTCATTGTATTGTGGTTCCTTCTACTCCGATTTTTTGGTGTGATTCGGGTGTAATTTGTGGTGTCGTCATGGTAGTCCAAAGATGAATCTTTGATAATTTTGGAGAACAACCGAAAACAATTTGGAAGCCAACCATCCTTGAAATGCAAAATGGTGATCATGTTTGCCATATTAAACAAGGCTTTGGTTTGGCCTTTCTCTACTAGATCTTCTTTACCTTTTGCTGGGGTGTCATGTGTGTCAAACCATATTTCATCAAGGTACATAATTTAAAATATGAACACCGGCGCTTGGTGTCTTAAAAGTTATGATTACATTAATATTTGTCTTTTATCAATGCGATACCTAAATCTCATTTCAGATAATACTCTTCGAAGCTTCTGTTGCTACAAAACATATCTTGGTTCCATCTTTCCATAGAACCAAAGGTGGCACAATTTGGTCCTCCTTGTATACAGCACATTTACTCTCTGAATAGAAGCTTTTCCTTTTTTCTTTAACTGTTTTCGGTAATACAGATGATATTGCTGTAGTAGCAGATTGAACCCGTCGAAAGTAATGTTTAACAATATTATTATTATTATCTTGAGCAATCTCAAATAGGGGTGAATATTTCACTTAACTTTTAAGGATTCAAAAAGGAAATGCCGTGAAATTTGTATCTTTATTCATACAAAATGTTACCTTGCGATATTGAATCTATGCATTCAATATTTAGGTGAGAAAATCATGTCAATATTGCACGTTCATATTTGTTTTAGTTGTTTTCCTCATATTTGAAATCGATAACGAGACGATTCAGTGAAAATGTTCATCATTACAGATAGTTCAGATGTAGGAGTTTATTGTTTAGGAGAAAATTGGCAACAAAGAAATGCAGGTATTTACAATGGCTTCAACGGGAGAAATTGGAGCTCGAACAAATGAAAGAATCGGAATTTTACACACACGTCCAGTTTGGACAATCTCCTTCAGGAGCGAAAAGTTAAACATCGCGTACGAAAGAGCATGGAAATATTTCCCCCTTAAATTAGATATCATGCGAAATTAAAACCTCCCGTGCAACTACGACCCTATGGTATGGTGCGTCTACACATGAAGGTTGACAGCGGCCTGATCCAGAAAATTACATTCAGCTATAAATGAATTCATATAGGACGCGGAACAAAATGAATTTGGTTCCTAATAAATCAATAGCAGAATGAAATTTCAACTACTTCATCAAAGTACTAGTACACAAACATTAAGGTAGTTGAAACCCTTTATGGACACCTTATGAGCCTGTTTCACATCTCATAAGGTAGTGTGGGAATCCCCGAGTCTGAATTTAATCACCTCAGATTTACTAAACACTCCACCTCGTGTGGTAGACTCGATTCTGCGACCAGGACAGTATTGATGATACTTAGGCCTAGAGGCCCATTAAATCTTACCTTACTACTTTCTCGGGGAGATTCGAACATGCGACCGGAAGTCACAGTAATTAGATGACCGACGCAGTTACTAATAAAAGCTTATTAGTTGAGGACATAATAATTCATAAGAGCAGGTTGAGCTCACCGTCTTGATAATGAAAAATAATACACCGATCCCAAAGTTTTGAATTTCTACTTCAATGAATCAAGTCATGAGTTCAATATGAGTAAACTTAGTTACCTCGATGTTATGCAGTTGGAACATTCACATTTGATCTGCTAACTGGTGTTTCATCTTCTGGCGAAACTAATATTCAGTTAGCAGTCTTCTTAAAAAAATATTAGAAGTAATTAATTAAGTTGAATTTGTTTTGAAATCAATCACTTTGAGAATAAATGAATTTTGAGAAACATCAAGGTAACAGTTGCTGTTATGAAATTCTAGTCATTTAGAATGACAAAGTTTTACCAAAGTGTGATAATATCACTTCTTTGATAATTTGAACAGGGCCCAAACTTGGTTATAAGTAGGATGTATAGGTACTACCACCATAATAGTGCAAAGCTTTTTCTATTAGTAATTCTGTTGGGATATTTCATTCTACTTGCAACATTTTGAAACTTTTTATAAACTATAAGTAGGAAACATGGAGACAGCCTCGCAAGTAATGCATATATATATATACTAAGTTATTGTAATATTATTTTCATTTCAACAAGATGGATCTTTTCTTTGACTGCAATTTAGTATTATCTTTCTGACGTTGAAGTTCCTTTCCAGTTTTAATACCATCATCAAAGGTTTGCAAGAAGATAATTTTATATTTGGAAAGTCGGTGCGACTTCCTCTGCTATTCGCTTTCTTCTGGAAAAACGCTAGAAAACATCAAATTTGAGCGTTCTTACATTTTAGCACTATTCATTTTCTTTTCCAGTAACATCTGTGATGTCATCAATATCATTGTAAAGTTGAACATACTATGGATGATTGAATGTTAACAGATTTGGTTGATCGTGAGTGCATGTTCCACATAATTCATAGTCTAGGGACGAGAACTTGGAAAATAAATTGCCTTAGCCATGAGAGATGTCAGTGAAAATGTGATCAAAATTACAGAACCTACCGTACAAAATAACCGAGTTTGTTTCAACTCAACAAAGTATTAGAAGCAGAAGAGTCCATACTTTTTCAAAGGTATATGTCTACAGCTTTCACTCTAAACTTATCTCTTACAGCAGTAGTTTCGTTGTAAGCCCATCTTAGGTTGTCTTACTCAATGACATTATCTGGATGGGTCTTTCAATTCATATAGAAAGAGCGTCATTGGTGTCCTACATGGTACATGGGTTCATAAGGTGAGAGATTATTCAATGACCTTAACTGGATGAGTCTTTTCTTTCATATAGAAGGAAACGTCATTGGTGTCCTATATGAATTCATAAGATGTGAGATTACTCAATGACATTATCTGGATGGGTATTTTCCTTCACGTAGAAAAAAAACGTCATTGGTGTCCTATGAGTTTATAAGACGTGAGATTATTCAGTGACATTATTTATCTTGATGGGTCTTTTCCTTCATATAGAAGAGAACGTCATTGTTGTCCAACATGATTTCAATGACATTGTCTAGATGAGTATTTCCCTTCATATCGAAGAAAACGTTATTGGTGTCTTATATGAGTTCATAAGACGTGCGATTATTCAAAGACATTACTGGGATGGGCGTTTTCCTTCATATAGAAGAAAACGTCATTAGTGTCTTAGATGCGTTCATAAGACGTGACATTAATCAATGACATTATCTGGATGGGTCTTTTCCTTCATATAGAAGAAAACGTCATTGGTGTCCTATGAGTTCAAAAAATGTTACTTCATCTGGATGGGTATTATCCTTCCTATAGAAGAAAACGTCAATGGTGTCCTATATGGGTTCATAAGAATGACATTATCTGGATGGGTATTTATCCTTCATGTGGAAGGAAACGTTATTGTTCTCCAATATGAGTATGAGATGTGAGATTATTCAATGGCATTATCTGGATGGGTATTTTCCTTCATATAGAAGGAAACGTCATTGGTATCCTATGAGTTTATAAGACGTGAGATTCATCAGTGATATTATCTTGGTGGGTATTTATCCTTCATGTAGAAGAAAACGTTATTGTTCTACAATATGAGTACCTACATAAGATGTGTGATTATTCAATGGCATTATCTGGATGGGTATTTTCCTTCATATAGAAGAAAACGTCATTGGTGTCCTATATGAGTTCATAAGACGTGATATTATTCAATGACATTATCTGGATGGGTATTTTTCTTCATGTAGAAGGAAACGTAATTGTTGCCCAATATGAGCTCATAAGATGTGAGATTATTCAATTACATTATCTGGATGGGTCTTTTCCTTCATATAGAAGAAAACTTCATTGGTATCATATATCAGTTCATAAGATGTGAGATTATTGACATGTTATTTATAACTATTGACATATGAAATATGCAAGTACATGTTTCCGCTGAGGGTGTAGTTTTTGCAGATTTATTTGCGAGAACGTTTCCGATGTTGATAATTTCCTACATTCCCGTTTCATCATGTCACGGTCATCATCAGTAGCAGCTAATACCTTCGTAAAAACTACAGGTAACTAATATTCCCAGTAATAAACAGTTACAACAGCATTTATTATGTAGCATGTTGAACTACCTTTATTGAAATCTTCGAATACGCTCATCGGAAAAGTGTGGGGATATTTGTAGAATATCGTATAAATAAAATGTGTATCGCTCATATTTTACATTTTTTGAACTTATCACTTGAAATGTTCGTGCAGAATAGTTTTTGTTAGGAACCACCAAGAAAAGATAAAGAAACTTGACAAACTCGCCAAAAGATGCAAAACAAGCTAAATAAATTGTTCTACAATATTCCTAGACTTTTTCGATGATTGTATATGAAGAGATTCATATATAATCGATGAATATATCTTAATAGAAAAATGCAATAATTCAAATGCTCTATAAGGGTACATAATCAATAATTAATGAATGAAGACAAACCGACAATTATTATGTATCGTTGATAATGAGCTTTCATGTATCTAATAGAATGTCGTTAAGAATTCAATGATAATAAATTTCGAATGAAGTCGTGTCCTTGATAATTGCGACATAATCAAAAGTGGGTCTATCAAGGAAAAGTCTCGTTATATTATAGCACGAAGATGTATGTAATTATCGAGAAAATAATCTACAATCACGTAATTGCAGCAAATTAAGTTTGTTTATTCTACCAAACAAGAAATATTACGTTGAATGACTCATCATCATACATACTTGTTCGTAGACGGCTGGAAGCAGTGAATCGTCTATTAACGGCTGTTGCTCGTATCTCACTCTCATAAAATGACAAGGACGCACTCACAATAATAGGAGTTAATTTACACTTGATTTTCCGCAATTTGCGTAGGGTTCTTCAACCCGTGGTTGCGTAAGACGAAACTTGAAAAATACTCTTATAATTCCCTTAAAAAAGCCATTTCAAGCACGAACAGAATATCGTATGGTATTATCGGCGTGGTACGAAAAATGACGTGTTCTACTAAACAATAGACAAATTACGTCGTCCGTATTTAGCATTGCACGAGGCGACGGGAAGATTGAATATAATTAATAGGTACTTGAGAAACCCGGTTCGAGAATTGTTTTCATAGACAATGAACTTCAGGTCATATAAAACCAAAACTGAACTTGATAAACCTTTCTTGATGTTTAAAATTAGTTTTAATCATGAGCGTGATACAGCAACACGTTCAGATATCTTTTATCGTTCGGAAATGTTACGCGTTTCCATTGTTCAGAAAATGGCTCTCCGAGTTAAAAATATTGCAGCGGAAACTTACTCATCACTGATCTCAAATGAAGGTGATTGAACATGTGGAATTATACATGTTTATATTTTATATTTCATTAGTTGATTGAACTGTAGGTATATGGCAGATGCTTGATATAGACGTGACATTTTATTTGTTTTAGTTTAATTTAACGTTGACATTGTTCTTTCTTGAATGCATATTGTTAGAGACTGTTGTTGCTATCCGATTTGTTATAGATGAGATGTAGATTTCAAACTATGAGGCATAGTTTGTGTTATAATTATTACGTAATTATATTTTAAAGATTATAGAATATACAGGGTGTCCTCGAACTGCGTGGCCAAAATAAAACCGAAGATTCTTTGATTCGAAAAAAAGTTGATGAGCCTTTTTACTTTTGCCTCAAGTGTCTTGTTTACCCGGCAGAGGGCTTCAAAATTGCAAAAATTATTTTGTTTTTTCGGTTTAACTTGAGAACGTGATGAAGAACTTTTACAATATTTAGCAGGTGAGTTACTGTCAATAATGGCCATTTTGAGAGTGGAGCACAGAGCCTTAGAGACCATAGAAATGGCTCAAACTTGAGGATGTAACGGAAAAAGTGTGCAGAACTTTTTTGTGGTCGATGTAATTCACTCGATATTTTTTATGTAGATAGCTTATCTGATTTGAAAACTTTTCTTACTCTTAGAAAATTTTGATAAAATCAACGGATTAGCTTGAAAAAATTAATTTTCGAGTCTGCAATTTTGGCTTACTAATTTTACTTGATTAAAATACCTTAGTTGCCTTTGCTTTTCTAATGTCATTTTGGCATTTGAAGAATTTATTCTCAAAACTGTCAGTTTTTACTTTGCTTTCCGTAAAAATTTTATAAAATTATGGCTCAAAATTTCACTAACACTGAAATGGTTTATATGTTATTGATTTATGGACTTTCTCGTTGCAATGGCCGGAGAAGAGAAAGATATCCGCATCGCAGAATTCCAAATCGGCAAACCTTCGCGAAACTGGCAAATTTGAAGCAAATCGCAGAGAAACTGGACGCAGACGGACAAGAAGGACGTTAGAGCTCGAAGAAGCGATACTGGAAGCGGTTGAAACTGAACCTGGGATAAGCACACTACGTTTGGGACTTCGTATTGGAGCCTCAAAATCATTAGTTCATAATGTACTGAAAGAAGAACTGTTGTATCCCTATCATATTAAAACAGTTCAAGACTTATTGCCCATGGATCCAGGTCATCGGCTAGATTTCTGTCGGCTTATTGTCCAAAGACAAAACGCAAACCCCAATTTTTGTAGAAGAATTCTGTTCACGGTCGAAGATACTTTCACGAGATGTGGTCTTTTTAACCTCCATAATGAACATTTCTATGCTGATGAAAATCCTCATGAAACGGAAGTTACATATTTTCAGAATCAAACTAAAATCAATGTTTGGGTTGGAATTGTGGATAACTTTATTATTGGCCCTACCGTTATACCCGATCGATTGAACGGGGAGAACTACTTGAACTTTTTGGAACAAAGGCTACTTGAACTGTTGGAAGACTTGCCCTTACACATTCGTCGTGGCCTGGTTTATCCATGATGGCGCACCTCCTCATTTCACATTAGCTGTGAGGCGACATTTGAATGCGGAATATCCAGATCGCTGGATAGGTAGAGGACACGATGCACCAGTGAACTGGCCGGCCCGCTCCCCTGATTTGACGCCCTGCGACTTCTTTCTATGGATCGCTTTGAAGTCGAAAGTTTATGCAGCTCCAGTAAACACACGAGAGGAATTGTTGCAACGAATTAATCATGAAGCGGATTTATTGAAGAATGATCCTGAAGTACTAGCCAGAGTTCAATCCAATTTCTTGAAACGAATTAATTTGTGTATTCAGGAAAATGGGCAACATTTCGAACAATTGATGCCTTAGCGATTTCCCAAAAAGTTTTGTTGTTTCTTTTAATTTAGCATTTGTTTTTCCTAAATAATCACATCGTTTCCCCATTTCTATTGTTTTTATTATTCGTGTTTTACCGAGATATTAACCATTTCAGTGTTAGTGAAATTTTGAGCCACAATTTTATAAAATTTTTACGGAAAGCAAAGTATAAACTGAAAGTTTTGAGAATAAATTCTCCAAATGCCAAAATGACATTAGAAAAGCAAAGGCAACTAAGGTATTTTAATCAAGTAAAATTAGTAAGCCAAAATTGCAGAGACTCGAAAATAATTTTTTTCAAGTTAATCCGTTGATTTTATCAAAATTTTCTAAGAGTAAGAAAAGTTTTCAAATTAGATAAGCTATCTACATAAAAAATATAGAGTGAATTACATCGACCACAAAAAAGTTCTGGACACTTTTCCCGTTACATCCTCAAGTTTGAGCAACTTCTATGGTCTCTAAGGCTCTATGCTCCGCTCTCAAGAACGGCTATTATTGACAGTAACTCACCTGCCAAATATTGTAAAAGTCCTACATCACGTTCTCAAGTTATACCGAAAAAACAAAATTATTTTTGCAACTTTGAAGCCCTCTACAGGCTAAACAAGACACTTGAGGCAAAAGTAAAAAGGCTCATCAAATTTTTTTCGAATCAAAGAATCTTCGGTTTTATTTTAGCCACGCAGTTCGAGGACACCCTGTATATCTAAAAAATCAGTCGAGAAGGCCAACTATAAAGCGACTTCGAGTTGCAGTCTTCTCGCCCAGATAAATGCCACGGAGCAGCATCCAATGCTCAGGCGACATGTTGATAAGCCGATACATGTTCTTTCTATAGAAACATCAGAACGCTCGTATTGTTATCAACACGGACCTTCGACTACCTAAAGACAGCCGGGCTCACATCCGAGGCTTAGGTCTATCGCCGCAACATATTGAGTGTATGGGTTCCTTATGTCAGCTGCAGGGCCGGTCGATAAACGCCTGAGACGCTTTTCCACCTTCTGTCGGCATGTCCGGCAAAGGCGGCCTTGGAGTACACCCATCGCTGGTGCTATATTATCATTTAGGACACTAGTACGTAATAACCAGAGATCCGGTGCTGCCTTACACACTAGGAGATATGGAGTCCGTTATCGGAAACGAAAAATGCCAGATCTACTGAACTTATTTGGTTTCGACCGTCAGATCCATTCAAGCAAACAGACCTGATGTTGTCCTCCCTAATAAACAAACCAAGACTATGCATGTCTCTGTTCTGGCAGAGAAGGACATAGTATTCAAAGAGGAGGAAAATTGGACAAAGTATCAAGATCTTCCGTTCGAGCTATACCCAGGCCGTAAGGTCATATTAGTGGTTCTGATCGGTGTGTTTTGGGCGCAATTCGGTCTTCGCTGCACGCGAACTTGAAGATCACTCCCGCCTATATTTAGGGCACACATGATCTGGGGTGAGTGACCAACTGTTATTATGTACAAATATTCTTAATAGTGGAGCATAGAGAATGTTACCTCAGAAAATTAATTAACAATGTAGCTACAATGTTTATTATTAGATAGATCATATTTGAATTTTGACAAAAAAATCATTTGCAGTTTGATTACAAACCCTATTGTTTTGCAAGAAAATCGTGTAATGAGTACGTCCTTTTCTGAAGGGTTGAAAATTTAAAACTGCTTAAGCCCAAATTTCAACGAAATAGTTCAACAACAACAACAAATACAACAAAAACGTACACTCAAATTTACACTTCACTTTAACTGTTTATAACAAAGGCTCTGATTCGATTCCCAAAAACGAAAAATGTGTGTTTGTAATAACAATGCAACGTCGCGAGTTTACATGCTTTATGATCGTGGCCTCATCTTTTTTTTTCATCAACTATGGTTTGATTACCTTATTTCTCGGTAAATACCTTTCATTCGTGATTGGGCAAACCAAGAGCCCAATGGGGTAGGTGGTATTAACCCTTGGCTTAGCGCAAAGTGTTTTTTTTTTGGTAATTGGTATCCATTCCAAATACGCCCGGTGAGAATTTCCTCTTCAAATCTTCGGTACATTTTGAATGAAATAGTTATAACAGGTCGCGAGTTGTCCATAAAGCAGGATATTACCATGCCCACAAACAAAGTTGTATGTGAGCTGTGGGACAAGCGATTGCTTTATTCATTACCAATGTTCATAAATTGGCATATACAGCGCATTACTGCAGCTTGAGTTAATTTTAAGTAAGATAGCAAAATAGCTATCCAATTCGGCCACAGCGCATTTTCTAAAAACAAAAATTACACTAATTGATCAAGATGAATATATTAATGCTTTTCTACTCAAATATCCATAAATGTTTTCCGAATGATTTCTAGCGTCCATAACTAGGCAACAACACATTTCCGCAAAGTTAAGATGTGAAAGAAAGATTCACCTGAATCAACAGCATGGTATCCACTTGCACATTTCCGCAAAATGAAAAAGCTACCATTAAATACGACTGACGGCCCACAATCCCGAAGATACTTTTTTTCCATTACAGATTTCCAGTGAATCAAAGTTTAGCCAAAAGTGACTAGTTGATAACTTTATATAGTATATCCATCCCATTGGTTGCAAAAAGAAATGTTGCAATAGTTCATACATTTAAGCTTTCCTGAGTCTTATAAATCAGTATTATAGCCTAAGAAGTTTGTTGTCCGTGTGAAGTAATTTATGATAAGAATAAAATCCGGGTGAAGCTTAAATTAAGCGAACTATTTGTGTTAAGAATTCTCGTAAGATATGGAAAACTGATTATTATGGCGTCTCGCACTTATCAAATAGAACTCTGAGGAGTGATGAGCCAACAGTTTTTGAAACTTTCCAAGATTACACACTACCCTATTTGTCCTGGCAGAATTGAACGGAACCATGAATGTAATTTTTTTGAACACAAATACGTATTTAGAGTATATCGAAAACATTGAAGCTCGATGCCTTACCTATGTGTTTGATTTCATTATTGCATGTTCAAACATCAAAAAGTATTCAGTGGTGTAGCAAACATCAAAAACTATTCAGTAGTGTAGCTTGTATTGGAACCAATGTTGAAATCAGAATTTTCGCATAATCGTTTTTTTATGTTCAACAAGGATTCCTTAAACAAATAAGTGATTTTCAATTTAAAATTTATTTTCGAATGCTATCGTTCGATTTCTGAATGTTTTAAATTCACAATCTGACCAGTCAACAATAAGCGGATGGATATGACTATTAATAAGGTTTATATTCCGTTATAATTGTGCTCAGAGGAAATGCATTGCAAAAAGGAGATAATTTCCTTCGCTAACCGTCCAGTAACAGAGAGTTGCTTTAAAGTTGTGCTAGAATATGTGTACAAATTAAGTTGTATCCTCGAATGACCTTTAAGTGTGGTTTATGATAAGTAGCACATACATGGGATGTATCTGCAATGTCATCGGAAAAAATTTAGAAATACCTAAATATGAAAATTGTTGAGAAAAAGATAAGAAGGAATTTGCATCTCTGTTTACATTCCTACTCAATATTGTAGTTTATAGCATTCATTCATATCTTGTTCATGCTTCGAAATTATTTCCATTTTGAGAAGGTATTGGTAAGCATTTGGACTACTTACTGATTCGATAAGCCTGCATTTGTTATTTGTGTCACCAGCAAAATTCATTTCTGCGTCTAACCATGATGTATATCAATTTGCACCTTATCTAACACAAATTCTCTGACACCAAGATTATATTTAAATTGGATCATTACTATCTCATACACATTATGGAAAACTGACAGTTCACGAAAATCTTATTCAGTGCGAACACAGAATAAAATTCTTTTGACATCTCAGAATGAAGCTCTTTATGGATCACAGAGTGAATTTAAGAGTTGAATGGGCCTGTTCCCCAAGTTCCAAATTCAATGATAACCTTTGGTAATTGTTTTCACTATACAGGTTTTTATTAAAAACTGATGATTCCCAATTTTTTTTTTGTAACGCTGTTAGTTATCCCTAAATATGGAAATGGTTGCGGACCTGAAAAATTCTATGGGGCAATATCAAAAAATACATGTTTTGGTTTGAAAATTTTGAGATGCAATTCAAAGAAAATAGAGTATTTTAACAAATTATTCAGTATTTACAGTGATATAATGTCTTTAATTAGATTAATAATTGAAACGCGTTACTTCATATCCATTTATAGTTGTTCATTTAGATTGTAAAATGTAACAATCTTTTTCAACACATAAACGACAATTTTGTATTTTTCATGCGGGTAATAAATATTTTGAAATGTTAGCATTCTCACAATAGATTAAATGTGGAATAGCCAGATTCCAAATCAATCATAAATAATTGAGTGTTGGTTATCTCACCATAGATTAAATGTATAATATAATATTGCGTCACTATTAAGAATCAGATAATGCCGTAATTTCAGAGGAACAACTACATAATCTCATAGAAGGAGTATCTCATGGGAATTGTTCCTGCTTTGAAAGAAGTAGATTCAATAATTCGCTATCAGAGCGTCATTTAGAAAGAGGAACCCTATTTTGATATAGTATGTTCCTTGAAAATATTTTCTTTATTTTGAAGAAGGATCTACCGGGATATCAAAAATTATCTTGGTCAAGGGTGGTTGTGGAATCTAAAACGTGTGTCTTACTTTACGTTTGAAATAATTATGTCACTGTCACACTGACATCATCAATAACCTGCAAATTTCATACCTATTTATTTCAGTTGTAAAACAATAATGAACTACAAATTATGAAATAACGATTTTAGTAACAAGAAAAACTAAATTACCGTAATTGTTGGAAATGTCCCCAGTTTTGTTCGATGCACAAGTTGACGCGCATCCTCATGCTGTGAAAACCTTTTTACAGCATTTCTGGCGTTATGGTTGCACATTGCTGAACTATTCTTTGTTGAAGTTCTTGCAAATTATTTACTGGAGTTGCGAAAATCTTGTTTTTCAAGTAAGGAAATATAAAATAGTCCATAATTGTCAAACAAGGTGATCTCGGAGGAAACTCAACTTCTGTATGCAAACTTATCAGCCGGTCATCAAAAAACTCGCGGAGAAAAGCAATATTTTCTCGTGTAGTATGTGCTGTTGCACCGTCATGTTGGAAATAACCGTACCGAAGTTCATCATCGTTTAACTGTTGCACAAATTCAGCCAAAAAATAGTGTCTGTACCTTTCTGCGTTGACGGTGAAATCGAAAAAAATTGGCCCAATTATTCTTCTGCGAGAAACTGCCATCCAAACACCGATTTTTTGAGCATGTAGTGACGATTCAGTAAAAACATGAGGGTTATCATTGCTCCACATTCGCATATTTTGAGAATTGATGTATCCCGAGAGGTGGAACCACGCTTCGTCAGAAAAAAAAGTTAAGCGAATCATTAAATTATTGACAAACCAATGGCAGTAAGCAAGGCGTCTGGGGTGGTCTGGAGCAGAAGAGCTTGATGTGCTTGCATCTTATATGGATGCATGTTCAAGTCTTTCTTTAAAATATTCTGACATGTTCCATAAGGAAGTCCAATTTCCTGACAAAGACGTTTCAAAGGTTTTGCAGGCTCCTCTTCCATACGTTGACGAACGTCATTGACAACTTCTTCTGTACGCACCTTTTTTATGAGTCACACAACCAGTTTCGCGAAACGCTTCAACACAATTTTTATGAGTGCCTTACAAATTGCAATTTGTAAGGCACGCATAAAAATTGTCCGGTAATATTGCCACGTTTGGGAAGTGCTCTCGAAAATTGTCCAAACACAAACGTTGATTGTATTCTCAATTTCCATTAACTAGCGCACCCGTTCGAAAATAGGCTTCAATCATGAAAATGTTGTGCTGTGTGGTAAGAGGCATGATTCAAAAACTGGATTAGAAAATTTCAGCACAATGACTTGACAGATTCTGACACAACAAAACATATTCAAAAATTTAAAGTAAGACACACGTTTTACAATCCACAACCACCCTTGACCAAGATAATTTTTAATTTGTAGTTCATTATTGTTTTACAACTGAAATGAATAGGTATGAAATTTGTAGGTTATTGATGATGTCAGTGTGACAGTGACATAATTATTTCAAACGTGAAGTAAGACACACGTTTTAGATTCCACAACCACCCTTGACCATAATAATTTTTGATATCCCGGTACTTGGAGCAGTTGTTCCTTCTTTAATCAGATTTTCTCAAAGAAGTAATCATTTAGAACAGTAATTCTTCTTTGAGAAAATCGAATAACAGATGAAGCCATGATCTGAAAACAAATTATTGGCTTATCTGCTTTCTGATATTAATGATTTTTGACATATTCTTTTATGATTTTGAAGAGGAGAACAACTTCGAGAATTTGTTGTTTCTTCGATAAAAACAAAAAGAACAAACGAAGTTGCGGGCAGAAAATAGATAAGAACGCCGTAAAGCTGACAACACTGTAGAAATTAATCCTTAAACCGGCCCTTTTCAAGGACCACTTAACATTACCCACAATTTTATTTCTCAGAGAACTGATGTAATAGGTAATTATATTTATAAAAGGGAATACCTACAATCTTCTACATTCATTGTATAGTTCTGTGTACTACCAATGAGAAAATTATTATTATTCAATATTTATTCAATGTAGTGCCATTATAGATTAAATGTTAAATAGTTTCACCTGTACAAAGCGTATTGTCTGAATTTGATGATCAATCGATATACGTTTCTTTTCATAATCTATTCAAACAACATACAAATTATGTTATGAATATATGAAAATGTGAGGAATATATTTGGAAAAGAATATAACATATATGTATCAACAGTAAACGCATAAGTTGATAATTTATTCAATTTACACAGTTAACCTTAAGATTTTCATCCAAAACCATGAATTTTTTATGTTTCCCGGTGGAATTTTAAAGTTTCGCAACAAGTATTTTTATACCGGGTGTCCCAAAAGTCTGGAAACGGTTGAATATCTCGTAAACAAATCATCAGATCGCAAAGACGAAAAACACACCTCTTTTTATTTTTAAAGATCTATTTAATGATGCTACTGTGAAACCACCTCACCCATGTAGAGGATGATGAGAGGGGTAGTTTTAAAATTTTAAATGGAAACACCTACTTATTATTGCATTGTTGCATTCTTCATGAAAAACCGTGTTAGGATGTGTAATCAACCCTTTTTTCAACCCTACTTAAGGGGTGAAAAAAAGGGCAGTTTTGCTTTTTTTGCGAAAAAAATTTGTTTTCATACGGTGTGGCATTCACTATGAAAAATGTGCAATCAACCCTTTTTTTCAACCCCAATTAGGGGGTGCAGAAAGGGTAGTTTTAGTAATTTTGTCAAAAAAAAAAACTTTTCATACGCTGGTCATTTTCCATAAAGAAAATCATGTTTTGATGTGCAATCAACACCCTTTTTCAATCCCATTCGACTTCTTCTTCTGGGGGTTCTTAAAGAACAACGTGTACGATACCAAACCAGCTAACTTGGACGAGTTGAGGATTCGCATCATAGACCAGGTCCAATGTATTACGCAGCAGATGAGGACGAACGTGATGAACGATTTCCACCAACGGTTGCAGCATTGTCAAGACCAAAATGGCGGCCAGTTTGAACATCTGCGCTGAAGAGGAAAAGGACAACGAGGATAAAATGCCCTTCTCAGGGCTACATGATGTGCAAAATCCGATCAGGCACATCGGGTCACGCTAATGCCGATGGTACAATCAAAAATTGATTGTAATCCAAAGTGAACAAACAAACTACTCGCTTTTCCCCAATAAAAGAGTGGCGGTGGAGGTCAGGTGAGAAAATAACCGAAACTACCATTTTTTGCACCCTCTAAGTGGGGTTAAAGTGAAGGGTTGATTGCACATGAGAACACATTTTTTATGGAGAATGCAACACCGTATGAAAACAATTTTTTTTTGCAATAATTACCGAAACTACCCCTTCTTTCACCCCCTACGTGGGATTGAAAAAGGGATTGATTGCACATCAAAACATGGTTTTCTTTATGGAAAATGACCAGCGTATGAAAAGTTTTTTTTTTTGACAAAATTACTAAAACTACCCTTTTTGCACCCCCTAATTGGGGTTGAAAAAAAGGGTTGATTGCACATTTTTCATAGTGAATGCCACACCGTATGAAAACAAATTTTTTTCGCAAAAAAAGCAAAACTGCCCTTTTTTTCACCCCTTAAGTAGGGTTGAAAAAAGGGTTGATTACACATCCTATCACGGTTTTTCATGAAGAATGCAATAATGCAATAAAAGGTGGGTGTTTCCATTTAAAATTTTAAAACTACCCTTCTCATCACCCCCTACGGGGCTGGGGGTGGTTTTTTGTAGCATCATTAAATAGATCTTTAAAAATAAAAAGAGGCGTGTTTTTTGTCTTTGCGATCCGATGATTTGTTTAAGAGATATTCAACCGTTTCCAGACTTTTGGGACTCCCGGTATATTTAGAAGTAACTAAATACGTTACAGAAAGAAATGTTCGATAATCATCAATTTTTAATAGACCGTTTTATAGTACTAAGCAAGTGTACATAATCTATACGAACACTTACCTTTTCATTATTATCATCATTATAAATTGCTCCTCTAATATTATTAGATGACCTGAATCAACTCTGGTGCAAGATCCTGTCGTAGTCATGAGATGATTATTGTTATGTTATGTGTGATGAAGAATTCAACTAAAATCAACTCTAACGATCTCATTCTCTATTCATGGACCATGAAATGTTAATGTCCATTTATTTGATTACGCGGAGTTTCACAAAACTCAATTATTCACAGACTGAGAACGAAACACGACATTTGAGATCAAATATTTGATGTATTGAGTACAGCTAGATGTATATTAGATATACCGTGAATTCACCAAGTTTGCGGAGATAATATTTTGCCGTAATTGTTTCCATAAGCTCAATGTCATACGATGGAGGCAAACAAGGGCTCTCTGAACCTGGGATTCAAAAGTTTCATAACACATGAATTGAGCTACAGTGTGAAAATTATAATACGAATTATTCAACGTATGGAGCATAGATTCATCAGCGTACTTTCTTCTCATTTAAATAGTATCTGATGTTACTCTCATTACATGTTTCCATTTGTAGGTATGATATGTATTTAATTCCGCTTAAATCAACATACAAAAACAACAAAGTGACTATACTCAATCTCGACAAACAGGTACAAAAATGAATAATGCAGAGCTATCACATTATGTATATCTAATAAGACTATAAGGCTAATGTAGTATTTCATTGTGCCCGCTTGAAAGCACTGTTTTACTAACAGAAGTGGAGTTTAGAGATAACTACGCATGAGCGAGAACTACGCAATACTGTTCGTTCGTTGTTTACTTCCGTTTTCATATTTTATTCCCTTTGATTTTAATGCGCCTACCGTCGAGCCATATTTGTTTCGATTTTGTGAAAGAAGAAATTATCTGTTGAAGTGATTTTGCTGCTATTTGTGTGACTTAGTGTTTTTTATTGTTTACTAAACTTTGTTTTTGTTGTAAATATGGTTTTTAGAAACTGTTTTGCTTGTAGTCATAATCGAATTAAATGAGTGTCTGACAATATTCTAATATGCATATTACACAATTTTATAAGCATCATGCTACTAGGTTTTCAAATACTATCTTGGTCCTTTTATGCAAAGTAAATGAAGATCACTATGTAGCTTCTATGCTTATTATTCTTTTATTCCTCGCATATTTTGAATTTGATCTAGAAATTTCGCGGCAGGAAATTGATATTTTTAACGAATAGCAAACTGTTTAGCGGACATGCGTAGCACACCCAAAACTCCACAATCAGTATATCTACATGTCTTTCATCCGGACAATTCCCTTTGTAGAAAGGAGTAGGATATTAGCCATATAAGAGCTATGTTACAATTATTATGCCTTTATCATCTATAGGCATAACTTGGTGTAATGTAGGTAGTACTAAGAACAGATTTAAACACCATGACCAATTGACATAATAAATTTCAGATTGATGAGAATCATCAACATATGCTTACCGATAAAAATACAGGATGTTCGTTATCAAACTACCCCTAGACGTATCTCCAGAGTATCGTTTTCATCTTTTCAGAGAATGTTTTTTAGAAAGAGACCTGACAATTCTGAAATATTTTCAAACTTTCATCATTTCCGGATATTCTAAATGGTCTAAGTACCCTAATTATTCGGCATTTTTGTCTTTCAATCGAAATTAAGAATGATTTGATGATATAGTCTCAATCTTGATTTTCACCTGATGTCATAGTTCATCATTTAGTTTCGACGTTCATCGAGAAAATGTTTCCATATTGAGCGATTTAGATTTATTTTATCGTTATAATGAATGTGAGCAAATAATGGAAAGAACAGCTATAGTTTTCACCGACAAATACTCCAAAATCAACCAAAAATAACGCCAGAGGAATTTAGTAGCTATCAATTTTAGAGAGATAGTACCTCACACCTTTTTTAATAAGAATCAATCGGCCATTCAGATAATGGAAAACAGTATAGGGTGCTATTTTAGATTTGCCACTTTCTGACATGTTTAAGTTCACTATTTTTTTACTGCTGTAAAATTTTTCTGAACAGTTTCATAATGTCATTAGTGAGAAGTGAAAAAATCATCAACTAATTAGTTTTGAACCGCAATCAAGTAAGACCGTGCAAGCGCAACTTTTTAATGCCTAAGCCCTTTGTACCCCGTGCCATGTGTCAGCTAGGGCAGCTGTTCCCAATCGAGGGTCTTCAGCATGCTCCTCCTGGTTAACGATTCCTGAAGAGGTTATATTCGTGCTATATATTGTTTAACGTCGGCCTTGTGTGTCCCCATTCAAGTGTTCACCGAGCTCCACATGTAGACGCGACCGGATTGGTGGTTAATACTACAAAGAGGTTCAGTACCATCTTCGTATCTAGTCTCTGGATCTCCTCTCCTCATAGTTGCATAGTCCTACAGAGTGTATTGCGTCTGGGGGGATCGTTTTTTCGTTTGCACTATTTGCCCAAAGTCGATTCAATAATATTCATCTTGTGGAGATGGTAATAAAACGGCCCATGCTACCATTCTAACCCTAATGCCGAAACGTAGCTATTGGTGGTTGGATTATTCGACTTTCCAGAAAGTCCTAGGAGAAAATACGGAAAAATGGATTCGTGTAGAATACAAAGACAAAACTCATTCAAAAAACTGGAGCGCGGGATACAATGGAAGGTGAATACAAGGTAAATCGATGCATTCGGGGAGCGATTCCATTTATATGATTTTATTGTATTCTTTATAGGAAGTTCTCTGCTAATCTGTTTTCGAATCATGATCTAGCAGCGATATGTGTTTTGAATGCTTGATATTTCAATGTCATCACTCCATTATTTGAATGTCGATTATTTAGCAACTGTTTGATGTGTACTTGAAATATTGATGTTTCATTCGATAAAATTTGTTTGAACAGAATGACGATGAGTGCTTCCAGACTTGTCTATGTTTCATTTATGGTAAGTAATATTCGAAATAGGTTTTCCATAAATGGGCAACACTTTAAAAAAAATATTTAATGCTACTTCTCTCCACCGTTAGCTCACACAAAGTCCTATGTTTTCCTTTCGTGTGCTCAAAAGATACTACCTAGAGAACATCCAAGATATGTGTGTGGTGTCGTAGTTTTATGTAACTAACTATACAAGTAAATGTATTTCGTCTAAGAATGACATAATGATAATCAGATTGAATTTAACAATAAACATAAATAGTGAGGATTGAATAAAGAAAAATGCGAACTACGTCAATTGTAACACAAGCAATTCATTGTGTAATTTGCGATGGAGTCATTGTTGATGCTAGACTGAATATGACATTAAATAACATTTACTTAGTAATTAACACCTTACGTGATATTTATTCTGTTTCTGTTACGTATATGTAAGTAATTACAATCAATCATTGAAACACTCACCAAAGGTATAATCAATGGTTCCCTATTATTAAAAACTTACAAGCTTCTTGTTTGCTTCTATTTATAATATCATCAAGTTTTACAAAAGGTCAGGTAGTTTGTTTATTTCTTTTATATATATATATACTTTTTTTTTTTTTTTTTTTTTACATTCAAACCTGGTCGGGGCTGCTGCGAGCTCTGACGACATCGCAGCAGTCGCGCCAGAAAAACCTAAAAGGCGGTTAACCGAAGCTACTCCTCCCCACCGGTCGGTAAGTAGCTTCAGGTTCCTAAATCGTGTGCCCTAAGTATTCTAATTGAACCCAGAATGACTGCCTTTTGCATCCGGTCTATCAAGATCTGCGCCGAGTTCCTACAGGCCGGAATGATCTTCAAGTTTGAACGCAGCGAAGACCGAATTCCGCCCAAAACACCGATGATCAGAACCACTAATACGACCTTGTGGCCTGGGTATAGCGTGCGGAGCTCGAACAGGAGATCTTGATATTTTGTCCATTTTTCCTCCTCTTTCAAGACTATGTTCTTCTCTGCCGGAGCGGAGAATTCGATGACATACATAGTCTTGATTAGTTTATCGAGGAGGACAACGTCAGGCCTATTTGCTTGTATGGACCTGACGGTCGGAAACGGATAATTCCAGAAGATCTGGCATTTTTCGTTTCCGACAACGGACTCAATATCTCTTGGCATGTAATGTAATATATATATATATATATATATATATATATATATATATATATATATGTAGAACTGGATTCTCGGGTATTGATCCGCGTTGTGTGGTTTCGGTCCTCAAAAGGACCAATTTCACGACGTTTCGGCAAAGTCGCATTTGCCATCTTCAGGTGATTCGACCGTAGAGTCTGGAAAATCTAGGCGAACTGACGCTTACTTGGAGGGACAGGTATTTATATCCCCCGTTATGTTTGACCTTTGGACTTTCGAACTATTTCACGCTTGGTTGATTTCTACGTGTTTGGCTCCGAGTGACACGTTTGGATGACGTCATTGCGACGCTGGAATCAGCCGGAAAGTTTCCGTGACCTGTTGCACGTGCACTGGATATCACGTTCTCTCTTGTTTTTGGTTTTATCTTCCGACTTTCTAAAGCGGGTTTCCATGTTGCTGGTAATCTTAGTCCGTCATCTCGTTTGTTAAGACTATGTGGACGTTTCTCGATCTCTATTGCCTCCCTGGTTATTCTGGTGTAGAAGTGTTCAATGTTGGCTAGAGTCTTTGTGCCGCTAAAGTTGATCATATGGCCAGTACTTCTTACATGTTCAGCTAGTGAAGACGTGGTTTCGTTTTTCGACACAGCGTTTGCATGTTCAGTCTTTCGCACATCAATGCGTCTGTTGGTCTGCCCGATGTATGTCTTTTCACAATTACCACATGGCACCTCGTACACTCCTTGGCATTCTAGAGGAATTCTGTCTTTTGGATTCCGAAGAACATTTTTGATTTTCCTATCTGTTGTGAAGGTTGTTTTGATATCATGACGGCTCAGTATTTTGCAGATTTTGTCAGTTGTGCCTTTTATGTAAGGTAGAAAAGCGTTTCCCACTGGTTGATCTTCATTGTTGACATCCTTTTCATTTTTGCGTTGAGAGTTATGAATCTGTTTTCTTGAATAGCCATTCATCCTAAGGGCTGTTCGGATGGTTTCCATTTCTCCATCGAAGTTCTCCGCATCAGCGAGACGTTTTGACCTTGTCATGAGGGTATTTACGACTGATTGTAGCTGGGATGGATGGTGATGCGAGTTACTATTCAAATATCGGTTCGTGTGGGTCTTTTTTCTGAATACTGTATGTCCCAAACTGCCGTCAGTTTTCTTTGTTACCAAAACATCTAGAAATGGTAATTGGTTGTTCTCTTCGGCTTCTATTGTGAATTTTATCCGATCATGGATTCCATTCAGGTGATCGAGAAACCCTCTTAGTTGTCCTTCTCCATGTGGCCAAATAACAAAAATATCATCTACATATCTGAGCCAAAGTTTGGGTTTTAGTTGCGCTGTGTTAAGAGCTTTAATTTCAAAATCCTCCATGAAAAGATTTGCGATCACTGGTGAGATTGGTGATCCCATCGGTGCTCCTTCAATTTGCCTATATCGCTGTCCCTCGTACATAAAGTAAGTATTGGCTACACAGTGTTTGGCCAAGTCAATAATGTATCCTTCCGGTTTGTATTTATGTTGGATGATCTCTAGGGCTTCGTTTATGGGTACTTGTGTGAACAAGGATGCTACGTCGAAGCTTATTAATATGTCGTCAGGTCCTACTATTTGCATATCTAGAAGTTCGATAAAGTGTTCCGCGTTCCTCACGTACGATGATGCTGTCTCAACGTGCGGTTGTAACTTCTTGGCTAGGAATCTTGCTAATGCATGTGATGGTGAGCCGATAGAGCTTACTATTGGTCTCAGAGGTACTGCTGCCTTGTGTATTTTTGGGAGACCATACAGTTTCGGACATCTGGATGATTTTTCTCTTGGAATGAGATGTAACTGTAACTTAGGGTCGATAGGAGATGCCTTGATTTTCGCTTTCGTTGTTTTCTCTAGATATGTAGTGGGATCAGACCTAATCTTCTTGTAAGTCGGATCGTCCAATAGCGCAGCCATCTTGGTTCTGTAGTCATTTGTGTTCATGACAACGGTTGCATTTCCTTTATCTGCTGGTAGGATGATGATGCTTTCGTTCTCTCGAAGAGCTTTCAGTGCTAGGAACTCGTCGTGTGAAATGTTCCTTTTAGGTGGCTTCGAGGTTCGTAGAATACGCGACACATCTTGGCGAATAATCTCTGCTTCACTTTTATCCTGCAGCGAAGTTATAGCAGATTCCACGTTGCAAATGATGTCTTCCAATGGAATGCGTGCCGGTGCAATAGCGAAGTTAAAACCTTTAGCAAGGACATCCATGGAGGCCTTATTCAAAGAATGGTCGGATAAGTTATGGACAACTTTGACAGGGTCTATGTTTGTGCTGTCTCCCTCAGGTTTCTGGGTGTCTTTCAGATGATTGAACTTCTTCTTCTGTTTCTCTATAGTTATTTCAGTGTTTTTCTCTGCTCTGAACTCGGCAAGCTGATCAATTCTTTCCCAAAGTAGAGGATTGATTTCATTGCTAAGATAGAGGTGAACACGTAGTAGCTTGCTGTCAGTATCATCCAGAATTCTTCTTGTTTGGTGAATGGCATCTCGAAGCAGTGCAAAACTCGTTCTTCTCAAGATGTTCTTCGTACTAGTTGTCTTTGTGTGATACGAAAGTTTCATACAGGTTGGAATAATCTTCTGGTCCCGGCAGCGGCGTAGAAAGGTAAGGTCGCACAAAAGTTTCGATCTCTTTGTTCTCAACTTCTCGAAACTTCTTGTTTGATGGAAAACCTCCTCCCCGTAGAGGTTAATTATGTTTCTTCTTAGGTTCTCGCGGACGTAATGTGTAGAACTGGATTCTCGGGTATTGATCCGCGTTGTGTGGTTTCGGTCCTCAAAAGGACCAATTTCACGACGTTTCGGCAAAGTCGCATTTGCCATCTTCAGGTGATTCGACCGTAGAGTCTGGAAAATCTAGGCGAACTGACGCTTACTTGGAGGGACAGGTATTTATATCCCCCGTTATGTTTGACCTTTGGACTTTCGAACTATTTCACGCTTGGTTGATTTCTACGTGTTTGGCTCCGAGTGACACGTTTGGATGACGTCATTGCGACGCTGGAATCAGCCGGAAAGTTTCCGTGACCTGTTGCACGTGCACTGGATATCACGTTCTCTCTTGTTTTTGGTTTTATCTTCCGACTTTCTAAAGCGGGTTTCCATGTTGCTGGTAATCTTAGTCCGTCATCTCGTTTGTTAAGACTATGTGGACGTTTCTCGATCTCTATTGCCTCCCTGGTTATTCTGGTGTAGAAGTGTTCAATGTTGGCTAGAGTCTTTGTGCCGCTAAAGTTGATCATATGGCCAGTACTTCTTACATGTTCAGCTAGTGAAGACGTGGTTTCGTTTTTCGACACAGCGTTTGCATGTTCAGTCTTTCGCACATCAATGCGTCTGTTGGTCTGCCCGATGTATGTCTTTTCACAATTACCACATGGCACCTCGTACACTCCTTGGCATTCTAGAGGAATTCTGTCTTTTGGATTCCGAAGAACATTTTTGATTTTCCTATCTGTTGTGAAGGTTGTTTTGATATCATGACGGCTCAGTATTTTGCAGATTTTGTCAGTTGTGCCTTTTATGTAAGGTAGAAAAGCGTTTCCCACTGGTTGATCTTCATTGTTGACATCCTTTTCATTTTTGCGTTGAGAGTTATGAATCTGTTTTCTTGAATAGCCATTCATCCTAAGGGCTGTTCGGATGGTTTCCATTTCTCCATCGAAGTTCTCCGCATCAGCGAGACGTTTTGACCTTGTCATGAGGGTATTTACGACTGATTGTAGCTGGGATGGATGGTGATGCGAGTTACTATTCAAATATCGGTTCGTGTGGGTCTTTTTTCTGAATACTGTATGTCCCAAACTGCCGTCAGTTTTCTTTGTTACCAAAACATCTAGAAATGGTAATTGGTTGTTCTCTTCGGCTTCTATTGTGAATTTTATCCGATCATGGATTCCATTCAGGTGATCGAGAAACCCTCTTAGTTGTCCTTCTCCATGTGGCCAAATAACAAAAATATCATCTACATATCTGAGCCAAAGTTTGGGTTTTAGTTGCGCTGTGTTAAGAGCTTTAATTTCAAAATCCTCCATGAAAAGATTTGCGATCACTGGTGAGATTGGTGATCCCATCGGTGCTCCTTCAATTTGCCTATATCGCTGTCCCTCGTACATAAAGTAAGTATTGGCTACACAGTGTTTGGCCAAGTCAATAATGTATCCTTCCGGTTTGTATTTATGTTGGATGATCTCTAGGGCTTCGTTTATGGGTACTTGTGTGAACAAGGATGCTACGTCGAAGCTTACTAATATGTCGTCAGGTCCTACTATTTGCATATCTAGAAGTTCGATAAAGTGTTCCGCGTTCCTCACGTACGATGATGCTGTCTCAACGTGCGGTTGTAACTTCTTGGCTAGGAATCTTGCTAATGCATGTGATGGTGAGCCGATAGAGCTTACTATTGGTCTCAGAGGTACTGCTGCCTTGTGTATTTTTGGGAGACCATACAGTTTCGGACATCTGGATGATTTTTCTCTTGGAATGAGATGTAACTGTAACTTAGGGTCGATAGGAGATGCCTTGATTTTCGCTTTCGTTGTTTTCTCTAGATATGTAGTGGGATCAGACCTAATCTTCTTGTAAGTCGGATCGTCCAATAGCGCAGCCATCTTGGTTCTGTAGTCATTTGTGTTCATGACAACGGTTGCATTTCCTTTATCTGCTGGTAGGATGATGATGCTTTCGTTCTCTCGAAGAGCTTTCAGTGCTAGGAACTCGTCGTGTGAAATGTTCCTTTTAGGTGGCTTCGAGGTTCGTAGAATACGCGACACATCTTGGCGAATAATCTCTGCTTCACTTTTATCCTGCAGCGAAGTTATAGCAGATTCCACGTTGCAAATGATGTCTTCCAATGGAATGCGTGCCGGTGCAATAGCGAAGTTAAAACCTTTAGCAAGGACATCCATGTTATTTGGCCACATGGAGAAGGACAACTAAGAGGGTTTCTCGATCACCTGAATGGAATCCATGATCGGATAAAATTCACAATAGAAGCCGAAGAGAACAACCAATTACCATTTCTAGATGTTTTGGTAACAAAGAAAACTGACGGCAGTTTGGGACATACAGTATTCAGAAAAAAGACCCACACGAACCGATATTTGAATAGTAACTCGCATCACCATCCATCCCAGCTACAATCAGTCGTAAATACCCTCATGACAAGGTCAAAACGTCTCGCTGATGCGGAGAACTTCGATGGAGAAATGGAAACCATCCGAACAGCCCTTAGGATGAATGGCTATTCAAGAAAACAGATTCATAACTCTCAACGCAAAAATGAAAAGGATGTCAACAATGAAGATCAACCAGTGGGAAACGCTTTTCTACCTTACATAAAAGGCACAACTGACAAAATCTGCAAAATACTGAGCCGTCATGATATCAAAACAACCTTCACAACAGATAGGAAAATCAAAAATGTTCTTCGGAATCCAAAAGACAGAATTCCTCTAGAATGCCAAGGAGTGTACGAGGTGCCATGTGGTAATTGTGAAAAGACATACATCGGGCAGACCAACAGACGCATTGATGTGCGAAAGACTGAACATGCAAACGCTGTGTCGAAAAACGAAACCACGTCTTCACTAGCTGAACATGTAAGAAGTACTGGCCATATGATCAACTTTAGCGGCACAAAGACTCTAGCCAACATTGAACACTTCTACACCAGAATAACCAGGGAGGCAATAGAGATCGAGAAACGTCCACATAGTCTTAACAAACGAGATGACGGACTAAGATTACCAGCAACATGGAAACCCGCTTTAGAAAGTCGGAAGATAAAACCAAAAACAAGAGAGAACGTGATATCCAGTGCACGTGCAACAGGTCACGGAAACTTTCCGGCTGATTCCAGCGTCGCAATGACGTCATCCAAACGTGTCACTCGGAGCCAAACACGTAGAAATCAACCAAGCGTGAAATAGTTCGAAAGTCCAAAGGTCAAACATAACGGGGGATATAAATACCTGTCCCTCCAAGTAAGCGTCAGTTCGCCTAGATTTTCCAGACTCTACGGTCGAATCACCTGAAGATGGCAAATGCGACTTTGCCGAAACGTCGTGAAATTGGTCCTTTTGAGGACCGAAACCACACAACGCGGATCAATACCCGAGAATCCAGTTCTACACATTACGTCCGCGAGAACCTAAGAAGAAACATAATTAACCTCTACGGGGAGGAGGTTTTCCATCAAACAAGAAGTTTCGAGAAGTTGAGAACAAAGAGATCGAAACTTTTGTGCGACCTTACCTTTCTACGCCGCTGCCGGGACCAGAAGATTATTCCAACCTGTATGAAACTTTCGTATCACACAAAGACAACTAGTACGAAGAACATCTTGAGAAGAACGAGTTTTGCACTGCTTCGAGATGCCATTCACCAAACAAGAAGAATTCTGGATGATACTGACAGCAAGCTACTACGTGTTCACCTCTATCTTAGCAATGAAATCAATCCTCTACTTTGGGAAAGAATTGATCAGCTTGCCGAGTTCAGAGCAGAGAAAAACACTGAAATAACTATAGAGAAACAGAAGAAGAAGTTCAATCATCTGAAAGACACCCAGAAACCTGAGGGAGACAGCACAAACATAGACCCTGTCAAAGTTGTCCATAACTTATCCGACCATTCTTTGAATAAGGCCTCCATGGATGTCCTTGCTAAAGGTTTTAACTTCGCTATTGCACCGGCACGCATTCCATTGGAAGACATCATTTGCAACGTGGAATCTGCTATAACTTCGCTGCAGGATAAAAGTGAAGCAGAGATTATTCGCCAAGATGTGTCGCGTATTCTACGAACCTCGAAGCCACCTAAAAGGAACATTTCACACGACGAGTTCCTAGCACTGAAAGCTCTTCGAGAGAACGAAAGCATCATCATCCTACCAGCAGATAAAGGAAATGCAACCGTTGTCATGAACACAAATGACTACAGAACCAAGATGGCTGCGCTATTGGACGATCCGACTTACAAGAAGATTAGGTCTGATCCCACTACATATCTAGAGAAAACAACGAAAGCGAAAATCAAGACATCTCCTATCGACCCTAAGTTACAGTTACATCTCATTCCAAGAGAAAAATCATCCAGATGTCCGAAACTGTATGGTCTCCCAAAAATACACAAGGCAGCAGTACCTCTGAGACCAATAGTAAGCTCTATCGGCTCACCATCACATGCATTAGCAAGATTCCTAGCCAAGAAGTTACAACCGCACGTTGAGACAGCATCATCGTACGTGAGGAACGCGGAACACTTTATCGAACTTCTAGATATGCAAATAGTAGGACCTGACGACATATTAGTAAGCTTCGACGTAGCATCCTTGTTCACACAAGTACCCATAAACGAAGCCCTAGAGATCATCCAACATAAATACAAACCGGAAGGATACATTATTGACTTGGCCAAACACTGTGTAGCCAATACTTACTTTATGTACGAGGGACAGCGATATAGGCAAATTGAAGGAGCACCGATGGGATCACCAATCTCACCAGTGATCGCAAATCTTTTCATGGAGGATTTTGAAATTAAAGCTCTTAACACAGCGCAACTAAAACCCAAACTTTGGCTCAGATATGTAGATGATATTTTTGTTATTTGGCCACATGGAGAAGGACAACTAAGAGGGTTTCTCGATCACCTGAATGGAATCCATGATCGGATAAAATTCACAATAGAAGCCGAAGAGAACAACCAATTACCATTTCTAGATGTTTTGGTAACAAAGAAAACTGACGGCAGTTTGGGACATACAGTATTCAGAAAAAAGACCCACACGAACCGATATTTGAATAGTAACTCGCATCACCATCCATCCCAGCTACAATCAGTCGTAAATACCCTCATGACAAGGTCAAAACGTCTCGCTGATGCGGAGAACTTCGATGGAGAAATGGAAACCATCCGAACAGCCCTTAGGATGAATGGCTATTCAAGAAAACAGATTCATAACTCTCAACGCAAAAATGAAAAGGATGTCAACAATGAAGATCAACCAGTGGGAAACGCTTTTCTACCTTACATAAAAGGCACAACTGACAAAATCTGCAAAATACTGAGCCGTCATGATATCAAAACAACCTTCACAACAGATAGGAAAATCAAAAATGTTCTTCGGAATCCAAAAGACAGAATTCCTCTAGAATGCCAAGGAGTGTACGAGGTGCCATGTGGTAATTGTGAAAAGACATACATCGGGCAGACCAACAGACGCATTGATGTGCGAAAGACTGAACATGCAAACGCTGTGTCGAAAAACGAAACCACGTCTTCACTAGCTGAACATGTAAGAAGTACTGGCCATATGATCAACTTTAGCGGCACAAAGACTCTAGCCAACATTGAACACTTCTACACCAGAATAACCAGGGAGGCAATAGAGATCGAGAAACGTCCACATAGTCTTAACAAACGAGATGACGGACTAAGATTACCAGCAACATGGAAACCCGCTTTAGAAAGTCGGAAGATAAAACCAAAAACAAGAGAGAACGTGATATCCAGTGCACGTGCAACAGGTCACGGAAACTTTCCGGCTGATTCCAGCGTCGCAATGACGTCATCCAAACGTGTCACTCGGAGCCAAACACGTAGAAATCAACCAAGCGTGAAATAGTTCGAAAGTCCAAAGGTCAAACATAACGGGGGATATAAATACCTGTCCCTCCAAGTAAGCGTCAGTTCGCCTAGATTTTCCAGACTCTACGGTCGAATCACCTGAAGATGGCAAATGCGACTTTGCCGAAACGTCGTGAAATTGGTCCTTTTGAGGACCGAAACCACACAACGCGGATCAATACCCGAGAATCCAGTTCTACACATTACGTCCGCGAGAACCTAAGAAGAAACATAATTAACCTCTACGGGGAGGAGGTTTTCCATCAAACAAGAAGTTTCGAGAAGTTGAGAACAAAGAGATCGAAACTTTTGTGCGACCTTACCTTTCTACGCCGCTGCCGGGACCAGAAGATTATTCCAACCTGTATGAAACTTTCGTATCACACAAAGACAACTAGTACGAAGAACATCTTGAGAAGAACGAGTTTTGCACTGCTTCGAGATGCCATTCACCAAACAAGAAGAATTCTGGATGATACTGACAGCAAGCTACTACGTGTTCACCTCTATCTTAGCAATGAAATCAATCCTCTACTTTGGGAAAGAATTGATCAGCTTGCCGAGTTCAGAGCAGAGAAAAACACTGAAATAACTATAGAGAAACAGAAGAAGAAGTTCAATCATCTGAAAGACACCCAGAAACCTGAGGGAGACAGCACAAACATAGACCCTGTCAAAGTTGTCCATAACTTATCCGACCATTCTTTGAATAAGGCCTCCATGGATGTCCTTGCTAAAGGTTTTAACTTCGCTATTGCACCGGCACGCATTCCATTGGAAGACATCATTTGCAACGTGGAATCTGCTATAACTTCGCTGCAGGATAAAAGTGAAGCAGAGATTATTCGCCAAGATGTGCCGCGTATTCTACGAACCTCGAAGCCACCTAAAAGGAACATTTCACACGACGAGTTCCTAGCACTGAAAGCTCTTCGAGAGAACGAAAGCATCATCATCCTACCAGCAGATAAAGGAAATGCAACCGTTGTCATGAACACAAATGACTACAGAACCAAGATGGCTGCGCTATTGGACGATCCGACTTACAAGAAGATTAGGTCTGATCCCACTACATATCTAGAGAAAACAACGAAAGCGAAAATCAAGGCATCTCCTATCGACCCTAAGTTACAGTTACATCTCATTCCAAGAGAAAAATCATCCAGATGTCCGAAACTGTATGGTCTCCCAAAAATACACAAGGCAGCAGTACCTCTGAGACCAATAGTAAGCTCTATCGGCTCACCATCACATGCATTAGCAAGATTCCTAGCCAAGAAGTTACAACCGCACGTTGAGACAGCATCATCGTACGTGAGGAACGCGGAACACTTTATCGAACTTCTAGATATGCAAATAGTAGGACCTGACGACATATTAGTAAGCTTCGACGTAGCATCCTTGTTCACACAAGTACCCATAAACGAAGCCCTAGAGATCATCCAACATAAATACAAACCGGAAGGATACATTATTGACTTGGCCAAACACTGTGTAGCCAATACTTACTTTATGTACGAGGGACAGCGATATAGGCAAATTGAAGGAGCACCGATGGGATCACCAATCTCACCAGTGATCGCAAATCTTTTCATGGAGGATTTTGAAATTAAAGCTCTTAACACAGCGCAACTAAAACCCAAACTTTGGCTCAGATATGTAGATGATATTTTTGTTATTTGGCCACATGGAGAAGGACAACTAAGAGGGTTTCTCGATCACCTGAATGGAATCCATGATCGGATAAAATTCACAATAGAAGCCGAAGAGAACAACCAATTACCATTTCTAGATGTTTTGGTAACAAAGAAAACTGACGGCAGTTTGGGACATACAGTATTCAGAAAAAAGACCCACACGAACCGATATTTGAATAGTAACTCGCATCACCATCCATCCCAGCTACAATCAGTCGTAAATACCCTCATGACAAGGTCAAAACGTCTCGCTGATGCGGAGAACTTCGATGGAGAAATGGAAACCATCCGAACAGCCCTTAGGATGAATGGCTATTCAAGAAAACAGATTCATAACTCTCAACGCAAAAATGAAAAGGATGTCAACAATGAAGATCAACCAGTGGGAAACGCTTTTCTACCTTACATAAAAGGCACAACTGACAAAATCTGCAAAATACTGAGCCGTCATGATATCAAAACAACCTTCACAACAGATAGGAAAATCAAAAATGTTCTTCGGAATCCAAAAGACAGAATTCCTCTAGAATGCCAAGGAGTGTACGAGGTGCCATGTGGTAATTGTGAAAAGACATACATCGGGCAGACCAACAGACGCATTGATGTGCGAAAGACTGAACATGCAAACGCTGTGTCGAAAAACGAAACCACGTCTTCACTAGCTGAACATGTAAGAAGTACTGGCCATATGATCAACTTTAGCGGCACAAAGACTCTAGCCAACATTGAACACTTCTACACCAGAATAACCAGGGAGGCAATAGAGATCGAGAAACGTCCACATAGTCTTAACAAACGAGATGACGGACTAAGATTACCAGCAACATGGAAACCCGCTTTAGAAAGTCGGAAGATAAAACCAAAAACAAGAGAGAACGTGATATCCAGTGCACGTGCAACAGGTCACGGAAACTTTCCGGCTGATTCCAGCGTCGCAATGACGTCATCCAAACGTGTCACTCGGAGCCAAACACGTAGAAATCAACCAAGCGTGAAATAGTTCGAAAGTCCAAAGGTCAAACATAACGGGGGATATAAATACCTGTCCCTCCAAGTAAGCGTCAGTTCGCCTAGATTTTCCAGACTCTACGGTCGAATCACCTGAAGATGGCAAATGCGACTTTGCCGAAACGTCGTGAAATTGGTCCTTTTGAGGACCGAAACCACACAACGCGGATCAATACCCGAGAATCCAGTTCTACACATTACGTCCGCGAGAACCTAAGAAGAAACATATATATATATATATATATATATATATAAACAAGTTTAAAGTTTCTTTGCCTAATTGGCCACTATCGTGTATGTAACTTAAGAGATATAGAATTAAATTTTCTGAATTATGAAGATAACTTAGATAATTTAACATAGGATTATAAAGATGAATAAACGTAAAAGATTGAACCATAGGCGGGATTCGAACCCACATTTCTGGATTTCTAGTCCAGGGTGTTTACCAATTACACCACTTCGGTCCTATTAGATTTTTATATTTTTGTAAATATAAACCTCTGAAAGGATAGTAGATCATTGATGAACACAATGCGATTCGATGCCCTACCATAGATCAGCGGGATTCGAATCCCGCCTATGGTTCAATCTTTTACGTTTATTCATCTTTATAATCCTATGTTAAATTATCTAAGTTATCTTCATAATTCAGAAAATTTAATTCTATATCTCTTAAGTTACATACACGATAGTGGCCAATTAGGCAAAGAAACTTTAAACTTGTTTATAATTAACCAGAACAATTCTCAGTCAGTTCTATTGAAATATATAAGAACCAGGATGCTGTCATTTGAATAAGAACTGTCAAGTAACTGCCAACCATAGCAGTACTAACCTACAATCCTTACTTCAAAAAAACGACTGAACTTTAGATGAATGTGCGTGAATAGTTGATCTATGGTAGGGCATCGAATCGCATTGTGTTCATCAATGATCTACTATCCTTTCAGAGGTTTATATTTACAAAAATATAAAAATCTAATAGGACCGAAGTGGTGTAATTGGTAAACACCCTGGACTAGAAATCCAGAAATGTGGGTTCGAATCCCGCCTATGGTTCAATCTTTTACGTTTATTCATCTTTATAATCCTATGTTAAATTATCTAAGTTATCTTCATAATTCAGAAAATTTAATTCTATATCTCTTAAGTTATATATATATATATATATATATATATATATATATATATATATATATATATATATATATATATATATATATATATATCCCTACTGGAATAACCCTATTTCCAGGCTAGAGTTACATTAATACAAATTTTAGTAACATGACAAGATTAAAAAATATATTATAATAAGTAACATACATTGATGAATAACATGCAATTAGTAGTAAAAATTATAATAATGATAATAGTAAGAATTTTGCAGCTTAGAATGCTTTTGGTGTGTCTATATAGCTATTGTTGTATTGAATTTATATTCTATATTGGGGTGAAACCAATTACGTGGACCTTTCCTACAAGCGGAACTTTCCTATAAACGGACTATTTTGTTGGAACGGATGTGATCTCATGTATTTCATATGAGGGACTACTTCTATTAAACGAACCCTCCTTTGCGTACGCGGACAGTTCAATTTACTGAAATTTATTCATTTTCAATCTGACAACGCCATCTGTAATATCTATGTTAAAGTAACAAACTTTAGATTCGATTCTTACAGTTTACTACCAATAAATAAATATTGAGAGAACTAGGGGATTCACCAAAAATATTCCATGTTCGTCACTAACAGGCTGAAATTGAAACAGGTTGTTATTATGCTCTGATACAATGAGAAGTGGGTACTGAGAAACCTCTAAGCAATATGGTGAAATGGAGAAGAGGGCATCCGCCAGGTATATATAATCCCTAGAGATCGAACCCCTACAGGCGTTTTAAGAATTTGTTCTCTATTCTATTTGTTCAATTCGACCAACTTTCCATTCGAGCATTTGTTATTCGAGCAATTTTCCTTTATAGGATTTTACCATTTCAGCGAATGTTTTCGAGCAATTGTTTTAGAGGGATCTCCTGGAACCAGTTAGTTCCAAGACGCACGAGTGTGAAATTCTAATTGCCCCTTTGCAACTCGCTCACCTTGTTGGATTGTAAACTTTTAGCATATTAACCCCCTAACTTCTACACAGCCTTGATGTACAAAATAATGTTCCCGACAATGTCATCTACACCCTCTTTATTGACTCGACTAGTTAGGATCAGTAGACATTTTGAAACATACTGAAAAATAGGAATGTAGCTTCCAACTGCGTCCCTAAGAAACTTAAATGGAAAATTGATTTTGGGTGTTATATTAAGAACCCCTTGACACATCTTATCAAAAAATTAGGATCCTAGCCCTACCAAAAACTCTCCATCGGTAATTAAGCATGGTGAATTGCAAATTGAATATTTGACACGTGGTTCTGAAATTGATGATAAAAAGTCTTTGCAATTTCAATTTGCAGCGGACGTAAACAGCCATCGATGCATCGTCGACGCATGTTAGGATGATATTCGCATCACTATTGGCTTATCAGGTGTAATACAGCGGATGGGCGTTCCGCAATATCGTTCCAGAGAGGGAGTTCAGTAGCTTCTGTAATTTCACTAGGTCAAGGTTTGTCATATTTATATGATTGTACCAGCAAGCCTAATGCAAGTATCATTGTTAACATTTACAGCCAGTTGGTTTTGCACGTCGAACTTTAGAGCCAGCAAAATTTGTAGTTCATAGTACTACATGGAAAAATAGATTGGAAATTAGCCTCTTAATGTGAACGAAGATTGAAAATATGACTCATTTCATAATTATATTCGTACCACCTCTTTTATTTATTACAACGCCCAACGACAAATGTGGTGTATATGAATTACAACTAACAACAAAATACATCAATAGAGTTGTAAATACAATTATACTAGTATGTACTAACATTTCAAACGGTAACCAAATTGTAAACATAAGATTTGATTTGAGAGATGCTGTTGGCAAATATATCGATCTGTGGTACACCGGAGAATTTGATAAGACATTGGTTCTAGGAGTAGGTTGATAAGAAGTTATGTTTGCACACGATAATAAACTAGGAATATTGAAATTTAGCTCGGAAAGAAGTTGAGAATCATTAAGTTGGCTAGAAATTGATTTGAAAATGAAGAGTACAGACTGCCAATCTCTACGGCTACTTAGGCTGATCACCGAATGTCTTTGAAGTGACTGATCATGGGCTATACCTCTAGGATGGTAGACTGTCAATTTTCAAGGAAAGTAGTTTCAAGAATCTTCTTTGCACCGGCTCAACTGTGTCAATTCGATTCATATAAAATGGAGGCCACACCTCTGAGGATTAGTCCAACTTAGATCTGACATGAGTAATGAATAGATTTAAGGGTATTCAATTTATTGAATTATTTACTACGAGCTATAAAATCATACATACGATTTGCTTGGGCTACAACATTATCAGTGTTTGAATTAACGTTTAACATACAGTCGAAACTTACTCCGATATCAACAAATGTCACAGGTCTTCGCAAAGTAATATAATTAATACTATAGTCAAAATGTTTTGAAGTTTTCTGTAAGGAGTAAGACATAGCATCTACAGCACTGATCTAAACCACATTTACTTCAGAGCATTAAATTAGTCCTTTGTATTCATATGAAAACAAACTTTCTGAAATTTGAAAGTGAGCAATATAAAATGGAAACTATTAGCTCAAGCTATTATTCTCCTACAAATTAACAATACGCGTTTAGTCGTTATTCAAATACACCGTCTCAAGAACATTTTAAGCTTGTCTGAAACAGGTTTATATTGTACATAAAACTATTGTAACTTCGTCTCCTAATTTGACAACAAAGGCTATTCAAGTTGCGTTAGAAATGATCTTGTACGAATGAATAAATATTTTATTTTTAGATGTGATTCCGTATATTTTTTATTCATCGAGAATATATAAATATGTATGTTTAGTCACAGTATCGTCTCTGCTAGTCCTTGGAATCCGTATAAAGCGAATGTGTATTTACAATTTAGATTTAGACTTCTCCAGACAAACTCACTAATTGGAACTTGTCTAACTCGACAGACTTCGGAATTCGAATATGAACGCTACTACAATGAGAAAAAGATATTTGATACATGTACAGATTTATTTGAGTAGTTTCAAATAATACAAACAAATATTTTATATTTCACTTTGAATAAACAAGTCAGAAGAATTTAAAATCTTTGATAACCTTCCAGACTAGATAAGTTTTCATCTCCACTGTGACAAAAATAAGTGAAAATAAACAAACAGCAATCTTACTCAAGTGAACATATATTTATACTCTTCAATGACATGATGATGATGATATTTTTGTTACTATATGCAAAACTGAATGGCACTCGCGAAAAGAGTCTAAAATTTTGCAGTTATATATTTATTTTGTAAACCAAATTTCTACTGGATTTGCCACTGGAGGTATCGTATACGCTCACCAGCGTATTGTCATTATACAAATAAAAACATATTCCTCTTGCTGTTGCGGTTAAAACATACCTACTGATAAAACATTTATGATGTAATCTCAGTGATGCATTTTGTGGAAGTAATATTTCCAATCTTAATACATATCCATCTAACAGCTTATTGGGTGAACAAACACGAAATTGATATAGGTAATGATTATTCATTATATGTAAATTCAGCAACACTTAACAAACATCAAAAACCCAAAAATTTGAGAAGTATAAAATATACTATAAATAAAGAGCACCCAAAAACATTCTTTAACCATCACATCATTAAAGAAAGAATAAACAAAATCTATAATAATACATCATATATGAGTAATATAAACAGTAATAAAGATAATTTTATAACATTGCCATACATTCCGGAAATTAGGAAATGTTTAAGAAAATATGACATAAATGTTTAGTATAAACCCACTCAATGGCGTAGTAAGAGGGATTGCTTGAGGACGAACCCCCCCCCCCCCCGCGCCCCCGTAATTTTTAATCTGCGTAATGTTTGAAATATGCTCAAACTTCAAATGTACTCTAATGTATTCAACACACCCGATGATTTTCCATTTCCACCAGAAAAATTTTTTACACGTGCCACTGTAACCTAGTGTGTTGGTAAATATTTTTCAAATCTGAAACCGTTCATACCTAGAGATAAACCAACCCACAGGGTATATAAATTAAATTGATTAGATAACGATGGGCCTCATACAGGAAACTCTAAACAATATTTAGAGAAAAGAATGAATCGCCATAAGTGTAGAACTAAAAACAAAAACTTAGAAAATTACACCGCCCTTGCTAAAAATGATAAAATTTTATTTATAATAAAAAATCTATCCTGGAGATGATTCACATGAAACGTGGTGCTAAGTCTGTAAATCATAAAACCGATGTACAATCATTGAGTCAAATTTACATAAATTCAATTAATTAAACACTTGCAAATGTCTACGTACTTCTTAATAATGGTTAAAATTGTGTTTATGTAGAAAGCTGACACAATAAATCAGTAATACTGGTACCGCATAGATCCTTTCTATCTTAGTCATAAAATTCTGAACACATCTGTTTAACGTTGTACCTATCAGGTGCTACGGGATTTTTGTTGTCAGATTAGATCGTTTTGCCTCGTTCTCGAGATATGACGTCTTCAACTATATTAAAATTACTGTTTAGTGGTCTTCTCTTACATATTCATATATTTTACACATCAATGTGTTATAATTTCAATTATTCGTTTTCAAATTAATATTAATGCGATAGAGACGTTCAGTGCTTAGCGCAATAAGTTTAAGGAATCCCGCGCTTTAGTGAATTAATTTTAATACATCTTCTGATGATAGTCGTGAGACCGAAACGTAAGTAAAGACGAAAATATAGTAGACGTATTATGTAACCTATTTCCCAAGAAGGTACATATAATTCCTACCTGGGTCAATAATTATTATTATATGGTAATGATTATACAAATTTTCAATATATCTTGTACTGTAGTAATTTAGTTTGATGATAATAATTAACAAGCAATACAAGTCTAGCTGTACCAAACAATATTATCATGTCTGTCAATCAAGCGTGATTATTGTTACCGGATTACATTCAGTAATTCATAATATTTGAATTTCACGCTCGTGCATATTCCATTACAGTAATGGCAAATCAATATTAGAATGGAATCAATCAACAGAAATTGAACTGATGGTGATATAATGATATATTTTCAAAACATGAATTAATTATGAACACAACAATGTAACGATAAAGTACGATAATGAATATTTATTTACAAATATACATATGCACAATAGTACCAGTATATCAGTATTACATATCTTTGAAATAACTGAGTTGAGGATTTATTATTCGACAATAGAGATTATCCCAAAAACCGAACCAACTTAAATTATTCATGTATATGAAATAATTGGTGGTATGGTTGTGCGTCGTAACAACCTACCTTACGGAAAAGCAGCCTGAGAAACCGACCAAAGTTTCCCTGCGATACAAATATTGAAACTTACATATTTCTCAATTTTTTATTTTCTTTTACTTCCGGTGTCTTCTCATTTCATATGGAATTGAGGATCGATATAGAATTATTTTTCGATCAAAACTCGTTTGAATGAATAATTCGGGGCTCTAAACATTGATCTAGATACGCTTAGTTATTTCAACTCTCGGAAATTGTTAATTACTAGAGCGGAAAATTCGGTGATATGAGGATGAGAGATACAGACGTAACTATTAGATATCGATTCTATATCTGTGAGACCATACTCGCCGCTTACTCTAGATTTCAGTTGATGATCTTTTGGAAATACTATTTTAGGTCTCTCCAAAACAACCACTATCAGAGCCTACCTGTTCGTCTTATATGTGTCTTGTGTATATCTGTTACATCGTAGAGCAGAAAACGATGTCGCTTTTCTCAATAAAATTTTTATCGCTTTTTGAAACAAATCGCACGGACGGTATACGACGGTATAATAGTGTTAAACCTCGTAAATACAAAAATAAATTCCACTGCCATTATAGCAACATAGTTACAAAACGTCTTCTCCCATTCTTAGGTTATTTCTAGAGGTAATATACAGAACCAGATTACTTGCGATAATATTAGCACGGATTAGAGTTTGCTATTATGTAGCAAGTTTCAAGATCTTTATAATTAATCAATATCTATTAGATTCCTTGGCATTTAGCACATTGTCTAATGAGTGCCATCAACCTTCTGAATTGATCGTGAATTCGATATTTCGTCTGGAGTATCATGAAATAACCACATTTTGGCCATCCAGCTTTCCTCAACGGTCATGGACAATTACATCACATAGGTAATTTTATACCTTGAAATGATTTTGGACAAAATTATGTTTCCGCCTTTAGAGCGGTGAGTCAGATCTAACGTACTCATCATAAAGCATGCTACTATGTTTAACATGATTGTATTGATGACAATCTTGCAAGTTTGGTGACAAAAATGTTATTTCAGGTTTTATTACAACGTCCAACTCATGGAAAATTAGATAAGTGAGGTGAGGAATCCGTTGACTATGTTTCCTGGTGAAAATTTTCCCTAAAAATTAGAAAAAAACACAATACATAGATGAGGGATGTATTGTGAATGCTTTAAAAAGACATTCGATTATCAGTTATGAGCCTTTCTAAATCTATCTAGACTATTTTTTTAGATTATGTCTGTGTATGCGTTCGTAGTTGCTAATATAATCCATTGTGACGGCGACGACTGCGCTGTTATATTGTATTGTTTTGAGGCGCGGTGGTCCTCTTGGAAGTGACATTTTTGACATCATCTACCATCAGTTTTTCAAATGGAACCATGATGACAACAGTGTTCTTCTACTTATACATGTATATCATGAGCATATATTAGACTAAGCTTCCATTTTCTCCAGGAAAGCGAATCCCGCAATCCCTAATATGATGATGTCAGAAACAACTATTCCTATGAAGTCTTCCTTATCAATGCTCGGGATTACTACCAACAGCACCCTCTCATGGGACGATCATGTAAGGTTCATTGAGAGAACCGCTTCACAAAATCTTGGTTTTCTAAGAGCTAGTTTACATCCCTGCAGCTCCTCATAAACTACAAAGCTCATATTCGACCTGTCCTGGAGTACTGTTCCTATGTTTGGAGTTCGGCTCTCATGAATACGCTGAATGTCTTGTATTCTATCCGGAAGAGAGCTATTCGAATTATTGATAATGTCACACTTGAGTTCATTGACCTCTCTAGAACAACATAGAAAGGTGGGAGATATCCCGCTTTTCTATAGATACCGGGATATCAAAATATATCTTGGTCAAGGGTGGTTGTTGGATCTAAAACTTGTGTTTCACTTTACGTTTAGAATAATTATGTCACTGTCACACTGACATCATCAATAACCTACAGATTTCATACCTATTTATTTCAGTTGTAAAACAATAATTAACTTCAAATTATGAAATAATTATGTGAACTTTCAACCTTTTCAGAGGTCGTGATAGCCACAATCCGGGTCAAAAACTGTTTTGAAATAGTTAATTTTCCGTAAATCGAATGACGTTCACGTGAGAAGCCCGTAGCACGCGAGTTAGAAAAGTGCGAACTGGTTGTAACTAATACGACGACTTTTCGCGTGCCGTTTTCGCTCCATATAGTTAGATTTAGTATCGGACCATGCCCGACGGCCCTCCTTTTTTCGATAAATGTCCATTAAATAGGAAAATTCAATTAAAACAGTTAAAGCTATTCTCAGATCTCAGCTACCCGCGTCTAACGTGCGACGTACCAAAGGGAATTTTCTCGCGACTAAAATATACACGAAGCGGGTAAAAGCTAGCGGCCCATAGCCAAAAACACTTTATTACAACTGGCGCCGGTCGCACGTGGCCAGAAACGGCCCCAAATTAACAAGAGGTAAAATGTATAAGCTCTAACTTACGCGCAGCGAGCTCCTCGAGGCATATGTCAAAATGATTTCGTTCGTAGCTAATTACATAGGACGTCTGGCGTTCATGCAATTATGTTTTTAGATAATTCGAATCTTCTAATTTCAATAGGCCACGTGAAAATCCCGAAGTCCAAAGCGCTAAAGACTTCTGAGTGTTACAATATTCGTATAAAATTGCGAAATTTCGCACTTTTAGAAACTTCAAATTAATTATGACATACTTATTTCAAACGTAAAGTAAGACACACGTTTTAGATTCCACAACCACCCTTGACCAAGATAATTTTTGATATCCCGGTATTTCCATGGTCGGTGTGCTTCAGAAATCTCGTCCGTTGTTCCACCACAGAGCATCCGGATAGGCGTACTGGAGGAGCTCAAACTAGTCACCACATCAAAGACAAACTCGAGACCTGCCGAATTTCTTCCTACCTGACTTCATTTTTTTATCAAACAGCGAAATTGTGGAACTCTTTACCTAGTGACGTCTTTCCCTATGCCTATAAACTTCAAACCTTCAAGAAAAATACGAATGCCTATCTCCTCTCCCTACCTTCCACTGCTGGCTCACACGATGTTTTTCGAAGATCATAGGTTTTCCTTTCATGTAGTCAAAGTATAAAAGAAGATAAGAAAAATAATGTGATTAATTTTGATGATGTGGTATCAATAAGCAATAGATATGTATAATCATCTACAGATGCCAATCATTGTAGATGTTTGGCTAATGTTTCATTTTCATAGATAAACACATAATGCTGCAGACTTTACAAGAAAAATTATGTGAATCTAATTTATTTAAAGACTGCGTCGATTCGTCAGACCCACGGTCGTATAGACAGGTCTGGAAACTCGAGGCTGTTTCCTATCTGAGCAGTGAGTCGCTTACGCGTCCCAGTTCGCGTAGTACCAAAAGTCGTCACGTAGGGGAAACATAAAAGGCGTCACCACGGTCGTATGTACGACCGTGGGCGTCACGTAAGAGTATCATCTTGATCTCTATGAAGAGTATTCTGTGACATTTGTCAGTTGACTTGTAAACAGAAGCAATACCTGCGTTTTCAGCAAAAATGAAACTGTGCATTGTGCCTAAATGCAAAACGGGGTACAAAAGTGCAAAACTAAAAACTTCTGTTTTTAAAGTGCCGAAAGATGCAGAAATGCGAAAAAAGTGGATGCCTGCGATTCCGGGAAGAAATCGTTTTACCCATAGATAACTCTACTACCGTACTACCTAATAGAGTTATCTATGGTTTTATCCCCTCGCGATTCAAGCTCTAGCTGGTGACTGAGCGAGGGACTACGAGTTTGGGGACGCGTAAGCGACTCAACTCAACCATAGAGTTTCCAGACCTGTGTATACGACCGTGGTCAGACCTTATCGAACGCTTGGGCTATATTCAGCAAAATGGTCGAACATGTATCCTTACGATTTTTCTATCATATCAGTTATTCTGTGAACTTGATCGATGGTGAAATGTTCAGTCCGAATTTCGAAGTGATATGCAGATTTTAGTTTGTATTCCACAATGATCTTTTTAACAGGAGTTTTCGAATAAATTTGTTATGTTTGGCAGTAATGATATTCCTCTATCTATAGGATGAAGGTTCATTATGATTTTTATTAGGCGTGAGTATCATAACTACCTCAGCCATTTTCCAGATCTAGCGTAGGGAAGTGTGGACGGATGGCACATTTTCAGGAAAACGATCTATGTCATAGATGTGACCAGTAAAATTAGAATTCAAATAATGGGAATATAGATGAGAGTTTTGTAAAAGTAATGGGAACAATAAATATTTCAACAGTTTTGTTATTTCTTAAACAAATACATGTGCCAACTCATTATGTCTCATTCTACAAACACAAAGGGAGAAATGGGTTATATTATAATGTCTCCTTAAACTTACGGGAAGTAGAGCAGTATTTGTCCAAATTAACCGCAAATTTCGATGTAGTAGCAGTAAATTAAATCGTGGATTGGTAAAGTCTAGACAATATCGTCACAGTCTACTTCGGATTTATCCTGGACAGTGAGGTTATACAATGTACATAAACGATAGATTCTTCTAAAGAATGATATTATTACTTCAGTATCAATTTCTTCTTTTCCAACATAGTGAACCGGATTTATATCTGTTGCAAAGTTTCTGAGAACAAAATTTTCCGAGGCAGCTAACGAAGGAGAACTACTATATTCATCAACTTCATGTTCAGATTCATTTTTCACCATGTTTTTGTGGGCTTATGTTGGAGTCTGAATGATTCATTCAATCCCAGTTTTTTTTTTCGCTTTTGGACAGGCTGTATTGGCGTTTTCATCTGCAAATTCGTTTTTCTCAGGAGGATCGGTTATTATTCTGGATCTACCGTTTGCTCTGCTTTTACTGTTATTTGTTCTTGCCGAAGCGGGAGGGTGAAGGCTGTTGTTGTAATACTGTTGTTTCGTATTGCATTCAAGTTATTGCTACGAATTTTGACTGAAGTGATAGCATCCTGAAGCATGGTTCTCTTTGATGAATTCGTGGAATTCGTCTCTGCAGAGACATTATTATCATGGGGTCGATCCTCAACGGAGGTCGTGAGAAAATCATCGTCCGAAAATTCTGTACTAAACGGGTATATCCCTGTATTTTGGGAGGCTGACAGAATATTTGCTTTTGTCATTGCACAATTGAATTGTGCTCCGATATATCTAAATCTTACACAAATGACCGTATTGAATGCCAATTAGAAATCAAGTAAGCAGCAGTTCCAATTTTTCCTAGCTCTCCCCGTTCTTCCTGTATAATAGCGTGACATTCTATGAAATCTGGAATAACATTCATTACTTCAAATTGGATATTTTTATACAGCTTCATTTGATATTCTATGACAAGTGTTTGAATAATTCATATTTTATAAGATAAATCGTATCGTAAAACGATTTTCTTTTATATTTTAGGACTGCACTTTTTGTAACTTTCGACTGAATATCGATGATGCGGTTATTTTGCATTATGAAGACTTTTTCAGCTGAGGGACATACTTCAACTCCAATTATATTTGAGAACCAGCGAAGCCCACTCTTACCTTTCCAAGTAGTTAATAAGCAAACACACAAGAACTATGTGTTGTTCATATATCACTCACGAAAGTGATCTATTTCATAATGATGTTATATTTTTGACGAATATGTAATGGTCGACAGTAAATATAATTCTATCTCAATAAGTGATCAGTTAATGCTCGTTTTCTATGGAAGTTATAAAACTGATGATGTTGATAACCTTTGGCAATAAAATCGTTATTATCCAAAGTAACATGTTTCCAAGTTGAAAACCTACTTCAAAGCCAGAGTACAGTTACACCGTTGCATTTGTAATTCATTGGTTACAGATTACTTTCTAATTCTTGTCTCTAGGCGACCTACATATAATTGCGAACAGTTGCTTATTGAACGTACATCTTCATAAATGTGATCTGTAAGTACTATAATTCACAATTACACAATCTGTTCTTGGTCCACATCTGCTCCCGTCGCCGTGTTGTATAAAATGTTGAGAGATACGGAGTTCCAGTTATAGAAGCAATTCATGTAAATATTTTCCTGTAATCCAGTTAGAATGATTTCAACTGTGATGAAACAATTCCTATAAAACTCATTCTGAAATATTTCGGACTCATCTGGTTCTTGGTGTCGAGATGAACGAAAATGACTTAGGGTTGGAATTGGAATTTTTCCTGAATCCTTTGTATTATTCATTCCATAAATGAAGAGTTTACTTAAGAATGCGAAAAACGAAGAGCGAATAATGTGATATTTTTGTATGTATATTCGGTTTGCTATCAGTAGCCAAACATTTGTAACATTCCAGTGATTTTAATCAAAATTAGTAATCAACATATAGAGAGTTGTATGTAGACTTATGCAAAACAATTGTTAAAGTGACAGGCATATAGGAACCAATAATTGATTGGATCATTGAGACAGATAAAACGAAATAAACAGACTGAAGAATCTTGTAAATAGTGATCTCTAATAATCTATTACTCCATTCAGATTCTTCTTCATTTGAGAAGATTCGACTATTCTACAGTACTTTGATTCGATCATTAAACGGATTCTTCAAGCAGGAATTGGCACATTTGTGTTCGCCGTCACAGATAAAATGTAAAATAATAGGGGAGAAGGTGATCATATACTTATTCTAAACACGTATGGCACATTGTTGTGTTGGTCGTCATAGAGATAATGTATGACAGGAGGGCAGGTCATAGAATTTATTGAAGCACGTGAGATTTTTCTGCTAATAGGTCATGGAAGACATAATAGGTCATGGAAGACATAATTTTCCTCACTTGAAAATTCCGTCTAGGCATAGCTATTTTGCTACAAAATCTTTTCGAAGAAATAACAATTAAATAGAGACCAAACATAATGCAAAAAGCAATCTAATTGAAACAAAATATTCGACTCTTCGACAATTTGATAGCTTTCAGACAGCATTCCAGGAAGTAAAGGGATAGGATTAGTAAAGAGCAAATAATAAGACAGTTACATGTTCAGATGTTATTGTCATAATTTTTTAGAACTGACTGAAACACTGGAAGTCATGTAACTCATGCTCTAAGCGTCGAGACCATAAACCTATTATCCTAAGGAGGTGAAATATCTCATTCATAAAACTCCATTCGACTTGTCGCAATGATTACGTGAAGTAAGACGAAGAAAACCAACGGACCTCTTTGTCGCCGAGTCATATTTACTCCTTATTGGCAACGCTGTTACTATGATTGAAAACTTGGTACCACTTGTAAGGCAACACCGCTTCGAAATAGCTACGAAAAATACGGAAGCTGTCAAATTGCGTAGTACAGAACAGAATTCCCATTCATAAAAGGTGCGCGGTGTTGTCGCTTTCTGAACAAATGATGCAATGGAATGGAATAGTTCCATTTTTAAAATGTAAATATGCTTTAATTCGATTGCTTATTCCAGGTTACCATAAATTTAGGAATATTTTTCAGAGAAAACGACATTTCAACAGTATTGCTTCTAATATAACCTATAAATAATGCTATGGACGTTTTTATAGTACTTACAAATCTCAATCCGGCACACAGAACAACTAATCCGGCAACAGCATATTCCAGCCATACTTGTGATATACAGTGGGTCCGAGTGGCCCGAAATTTGGCAATGTCTGATCGTGTTCAATTGTAAACAATTCTGTCTTCTCAGGATAATAGGTCTATGGTCGAGATCTTTCATTTCATACCACTATGATAGATAGGTGGCGTTATAGTTATGACAAGAAACAGTTCATAGATCGAAAGTTGACAGCTTATAGATCGGTATGTATAAATTTTCTACTCTTCAAGTCGAGCCCTTTCATTTGTTTCCCACTGTTCTAGACCGACCAGTGACAACACAATCCCACAGTTCAGTACAGCTGTTTCGTCTCATCAGCAGAACGAGCAGGTTGTGCTGCTGGTGGCCTGTTCCATCCGTGGTATAAAACACTGAAGATGGAATTGTCTAAAGCATAACATACACGATCTAACGAATAAACATATGTCAAACAATCAATTTTTTTTTCTGGAAGGTAGATATCAGTCTGAGGCCATTCATCTTACATTGTATCAATAAACATATACTTAGTACACAATCGTGTAACTAATTATAAGTGCATAAATATTAAAAATTAGAGATTAAGAATCGGAGATTTGGAGTTTGCATTTTCATTTTTTAATCAAGGAATGGTTCGCGTTTTCAATAAAATTCTAGACATAATTTATATGATCCTTTTTAGGCTACTATCTACCCGTAATTTAGAAGAAAGTCGTAAAATACCACAGCATTGCCGTAGATATACATGTTGTTGCTGTAAACTATAATTGACTGATATTTTTGTTTCAGATAACCATCTAGCTTTTTTGATACCCGCGGACTGGTCCAGAACATGTAAATTCAGATTTCTATCCTCTTCAAGAAGATCCTGAAGGCGTCAAAAAGCTTATTCCGGTAGCACGAAGTCAGAGAAATCCGTTAATTAATTCGTGAACATTAAAACAACAATGCTTCGCTTGATTCATTTCGGTCTATTGAAAAAGTTGTTTTGGAAAGTAATTGGCTCTACCATACAATGGTTCTTGTGCCGCCAACATACAGTCAACTCAGTTTAAGACTGGAACTGGTTTGTAAACGCGAATGCTTTTTAAAACATAGTTTGAAATTTATCTACACCATTATATCGTATTCGGGAACGTTATGTACTGACAGTGATATATAAAGCTTGTGATAAATAGTAATACAAAATATTTTACAGAATAGTATTCTTACAATCTATTCACGTCACTCAATTTCACTTACAGCTAGCACGAGAAACTCCTAATTCGTCGAGCTTTCACTGTAACTCTACAATATGCTGTTAAAATAACCCATGATTCCATAGAAAACTGTATTCCGTGAGATGTCTTCGAAGTCGTGTATCTTCGGGTTTATTTTCTGTTTCAGACACTCTGACTGTAAGTGTAGATGGATACATGTGCGGATTCGTCGTGTGACAAATTATTCACAAAATCACATTTCTTCGGCGTTTACTTGAGGTAAAATTATTTTCAATAACATTCCTCATCATCTGACTTTGGACTAAATAGTCAATTATACATTTGAATTTGTTTTTTTTAATCTGAAATATCTATAGTTTTGTAGGTGTTATTCAATTTTCGTATATTCTCGCGACCGCATTGATATATTTATGTTTATGTTTGTATGGATGTGATCACATTTCAAACGGCTACAGCTATTTTCACAAATAAAGTGTTAATCAACATATCTATTTTTTCGATATTACAATAATCAATACAAGCTGCCAATGTTTGGAATCATTGATATAAGTTTTCTTTCCTATTTATGGATTACGTAGAATGATTTGTACGAAACTGATTAACCCAGGATATACATGTCAAAGACGTTCATATTTTGTAAATGCAACATTAGTTTATCATTGACAAAGGGAGATTATTTCTGGATAATTTGGGTATTGTGGGATTATAGTCGAATCTTTATACTTAAATAAACTATCGTACTCACTTTGGATTGTTTTATATATTTTAGCACTGGTTGTTATCCTTTCATCTATTATGATTTTCCTTTTCTGAAACAAGAAAGATATAATAGTTAAAAATTATACAGCTCTAAGATTACAGTACCTGATCAAAGTTTTTGAATAAATATCGTACGAATATACCTATATTTTAGAGTACTATATAATCATCATAGAAATGAAGACCAATTTGATATAAGTTTGAAATAATAATTTAAATCTAGGACAGTAACAGGAGGGGTTGTGACATCACACTATCGGAATATATTGATATCTTAGCTCCTATCTTTTCTTGGGAGACGATGGCGGTTCGATTGAATATAAAGAATCTAAATTTAAGAGGACTTCATAGAATTTAGAGAAATTATGAATTTTCATAAACTCAGTAGTAATAAATTATGAAAGTTTTCAAAGCTAAGGGAAATATCGTTTCTCGTTAATAATATAACTGAAAACAAACAATTTGAATAACGAAATGTAATATTTGAAAAACCTACTGCATTTTAAGAATGTTATTCAACAGCCTACGGAGAATTTCAGTATTAAGAGCAATTACTTGTAGACGGATACGTGTCATACGTTCTGTTTAGTTTCATAGCTTTAATCAAAATAAACGCTGTTCCATATTCTTTCATATCCACTCATTTTGACCTTATTCTGTTTGGATATTATTTCAAATGAGTGTAGTTATGACCAAATGCATTGGAATGGTTTCCTGTTTGTCATTTTGTAGTGGAAGAAGAACAAATGATCTAATGTACAACCTCAATGATAATGATGGAACCAATACTTTCATCTTTATCACATGGATTCAATTAGGTCCCACTGTGTCTACATGAGTAAAATGATACTTATAAAGTGCATATTATGCCTAATTGTGCGGAAAGTATAAAATAAATTCAGGAAGATATAAAACGATTTTATTGGACAGTTTGGAATATTGTCAGCTAGCGTTATCCTCATGACCGATCCTGCGGCAAAAGTCGAGCGCTTCCGAGTGTTCCCAGCAAGTACGATGCTACAGCTCTCTAGCCATAGATTTCGGGAGCATTGTTGTGTGAAATTGGATTTTGTCATTTTAATTATAATTTTATCTGTTACGTATGCTCTTTTAATTAATGTTATACAAATTTTGATTTATTATTTCTCTTTGCTGGATTCACATTTCATGATCATTACGTAACTAATTAAACTTTCATAATTGTAATCATACGTTACTTCATACGCAGAGTATTGAAGAGGAACTATGGAAGCTATTACTAATTTTTATAGCTAATGGTTAATCGAAAATTGCTCATGTTAAGAGATATTATGAAATAATTAAAGATGCTAAATACACAAGGAGTACCGTATTTTTTTAATTACATTAAAATAATACCAGTAGCTTTCACAGTTCAGAATTCCTTCGTACAATAATAATGACAATACTACCATAATCATTTGTTTCCTCTCAAATGGGAAATAGTCAAGGACATAGATGGGATATTATTTTGTAAAACTGTTCATGAAGATTTGAGTTATTGCGTATGCAAAAGGCATGAATTCATTTATGATATAGTTATACCTATATAGGATGCTATTAAGAATATTGAAGATGGAAGGCAACTTCAACAAGGTGGATAATTAATGTTTAATAAGGAAGATCCCATACCAATATAATTTCCCTCACATTCAGTCAGGTTTGATAGGTTATATAATAAGCAATATTAATAATTGAATTCAATCGAATTATTATCAGAAAATTAGTGTTTCGCACAATTTGAAAATAATATCACATTTTCTGAAATTTCAATGCAGCCATTTGCTTATAAGTTCAGCCAAATATAATGAATCCATTCCACGCACGTAATTTCGACCAAAAATGTATAAAACGGTGGGTCTTATAACGCAATGTTGTGACCGATCACCCGAACAATCCAATACAACACAATAATAATCTGCTCCAATCAATCGGGTTATGTAAAAACGTTAATTTACCACCAATTAAGTAGTACCTTTTTATGAATTCCGTGATACCGTCAACATTTATTACCAATATGTATCTTTGAAACAGCAAATATAAGCAGAAAACTTATGATTCAAGCTCAAGAGTTCTTATGTTAATTCGGTAGGGGCATAGTAAGATCGGAAAATTAATCATGGTTTATCCAAACTATATACAAGCAACGTTTTCTTCCCGAGTAGCCTACAAAGTTGCTTGAAAAGATTTCTATGTGTGAACGTTAGGATTTTATGAAACCGTTAAAGTCCTAATCTTTTTAATTAAAAAGAAACTAACGAGACGACGTTGGTGTCGTGATACGGTAAAATATGTCGAGTCGATTAAAAGTGGCGTAATATTCCATTCAGAGAAGATCGTTATATTATGTACTTCCAATTTGTTCAAGAGTTATAAACATTCTAACGGTTCCCGTAATAATGTATTCAATGTTTCTGTATTATTGTGATGGAGAACTTTTCCCCTTTAACACCAAGTGAAATTTGATGTATTTGAAAATTACTACTTTAATGAAAGCGTAATGATATTATGCGTACAAAACCTATGAATTATTCAAATCGTTACAATATGTTAATCTCCCTGGTTGACAATTTACCATTTCCGTTTCCTGTAAGTTTAATCTTTTGTTTTATTTGGTAGCGTTTCAACTGTGTCGGTTTTTAGCCACGATAATTATATTTATTAATTTCTAGGGATTCCAGCTAATTTAATAACATTTTTATTTATTTATATAATTCAATTTGCAGGAATCTCTAGAAATTAATAAATATAGGAAGTCGGATATCCTATTGAACGATCAACAAATACTCAATAATTACCCTGTGTGAAAGTAGTATAATTAGATTTTCCGTTTGCTACAAAAGTTCATTGTTCAATCCCACAACGGGTGTTAAGCCCAATTAGGTAAAATCCATCTACCCTAAGTATCTTGAATAGTAGACTTCCGCGGATAGCTAATTTTGAAAAATCTAGGCTCCCGGATGAATTTCGCGTCACAATAGCTCGACTTGATGCCGACGTTTCGCCAACCATTGCAGGTGGCATCTTCAGGGCTGGCTTGAGGCTTGAACTGAACTGTTTCGGAAGGCAAAATTTTTCAAAATCTACCCTAAGATAACCTTTAAAAATAAAAATGTTATATATTGGGTAGCACTTTTGTAGTTTGTTAGTAGGTACTTTATAATATGTGTTAGCAATCCTATAGTCACATTTATTGATTAAACTAGTGAAATCGAAGTTTCAATAGTTATTTTATTTAACAGTTCTAATAATACTAAGTCTCAACGTTGCTCCAGGCTAGATGACTCTATGCGTTTATAATATTATCCGAATATCTATTTCCAGAATTAAATTCCTTGTCATACCAACTTAGTAAGTGCTAAGCAACTGTGTTGTTTGGTCTCGGAATACTAACTCCTTGCATGTCAAGGTCGTGTCTATGTACACGAGTATTATGTCCAATTTCATTCTGTGTATACGTGTTTTTACGCAAATTTAGTTATTAGTCCACTGGAATTATAATTTTTGTTTGCAGCAATATGCCTATATAAAGTATTGACAGCAGAAACAATTCAGTCAGAACCCGCAGTCGTGAAAATTTGGGATTTGGGAGATATAGATATATATTATATACATATAAGATTATATCAATTATGTTGATAGGATGTACCAAATTATGTGAACACAGTCAATTCTCGATATTTGTTCATCCACTTTCATATACGTTCATTTTTGGCTTTGAAACGTGACGTGCTCCAATAAGTTTGTGATCTGTTTATGACAAATATATAAAAAAGTGACAATTATGTTTAAAATGATCTTTATACAATTATTTTATACCCCTTCACCTAATTAGTGTTGTAAATGGGTTTTAGGGAGTTTTTATCTTGTGATGATGAGATCTAGATACCGAAACTAGTGAAGATGTACTCGTATGTATAATCTACGTGTATTAATTAGCCGCTACTGCTAAGAAAAATAAACTAAATAAATATAACTATGCGTTTTAGAGGGAAAACACATGAGACCAAAATTATAGATCGGAAAAATTCCAATCAATATGGATCTTTTGCATTTTCCGGCAATGCAAGAGCGGGACAGCGTGATTATAAATATAATTTGTCGAGCAGGAAATTTTAAATCAAGATGTATTTTCCAAATTTCCCTCATAGTGCTTAGGTACATATGATTTTGCACGGTTTTTAGAATTAAACATGTAAATTATGCATCCGAGAGCAAAACTTCAGAAAGCAAAATTGTAAAGCAACAAAATTAGTACGATTTTCTTGCAAGAGGGCGCTGAAGCGAAAAAGTTCTAAAATGAATATCAATTTGTCATGTATTTTTGAAATTGTAAAGGATTTTTATGATTTTATTTTGGATGAATTGAATGCCAAAGTAAGACATTTTTATTTTTTTCTTAATCTAGGTAAGTAATTTTTCATTTGATTTATTTAAAATTCCTTAATATGGAAAATGGTTAAAAATGATTTTATTCTGGATTAATTGAATGAAAATTCAGACAATTTCAATTTCTAAGAAATTATAAATCACTTCAGACCTATCTAGCGTGAATTCTGTTAAAATTTCAACAATGTTATGAAGGGCTATTCCATTCTGAAAAAATAGCCGCGTCGACATGAAAAGAGGTAACAGTTGATGTGATAGATGATGTTTGTATTATTCATTTCAAACATTATAGTGTTATGCATCCTAGGTTTATTGCAAATTCTTTGAATTGTTTTGTTTTCTTTTCAGTTCATAAAAAAACAGAAATATCTTAGTTTATTGAGACGTACACTTACTTACACTCTTGCATATTTTGAACATATTCACGTTAAGTAGTCATCTACTTGATTTGTTTCTTCAGAGGTCCATACAGGAATTAATTTAATGTCAGTTTATTTAAAAACGTACACTTGCATATTTTGAACATAATACACATTAAGTATTTGAGCTACTTGTTCAGTTTCTTCAGAGTTGAATAAATAAAATTAAACTGTAGCAGTTTCTTTATTAGTATTATCCCCCAATTGGTGAATATTGTACCATACCATCCGCGAATCCACTTTGCACTAAGCAGTATTAACTCCAAATTTTTCGAAAAAAATATTTACACTATTTGATAATTATCATAAGTGACTATATACAATACAACTAATTTCAAAACATATTAATTTTTCATACTACGAAATAGTAAGTAGCGAATTGTGGTATAATAATCAACATTCGAAGGTTTGAATCTATCCCCTGTAAAATTCTAGTTTTTGCACTTAATACAGTTTATCTCTGGGGTACAGATATATAGATAATCTGAAATTAATCTTCAGTCGCTGAAAAGATGGAGATTTCGGAGTTTTAAGTCAGTATTTCATATTTCTGTGGTTTTGAACCTGCATATTAATAGGACTCTATTTATGATCGAATGGTGACGTAAAAATATCGAAATTATTCTAATTCATAATATTCTAGTGAACAAATTGACATAATGTTGAATTGGATCAACTCGTAGAACAAATTATTTCAAATCTATCGGTATCTATAAAAATTTCAAATTATTGAACTAACGATTTATTAAATCAGAAGTGATAATTACAATGAATTTGATCTAGTAGTACTCAAATCAAAATTGCTGAAAATAAAATGTTATAATAGCAGGGAAATTTTACTTATCAAAGAATATAGTGATGTATCCTATAGGAACCTCAATAACAATTTGATCTACTTTATTTTAATAAATTACAGTAAATTTATACTGTCCTCTACCCCGTTCGTAGATTCAAATTAATAAATTGTATTGAATTCAATTATAAGATAGTTAATCTTCTACTTGTCATAATAATCGGGCCCCTTGACTGGTTAGAAGTTGCTGACATTCATACTCATATAATAAAATTTCAGTTTGTTAGGTGTTGAGTTAGAATATCTGAAAAATGCTCTTTCTTAGGATCCACTTGAATAAATTTACCTCCTTATTTATTTAACGACTTCTAGGAGACATAGCCCTATTCCACGGACCTTGCCTCGGGGAAATGTCATCAGACACTCTTTTAGTAATTCTATCCGAACAGAACTATGAAAGGTGGAAAAGGACAATCGTAGTGTAGTTCCTGATAAGGAACTTAATTAAGAAACTTGATAAATGTAAAATAATACTTCAAGAACATTTGCTTTTAATGATATCAAACAATAGCATTTACTATAATAAGAGACCCGCATACACGAGCACATAAAAAATATTTTATTTACCTGGACATGGAAATAATCTTGGTATTAAGCTTTTTGTATACACTATACCCTGAGAAGATTTTCAAAGAATAGGTCAGGACACTACTTTGATAATGAACTGATGGGGGGGGGGGGGGGTAAAAAGTTGGTGTATTGTCATCTAATAGGAAATTCCTCGTACGTTGATATTTAAAGAACGAAGCACCGGAAAAAGAATAAATCGAAACCTACCGAAATAACAAAGAACATATCGAAAGGCAGAAGAATCCCTTCTCATGTAGTTTTAGAATCATATTGCTGAATAAATGAAATTCATGGAAATTAGTATTATATTGTGACAACATCCGATGTTTCACGAACGTATGAATATTTGATCAATGAAGGTACTTATTATTTTTGAGTATGTTTGCCCGTGAACTAGATTCAACATATTTAGCTTTTTCATTTGACTGAATATGGAAAACAAATTAATATTAGCATATTCAAATAATGTAGTACATCGACAATTGTACAGGTTGTCATCATCTCACGTATATATCAAATTAGGGTACAACATTTTGTTGGAATGATATCCTCTCTTTATTTAGACAGTATTATGCTGTGAGAATGATGGCACTATATGATATATAAGGAATTTAATTCTTCAGAAAAACGTGAGTCACATTCACAACTTGATAATAATTCAATAATGAAGGCATTATCAAATGTAGAACTTTACACATTGCCAACAGAACGTTGCTAAGAATTCTGCAGTTTGATTTGCATTTCCACTAGTATAAAGTTCAAGTCGTTTAAAATCGAAAGAAGCAGACAGACGTGTTCGTGTTGCGTTCTGTAGACAATTTTAGAAAATGATGGAAACACTTATCAAACTTTTTGATGTTGTGAGACGGATCTCACTTCCATTTCATACAGCGTCATCCATTAAGTTTATATTTTTACAACTCTAGGATAATCAAAGTATTATTGGGAGCTTTTATAACTTCTGAAAATGTCTGTTGTTGGTATAAAACGAATGCAAACTATCTACTTCCTTCACCCCCTAGTACCACAAAATGAAGATGTCTGGTATGGAGACGGTTCCGGGAAGAGGGAGAGGGCGACGTGTATGGGTTTACGAATAACATGAAGCTAAGGTTCCCCTGGGTAAGTAAGCTTCCGTTTTCTAGGCAGAGATGAAGGTCACTTGGAAAGCGCAAAGGCTGCAAAACAGCTAGAAAAAGGAAACCACAGATAACCATCTGCTCGTTTAACAGGGCAGTGTTGGCTGCCGTAGTAGCCCAAAACGTACATCATAGCTGGTGACGGAATGTATAGCCTTGATGGAATTAATAGAGGACAATGAAGTTTCCTTCTTTTGGTTCCCAGGTCACTCGGGCATTAGGGGCAACGAAAAGGCTGCAAAGCAGATTAGAACACGCATTTGGGAGTGTATCAACAAATGGACCCAGAGCGAACATCGCAATCACTGGATCGATGTGAAGGGATGTAGGCAGGCGAAAGGTCTGTTGGGACATAAACTCAGTGAAGCAAAGGCCACCGTAGTCCCAAAACTTAGTTAATGGGAGATTGAGCTACTCACTGTATTTATATTGGACATGGAGGCTTGAGACATATCACCGAGGAGCGAAAATAGTCCGCAGTGTGGACCAAAAATGTGGGCTATGCAAGAAGGAGGGAGAGACTTCTCTCTACATCCAGAGACTATGATAGGCTCCTCTGTTGTTACGGTCCTAGGCTCTGGGAGAGGACTGGCATCGTGGAGTGGAGCTAAAGGTTAAATGGAAACGGGGATCACAATGGACTTCATAGTCTATGTAACGAGACACAGAGTACCGAGTAGTGCTTCCTTCAGTTTCCCTCATTTTTTACGCTTTTCACTCCTCACTGTTCTAGTTCGACTCTTAAATTATTCGCGGTAAAATGAAATCCGCACCAAGTTCATAACTAGACATGCAATCTACAACAATTTTGAATTAGTTCTGGTTGGTTCGCAATCGGTTCGCATTTTGATTCGCGAACAAAGCTAATATTCAAGCAGAAACGTTGGAGTGAGTTCTGCAAAAGGGGAAATTTATTATTTACCATATTTTTTTTCGATGAACTAGTTTTCAGTATTCCATAATATTTATGGAAATAGGTGATACCAGATACCAGTATACAGATTTTTGCAAGATTTCTTATAAAAATAGCGAAATCAACCAAGACTCTAATGTAGAACAGGTTTCATACCCTACTTAGAACCTTAGATCTTGGGTCTACTCATGATGAAGATGGGTATACCTATCTAAATAGACCGAAGTCACATGGCCAATCTATTATTTGTCATTCGCTGCAGTCAATCACATTAACTTCGAACCATTTTATTTCAGGTAATATCAATAGAAAAGTCTATGTATATCAATTTATTTTCATGAAATATAACATTGTTTTCTAGTTACAACATAAAGAAGGAGACATTTCTGAATACTAAATAAATCTGGCATTCTAGTTCAAGATAATATTTTATCAGGTATGCCGCTTTTGAATAGATAATTAGATAGATAGATAGATAATTTATTGAACTAATGTTACATTTCAGGGTAAATGCTATATTTTAATATAAATACATTGCACCTAACTTCTGGAAAAGTTGTAGTGTGCCTGATTGGTATATTTGAGTAGCAAGTAAATCAAGTGAATTACCTATATCGTTATACATGAAAATGCTTATTCTAAATTGACAGTTTATATCAGTAAGCAGAAGGAATAGAAAATATTTTTAAAATAAAATTAATTGTACTGTTTACATGAAAATACTTATCGTTAATTGATAGTTTCATATTCAGGAAAAAAAAAAGATTAAAGTAATAATAAGTAAAATAATAGTATACATATATACATACATACTACCTGCACTTACAATATACATTATAACTTGGTTTAGTTGATGATTTAGAGGAATGATGGATATGATTGAATATTCGGTATCGTAGTATAATACCGAAAATACCAAAATTAAATCGAAAACCACAGTCCGTGCTAGAAACAATCTATAAGATTTAGAGACTAGTAGTACGACTAATCTATCTCATGGCCAGCTATGTGTGCAATAAATAAACTGCAAACGCTAAATAAATAGCTACAACATAAGCACGAGCCATGTTAATAACATAATCAACAGCCGTGAGTTTCTAATCGCAACATCACTTGAATGAGTCATTTTTTAATTATTATTCCTGCCCATGCTCTACTGAACACAGAACGACAATGCTGAATTCGCGGAGAATTTCGTGCGAACTTAATTTACGTGGAAGTCATAAAACTTCCATACATGCGAGCAGCTTTTACGGCAGCAAGTTTTAATTTCAATCGCCGCGATCCAAGTCTGGTTACTTGTGCAATTATGCGGTCAGCTTTGAGTTACGCACTCTTGTTTCACAAATTCGCCATAACCGCACCCGGGGGATATTCATATATCCTCGTGCTGCGTTAATTTAATTTATTTCAGCTAAAAAGTGAAAACAATACGACGTGCAAATTAATATAGTTACAGTCATCTATTATGTCTATTGTGGCTGTTGGATGGCACAAAATGGACCACATTAACCATGAAAAGTAATAAATTACACCCTTGGGCGGGGCACCGTTGATCCCGTACAACTAAAACAACTGTAAACGTCCCAATTTACTTACGTGGATGAATTAACGCCTGATAATCAACCATTAAATTGGGCTATTTCCTTCAAACTTCAAGAGGCAATCATTGCAGAACGCTGAATCTGAACTGAGAATGGCACATAGTCGGTCAGTAAAAATTTAATTCACCGCATAGTGGAATCTTTTTGGTTTCTTTGAAGTTTGAAGAAAACAGCATTGATATTCTATAAATTTGTTATGTAGCTAGTTACAGATTTGCGAGACCCTGACTGAAATAACAGTTTTGGAATGATATTATTAAAAGCGATTTACAAATTAATGGAAAAGATCATATAAAGAGAAGATGCGACCTAATCTAACTCAGTTTGTTTCTGGTTTTCGTAAACATGCTATTCTACATCAACTTCTCTCAGTTTTATAAGTTCCCATTTATGAAGTTGCTGAAGAAACGACGTAAGTATCAAGAAACATCGTGCTTATATACTACATAGCAACAGGGTAAGCTGCGTAAAGCTGCGTACTAATCCCGGTGATCTGCACCGCAGATATTGTTACAGATATCCTGACCACGTCAACGGTGGAAGGAACCAGAAGCTGGATAGTTAGCTTTGCATACTCCCCAGACGAGGAGGTTAGTCCACCACCGCAAAAAGGCGAAATAATCGCATACGCGGTCAATGATAACCTCCAACCAATTATAGGATGCCATGCGAATGCACACCATATCTTATGGGGAAGCACCGACATCAATACAAGAGACGAGTCACTATTCGATTTCTTACTAACAAAAAGGCTACTAATAGCTAACGTAGGTAATAAATCAACCTTCGTCAATTCAACAAGGAAAGAGGTGAAGGATGTAACACTTTCGTCAGAAAAAGCAGGTGATAATATAACAAATTAGCACGTGTTTGAGGAGCCCCCATGCTCCGACCATAGACGGATTAGATTAGATCTAGTCACTTCTCCTCGAACTTCGATCACTTACCTAAACCCCAGGGAGACAGCCCAGTGTCCTTCCTGCTTAGAACAATGGAAAGACTAATGGATAGATTCATAACAGAAGAGGTTTTCACAACAAACCCCCTCAACGAACGGCAATACGCGTATCAGCCAGGTAAATCAACAGATTTGGAACTTGGTGATCTAACAGGCTACTAACAAAATCCCTCTAGGATAAAGGGATAGACATGGCGACGTTTGTCAATTACCAAGGCTCTAAAAAGAGAAGGGGTTCTATCCCTCATATCATCATTCGGCGAAACCACAGTCACAGCTAGAGCTGGCATGGGAATGCCCGCAAGGAGGAGTGTTCTCACCTCTTCAGTGGGCTATCTTGGTAGATGAACTATTGATACGGGTAGAATCCCAAAGCATTTACTACTTAGGGTATGCCGACGACCTTGCGAGTATCGCAATAGAAAAATTCGCAGTAACAGTATCGGAGCTCACACAAACGGCTCTGAACATAATAAACAAGTGGTGCCAAGAGGAGGAACTTACCGCAATTCCTCTTAAAACCACTATGGTTGTCTTTACCAGAAGGAAAGTACTGAGAGGACTAAAGTCACCAGGTCTGAATGGGGTAGAAATTCTAATAGCACAAGAGGCAAAATACTTGAGAATTATTTCACTCGCCCGAGGAGGAGCACGTAGGACTATAATTGGTTCGGGACCTTCCTGTGGTGTAGCGGAAGCGCTACGCAAGTCATATAATAGTATTTTGTTGAAAAATCTATCACGAGAATGGTGGAACAAGGCGCCGGGAATGTTACAGGCCAAATAGTTCATTAAAGAGACATCACCAAAATTCACGGAGTAGCTACTAAACCAGAATAGAAGATCAACTAGAATCGAAGTTGGGCTCCTGATAGCGCATTGTAGAGACAGCTAACACATGTGCAACATCGGACTGGTAGATACAAGCCTATGCAGGTTCTGCCAAGTAGACGAGGAAACCCCAGTTCACATACTGTGCTACTATGAAGGCCTACCAAGGCTGAGGTTCTCAACGACAGGGAAGGAAAAACCACAACCCTCCCATTATTATATGGAGGACCAGAGGTCTGGCCTAAGGACTCTAGTAATAAAGACGGGTCTAGATAGGGAACTTTAACCTAAGAAGAGGGCATATAAAATAGATCTGCAAAGGTCGCGGTGGTGAGGCTCCTAATCCATAAGCCCCATACAAATATAATCTAATCTAATCATGAAACTAAGAAATTCATCATTATATTGATTCTAACTAGAGGAGTAGAAAGGGCAGTACACGAATTTATTTATAGATAAACACTCGATTCCAGGGAAATATTGTTTGTTAATTTGTTATCAATGGAATAAACGGTGGAAATACTTCATATAAACAATCATTATGTGGAAATAAAATCAGTATTTATAGCTTTCGCTCTCACTCATTGCGAATCAATTTATCCGCAACATCTACGAATTAGAACACTTGACACTACTCGATGTGTGGCCTTTGAAGTAATTCCAGTAACCGTAGCGGCCCTTATTGTGAACACGAGAGCCTGTTGAGAAGTAGAAAGCTTGTGACCGCAACCGTGTTTCTGTTAAATCACATAGCCATTATTCCTTACTTGCGTTCGGAGCAATTGAGCCACCGATTTAATTTCTCAACAATCCGTTGCAAGATCTATCTTATGAGTTATATGTTCCCTATTACTCAACATCGTATTAACACAATTCAGAAGTTTATTTCACAAAAATGGTATGTATGTTTCAGATATTCAGATCCGATGTTTTAGAGAATACCCACTCACTTTTCATATGAATCTGTTATTTTATATAATTTATATTTTAATGGAAACGTATTTCGATGAAACCGTTCCACACGTTTTCTATGGATTTCCAGAGCGCAATCGTGTAGCTCTCAATAAGCACTGCGACTACGGTTCAAATGTAACAGATAAATTTATTTTTTGCGTTATTAACTATTTTTTACAAAAATCCTGAAACAGGGAGTCTTTTGGAGTCTGTATGAAGCAAAGTAGTTATTATATACTACGACCAACAGTGGCGGCTCCTCGAAGGAGGCTAAGGAGGCTCAGCCTCCTCACCAATTTATCTTAATGATCATTCTCCATTTTATTTCCTGTTTCTCTGATAATTCTTTAAATTTTACAATTAATTCCCCGTTCTCAGTAGTTATTTTCAATCCGGCAACAGTGGTCAGAGGCTAGATTCTCTATATATCTCAAACGCTGAGTTGTGTTGTTCAACACAGTTGCCGTTTTTCCGACCAGTCAATCGCCAAATAGTGTGAAACGGCGAAAACGGCAACAGGGTAGGGAGGCTAGCTTTTCGTATCCATTCGTCGGTCGAATGAAATACGATTACTTGCGCTCCCGCCTCCCGCTGCTAGAAGAATGCGGTTAGTTGTTGTTTTTATTCCATAAGGCGTAGTAAGGTTAAGTATTTAATTTTTAAAATATAATTTATCTAATCGGAATCGGTGAACGTTAAAATTATGAGTGACTTAGTTGCAAAGTTCTTAGAAAATCCATTTAGTGGATTAACATATGATAGAAAAGTGTTCTTCAAAAACAAACGGCCTTTACCGGATTTGAAAGGATTAGTGATGGCAGGGAAGTATCAAAATCGATCGTTTAATACTGATAATTATAAAAAATATGTATGGTTAACGGGATCTGATGTACACAATAAATTATATTGCTGGTATTGCTTGCTATTCACATCAGAAACAACTTCATGTTGGGGGCACTTGGGTTATAATGATTTGAAAAATTTAGCTCGTGGCCTAGAAAGACATGAAAAATCGCAGGAACATATTACATCGTGTATTAAGTTTAAATTAACCGGTAAACAGAATATTTTTAATGCGATTGATTCTACACGAACACGCGAAATCGAAAATCATAATAATACAGTTGAAGAAAACCGCGAAGTTTAAAAAAAAATCATTGATTTCTTATTGTATTTATCATTTCAAGATTTAGCTTTTAGAGGGCATGATGAAACTGAAAATTCAGTTAATAAAGGTAATTGTTAGATTTGTTTTGTAAATACGACAGTAAGCTTCGCGATTTTATGACTAACGCGTCAGTATTTGCAGGAATTTATTTTGTTTTATGCGGGTATAATGGTTGAGTGACACCACGCGAAATAAGGTTAGATTAGAATTCGTCTGTTCGGTAAATTATTAATTGTAAAAATGGACAACTAGTGGAAAGATTTTTAGGGTTCTACAATGTTAGTTCTGGAAGAACAGCGGTCAATTTATTCAATTTTTCAATGTAAACATTTCAACGATTCGAATTTGCGAATAAATCAGACTTACGACGGCATCTGTAATGGCGGGACATTTAAACGGTCTTCAAACAAACGTAAGTTTTAAATAACATAGTAGGAAACAGAATTCCCTGTAATGCTCGAACTTGATGGAATTTTACATCACATGCAATGTTTAGTTTACCATCCATAAAAATAAAGACAAATTAATTGGAATATTTGATTTTATATTAAACAGTGATGACTTTTCAACAGATCAGGTTTCATTGAATGCTGCTGTTGGTTTAAAATCTTATTTAGAAAATGAAGAATTTTTGTTATTTCTTGATACTTTTAAATTAATATTTGAACACACTGATCTTATTTTTCGAATTTTACAACATAAATTCACTAATATAATTCATTCAAGAGATCGTTTAACACATCTCATTGATAAAATTCAAGTTTCCGTTATACAGAATTTCATTTTAATATTTTATTTGGAAATTATTCAACTGATGAGGCTTCTCCCGTGAAAAGGAGGAAAACGTATAATTTGGTAGACAAGAAACTACATTATAAACAACTTTTTTATGAAATTTTAGATACTATTAAAGGTCAAATATTGAGATTCGATTTTCCGATTTACATGAATTGAAGTTTTTCGATTTGACGAATAGAAGATTTTTCGAATCTTTTTCAAAAGAGTTTCTCAATACACTTTCAGATAACTTAGTTCTAAAATATAATTTTTTTGATAAAATAGCGCTGCACAATGAATTATGCGTTGTATACTGGGATAAAGATATTTTAGGCCAGTACGACAGTCACGCCGATATGATAAAATATATGATAGATAATGATTTGCAACAAGTCTTACCTCAGTTTTATAAACTACTTTGTTTGACAGTCACCATTCCTGTCACGTCGGCATCGGTGGAGAGATCATTTTCTACTCTCAAACGAATTAAAACTTACATGCCAAATACAATGGGCAAAAATCGTTTCTACAATGTTAGTTTAATATCTATTGAAAAAGATTTAGTAAAACACTTAAAACAGAATGATACATTTTTTGATAATATTATTGATCATTTTTCGTAAATTAAAGACCGTAGAATTTCGTTAATATATAGAAAAGTTGATAAAATTAATAACAAAAAACAAAATATGAAAAGTTCCAAAAAAAAAAGAAAAAAAATTAAAAATCCAAAAAAAAAATAAAAAACAAAAAACGAACGAAAAAAAAATTTGTGGGCAAGAGAAACTCTATACCTCCACGTTGGTTCTTGCTGGGTAACAATCAATTTTGTCACTGAAGGTTAAATTAATTGGCTGAATAGAGTATATTTTTACAAAAACGTTTTATGTCCAGCCTCCTCTCCCAAAAAGTTCAAGAGCCGCCACTGACGACCAACCTTTTTTACACAGGTATTAACGCTTTCAATATTGTGAGACCAGCTTCAATTATATTTAGGACAAGCTTGGTATGGTGAAATACAAAGTTTTGACTGAAAAACAGACTAAGGATAAAAAAGTGAAGTTGGAAAATAGGTGAACCATCTGTTTGGTTTGACATACTCTTATTTGGAGTTAATTGTATGTCAGACGATTCAAAGTTTTTCCCCCATATATTTGTGCTCCAAGTTTCCAACAGAAACATATATTAAAATTAATAGAACAAAAACAAAATTCGTAACACAGCTGTAAGAGCACGTTACGAACTTTCAAAGGAAAAATTAGCGGATGCGAAAGTGTATGGACAAATATCAAATAATTTATACCAAAATTATGATTTAAGAAAGAGAATTTTAGGTTTTCCGTAAATCAATTTTCAACATAATATTAGTATTTTCAAAAGAAAAAGGTAGTTATTAAAACGCCCGAATGAATAGTCGATTTCAGAACGACACTCTTTTACATAATAACCGTTCCCTACTCCCTACCCCCTGTAACGAACAGGTTGCGTTACGAGATTATTATATAGAACTCTTAAAGAACAGAGTAGAATTCTCTTCGGCGAGGAAACTTGTCATATGATATTTAAAGATATCTGCCGGTTAATAAAACAGAGATTATTGATACTACCATTCCTGATATGAGATGTCACTATATATCGCGAAGTGGGAGGTAATAGAAAGGAAGTCGAAGAGAATTCATTGTGGTGTTAACCTTTAATAGGGTAAGTCGAGTTATATTTCATATTCTTTGCATACATTTTCTTAATTTTTGGCTTCCGAAATATGATGCACATCGGGTTACAGATAATTTGATTTAGATTGTTATTAAACGTCCGGATGTAAAGTACCCGCATGTGATTATATTTCGGAGGAATTTTCTCGACTTACTCTAATAAAACACACAATCAAATTTGCATTTAGCATGATCCCAGGTATATCATTTCCATCATTACCGGGATTGTTTTAGTCGTTGTATAGAATTACTCTGACGAGTCGTGGGCAGTTGATGAAGACAATATTTAATTTCCACCTTTTACTTGAACCTGTAATTTGAGCACATGTTAGTTGCGCGATTCTGTAGATCGCCATTTTGTTATCCTAGTACTTGATACATAGGGTGATCTTATTAGACCAACGTGCCGTAAAGGTTGATAAGGGTGAAATAACCTAATTACTGCTTATTAGGTATACATATATTTATGACACTGTCACGCCGTTAGGGAGTTACTACAGTTTACATTATCAATCCACGTGTACAATTAATTTCAAGCAAACCAGAATTTTATGCTAACTAGCAAATTTTCAACCGTTCAAATAATAATTTTTCAGATATCATTTTAATTATTATTCCTTTAGTCACATGTTAACTTTTTGCTAATTTTAAAAATCAATTGTAATTGTTTATTTCTTTCAGATTAAATTAAAATTTTGCCTAAATTGATATCTCGTCAAGATATCCATTTTGTACTAGTGTTTTCGCAATTTGGGAAAGATAACATTATCGGTTGTGGAATCACTTGGTTATTCCAACCGACGGTGTTGCTTGTCCTTCTGATCTCAACTCAGGTACTGTTCGTTCTTTGAATTTACAGGGTTTGAACGTCTGAGGTTCCTCACCCCTTCACTCCCAGGCGGTTTAGTGACTTTCCTGACAGGACCGACTTCCAGTTCCTACGAGTTCCGAGGAGGGTAACATTTTCTTGTTTGAATGACCATAATTTCATTCTCTGATTTTGTTGTTTATCCGAAGTTGTATTCCACTAATTTTTATAGAATCATTCGAGGTATACTGTAAGTCCTCTTATTGGAAAATTAGTCCTTTTCAATTTAATAATTGATTTAATTTATTAATTGTTTTCTTATAATTCAATTTATGTTACAAACCAATTTAATTTAATAATTGTTTACTCAAAATTTCATTTATGTTACGATTTGATTTAATTTAATAATTGTTTCTACGAATTCAATACTATTTATATTTCCAATTGGGATTCTAAAAATTTGTAATTTACATTTTGTTATAATTCAAATTCTGTGGAATATACGAATTGTTAAGTTGAACTTGTATTGTTTTTCTGAATTTCCATCGACTGTTAAACCATCTCGTAGTGCTTGTATTCTTGACTGTGAATTCATTCGGTTTTATAGTTTTTTTCAAGCAGTTGGCGCTCGGGCAATTCACCAGTCTTGAATCACAAGGCACGTTTCACTACGAGCCCTGAGAGTAATTAATTTAAATTGAGCTAGCTGGGCCAATTAAAACCGACCCAAAGCGGAAGCGTTTCACCCCCTGAAAGGAATCCTAATTTTATTAAATGAATGAGGTGTCTTATTTTCAAAAGATTGATTGATTTTTTGATTTTCGTTCATTTGGTATAGTTAAAAGAAATTAATTAAATTCTACAAATTAATAAAATGTACCTTAATGTGTGAATGTGAATTATCAAAAATAAATTATTACAGATCAAATGGTACAAACTGAGAGCAGTCTGCTTCTTGGCGTTGATGCTGAAAATTATTGACGTTATGTCGAAAAATGTTGTTTCAAAAACAAAAATCCTTCCTGTCCGTCTTTTGAATAATATATGCGTCCATAATTCCCACTCTCAACTTTGGACTCCAAGATTATCGATGGCGTCATAGCCGTTACGCCTGTGTTTTCAGTATCGACACGAATATCAGAGATATGTAGTTCGAAACCAAAATCGACCTGTTCTAGGGTTCTTCCCAAAAATTGATATGATAATGTAGAAAATTAACTTATCCGTTAAATTTAGACCGCAGTGTAGAACGGCTCCGTAATCGACGATACAGAATAAAGCTTCAAAACAAGTTTGCCGAATATCGTGAAGGAATCCAAATTGAAATCTCGAAATTGGTGTATAGCAGAGGATTTGGTGATAGTTTCAGCTTCCGTTTATTTTAGACGGAATGGACAGGAAGTTCTTTGTCAGAGGCATTCAGCATTTATCCTCAACCGATCTGCCTGGTCATATTTGAGTTTGAATATAATTCCTATTCAACTAATTTCAGGAATTATGTACCAGATGCTCTGTTCAAATTTGGCAAAATGCATAATGTATAGTAATACTAACTCTTGATAAGTGTAGCTAACATTATATTTGAGAAAAACCCGAGAGCAAACGCAAATCACTCACGAGAGAAAAGATTTTTAATTTTCTCCTGCTTAAGTTGTATAATATCAAATATCCCCTAGAAGTTGGCTTGTGTCGCTTAGGAATTTCCGATTGTTTCAGTATCATCAGAGTTATCACTTATATAGGCATACTTAGACTACAGATTACACAGTATATTAATTCAGAATAATGAAGTAAACGGCTCTTTTCAGTACTAAAGTAAGAAATTTGGATTTCCTCTCGATATAAGGATAACTCGATGGTTAACAACAGATAACATGTATAACTTTAGTTGGTTGAAATTCAATTGATACATACCAATATAAGTAAGTAATTTTGTTAAGTACCACCAGTTAATATTAAGTTTTTCTATTTATAGAAAGATAAATGAATTATAATTTTGCGGTATGGAAACGAAACGCAATAAGTAAATCCATAACATTCACGTGTTATGAATTATATTGAATATCAAACTAAGAGAATTGGTAGGAATTCTAATATTGTTGAATGATGTTTGAATAAACCTGAGTAAATTTCAGACTCAAGGACGGATGATGTAAGCTCAGTGATTATTCGTAAACTAAATTTAGTACAATTGAACTCTAAATGGAATAACGTTGTAAGTCGACCTAAATTTAGTAGTGTGTTCCAATGTATCATTCATTTCAATTGCAAAACACATTATGTCTGTTATTAACCGGGAAATGGGTTTGCTTACACAAAGATTCTATTTATCTTTCCATACACAAAACTCATTGAATGTATATGATCAATATACAAAATTGTAATGATGACGCACACACTTACAAGAAGAAAGTCATATTTAAGTTCGCACGTCTAGACTTTCAGGACTGGAAAACAATATGGGTGTGACATTGGAGTGAAATCATGCATATTATATTCTAGTATATTTTTAACTGATGTAAACAATTACCCAAAATTGTAGCAAAATGTTGTTTCTATAATAGGGAGTACTTTCTACTAAATGCGAAGGGAAAAATGTATGTACATCTGTGTCTTGGATAAGCAGAGTTAATTTTTCAACATAACGTTGACAACTGGAGTGATGCAGAGTGTAATCCTCAATAGGCCGAAGTCATTCACGAATTTTTTTCAAAATATAAGCTTCTCCACTATGCTAGTTAATTTGTTCAGAAACATAATTTTTTTATGAATAGGTTAATTAACACCAGTTATTTGCAGTTTACCCTTTCATACGAACGTGGTGTCTTTCCTCTCAGCTGGAAGACAGCTAGAGTTCAACCTATTCCTAGAAAAAAGGAAAGAAGACCCTTCTTGATACAAAATTATAGACCCATTAGACTATTATCTGTGATCTCTGGAGAAAGCAATAAGCATCGAGCTCATCCCAAACCTGGAGAGCTCTAAAATGGGAATGACCGGCAATTTGGCTTTCGTCAGCAGAGGTCACCAGGAGACCTGCTTGCCTGCGTAACACAAGTATGGCAGGAATTTATTGGAAAACTTGGGGAATCACTAGTTGTACCCTTTGGATATCTCCAAAGCATGTGACCGGCCTGACATCAAAGCTTCCTTGGGAAACTTCTGTTATATAGTTTGCCGCCTCAACTTTGTCGCTTACTATCGAGTTTTCTCTCAGATAGATCTCTCCTTGTGGTGGTACTCCACAGGGATCTGTCTTGACACCAACTTTGTTTTTGTTTCTGCTCCGTATCCACGATCTGGAAGTGACCCCTGACCCGTCCACAGCTTCGTGGATGATGGTACACCTCAAACCGCTTTCTCATCTAGAACCCCTATACCATCCAATGAAGCCAGAGAAGCGACACAGAGACAGGTTGACTCAATTAATGGAGATCTGGCTAATGATTTTGAAACGAGTATCTGATAATCTAATAGAGATTAATGCAACCAAAACTCAAGCTTGCGTCTTCTCCAGGAAGGTGGACCCCACAATCCCTAATATGATGATGTCAGGTACAACTATTCCTATGAAGTCTTCCACATCTACACGCATGAGATCACCACCAACGACACCCTCGCAGGGGATGATCGTGTGAGGTCTATTGAGAAAACCGCTTCACAAAAACTTGCTTTTATTATAACGTGCCGAAAGCTACTTCATATCCAAGCATCTCTTCATAATCTACAAGGCACAGATATGACCCGTCCTGAAGTACTGTTCACATGTTTCGAGTTCGGCACCCAAAACATACGCTGAAGCTCTAGGATTCTATCGAGAAGAGAGCTATTCGTCTGATTGATGATGTCTCCTCTCCCAATGTTTCACTGCTGGCTCACAGTTCTTCGAACATTATAGGTTTCCTTCTCGAAGTGAAAGTATAAAAAAAAAACTGCGAAAGTGTTCACACTGTGGAAACACTATAACACTATAAATAAGAAATCATCGTATTCCTCAATTCCCTATATAATTTTGCATTATCAAAGAGAGGTAAAAGTAAAGATAGTACTCGTTTATCTAGTATTTGCTTCAAAGATTGAAATATTTTTGACCTAACCTTTTCTGTTCATGGAAGATAAATGTTCGAAATTTCCTACATAAAAAATTTAACAATGTTGCGGAAACCGCGGGATTTGAGAGCATAAATGATTCATCATTATTATAGCTGGTTGTTCATATTATCAATAACAATAACCAATTACGTAAAAAACAAGTTTGAGATTGGATACTACTACACTAGAAGAACCTATTACATCCCACCTAGGAATTATATCTGAACACAATAATTCATTAGTTGAATGTATCACTTCCACTTTGAATCGAATAATATCACAATGAAGACTTTATGATTTTTGATTCATACTGATTGGTTCGGACTTGTTCAATGAGTTTTTCTGCGGACTATAAGAATGAAAGAACAAAAGATATTCAAAATAAATAATGAAGAAAAACGGATACATAAACATGGTGAAATAAACAATGAATATGCTCGAATTTTAGAGTTATATCCTAAATTTAGATTATGGTGAATGCATTTGCTGGTTCTAGTAAATCCGACACTTTTGGACTATCTGTATCAGATCGTATTCAATAAAATAGATACGCTTTTCCTGAATTGGATTTCCACATAAAGCTTATTTTTTTTGATAATCATCGTGGTATCAAAATGCTGATATTAGCGCGTTTTAGATATTAAGCAATTGAATATCTTTGATTTCATTATGGAGGATTTTCGGAAAACATTACTTAAATATTCTAATAACTACGAACCTATCAGACACTCCATCATGCTGAAAAAAAACAAGACATGAACGTGTGTGCACTCCATATTCGATAAGCCCTGGCTCATTTCACCCCCACCTCTGCAATATTATGAATAACCTAGCGCATGTATTCGTATCCACCTTCACTTTTCACTAACTAGGAATTCAATATCAAATATTTGTAGACGCTGATGTAACTTTCGAATTTCCAATCTTAGTGACTAAATTCATGGAAATAGATTTAAACATGTGGCTACTTCCAATAAAGTCTGTTAAGTTTGATCTAATTTTAGAAAATACTATTCACCATCTATTTCAATTCTCGAATGAAGCTTGCATTTCATGAAAATTAAACTGTGTACTTCTGAAATTGGCTGTGACTAGTTCGATATCTATTTTTCGTGCTTCACAGTTTCTTGAGAATTTACAATGTTCGGTAATAAAAAACACTATTATTCCTTGGTAACTTTGCCTCTTTAAATTGATCTCCCAAATCACTTGATTAAGAGAATCATCTCAGATATAGTATAACCAGGAGTTCGTCCAGTGGGGAAGGGATTACCAAATTATTGATGGAATTAAGTATTCATTTCCCACTGATTAATGTACTCATATCACATTTGATAAACTTTACCTCATTTGTGAATAATCGCATGCCTTTTTTCAGCGCTAGGACCCTTCAACCTCTGTCTTTCGTAGCATCTTATATCCAAAATTGTTTGGGTAATTTTGCTGTGAGTTAAAGAGGATGGGGTCTGAACCAAGAAAGATAACCGCAGCACCTCCAGTATGGTACCTACATATCCAGGAAATATTGCCTTGAATAATTGGTTGACATTTGAAAGAAGTATATTTTATTCGCATTATCGTGTATCACGACTACACTTCTAATAAGTTCATGACGAAAGTAAAGCAGCTTCCTCGAACAGTATTCTGTGACAAGTTAATCCGAAACCAGGCAAATTCTGAATGCGTATTAGTTGTAGTTAATTAAGCGCAGATTAAATTTTCGCCGTTTCAATATTCAAAGAGAATGACGTCATCATTAGAATGTACAACGAACTTGTTAGTAGGATTTATTGAATGTTAAGCTTAATACGACATAACATCATATTTGTCCGTTGTTTAAGAAGCAGGTCTTTATTGTATTCGACATACATTGGGATGTTCATATTTTTAGTTGGATATGTTGGTTCAAATTGCAATAAATATGCTGAACTCATTAAGACATAACGATAAACGACTGAACGATTGCCGTCATTTCGGCTCTCATTGTTAAGTTTACATTCAAAACTTGAAACTCAAAGAAGCAACTTTCCATTGTACGATTATGAGTATGAAGTATAATCTGCAGTATATGAGTATTTGCGACATACAGATGAAAATTTATAGCTAATTGAAAATTTCATTACGTCAGCTTATATTTTCAACGATCATGGCACAGCTCCTCAGATATATGTTGTGCTATGCGTAGTTGAGAACCTGGCATTATTTTGGAATATTCTAGAAGATCTCTGTAATCTAAACAGCAACTGTCAACACAGAGATGCATGGCGGGTGGTAGACCGCAAGGTCGCCGTCGCACTCTGGTGAGTACCCGAGTAAAAGAATCTATAATAGTTGATGCGTCATGTGATAATGAGGTAAACTGTAAGCTCAAAACAAATTCCAGTAAAAAAAAAGTTGAAGACAAAACTGGAATCGGAGAATATCAGAGCCCGTCCATCAAGTGTTGGTAAAAGTTTAATGCTCAATGCATGTCGGTAATTTTGTGTAAACCATTACGAATGCTCAATATTGTGTAAACAACAAAGGTCATGCAAAATATGGTGCTAAGTCTATGAACAGCATCCGTGTCAGAATAGTCGTTTTATGATGAAAACTCGGAAAGCGACTTCACTTTTTACTTCCCTCATTTTTTTACGTGGATTTATCCTTTGTAAGCATTTCTGACTCGATCTAGATTACCTATTGTCGAGCTGATGTGTATGTGTGTGCGTATGTATGTATGTGCATAATCCACTATGGAGACGATTCCGCATTGGTACGGATTTCAAATTTTGTAAATCTCTTATGTAGTGAAAATAGGGACTCTTGATTCTGGGCGCACGGTAGTCCTGTTTCGGTGGAATTTTTGACATTCATCTTGTTTTACAAATAGAATTATAGTATTTCATTGTTCCATGATAACAGAGTTCTGGTAAATATATATCGCACGCATATATTTAACCTGTAGTTTTTGGTGATATTACCTACCCAATGTTTTTTATACGAAACCGCTGTCTGCAAAACATCAGAGGCGGCATTATGTTCTAATTCGTTTATTAGGTTGCTATTGTGTGCTTCAATCCCACTACTCGAATTTGCTCTTCTGTACAGTCTAGTCTTCTTATCAGATTGAGAATAGCCCAAACTGTTTTAATTAAATTTCCCTATTTAATGGACATTTATCGAAAAAAGAAGGGCCGTCGGGCACGGTCCGATACTAAATCTAACTACATGGAGTGAAAACGGCACGCGAAAAGTCGTCGTAAAGCCGTATTAGGTACAACCAGTTTGCAATTTTCTAACTCGCGTGCTACGGGCTTCTCACGTGAACTTCATTCGACTTACGAAAAATTTCAAAACAGTTTTTGACCCGGATTGTGGCTATCACGACCTCTGAAAAGGTTCAAAGTTCGCATAATTATTTCATAATTTGTTTTGTTTCACAACTGAAACAAATAGGTATGAAATTTGTAGGTTATTGATGATGTCAGTATGACAGTGACATAATTATTTCAAACGTAAATTAAGACACACGTTTTAGATTCCACAACCACCAAGATAATTTTTGATATCCTGGTATAATAAAACAGAGTTATGTTATAGTCCGAATAATTGCAAAAGTCAACCTAACAGCAGATGTCGGTATACAACTTAGGGTTGTAATAGTGACGGTAAATGACTTATTGAAGTACAGTTTAGATGTTTACGGAGGAGTACTTAAGTAGTGTTTTACGGCCATGTTTCGTGTTTAATTTCAAAGGAAATGTTTTACTGAAATAACGAATTTAAAATTGCTGCATAGTCCAAATGACAGTTTCAATAGGTTACCAATAGTGACAGATTCAAATCGACACTGCATCTTGTTCGAACGACGTGAACAGGGAAGAAAATTCATCTGAAAGCACCAAAGCAATGGCAAAATCGTTGGGCAACACATTCCGGACTATAGGTATTGATGTAAAGTTCTACTTTCCTGCTGGAAATTATAGAAGTAAATTTGAATTATCAGGACAGAATGGAATAAAATACTTCATGTAGATAAAAACATTTGAATAACATTTCAATGTATCCTGGGGTATAATTTAACATCTTTCATTAACTGTTTTTAAATTATTTACAATATATTTTCTCCTACAATCATACACTTGACCCACAGAAATGATCTATAAATCGGAGCCTCTTCTATCAAATGTACGAATTATATTATATTTGAGTGCAGCACTAGTCCTCTTGCATATTTCAAATATATTCATGAAATCAAACTTCTATTTCCGATTGAGATTTTGTCATGGCAATACTAAACGCATCACGGTTTATTGCTTGGGTGTTATTCAGTAGGCGGCAACATTAAACTTTTAATTTTTTTCCGGTTAGATTGCCAAGGAATATTTCTGCTTCAGATTTCAGTATGATCCTACAATATATATTTTATTTCATATAGTCAGAAAATTCACCTTTACGTCAGAAATGTGCGGCCGGAAAGACATCTCACTAATTTTTAAGATTTTTTTTCATCGAATTCCTTTATTCATTGGCTAGAAATCAATTTTCCCATTGCTTTGGTGATTTTAGATTCAATTCCTTCCCAACGCGGTATCAATTTTCGTGACACAAAGTGTAGCTATGACATTAGCCTCATCCGGAAACATCGAAACTTGTACTTTAAAAAGCTATTTCCCGTCCTAGTAATGTAAATTAGGTACTATTGTCAGAGCGATATATATAACGAAACAACTATTTTAATCAAATCCTTCAGTTATGATCAAACTTGCTTCATGGAACGGAATTAAATGTCTTCAGTCAGGAAACATTTCGGACATCATTTGTGGTACGGTATCAATTGTTATTGAATCAAAACTGATTCTCTAATGAATGAAGTGAATAATTGAAATTAATAACCACATACTATGGATGTCTGTTTTGAATTCACTAAATTAAGATTATAGGTGTTCCCATTTAGACGGAAGGAAAATTTATATATTAATCATGACTTGTTCTAATCTGAATAAATAATATAATCTAATCTGTAAGCATATCCTCAATGTTACACCATATTTACTCTTTTTTACTTTTTGATTGTGTATAATTTGCTGTTAGTCATGTATAGGATTATAATGAGACCCTTGCTTTAGAAATACCATCATTTTAAACATATTATGCAACAATTTACTTTCTATCATGCCGATAGATTATTATCAAAAGTATAACATTAAAATTCTCGTTAGTTTCTTGGCAGTCAAAAATTTTTAATAATAAAATAAAAATGTATTTATTAGAAGGACCACTGTTTTAATTTTTAGTTAAAATTTTGTACATGCAATAAGTACCGTTTAAAATTTATTTCTAAATAAAATGCTGATAATGTGATTCTACTATTTAGAAATGTTTTTATTTATTAAATAACGTATGTTATTTAATTTTCAATTTTATCATATCCTAAATTTCAGAAGTTTAGCTACTACTTGATCATTTTCAATGTCACCTCCGCTTGTAACTTTGTGAAGGGCTTTATTTTTTCTCAATGTAAATCTATTGAAATGAGAAAATATATCATGGTACAGTTTGTGGTTTACTCTATATATGGTGAAATGGTGAACATCACACAATTTGTTCGCTTCATTTTTAAAATGCATAACAGTATAATGCTGAATCAGTACCGTGAATGTCTTGACCTTTATGTATCTTGCATTATTTGACTTATGAATAGCATTGAAAGGAATGAGCGCATCCTTAAATGTCAACCGTAGCTGAACTTTCTAGCTGAAATCTAAACTGAATTTCAATTTTGTATTATTTTAGTTGACTTCTTTCTACCTATACCAATTATTATTCATCATTAATATGTATGTTTACATGTTGATAATAGGAAATACATCTGCTTGAGGTATCTACGATAGTAATAAAATGTTCCTCATTCTGTAAAATAGGAAACAAATTTTCTATACATTCTTCTTCTATTTATGTTTGAATGGTATGTTACTGTCATCACCAACGGCTAATTTAGTAGATTTATATTATTCTCATCGGTGATACTCAAGGTTCCCAGTTTCACGCCAACAATTCACAAGCAAAATAAACATTCTAAAATTGTAACATTTATCGCAAATTATATTGTTTCGTTTATTTGTATTTCAACCTCATTTCCCATTAATCCACAGAAGATATCTTATCGATACCTATTATGCTCATCCAAATTTTACCCATCTGAATATTTATCATTCTCAACAAGCTGAACAACACTATAAAAAGGAACAATTACCGTTATTCACTAAAAATACTGTTGATGTACTGGACATCAACACTCTGATGATGGCTACTTACTAGCTGAAAGCTCCTCATTCCAATTTCTTACATTCAATTATGCATCATTCATGTAATTGAATTGTTTTTAGAGATTGAAGGTAACCCTGAGAGAAGACGAAAATAAGCTTCACAATAAAACGATATTTCACTATTCAAGTTTTTTCAGTAATATATCTACTGTGACAAAAAGAAAATATAAATATATTGTTAGCGTTATTTATCTCACCAATATCATAGACTTCCAAGCCATTACCATTAATGATTTAATTATTTTAAAGATCGATGTGGTACAGTTCGATCCGTTCTTTGTTGCCTGAATCTTTTCAATCAGATACGATGTTGAGAGCATACGCTTTAGGTAGAAGAGAAAAGCAGTTCCATAGATCACTAAATCGATCAAACATGACGGATAGAAGGTCAAAAAAGAAAGTTAGTTCCAGTATAATCTTGTTTCATTCACCTTGTGATGAGTTTTATCAATTATAATAATCTATAAAAGAGTACACACTGTGGTTATACTGCAAAACTAAAAATAAGAAAGAATAACGGTTATTCTTTCTGCCATTAGTGACTGTTTCTTATTTTTAAGAAATCAAGAATGCTTATTTTATTATAGTTCAATTTTACTAGGTAGAATCCATAGATCTATGTATCTTCAATCTATGATAAATAGGATCACTCTCTGTGCATGTATTTGTAAGTATTGAACTAAACTAAGAATGGGATAAAACCCAAATATTTTTTTGATCCACTGTTTGTATGCATGCAGTATAAAACAATAAAATTAATAAGAAAAAACTTGCATTTACCATCTTCATCTTTGAATTTAAAAATGACGTTTAATCAAATTAATTATTAATCATTTCCGGTTAATTTTTTTTATGTACTTCTTTAAATAAATAGAAATAACGGAGAATGTAATAACATTTAAATTGTTCAAATCAACACTGAAACAATATTATTCGCTAGTAATATGGCAGATACAGCTTTTTTATGTTGGAATAATAATAAAGGCGTGAAACTAGAGATCGTCATAACCGTTTGGAATTTGTAAGCATGATAATGAAGCCGACATTATCAACGTACAAAGTCACGTCGTTTCAGCAATATAGTGGCAGAGACCTTTTCACTATAACCGTTATCTTATCACGTAAGTACAGGAACCTAATCATACTACTATCACATCCTCTGTTATAGAATCTATTTATAGTTCGTAATCACATATTTGATTTGGTTAAACTTGTAACTATATACCTTTGGGTTGATAATAATATTGAGGAAACTCGAACGAAATAGGTAGACATTTTGTAAAATTAATGATTTAATACATTTATTGCTGATAATACTATTTCATATAATTTTCCAATAATTATTTCATTTCTCAAATTTTCAATCATTATTCTACAGCAGTAAGGTATCCAATGTGTAAGTGCATTCTATTTAGTGCTCAAACAAATGGAAACAGTAGATTAGTGCCTCAGGATTAACGGCTTATTCTTACATTAACTATTTATTGTAGGCTAGTGGTAAATATTACTAGAGGCTGCTTCTAATCGGAAGGGGAAATGATATATTTTCAGTGAACTGCATACCACATTATTGTGTGTGCTGAACTGTTTAAGATGTAGAAATGGTAGGTCAGTTATTTTCTGGCATCGTAATATAAAATAAATTTTACAAATCGATGGGGATAGTTTATAAAAATTTTCGTGATACTTATCTCATGCTTCAACTTCGATAAGCAAAGCCAAGAAACAAGGTATTTTAAACCTCCTAAGTACATATAACAACATAATGAACGATTATAATATAAGTTTATAGTGAGAATGATCACAAAAGATTAATATATTGTGGATGATATAAATACTTCTTATTATCAACTGGTGTTGCCGCTTGGAGAATATATAAATAATGCGCGTGACAAAGTTACTCTTAACAAATCATTTGATTTGGTTACTGTTTTCATATGATTGTTTCACATTCTATACGATACTATTCGCATTTGTGTGAATATAATGAAATAAATTATTGCTACCGGGGGTACGTAATTGCCTCCAGCAGAACGGAGAACCATTAAATTGGAAAATTGAATGAAAAATGTTGGGTTTTTACATTACTTGCAGACATACATTTTAGACATTGCCTTAGTTGTTAAAAGAACAATCTATTGACCTTTTAGGCATAAGAAATGTGGAATTAGTAGAATAATCGGGGAACGCTATAAATCACTGATGAGCTCATTATCAATAATTAATTAGGATGGGGGATATTTAATTTTCATCCAAGTGATGCGAAACAATGATAACGCAATTATGTGCAATTTATTTACCACTCTGGATATCAGTATTTTTTATATTTTAGTGCTTCATCGTACTTCCGGGAGTCTTAGGTGCAGGTAAGTATGTTCTAAAGTACACTATGTAAGTAACATTTCACGAAAACCGATGCATATACTTACGAAGTATGTATTGTAGATTGAATCTCACATTCATTAAAATATTAAAAATAATCGCACAACATTATGTGGGATGAAATTTTGGTATTGTTCATGAATGGCCAGAAGACAGAGCAGAATAGCATAGCGAAGTTGATGTGTACTTTGAAACATTACGACACTTGAACTTCAAGGGCGTACAATTGGGAATTTCAAACAAAACATATCAATCATACTTCTAGGGAGCATGACTAGCTTTATTCATGTTTCATTTCGATCTGCAATTTTGGACACATATTATAACGGTTTAAATTTGGAAAAGTTAGTTATTATTTCAAAAGGTATAGAGGAAAAATAAATTCTCATCGTTGTTGCCATTGGTTACTGAGGAGAAAAATTAGTTGCAAGAAATCACTGTTTAATTGTGAGTTTGCCTACCAATATGTTGATATATTCTAAATATTCATATATAATACCACAAGAGCTTCAAAATTATCGGGTATTTCCCGATAGGTTCGTTGCAAACAAATGAAGGAGTCAAGTTTTTCAGGTTAAAAAATCACGAGCGAGAAGCGCGAGTGATTTTTCCTGAAAAACTTGACGACTTTATTTGTTTGCAGGGAACCTTGAGGGAAATGCCAGATAATTTTGAAGCTCGTGTGGTATTCGGGGGATTATTTTTCCGTCCCAAATGAACATTTCCTTTGACTTTTTTATCAATGGTGGACAGAATTCAACCTGTCAGTTTGAAGTGTGGTTAATTTGCTTTGACTTTTTTATCGATGGTGGACAGAATTCAACCTGTCAGTTTGAAGTGTGGTTAATTTGACTGGATCATGTTTTGTTTTTTATATATAGCAACTACCAGAGAAAGTTTCAAAAAATTATCAGTATAATACCATGTAGGTTGTACCACGTGACGTCGAATGGTGCAATTCTATTGGTCGATATTTGGGACGGAAAAATAATCACTGTAATTCAAAAGTTTTTATGATATGGGAAAAACTGTTGATAACAATTCATTTTCAAGTTCAAGTTGGGCGTTAAATTTAGCTTTAAAAAAGATGAAAATTGGTCTACTCCGACGGAGAGAACGTGCCTTTCGCTAAAATTGATATTTCTCCAAAATAATCGCTTAAAATAGGCTTATTTGTTTGCATTTCAAAAAATTTTATGAATGAATGTGGTTTCTACTCGATTTTATTTAAACGTTCTGTTGTAACTTTTAGTCTTTGCCATTCTTCTAATACCTACATTTCTGGAATACTAATTTTTTTTAACTTCGTCAAGTTTTATCATGCTACTAATTTTTAATTCCTAATTATTGACCAAAAATGTTTCTTTTAAGAAAATGAGAATCAAACTTTTGTTGTTTGATGAAGCAAATACAATATATCGCCAAGCATTTAGAATAGAAATGTTTTCAACTCGACTTTTTTTGTACTAAAATGGTTCCAAAGTCACAAATCAAAATATCATCAAACTACTTCACGTATCTAACCCAAGTTTTTACGGAAGAAATTTATTATTATACAAAAAAAAACGGTTTCAATAGAACATTCAAATTTGAGACACATGTGTAAAATCTGAATAGAAACAACTTTTCTTAGTAAAAATTCTAAAATTTAAGCAAATAGACCTATTGTAAGGAATTATTTCGAAAAAATTTCTCATCTTTTTTGAATGAATCTTAACATCCAAGTAGAATTTCAGAATAAATTGTTTTGATCATATGACAACTTTTTGAAGGACACTTTATATTGTATATTGGTATCAATTAAACATATAAATTTGAACAATGTAACTTAATTTTCCTGAATGGTCCTATAAATTTCATCCACCACATTTTCGACACTATTTCAAGACATCAATTTGATATCTCAATAGGTTACGAATTCATGCTCTATACAACCTTCGCGTCTGACTGGCTTGAAAATTTTGAAAGGTTATAACATACCAATTTAAACTATATCTGTCTGAAATGTGTCAAGTTCGATTGATGCTGAGGGATGAAAACAACTACTAAATAACTTAAATACTATTTTCATCTCCGCAGAACCGTAGGAAAGCTCAATGTGAACAATTGGTGGGAGGCAACTGATCAATTATGGTCATACTTCGTATTTCAAGTAGTTATTATTACCTACTAAATTAATTCTCGATAAATGGTCAAAGTTAGGTTAGATTGGAAATTTTATAGAAAACATTGGACAATTTCTGGAATACCTAAGCAATTTAATCGGTTTTTTGGTAAATAACTCCTTGTTACAATAATAAAGTATTAGCTAAAAAATGTACCTTTATTGAGGTAGGCAACGTCAGTAATCCATGAACCTAAGCTCATCGAAATAATGTGATGTAAAATGTGAATGTGAAGGTAATTAATACCCAACTCATAGTTTGGTAATTTGTGATTCGTATATGTTGAATACCATTAGGAAAATTCGTATAGAAAATACACAAATGAATATCGGCTGAAATAAGTATTGCCATTCACGGTCATACGTTATTTTAGAAAGTGATATATTATCTTTTATAATATCCCTACATCTATAACATACTTTCTTCAACTTGTGTTGTGTTTGTTCTACTCCGAGTCATGGACTTAGTGACTACTGACAAAGTACTATGAGGTAAACAGTTATTTATTCATTTGAATTCGTCTGAAGTTTCTCTCTCACCTACCAAGACATGGAGAATGAATTTTTCATCTTTAAAATCTGTTGTTCGATTGATGCTACTACATCTCACATTGGATTTGAAAAGCCATATTATTTGATATAAGTATTTTGTTCAATCATGAAACTTCTGAGATCAGTATTCTTCACTGATAGGGAATAGCCATATACTATTTGGATAATGTTATTACATCGTATGTGACGCGTTCAGATGTTTCATGGTATTCGAAAGAGTTTTGTGTTTTCATACTCTTTTGATGTTTTAATAGGGTTCCTCGATAAGTATAAGAGATACCAAGAAATGAACCCGAGTCCCAGATCTTTTTTTTGAGAAAGTGTCAATGGTGAAATCAAAAATTGGCTATCGTTTTTCGTTTTCTAATTATTTGAGAAAACTCAATTTTTCGAGTTTACAGGTTTTTCATGTATAATCTCAGTTACTTATGGAATCGAAAAAAAAAGTATTTCTACATTCTTTAAGCACTTTTACAAACGAAATGCAAGTGGCGTAGTTACTTTACCAAAAAAAGTACAAAATTCGAGTTATGACAAACATTTGTATTTATTATATTGGGTCGATTTTCGGAAATATTGTATTTATTCAATAATTCTTAAAATTCCTTCACTCCAAATAGTAGGCTTTTGTCATTTAGAAAATGCTTAATTGAACAATCTAACATTGCATTGTTCTACAATTTTATAGATTTTAAAACAATTAAATGTTGATTCTAAGATCGGTTGTTCATGTTTTTCAGCAAGTGTAATCTAACTTAGGAAAAGTGAGAAACGCTTATCATGTTATGAAACGTTTATTTTGAATTGCAATTATTCTGAAAGTGCATATAAAATATATTTTACTTTTGACCCAGGAAAAGACAAACTGACAAACTGTTAAATACATTTTTATAAGATTGAACAAAAAATTTTACAATATTGCCACGATTCCGTTGTTACCAAATTCAATTATTAAAAAAAAAAACTCGAAAGCAAATTTTTGATTTCACCATTGATATTTTCCTCAAAAAAGAGATCAAGGATGGGGTTAATTTTTTGGTATCTCTTATATTTATCGGTATTCCGTATTAAAACAACGAAATTTAGCCGCCCTGTAGTGAAAAATGATTTTGACTATTCCTCGAAAGAGGAAATAAAAAACTATTAGTGACTAATTATAGTATATCTGACATGTTTTGTGTTACTACATTGTATTGAAGTTCTATAAATATGAATGTAGACCTCAATATAGATGCTCGGCTATTAGTCCAGGCAACGAACCATAAGAAAAAAAATATAGTAAGCTAGAATTCCAAATTTTTTTTTACATTTTGCTCCTAATACCCCATAGATCATTCATGCTCAGAGGAGCATTCTTATAAAAACAGTCCAAAATTGATGAACTAAGAGCCGAAAATGACACCTAGTATGTTTTTTTGGGTCGCTGATCACGTTCCGCATTTAGTTTTCTCGGAAAACTCCCTCCAGATGGAAAATTTGGAAAATTTATATATAATATATAATTTATAATTTTGTTGCAAAAATGACATCTAGCAGGTTTTTTGGGTCGCTGATCACGATTCCGCTGTTATTTTTCCCAAAAAACTCTCTCTACATGGAAAATTTGAGATCTTCCTGAGAAGTTTGTGAATAATAAAGTACCTATAATTTTGTTGCAAAAATGACGTATAGTAGGTTTTTTGGGTCGCTGATCACGATTCCGCTGTTATTTTTCCCAAACAACTCTCTCCACATGGAAAATTTGAGATCTTCCTAAGAAGTTTGTGAATAATAAAGTATAATTTTGTTGCAAAAATGACCTCTAGTAGGTTTTTTGGGTTGCTGATCACGATTACGCTGTTGTTTTTCCACAAAAACTCTCCAGATGGAAAATTCGGGAAATTTGACATTTTCCTGAGACTTTGTGAATAATAAAGTATAATTTTGTTGCAAAATCATCTATAATAACTTTCCATCATTTAAAGTAATGCTTCTTCTGTTATAGATGGGTTCAAAAAGCTTTGGTTCAAGCTACCTATTGGCACGATCCTCTAAATGAACAAGAAGACGTGAATTACAGTACATTTTTGTCAGACATCAACAACGAGGTAAACTTGAACGAAGATTACGTGAAGAATATTCAGAATTTGGACAACTTCGTTCTGGTGAAATTTGAGAACGACACAATTGTGCAGCCCGTGGAAACCGAATGGTTCGGATTTTATACACCAGGTCAATCGACAGAAATCAGCAATTTGCAGTCAACTTCAGTATATGTAAGGTTCAAATATAAACTTTGATTAGCTTCTCTTCTAGAATAATGGGGACAGATGAAGAAAAATTGAGCAAGCTGGAATATTCATGAAAATTATTATTCAAATAATCATTATATTATATTTAAATTCTTGAGAAATAGGTCACACTAACACATATGCTTATTATTTTTGTTTTTCCGTACGTTTCGGTCTCGACCTTCATCAGAAGACGTATTATGTCAAAAACGGGATTTCTCAAAACTATCAACACAAAGCGGCCTTATCGCACCAATTTCAATTTAAAATGCCCACGTCTCCGAAACGAATAGAAACACGAATAATCCCATAAGTACGCTAATAAAACGTATATTGTACAAATTTTCATCTACATTGAAATGAACGGTGGGTTATTATAATTTAAATTTGTCATATTTATTGGGCCGACCAGAACATTGAAACTAATAATTGAGATGACGGTTCTAAAAATTGGGTTGAAACGCTTCGTTTCCTTGGTAACGACAATATTGCTGTTTTGATTGATTGAAAAGCAGTGAGATAAGAAAAACGCAAAGTGAGTGCGATAAGAAGTTCTTATCTCACGGATGTAGATAATTTTTTTACGGTTTAAAATCACATAGCTTATTTAAATTGTTTGTTTGAATGAGAAGTAAGTTACCATCGCGTCCTAATCGTCATGAACGGAAATTTCACAGGAGTAGTTGGATCTGCTGGTTATATTGAGATCGGTAGTTGGCATCTTTTATACATACTATTGAATATGTTGTATTATGTATATGTGAAGAAGAAAGATGTTTCAAATTAGCAATCCTCTCCAAAATACGGAAATTCTGTCAAACATTTAACCTAATATAAGTTTTCGTTGGGTAGATGTTTCTGGATACAATATTATGTAATACATCCTTGAGCTCCTAGTACATCGATTGCTCTTCAAAGTATCAGTGTGTGTGCTGAGATATTTGTTCGGGTCAGTTTCATCATGGCGGCCGCCAACACTACGCTCCTGAACTGTATAGTCCCTGACTGACTTATCCGATATGACTGACCCATGCTAATTAGTGAATTATTCCTGATGTTGGCGCTCTACTCACTATACAGAGAATAGGGAAGGTACAGTCCATGTACTAAAAGGTCTATGATGAAATAACTATAATTGATCGAAATTAGGCTGTCCGAAGATTATGTGGAAAGGAAAATAACAAGCTGCATGTCATATTTTAGACAGATACAGTTCGAATTCTTATATTTTAACATTTCAATATTTATAGGCCAGAGTCAGAGGAGCAGGTTGTCTCGAACCTTATTCAGATTACAAATGATATCTTGGAGTAGTGTTGAAGACCTGTTGGTTGAAAGTAATTGAAACAATCAGGAGGGTACAGTTTCGCAGTCCAAATTTGATATCGCTATCTGTTTAATTGAGGCCATTAGTAATTGACAATATATTCAAAGGAATAATCAACACATTGGTAGGAACATTCAGAAAATTGTACAATCGTTTCCTCCATAACTAATTTTTCGGCACCATGTCGCTGTTTTTTTATAAACAAAGGGATCTTATAAAATGAGTTTCATTAAGAATCATAAAAGGTCTGTGAAATGCTAATTAACTGATATTTCCAGCCAGATCAGACTTAATAGATAGGCGAGTTCCAGTGGCATAACTATCTTTTCCGGGGCCCCGAAGCAGAGTCTCAATAGAGCCCCAAATTTTTCCCAAGCAAAAAAAGAAGAGAACTACCAACACATTTTTATTTACAATCATCTGTTACTATTTACGCATGAACAAAAAATACGGAAAGATTTAGTTTTGTTAGGTGAAATGTTCCGGGGGGCTCCACGCAAATGCACCGGCTGGACCGACGTAGATACGCAGCTGGTGAGTTCTCAAACTTATTTCACAACGAAAACCTACAAGGTGTAAGTGGATTTTCATGAAATAATTTGCAACAAACGATCTGTCAAATATTAATTAACAAAAATTAGCACACATGTTTTTCCCAAATATGATTATAATATAATATAATAATATAATAGTATAAATTGAGTGAACTTCAAGCAGGTATACTGAGAAGTGAATTAATTTTTCATCAAATTAAAAAAAACTCACATAATTGCATCTAAGGTTCGCGGAAGTGTAATGAAGTACTCAAGTGCAAAGAATACTGACATCAGAGTGGTAATAAAATGGTACATAATTGCGTTATTATTGTCAATAAATTACAAGGAGATGAAGATAGTAATCTTCTTTCCCTCTATAACAATGGAGTTGTGGGTGCGTCTACTTCATCTAAAAATAGAAGTAATTATTAATAGCCATGTAACGATGTATTGATTCGAGATATATGAGAGGTTATTCGAAAAAAGTATTGAATAGAAGCTAATAATAACCTTTTATCTATAGTTTAGATAATTCTCCTTCGACGCGGTTTTGCTCGCCACATATAATAATGTGTATGAAATAGCCTTAATTAGCACGGCTGGGCCGGGTAATGCAATCATGTACACTTAATAATAAAATTATACACTTTACAACTCTGACACCATTTGCGCGCGTCGTGTTAGTTGCAATTAATAAATAATCTCATTGAAACGAATGGTAGGAAGTTATTTTTATTATACATTAAATGTCAGAGAATATATTAAAATATATTATTATATATCTCTTGCGAGCAGAATATTTCGCAATTTCTAGCAGGAAAGCCGTGAAATGCTAACCGTCAGACAACACAGGATTTATTTTCACTCCACCTGTCTCCTACGAGATAAAAACAACGTTTTACTTTTTTCACCTGACAAACGCATACAGTCAGATCCGTATAAAGTAGATTATGTGACTGTGTTACTTATATGTTCACATTTTTGGGGTGTCAAAGGACGAGTCAGATCGCGTCTAATATAGTTGGGAGTTATTGGATTCATTACTTCCCTGATAATACCAGTCAAATAATGTTCTCAAATAATAATTCAGTGAGGTAACATGTCAACAGAACATTATAAAATTAATAACAATCAAATCTACTCATTGAACTACAACAAAATTAGATAACGTGAATACATATTTTCGCAACTGAATCATCATCTTCAGTAGTTCCGGATTGGTGGACTGCGTAGTCTTGTTCGGACATTCTCTAAAAATCACCTGTGGAAGTATCCGAAAGATGCGGAGTAGATTTTGACTGATCTGATGATGTTGATAACTAGAAAATATGATTCCTAAATCTTATTATGAATCGGGAGTTTATTTCGTTCAATTTTAATTTCATATCGATGTAATGTTATATTAAATTGAATCAAGTTCGGATAAAAATGTAACGCAATGACTCATAGCCCATAAATTTCAGAGATTCTCGAAACTGGAAAAAAAATTATGAGCCATATATAGGTATGTTATCTTGTAGAATTATGTTGCAAAGCGCTGATTACGATATTAATGTGCAAGTTGATGCGCAAGATACCGCGTGAGGCTTCAAAATCCTTGAGATGCATAGATTACGAGTTATAAATGAAATTCAATTCTCAATAAGTGAGATAATTTATATTCACTCCCTTCTTCGCCGAAACATACAAAAACTATCATTTCACGCTGATAAAATGGAAATATAGTTATAGTCCAGGAAATAAAGGTTTTGAAAAGAAAAATTTGAGGTAAAAGGCCGATTTTGATGTGTGAGGGCTCATTCGATTCGTTTTGACCTCTAGATCAGAATCTGCCACAGCTACATAAGGGGAAATTTGTCCTATTGTTAATAAGCAATAAATAATGGCCAATGAATGGCATGTTTTTGACATAATAAAAAAAAAATGACAACGCTATTTTCCATCAATTTTTAGCGTGTAAACTAGAAAATTACAGTTATTTGATCAATAAACAATGTAAATTTAAGGTTTATAACAATTTGTTAGTTATCTATTTGTTAATAAACAACAAAATGAAAATTTTCAAAATAATCAAGATTAGATTTATTCTCAGGTAATTTGAGATCGCGGAATACGAATTCGATGTTATTTTTTATTGGCTGTTAATCTAATTAGTTGATTAACAATTTGTTAATTAACAAATTAACCCAAAAAATGGAAATTTTGAAAATAATCAAGACTATAGAGTCATTTTCAGGTAATTTGAGATCGCTGAATACGAATTCGACGTTATTTTTTGATTAAATGTTAATTTAATTAATTAATTGATAATTACTCAGTTACCGAATTAACAAAAAAATTCTATTATATTCGGGTCACTAAACATGAATTTAATGTTATTTTTTGAATTAAAGGTTAATTTAATCATTTTATTGATAATTACTCAGTTACCGAATTAACAAAAAAATTCAAAGTCTTAAAATAATCAAGATTGGAGTCAATTTAGTATTATTTAAGGCCGCTGAACACGAAATTGATGTTACTTTTTGAATCGAATGATAATTTAATTAATTGATTTGGCGAATCAACAAAAAATATTCAAAGTTTTAAAATAATCAAGATTACAGTCAATTTCGGATAATTTGAAGTAGTTAAATTTGAATCTAATGTGATTTTTCAATAAATTGTTCATATTATTAGTTGATTGATAGCATAGCCATGGTAACGGAGAGAAGTGCAGGGACGTATGAGCTGAATTCAGAACCAGTAATTCAACCAACAGGGCCGTAGCCGTAAAGGGGAGAGTGGTTTTTCATGTTATTGATAAAAAATAGTTTCCCAGCAATTTATTCGAAAAACAACATCAAATTCGTATTCAGCGACCTTAAATTATACGAAATTGACTCCAATCTTGACCATTTTGAGACTTTGAATTTTTTGTTAATTCGGTAACTAAGTAATTATTAATTATATAATTACATTAACATTCAATCTAAAAAATAACATCAAACTACTCAGCGACCTCAAATTACCTGAAAATGACTCTAGTCTTGATTATATTTTAAATTCCATTTTTTGGGTTAATTTGTTTATTAACAAATTGTTAATTAACTAATTAGATTAACAACCAATCAGAAAAATAACATCGAATTTGTATTCAGCGACCTCAAATTACCTGAAAATGAATCTAATCTTGATTATTTTTTAAATTTCCATTTTGTTGTTTATTAACAAATAGATAAGTGACAAATTGTTATAAACCTTAAATTCACATTGTTTATTGATCAAATAGCTGCAATTCTCTACTTTACCCGCTAAAAATTGATGGAAAATAGCGTTTTCAATTTTTTTTTATTATGTCAAAAACATGCCATTTATTGGCCATTATTTATTGTTTATTAACAATAGGACAAATTTCCTCCTATGTAGCTGTTGCAGATTCTGATCTAGAGGTCAAAACGAATCGAATGAGCCCTCACACATCAAAATCGGCCTTTTACCTCAAATTTTTCTAATTGGGGTCGATTTTGTACTTTATTTCCTGGACTATTATACTAAATATTCAATACAACAACTACATTTTTGTGGTCACATATCCAATCCCACGGAATGGAAAATCTATAAGTAGATTGAGAAGCAATATGTATTTGTTGAATCGATCAGGTATGTCATTTCCTCAATGCAGATAACAATATGTCAACATTATTTTACAAAAGTATGATATCTACAACATTATCACGAACGATGGGAATTACAGTTACAGATGTTTTATTCATGCTATATTATTAGTCATGCCAACAAACAACTCAGTATAGCAAATTTCAGGAATAACGTTGACCAATATGCATTCGATGGCAAGAGTAAAAGTTATCCTCTACTCTAGTTGAAATATTGTCAATATCAGAACAGACCATTGATTCCTTATGGAATGATTCTATAGAAGTAATTTATACATTAGAGATGTAGATTAAATTCTTCTAAATGGTCACTTTCGATAGAATATCATCGAGAAACTAAAGTCGTGACCATCATATATCAGAACTAGTTAAAGTTTGAATACATTTTAAGAATATTTGCATCGGTGCATTTTATTAATGACTAGTTTTTAAATACTTTCAAATGAAGTAAAACGTTGAAATGAAAGTTGATGCGAAAAAATTTTTGTATTTGAGTGCATGTCTGCCATTGGTGCTTCACACGATGTCTTGAGCAATCAGATTTTGTTCATACAAGCTAGGTAGAAAAAGTTCATTGGTAACGACTGCTTTTAAGACAAAACTGTCGAAGAGAAGTGGTAGAAACCATGATTCAGTTTTGATTTCTGTCTCTCAACTTTTTTTATCATTTCTTACATTATGGAACATTATAAATGAGAAATAATCACCATTATAAACTAAAACTGCTGTCACAAGTACTGAGTACCTTCCAGCTACCAAGCAGGAGTTTACTCTGATAATGGCTACTTGGTAGCTGAAAGGTCCTCAGTACTTTGACAGCATTTTTAGTGGATCAGGGTGTTTGTTTCTTATTTATAATATTAAGGTGTATCTATGTGTGAATTATTTTACAGTTTTATTACATTATGGAAGTTGAATGTTACATAGAAAAAAACGTCGGGGTAAAATTGCCCGTTGTTGTTGTTCTTTATCTTTGACTGGGATGTTGATCTTGCCTTAAATTTCAGATTGTCATCGTTCATTGGATGACAACATTTGCCAATTCAATGACGAATGTGAAATCATTGTCAAGAAACGTTGTGATCTGTTAAAACAAAAACAGAAATTTAAATGTTAAGTTATTTATCGATAGATTTAGGTAACCTCAGATAACCTAATTTACAAAATAGAATGGATGTAAATCAGGAAATAATTAGTTGAAAGACAAAAAAAAATTTTTCAAACAAACTGTACCAATCTTCAGAATATGTGACGTATAATCAAACCTTCGAGATGGTTTCTACTACTATTATATCCTTATTGGAAGAATACATAATATGACTAGCAGGAGAGAATTAATTTTAGCTGAAATCTGTTTTACATCATCTACCTTGCACTCAGATGACATGATTCAGTATTATTTTTCAATTTTATTTGTGAATAAAATTTTATATTCAATGAATTCTTGTAACCAGGAATTTACCATTATATTGTCCACGTCATTTTGCAAATTTTTAAAGGGTTGGATAAAGCAGTCCAAGATATAAAGCTTATAGAAATCACTGTTATAACTTTATAATACGTATACCTAAGTACATACTTATGGTTATCAATTTGGGAACAAATCACTTATGTTAGAACCTCAGTTTATACAAGAAATGTTACATCATGCAATAATATACCTGTAAATAATAAATTTAAATATAGAATTTATAACGGCAGAGGCATATAATTATATTAATTTCGCAAGTTATTGTGTAGGTTGCACTTAGATACTCTAGAATGATGTTGTTTTAATGTATAAACACTTTATAAAACTACAGATCATTCTCAAGTGAAGTTTGTTTAAACAGACGAAAATAATATCTACAGCATATGTTTGGTGTGTGTAATCGTGCGCAACACTTGAAGAATTTTCGGAATTCATTGTGCTTTATATAGGTTGCTTAAAAATATAACTTCTGTATAAATAACACGCTGCGATTCTAAACAAAAATCATTGCCGGATGAAATATTGCGCCTGGCGTGAAGTTACAATATTTAAAAAGCGTTACTAAAACTTCAATTTCTGTGTTATCTCATTATTATAGATTTCGCAGAACAACAATTGTATGTAGTATACCACTGGAATAATTGTAGTCATCCAACCTATTCGAAACATAAGCTAAGAGGATAAGATAGGAGGTTGATCGAGTTATAGCTCGACATTTGTACTATAAGTACGTTTTGAAGAGTTACAAGATCGATGATTACAAATTTAACCGTAGTCAATGTAACATTCAAACTATAAAAATAATTTCCTAAAGCATGATATTAAATAAATGCATATTCCAACAGCTGGGTTGATAACGAATAATTAACAATTGTAGCTAACTTGTAATTAGGTAGGTATGAAATCATTTTTCTGATAAACTTTCGGGGCTTGCTATTTGTGAATACAATAGAACGATAAAATACTGTAGTCCAGACAAATGGTAGGTTTTTTGGCTACATGAGCGTCGCCCTCGTATTTTTCAACCAAATTTTAACCAAGTATGAGTTTCGGTACAAGAAAACATGTGTCACTATTCCGGAAGTCGAGGGGGGTAGGATTAATATATATAGATAGGTATATATATATGATTTTTGTCACTACTCCAATTTCCAAATTTTCATCGCTGTTTTCCTCAGGAGGGTGAAAAGTCATATACAGGGTGAGTCAGTTTTTTGTAGACAAACTGCAACAGGAGATAGAACAAGTGTTTTTAAGAAGAAAAGTTCCTATAAACATATGTCGTAGAAGGCTTCGTTTTCGAGATACAGGGTTTTTAAATTGAAAAAAAAATTAAGTTTTTTGCGAATATCTCCGGAACCGTTTATCGCACAGGAAACAGCTTTTGTGAGTATTTTCTACTCATAGTAAGCTATGTTCTGTGCGGTGGAAAAAATTTTTTTAGTCATACTTGGTGAAGATTTTGAAGGGGTAGTGAGTGTTTTTCTCTTCAACTTCTACGCCACTGAAAGAAGTACGGTTTTGAGACAACCATTTTCTACACAAAAAAGGTACTCTTGGTCATAAGCTCTAAAGTTGACCGTTTAAATATGAAAAAAATAAAAATAGTACATTATATGTAAAGAGGTGAAAATTCGTGAATATATGGAAAAATATGTAATATTTTCGGGAAATTGTTGTTGATTTTCATTATATATGTTAGTTCTTATGCTGCACTATATCTGAAAAATTTCATTTTTCTCCTAAAACACTTATTTTCCATATAATAAGCATGTAATTCAAAAAAATATATATATATATATATATATATGACTTTTCACCCTCCTGAGGAGAACAGCGATGAAAATTTGGAAATCGGAATAGTGTATTCTTGTAGGAAATTGAACGCTGAACAACTTTTGTTTGAAACTTTTTTCGCCAAAGTACACCCTTTCGGAGCTACATTAATTTGTTCACAAAAATCGGACAAAAATCATATATATATATATATATATATATATATATATATATATATATATATATATATATATATCTATATATATTAATCCTACCCCCCCACGACTTCCGGAATAGTGACACATGTTTTCTTATACCGAAACTCATACTTGGTTAAAATTTGGTTGGATAATACGAGGGCGACTGTGAAAAACCTACCATTTGCCTGGACCACTGAGTGAACCTACATTTATGTAAATAGAATATACGTATTACCAAAAAAAATATGTGTCATAGTGAAATAAAACACAAATTGAAATTAACACGAACTGCAAAATGTAATTGCTGACAATTGTTTCAGCACACAGTGACATGTCCAAAATGAGTTATCAATTATCATTTCTAATTCCTTCACTATACGTAGTATACCAATAGCGTAAAGGAAGTTCTATTATTTTTTCTACAGATTTTCGCGGATATATCCGTTTAGGGCATTTCTGAATCGATCTACACTATTTTCGAGATCATGACTGTGAGTGCGTGCGTATGTGCGTATCTGTGTGTGTTTAAAACCAGCGACTATTGCGCATTTCCTATCATATGGTATAGATTGGAAATTGTGCGAATCTCCGAAATAATAAAACCAGGAGCTGTATTGTTTTTGACGAGGTAAGCCCGTTTCAAATGGTATGGTTGACATTCATCTTCAGTTTTTTTCCTTTTCGGCTCGGCCTTATATGTCCCTCTGGCCATTGGGACTACATGAACCATTCTAGGACAGTTCATTCCCATCTATTTAGGCCTTGACACCTTTGTGTGCCGATATAAGCGTCACCCTCTTGCTAGTTGCAAGGGCTTCTTATGCTCTGAAGCATGTAGACTTTAACTTCATCGAGAACCGTTATAGGGCTGCTTGGCTCTGTTAGTAGTACGATGGACAATATTCCAATATTAAGAATAATAGCTGTCCTTTATTTCCCTGCTTCATTCATGCCAGGGCTTGAATCGAGTCCCATAAGGGCACCACCCAGAGACCTTTCGGTCCCCCGAGTAACATCACTTTGATTTTTGAAGTTCATTGTGATCCTCGTTTCCTTTCAACCCTCAGCTCCACTCCATAATGATCTCTGCGTCCAAGTTTAATTTTTGAGAAGAGGGCTTCAATATCCAACCATCTTGGTCAGTGGCTTGCCATTTTAGAAGGTGTACCTCCTTCCATGAGATAAATATCCATTAGGTTTTTGTTTTTATATGAGCTGGACTATGAGTAATAAAGGGATAAGAGTAAAACTATATTTAATCACATTATATTATTACTGTTAGATTCACCAATAACATTATTTGAGGATCTTTAAGAGTCAGTCAGATGACAAAATTTGCCAATCGGGATAGGAAACGAGGTACTGTCAAATTAAATAGTCTTTACCTGGACGCACTTATAGGTAACCGCTAAAACAAAAAGGAAATTATTCCTTAGCTTTAATTTTTCATTGTGTGGTTTTGGAAATATGTTGCAGATGCACATTCACAAACTTTATATTACGAAATCTCTGTAACTTTATTTTCCATAACTGCAAAATACGTACCTACATGTTCTCTTGAAAAGCATGTTTGAGCAAGAGAACAAAAGATGATGATTCAGTTAATGTTGTTAGGCGAAAAATTGTAGTTTATCAAATAAATCTGTTCTTTGCCAAGACTTTCGATGGAATTCTCTGATTCCTCATTAAAATTCGTAAGCACCAGTCTATTTTGCATACATTATTTCCATAAAATAGAGAGGATTACCTACCCGTATTTGGAATATTTACAATAATTTTAACACAACAAACATATATTGATATATTTATATTATTATTATTGAAGTTATTAATCATGAATTTTTTGTGTATTTGGTGCAAATTCTTTTGGACAGATTAAAGGGAAAATTGATAAATCCATTCAGCTTCCATTTATAAATGTTATTATCGGTTAAAGATTTCACGATGTTGTATAACAAAATGCATCTTACTTTTTTAATATTCAAAGTTCCTGCAACTTCAGATTAGTGACTGAACTTACTAAATTGTTACGCCCTTGACTGACTATGATTCAGTGAGAAGGGTCTGATGTAACTATCAATTAATTAATTAATTTCGGGACCTACGGGCAGGGCATTCATTTCATACGCCACTCGACCTCTGACTCTCAAACTTAATTCGGTGGAATTTGTGATAACTATATGGGAGCTATATGTTCGATACGATCCAGTTTAAATTAATCTAAAGTTCAAAAATGAAATAGAGCATAGATCAAAATTTGAAAAACATAAATAAGATTGATTGTAATAAATGAGTTATCTAATATATTTTCCTACTTGTTATCCTATTCGGTGTAAGGTTGAATTTGGAATATAGCTCTGATAACCTGATGAATCGAAAAATGCATTTCATGTTTAAATAATAGCACAATTAACGTCGGTAAAGTTAGCAGGGACATTCAGCAGAGCTCAATGGGGAAATATCTTAATTAACGGATTTTCATTGACTAATAAAATGCCCAAACTATTTTGTTTTCCTTTTGATTCGCCGATAAAATACAGTAATTATGATATTATATCTGTTATCGAATTCTACTTAAATGACCCTGCTCTCTGAGAACTTTTGCCAGTATTACGGTGAAACTAGCAGAAACTAGCAGACGCCTGAATAATACTGTATTCGAAAAAAAAATTGTTGGACATTTTTTTTGGCAGATGAAAAGCTAGTTTCAAAAGAAATAAAATATTGTACTGGAAAAAAATTTTGTGGGCATTTAATTAGCCGATAAAAGCCATTAATTATGATTCTGCTGAAATATTCCTACTAACTTTCCTGACTTGCTCATTCAGCATTTACTTAAAAATATGGAAAATAGAGTGTTCAAGGTTAATGTCAGTTACCTTATACATAGATAGAACATTCATCTAACCCAATTGTAGCTTCCCATACGATTATACTTTTTTATTTGAAGTGTGTTCAAAAAGGACAAACTACCTGTACTGAAATTAAGAAATGTTTCGTGCTTTTTACTTGTCTCACTATACGTAATATATAGTGTAAGGAAAGTGTTGAAATCGGGCCAAAAAATTTATTCCGGATTTTCGCAGATATATGCGTTTTGGCCATTTCTGAATCGATCTTGATTATTTTTGACATGATGTCTGTGTGTGAGTGCGTAATCCACTGTGGCGACGATTCGGCCATTCCTATTGGTCGTATGGATTTGAAATGTTGCAGATCGCTTCAAAGTAGTGAAAATACCAGTTATAAATTGTTTTTGGGTGCGGTAGCCCCGTTTCGAGTGGTTTTTTTGACATCCATCTTCACTTTTTCAAATGGAATTATAATATTTTATTCAACTATAATGACAATCATGTTTTTCTGTTCATAAATATGTATCACGAGTATATACCTATTGAACCTGCACAAGTGTTCGATATTCTTATATTGAGATTCAAGTGACACCGATGTGAAGTCGCAGTCTATTTTATGTGATTACCCTACCGCTAATTTGATAATGTGTTGTGACAGCAAGTGTCACTGTAAGACAGGTTATATTATAGTGTGACAAATTTTGAATGTAAACCTAACATCAGGTGTCAGTATAGAACATAGTTGTGAAATACATAATGTAGACCATTAATATAAACTTTCAATGCAACATAGAATATAACGTCTTTGATTAGCGGTTTCTATTTCATTTCCAATATATTTTATGTTCCTACAATCATTTACATTTGACACGCAGGGATGTCCGAAATATACTTGCTAACAAAAGTGAGGGACGTCACATGATCAATTGATCACAGTTCATTTTAAGTTTGTAGATATGGCTGTTTGAATTATTGTAATCTAATTATTGCAACGATGGTGAAAACCGTTATTTCGTGATAATTCATCATATTAATATAATTAATAAGTTGTTTCACTGGTATTATAGACACACTTACATAACTAAATACTTTCGAGAATAAACGTGTCATCTTCAAAACGTAACAAATGTATACATAAGTGATAAAACACAAAGTAATAAGTGTTTTATTATATTAATAATATTTATTCAATGTGTAAACAGTAATCAAAAATATTACTTCATACTTGTATCAAGTCTATGTATGTATCTTTGTAGATAACTCAATATTAGAAATGGAAGATCGTATCAATTTAATTCTTTCTGCGCATATCCATATGGCTTGGTTTAGGTATTTGTTCCACATTTCGTGTTCGAAGAACTAATAGTTAAGACCGTATGAGTACCAGAGCACTTTAAAGAATTTAAAATCTCAGATTAAAAATTGTACAGAACAACGTGTTCAATCGATCTAGATTGTTAAGAATTTTACTCTCAAGTGTTTATAAGCCCATAAAGCAATTTCAGGTGGATTGATCGTAAAATTGTGAACATGGCGTAATAATCCGCAACATAAACTCTGATACATCATAAAGTTAATCATATAATTTACTTTTAAAATTAAATCTGATAATAGTTATAGGTTCATTGAATTAAATCAGCAGTCTACGCCGAGTAGGTGGGCTGTTTGCTGGAATATATGCTAATCTTGAATTAATCTACATTAAAGATTCTATCAATCCTATAAAACATCAGTTTGGATGAATCACATTTGAAATTATGTTGAATAACTCACACATGCCCACATCTCATCTTATGGTGACGAGAATCACATTATATATCGTGTTACCAATATAAACCAATAAATAGTTATTTTTGAATTATCTGCGTGAAATGAGTATTTGGATAATGGCACCCGAATGTGTCATTAAAACACGAGTACCACAAACGAAATACAAACAACATTTTTCATACAAATGTAACTTTCAATTAATCGACTAAGCCGTGTTATAAATGAATACAAATTAACACACAGCATTAGTTGACTTGCTCTGTCATTACTATACGAAGGGCAAACCGCAGGCTGAAATTTGTGCACAAACTTCCACTTCCTAAAGGACGTCCGCGTTCACTAACTTCCACAAACTTTCACACAACTTCAACTAACTTCCAAGAACGTCCTTTGACTTACACGGATTTCGCGAGGCACTATGTTGGTGGACAAATGTCTTGAGAGATTATATTAGTCTAGGTACTCTTATGTAAAAAATTATACATACTTTAAAAAATGTATAAACCAAAAATCAACAATTTAGATACATTTTAGGTGCAATAACAAACTAATACAACATAATTATTTCTTAATTATCTCTCATTTACACGAAATAAAAATTCTATTTAGATTTTTTCAAGGTGCTTGGCTGAAATTTCTGCTCAAACTTTCCCTTCCTGAAGGACTTCCGTGTCCACTAACTTCCACAAACTTTCACACAACTTGAACCTCGACTTGAACTAACTTCCACGAACATCCATTGATTTAAACGGATTTCGCGAGGCATTATCTTGGTGGACAAATGTCTCAAGAGAATATATTAGTCTAGGTACTCTTTGCAAAAAATTATACATAAAATAAAAAATTTATAAACTAAAAACCAACAATTTAGATACTAGGTGCAATAACTAACACAACATAATTATTTCTTAATTATCTCTCTTTTACATAAAATTACATTTCTATTTAGATTGCTTTAAGTGCTTATACCCCTTCATTATGTTAAGTCTATCAGTTCTTCATATCTGAAGTGGATTGCAGCCCAATGATGTTCATTGGAACATTAAAATATATATTTACATTAACTGTATATTCATCGTCCCTTTTAGTTAGTAAAAGCTTCCTAAATTTTCTTTCAATGATTTTTACTGCGAAATTATTTTGAGGCAAACTATTTATAATGCGCCCTGTATACATCATTGAATTATAGAAAACAGCATGATACAGTTCCTATTATACACTATTAACACCAGGTGGATTATGAACTGCATCTTCTTCTTCGGAGGTAAAACATCCGACATCAGTAGAATCATCATATACAACCTCTCTTTCTGATTCTGATGAGTCCTCTGTTGACATTTCCTCGGACACCTGTTCATTTAATTCTTTTGGAAGAGAATCGCATTTACGGATGCGTGCATGAGTGAACAGAAACTTTCACGCTCTTCCAGTGACTTGCACTAACTTCCACCGATTTCCACCAACTTCCACTGCCTTGCTTTAACTTTCAGTGACTTCTAAGAACTTCCGCGAACTTCCATGTTCTTGTACATCAAACTTTCACTGCGGTTTGCCCCTCGTTACTACAGAAACGGTTTGTTGCAGTGAAAAAGGTCACGTATCGACAGAGATGGAAAATTTGTTTTAACAGCTGTACAAAAAATAAATATCTGATGAAGAAGGAGAAAGCTGAAACGGGTCTAGTCAAATTGTGTTTCATTGATATGTAAAATTGATAATTGTTGAAACTCCTCCATTTTAAGTGAATACTACTATGGATTTATATAATCGAGCTCTTTATATAATGAATCGATCACTAACTTGTATGACTTTTATTAGCGCCAATTTCGCTTCTGAGGGACAAATAAAAAAAATATCGTTGTAGAACCAAAGAATATATTGTAAATCATTTAGAAACACGTAATGAAAGATGTATAATACGGATTAAACTCTATGTTAAATTGAATTTAGGTATTTCACAACTCTATGTTGTATACTTACACCAACTGTCAGGTTGACTTCCAAAATTATTGACACTATGATATAACCTTGTTTTATAGCAATACCTGCTGTCACATGAACTATCAAAATTAGTGACACTATATAACCTCACTTGATTCGGTAACCTCCTGTTGGAGGTTACATATGGTGTAAATATGAAAGCAAGTTTTAACTTTGAATAATCCATCAACATAGTATGTTTGAACCTAAATATGAACTCAAAATGATTTAGTGATGTGTAATATAACAGATTGTGTTAATAGTGAATGAATCGATCGACGGATTTTTGAGATATATCTGGAAAAATTGTGTATCGAAATAGCTCCTCAAGAGCTAACCTAGGAAATTAAAATGGAAGAAATTGTGCTGGCCAATTATCAAAGTGTAAAGGTCAAAATATTATTAAGAAGAAGAAGAAGAAGATAACCTCACTTCCATGATTCCACAGAACATTGAACTATACTGTATAAAGTACAGTTCAATACCATAAGCACATAAAATAAACTGAGACGTCACATGGATGCGTTCATCGAATCATGAAAAATTTCGGACACTTCTGCAGGTAAAAAATATGCGTATGATATATTCAAGATCTTAAAAAGACCGTTGTGATTGTGGTTCAATAAAATACTAGAATTTCAGTTGAAAAACAGAAGATGGATGTCAGAGATACCACTTTAACGGAGCTTACGCTCCCAATAAAAATAAAGATCTCATTTTCAACAATTTGAAGCGATTCGCAAAATTTCAAATCCGTACGGCCAATAGGAACGGCGCAATCGTCTCCACCCTGACGCACATACACATATACCAACCCACACATAGACATCATCTCAAAAATAGTAAGATCGATTCAGAAAGACTTTGTGTCGAATGAACTTCCAAATTCAGGCATGGATCGACACCAAATTTGCAGATCGATACTTGGGGTACTGGTCCAGGTTTCAGGGTGGAAAAACTACCCCACCCTAAGGGTTCTAGGGTTGGAATCAATAACCATCGATATTAGTGGCACTGCTGATACCATTCAAATATTCAAAATCAAACCTAGGGGTGAAGTGGGAAGGAGACGATAGGTAAAAATAATCGACCGATATTACTTTTAATTCCATGTTTTTGGGAATGCTAAGTTGGATAGTGACACTCCTGATGCCGTTTAAGTTCATCTCAAGCCCTAGTGCTGGATTGCTCGTAGGGGTAACAAGTGTCATTAATGAGATAAGTAACCGAGATTAATGTCGATTCTATATTTCTCGGGGTAGCAAAAATGAATAGTGACACTTCGCATGATATTCAACTTCAAGTTCCTTATGCATGCTAGGGGTGGAATGCAGTAAAAATAATCGAAAATTACCGAGATTACTGTCGATTCTATAGATTTTGGGGATCCTGAGATGAATAGTGGCTAATCAAGTCTAAGTTCAGCCGTAGGGATGCTGGGATGAGGTACCGGGCACCGCGGGGTAATCAGCCATTATAAACTAGCTCAGAAGTCAAACAAAATAGAATTGCGAGAGACAATGAAACAGGTCGAAAAACACTAATAATCGAAACTATTTTTGCAATTTATCTTAAAGTAAAAACTTTCGAAATGATGGAGCGGGGTTAATATTATTTTATTGCTTTTTTTGTACCAAAGAATACATATAGGGTTGCCATGAACTCAGTCATCTTAAATTACCATATCCTCAGTCGATACAATGCATTAACTTGCACATCAGAGTTTACCACACATCAACCTGCAATTTTGAAAGTTGTATCAATCACCGAATTAGAGAGTCTAGAATAATTGCAGGATCATTTAGATAACAATTAGGTAATCCCTTCATAATACGATCCTACACCACAATCACGAATGGAAAACTCTGAATAGTTTAAGAAATAAGGAAAAGGAAAGCAGACATTCAGGTGAGACGAAAGCTCGTGCGAAAGCGATTCCAGTACGGTATTGAAGAGGAGCAGTTTTAATAAGTGAAAATCTAAAAAAGTTCGGCATATAAACCGCTTTTTTTTTGGAAATTCCCAGTGAATAAAATTAACAAGATCAATCAGCGCATAAGTTTATGCAAACTGGTGTAGTATGATATAAAATTCATATAAAATAAGAGTATGCGAATAATCATAATATTCAGAATATTATCCATAGTAGTTCAATGCGTTCATAACTGGATAACGTCCGGAAGCACCTACGGTCTATTTTTTTTTGCAGTGTTCAAGGTCTACTCAAAATCGCAACTGTATCTAATCTAGGTTTCTGTGAGTAAATCTTATGTTCTTTCATTATATTTGGATATATAGGGTCGGTATTTATGTATGGAAACGGTCAAATATCTCTAGAACGGTTTGAGATATCTTAATGAAATTTTCTACACAAACATTAGGGAATGTTTCACACTATTAGGGTATATTTTCATACACAAAATTTCATACATCTCCTATGTTCGTTGTTTCATTAAAATATCTTAAGCCGTAATAATTAAATTTTGACGATTACTACATTTTATCACGGATATATATATATATATATATATATATATATATATATATATATATATATATATATATATATATATATATATATATATTATATAAACAATCGAATGCTCTGAATTTTTGAATTGATACCTTCCAAGATCAATGTAACAACACGGGAATCTAAGGTCACCAATTCATCCACACATATTTTTTTTAACAACATCCAAAATATTGACTATTTATCAGGCAGGGCCCTTATGTAAAAAGGAAACCGTGAAGAACATGACAAATACAATATTTATTCAAGGCTTTTCCATATGAGGGCAAAATAAAATTACATTGACTCATGTTAAGTTAACTACATCATAGATACCTTTTGGATCTGAGATGGACTTGATCATGAATTGCGTAAAGATTCTATCATTGTTACCTAATTTAGAGACAGCACATGTTCATAAAACGGTTTCATTCTTCAATATAAATTATATATTATAAAACGTTCCGAAATTACTATGAAATCAAATTTATTAAGAATAAACAAAAAGAATATCATCAACGTCCATTGAGAAAAATGATATGACTATTAACAAGAAGCCATAAATACCAAATAATTTATGAGATAAGATAGAGAACAGGAAGAAGAAGGTCTTAGATAATGTTATTTCAAATTGTATATTTTGTACGTGTATTAATTGATTAAAATTGGAGAATACTGTTATATATTGTTTATAGCATTTCGTTCCAAAAACCTCTAACATCCAATTATTCGTACTATTACAGTTAAAATTCCGAGTAAATGAATCTTAGGAAATTTTTTGCAAATTCTAACTGATTTATCCAAAGTGGGTATGTGGTACCGTGAATCTAACATTTTGTTAAACACAAAATAAATTGAAAAACTTGAATAATCAATAATTTGAACAAGATTGAAGTCAGCCATTATATAAATGGGGTATTAGTAATGAAGACTTGCAAATTAGAAAGTTGTTACAAAATTCATTTCAAACGTGAAATAGTCGGATAGTACATACCTACATAGGTACATTCACCTTTTTCAAGAGAGAAATATTATTAATAATTTTCATTTTAGCAGTTTTGCATACCATATAAAATAGAGTAAAAATAATAGGAACGATTGCGACGGATGGAATAAGAATTGTTACTAGTTGTTACTAACACTAATGGATCAAAACTAATTGAGACTGATGATTTTGAACAAAAACTACTGGTTCTGATATGAGCGTCAAAACTGCAGCCACAATTATTATTATTCCAATAAGATGTTAGTATAGCGAACAAAAATTTCGTATTCTCGTTGAGTGAATTGGTCCATGGAATATTGGAATAATATTAGTAAAACCAATTTCATAGTTTCAATTTTAAAATGCAGTAATTCAGTACAAAATTTATATTATGAACTATTTAAATAGCAGTGTAACATTGATGATTATTCTGATGATTCACATTCGACATGGATGTACTTTTCTCGAATGTTCACTGCTGATGTCACCGCTTTCATAATATGATGTAATGGCTAACTTAGAACTGATTGGAAAGGTGAACGAAATGTGGGCAAATATTTATTTGATTAGCGGTTTGTAAAAATAGCGACGTAATTAAAATATTGCATCGAATTTAAAAGCAATAATACAATCACCAGATAATTCAATATTGAAAATGTGCAAGTCACAATTGTTTTCCGAATGATTTTAAATCCTCAATGAATTAATATTATAAGAGGTCAAAAAATATTGCGAACTTTCGTTTCAAAGGAATTGCTCAAATACCTTCAAATATAAAACATTTCTTTTGATAAGTATAAAAATAACTGTGTATCACTAAATTCCTTATCTTCACCTTGTTTATTTTCCAACTTCTCTCTGATAAATATTTGATTCTATTATAAATTGTTGTAAATTATTTAGTCATAACAGAGGGATATTGAAAAAAATTAGTATACCTACATTATAATTTCAAGAATAAAACTTCTGTACCAAGAAGTATTGAATAATAAATATGATTATGAACTTACATCCTCCAGAATCAGAAAAATATTTGAATTCAATTGATTCCTAGTCTATTATATTTAATTGTAAGGATATGGAACCCTAAGAATGAACCCAAGATATCTAAATTGTCTAGTTTTGTTCAGAAATTAGCGAATTCCATGTTTTACTGATTTAAGATCTATATAATAAATTAACACAAAATTCCCAAATGCAAGAATACCATATCTCCATATCACAACACCATTAGCCAATGACTTATGTAGTGAATGAGTTATGATTTAATATCAACATGAATTAAAGTTATACAATTTCGATACAAAATTCCCCTTAGAAACTATAGAACATACGGGTAAAATACTAATGCTGGAATATAAACTATTTCAAATATCGTCTTTTATTTTATCACTATTACAGTGTGTGCGAATTATATAAATTAGTGAATATAATTTTAATATAGGGTTGTATTATATATAAATTCTCGGAAAATAGGTCACACTAATACATATGGTCATTACTTTCGTCTTTAAGTACGTTTCGGTCTCACTACTATCATTGGAAGAGGTAGCAATGTCTAAAACGGTATTTCTTAAAACTAATTGTATCAAGCACAAAGCATCCTTATCGCATTAATTTCAATTAAAAATGCCCACGTAGTCGAAACGAACAGAAACAAGAGTAATCGAAATTGTAACACTTTACCGTGTTAATAGTAGGGTTGTACAAAGAAGCAATATACCGTAGATATCTCAAAGGTAATTTTTACTATCATCAATCATCCCACTACTTTTTATTTCATTTTCTTCTTTAAATATGTAACGTAATTTTACTCATTTGGTTGTTGGCAATAGAATCAGCTCTAATGACATGATATGTCAAAGTCTCGGAAAGTATGCTGAATATTACTGATAAAACAAAGTTGTCGAAGATTTTTTTTTCTCGTGCAGGTGTTATAACATCTGAATAAGAAACAAGCCGTTCTTTTAAATAGGAATGTTATATGATTTATTCCACATCATTTACCAACCATTTTGCTAATTCCCAGCAGGCACAACAGGAAAACCAAATGTATAAGCCGTTTGCAATACATCTATAAAAGAAAAAAGAGAACCATTCCAATTCCATTGTAATTACGATGTCTTGTCTCTACTTATACAAGTTCAACTTTTAATATTTCCACTTTTTTTGGTAGCGATATATTAGAAAACTAAATTAAACCCTTAAGAGTTCTGTCAATATCTTTCATCCATGGTGGACAATTTCCTTTATCTTGTGGAAAATTCAACAACATGTTTTAAAAACGCGGCAATTTCTTATGTAAGAGACAGCTCATATTTATAGGAAGAGTTCGATTATTGAGTGTTATTAGTTCATATTATTCATATTATCGTGAGGAATAAGTTGACAAAAAGTTTTAATTGAGCATATTGGAAAAAAGTTCCCTCAAAGATCGGAGTATAATTCCTGAAGAGAACTGAAAAATTGACAAGCCGAAATGTGTCATATCTTCACCACACCAACAAAAATATTTTTTCGTTTCATACAGGTACGACTTACGTATTTTCAAATTAATAAAGTAAAAAGAACTCACTGAAAGTTATTCGGTTAATGTCCTACAACAACCAACTTGACACAATCCTGCAAATGTGTAGTAGGAATAGAAGAAAATCCAAAGTCGATAGTTTAAAGTTGCAGACAAAAGTCGTTGGCGATTGATCTAACAAAAAACAAGCGAAGAAACCTCGTAATTCGTCGTAGTCACAACGTCATAAAACGGCAAGCTTTACAGTACGCGTATATCCTCGCGATATAATACGTAATAATATAGTAGGCTATGTTAAAATGATGTGTGCACGCCTCGGAACAGAAACACTGACTGGTTCTGGTTCTGAGGAAGCGTCGCGGGCAAGCTAAGCGGTCAGGCGATAGCGAGGGACTGCCGACCACGGGCAAAGCGCCGCGTTCTCGAATTCGCGAAGGGCGCACGCGTTCAGGGGCACGGGTGGAAGACGGGAAGAGTTGCGCAATTTCCACAACCCCCGACATATCGCCGCGACCCCAACTAATTACATAAGACCCCGCCGGCCGCTCCGACTCTGACTCTGTCGACACGCATACACATATAACCCTACTGACGCGACGCCATGCTCGACAACTTCCGCTTCTTTCTTTCGTACAAAAACACTTAAGAAACTCCAAACTTCTGCGAGTACATCATGCCTCATATTAAGTTCCCCACTTGTTATATATACCCTTATTAGAATCAAAATTTTCTGCGGAACCGCATAAGACTAAACTTTCGAATAACTTTCAAACTATCATGTTTATATAATCTTCATTTAATAAAATCTTAATTTTACAATCATGGGGAGTGTATAAAAAGAAACCCCTTGCATTACTTCACTTCCTAAAGTCTTTAATGTGGATTAACAATTTCTAAAGAAAGAGTTCACATTGTATAAAACGTTGGACAAAAACATAACTTGCTAAAAATATATAGAATAGTGTAGAATAAAATATAAAATTAAATTCACAAGAACTGCAAAGTTTACTCGCTGACAATTGTTTCGTCACACAGTGACATTACGAAAGCGTTATCATGTTGCGTATGGTGGTGGTATCAGTGGCGGCTCGTGAACTATTTAAGAGAGGAGGCTGGACATAAAACGTTCTTGTAAAAATATACTCTATTCAGCCAATAAATTTAACTTTTGCACAGCGACCGTACCAGCTACTTCAGTGACAAAATTAATTGATGCCAAGCAAGAATCAACGTGGAGGTGTAGAGTTTCTCTTGGCAAAACATTTTTTTGTTCGTTTTTTTTTTCTTTGGATTTTTGATATTTTGTTTTTTTTTATTATTTGTAATAACTTTTTTTATATATTAACGGAATTCTACGGTCTTTAGTTTGCGAAAAATGATCAATAATATTATCATAAATTGTATCATTTTGTTTTAAGTGTTTTACTAAATCTTTTTCAATAGATATCAAACTAACATTGTATAAACAATTTTGGCCCATTGTATTTCGCATGTAAGTTTTAATTCGTTTGAGAGTAGAAAATGATCTCTCCACCGATGCCGACGTGACAGGAATGGTGACTGTCAAACAAAGTAGTTTATAAAATGAGGTAAAACTTGTTGCAAATCATTGTCTATCATATATTTTATCATATCGGCGTGAATGTCGTACTGGCCTAAAACATCTTTATCCAAGTAGGTATATAACCCATAATTCATTGTGCAGTGCTATTTTATCAAAAAATTTACATTTTAGAACTAAGTTATCTAAAAGTGTATTGGGAAACTCTTTTGAAAAAGATTCGAAAAATTTTCTATTCGTAAAGTCGAAGAAAACCTTCAATTCATGTAAATCGGAAAATCGAATCTCAATTTGACCTTCAATAGTATCTAAAATTTCATAAAAAAAAGTTGTTTATAATGTAGTTTCTTGTCTACCAAATTATAAGTTTTCCTCCTTCAACAATATTCTGTTCACCGGTTAATTTAAACTTAATACTCGATGTAATATGTTCCTGCGATTTTTTATGTCTGTCTATACCACGAGCTAAATTTTTCAAATCATCATAACCCGAGTGCCCCCAACATGAAGTTGTATCAGATGTAAATAGCAAGCAATATAATTTATTGTGTATTTCGATTTTGAAACATACCTGTCATCGTCACCACTAATCCTTTCAAATCCGGTAAAGGCCGTTTATTTTTAACAAAACACTTTTCTATCATATGTTAATCCACTGAATGTATTTTCTAAAAACTAAGCAACTAAGTCACTCATCATTGTAACGTTCACCGATTAGATAAATTATAACTTAACTACTTAACCTTACTTCGCCTCGCGGTACAAAAACAAGAATTAACGGAACACGACACGTGTCGCATTCTTCTAGCGGAAGGGCGGTAGCAAGTAATCGTATTTCATTCGACCGACGATTCCGTACGAGAAGCTAGCCTACATAGGGTGTTGCCATATTCGCTCTTTTACCCTATCTGGCAATTAAACTGCTTGGAAAACGGCAACTGTGTTGACCACACGTATTTAGCGTTTGAGATATATAGAGAATCTAGCCTCTGGCCACTGTTGCCAGATTAAAAATAACTACTGAGAACGGGGAATTAATTGTAAAATTTAAAGAATTATCAGAGAAACAGGAAATAAAATGGAGAATGATCATTAAGATAAATTGGTGAGGAGGCTGAGCCTCCTTAGCCTCCTTCGAGGAGCCGCCACTGGGTGGTATGTGTGAGTTAGCTTATGAAAAATAGCGAAAGTATGTTTATTATTTGTAAGGAAAATGATTAAATCTAAAAAGATCAAAGAGAAGTTTTCCAAGTTTAGAGTAAAATCTATATCTTCAAGTAATCCGTTAATGTGAGAACGGAATGCTAATTGACATGTGATACAATTCTTGGCAAGTGAACTTTACAGGTCGTGCAATTTTGGATTTGTGTTTTATATCACTATTCTACATATTTTCGAAATTAATTTACACAGAAAGATACGAATCCCGCATATACCTTAATTGATATTTTTCCTTCGTCAATAAACGCAAACACTACGTAGTGCTCATTCACCAAAGAATAATCATAGGCCTGTCAGTGAAGACAATCAATTCACAATAATTCCGAAAGTTTTTTTAATCTAATATACAATTTGTAATCTACATCGAGCTCATCCGATACCTCCAGAACTCCAAAATCGTGAATGACCGGCAATAAGGCTTTCGGTATAAGTTTAAGGCTCGGTATAAAGAACATTTTGCTCATATAAAGATCACTTTTGAAACACAGTACGCACAAATATCTAGGTAATTTAGAATATCTCTGTACTTTAACAATATTTTCAATTGATAATGGTGATTATTTCTTATTTATCGTGCTTTGAAAGTGTAATGTATGATAGTTCTGGTGGCATTCTACAATTGCCAGCGAGTTTTCAAAGAGTGTTTCGTGTACTAACCAGGATAGAGTGAAATAGATTATTTGAAGCACCGAAGTTGAAATAAAGAATATTAAGTTACTCCTGATAGTATGCGTGAACGAGTCTGGGCGTTGGAACCGAGCGAGTATCACAATAGTGGGCTTTTATTTACCGCCTGAATATCAGTTGTTCGTAATTTGCTTTGGTGAAGGTAGTGAATGTTTCGTGCTGCCATGCATTCCTTCCACTTTAATATTAACATTATTAGTTTCGTTTGAATCATTTGTTCATTTGGGAAATAAATTTATTACTGGAAGGCTCCGAATTTTAATTCTGCTCTATCGCTAACAGTAGCAGAAGAATTAATCGAGAAGCAATAAATAAAATTAAAGCTTATAATTTAGTTCTAATCTTTCTGCCCCGCCATTTGGGCTCTGGTTATTTCATCCACTGAGACTACCTAGGATATTTGTGATAGCTTTATATTGAGGACCCTAGCTCAAGTTCCCGATGAAGTATAAGCCACAATAATGATCTGGCGTCCGAAAATCAGTATAAATTAATTGGATTCAGATCCGATAGAATTGAAGGACCGTTATCAGCCGCAGTTATCACTGAAATGTCAAAAGTGAATAAATCCCGTCACAGGTTATATAATACTTATCGGCGATCCTCTAAAAATACCCTTTTTTACCCTTCCACCCTCTCATCACACAGAATAGTTCAAAAGTAGAGATGACTCGAGATAAGCCAAGGTCGTCATGTCGTCTCATCTTGCGGCATTACTATGAATAATAGGCAACTGATCATACAATTAGAAACTCATTTTTCACCTCTGTCATCATTGATTTTCGTGTTCGAATACACTTCAGACTAGGATAACGTACTTATGAGGAAAGTGACTTCAATTAGTATTTCGTTACTTGTTTGGAGTCTATTGTCACACAAAGTTTAGGTTATCCAGATCGAACAGTGAGAACCCGCCTAACAATTTCGAGCAGTTGTTCCGTTTTTTCATAAGCTAATGAACAAAACGAATAAGACGTTGAATTCACTATTCAACCATCTCCGCCAGAGATAGAGAAACCCAATTCGAAAACACCATCTATCGGATAGTAGTCCTTGTATATTGTGTAGAACAGTGACTTCATTTACTTACTCGTTTCGCTGATGTGCTAGTGAGAAAGCGAAACAGCTGTCCTAAACTGTTGGCCGTGTTATCAGCGTTCGACCTGGAGAACATAATTGGCATTATATTGGTTGAAGTATATGATGAATTTTCATCACGTAATGATTCTATCCAATACTTGTCTGATTGAATTATCTAAGTGTTTGTTTTTCGATATGCATCGGAGCTATTATTATTGAAAATAATACGACAATGAAGTTAGGATTAGAATATTCTTTTCGAACTTACCTCAAACCTCAAGTCCAGAATGGTTTCTGCAAAGATACAAAAAATTCAATAGGTATACAAATATCATTCGATGCATTATGATATCATGCCCGTTCATGGCAGATTGATCCCTTTACAGAGCTGTCACAGATAGATGAACTGAAATATCTAAAAAGTTATTATCATGTTATTAACTATCATTTATTGTTGAATACTCTCGAGATTTGTTTGATAGACAGATAATAGCTCAGGACAGTCTTCAACAATGTTTGACATCAGCATTCGCCATCATAAGTACAAATCAGTGACTGAAGATTTTGAACTAATGCTTTAGAATAGAAAGAACGTGATGCAACTAAAATTTGGAATATTGAGCTACGTAATTTCTTTAGATAGTATAACTATAGATCGTTTCACTTTTGACAGGAATTGACAGGAATTGGCAAAAATCATTTTATGTTATCCGCGTCATTCCTGATTTCGGAAAAGAATTAAAAAGTCAGGCATATTCAGTTGCGGAATGATGAACGTAAAACCGCGAGATATCACTCATATATCACTATTTGCAGTTAAAGGTCAAATTAATCACAAATAATTCAATCTGTTAGGTACTCATTAAGAAACCATCACTTTGTAAATTAAATTCCTTGGACCAGCCTAGTCATGTGAACGGAAAGAATTGGGTCACCAAGTAAAAAAATGCTAGTACAATTTTAACTTATTGAGTACAGCGATGCTAGATTGTATGAAATAGTCGTAACATGTTTTCAAATTTAATGCAATTCCAGGTGAACAAAAATTTTCATTTCGTTACAATAAACCAAGTTTTAATATGGATCACGAATTTGCAAAAACATATAATCAAGGCTAACTGATCCTGAAAAGTAATAGAGTGATTTGGTTATTTTCATTTGCCAATCAGTAACTTAGTCACTCAATCTAGCTTTTCTGGTACAGTCCTTAATTGATGCTCTTGGTGAATTCAAGATGACGGAACCTAGTCTGAAGCCATCCCTTAGAGAGACATTTGATGTAGAATAATATTAATTTCGTTTATCAACCCGTTTGATTGTATATTTTTGAAAATTATTAACTATTAAACTATTAATGTGCGGAAGTGTAATCAAACTATTCAATCAACGTAGTGAGAATTAATGAAGTAATAATTGTATTTTAATCATCCGAACTGATGTGCTAGAACGAACATATTGTTAATTAATAAACTATGGAATAGTTCAAACTGTGGATACACTAGTATACTATAAATAAGAAGCAATCACCCTTATCCCCTAAAATTACTATTAAAGTACTGCTTTTTCGCTTATTCATTTCCATTTCCTCAGTATTTTTCAGGATCAGAAATGTTCATTTTTAAGATGTAGGAGTTATGAGATTGATTACCTACATATAAGATATATCAAATACTTAATTGACATCTATCAAATTCATGACCATAACGTACGTATTGATATGAAGAAGATACATGCTGATGAGATGGCATCTCAAGAAAACAGCAATTAATAAACAAGTGCATAGAATTATAATATATTCGTTTCAAATTTGATATGAGGTCAAGCATAGCGTGCTCTAATAACAGGACGGAATACTTAACTTATACCTCGATAACTATTTCTACAATTCGTTTCCCAAACAATCCGGAAAGGAAAAATAAAAGATTGTTGGCAATACATAGGGATAATGTCTTTAATGTTATAAAACTCTCTAGTTTGCATCACACTTTTCGCAGATTGTCATATTATCAAAAGAAGACTAATTCAGAAAATCTGATGGTTCATAGTTCTTCTTCCGAAAATTCAATTTACTCCAACCGACCATTCTATCTAACGAAGTATCTTCCTACTAAACGAATATATCCGATTAACTATGAAACATATTTCATTGAGTGACAAAAGACTTCAGACTTTTGGATTGATCTCAAATAAAATAACAGGTGAATCTCCGCTTTGAAATAAAAGAGAACTAGTGTTGCCGCTTGGAGAATAGATAAAGGCATTTGTGTGAAGATGATGGAATAAATTATTTATTTTATTATCTTTACACACCTAAATAAATATTTAAATTAACAATTTCTGGGAATCGAACCCGAGCTTACTGACCAAGATTCGAATATCCTAGCACCTTGCCGTATGTTGTGAACGTTAAAGTATGTAAATTCAAGTTTACTTCAATAATTGTTTTTGTTGTTGCTGTTGTTGAACAATTTTATTGAAATTTGAGTGAAAGCAGTTTTAAATTGACTTAATTTTACTGTTTTGAATCGATTCAATTTATACTTTGAGAGTTCAGAAAACGTTTTTGAGTTATCGTGTGGACAAGCAATTTGTGACTGACATCCAGACAGGCATATAGACAGTGGAGGAATGTTTGCTCTAGGACTCTTCTTAACGATTTTAACAATAGCTTGAGTTAATGCAATATACTTTTCGGACTTCGTCTGCGAAGAGTATAATAACGATGTACTGCTTCATCAAATCGATGTTGAATCTTTTTTTCCAGTAATCAGTTGTGTATTTAACATTTTTATTTCACTCGAATCACATTTTTTTCATGATCCAGTTCAAAACATTTTTCAACGTTTTGAATGGATTTTGGATAATACAGTAAACTGTGAGAGATGGTCCAACACATCGCCGGATCGAAAACTCTCGACTGTTAGTTGATAATTATTACGGTTTCATATCATATATAGGTTGTGAAACCTGACTGTATATACATATCTTAATAGGTAAAACAACAACAGGCGTATGTTTGTATTCAAACTTAATTGAGTAATAAGTTAAAGAGAATTATTAGATTTCTCCAAGAAGTATATGTTTATTTAATCTATGTACTTAAAACCTAATTAATAAGTTACAGAAAATTGTTTTATTGTGGGTTCAGAACGCAAATTGCTTTGTAGCATATTTTATTTCTTTTCTTTCCTATTATTACTGGAAGCGAATCTGATGCTATGATGTTTTTTCTGAAACTCCACATTTGAACTAGACTCCCACAGAAAACTTTCATCAAACTTCGAGGATGGTTTGCAATTTGTAGGTAGGTACCTCCACGTGTCGAATTCTAGGTTATTTTTGTTAAATAAGCTCCAAACCAATATTTACCACAGATAAGCTAAATGCTGTATATAAACAAATTTGACATATGCCGAATTACTCAACTATTGCAAGCGTCTATATAATAATATGTTATTTCCTTTCGAAGCTCATAATAAAATCTCAGAATGAATGTGATGAATATCTATTGCCAAGGGCTCCTGAAGTTTATAATGAAATTATGTGATAATAAATGCCAAAATTCGAAAAATTATCAGAAGAATCAGCTAAATTCGAAAAATTATCCGAAGAATCAGCGGAATTCCCATAATTATCAGAGAAGCTGATTGCACCCGAGTCTACCTAACTCTGTGTCGACATTTTCCTATGTTTTCTGTATGTAATTTCAAGAAGTTCGTGGGTTAAGTAATCGCGCTAAATAATCCACCAGATCAAAATGTTGATATTTAAATGAGTAATTTGTAACGTGTAAATTCCACTTAACGGCTTGGAAATGGCCGCTGTAGTACAATCGGTTAACTCCTGTGACGTCAGCAATGCTAGACCGTATATTCTAAGAGTCATGGACCGTATATTCTAAGAGTCATGGACCGTATATTCTAAGGGTCATGGTTGTTCGTTGTCAGATCCAAAGTTACCGCTTCTATTTCGAGGTTGTTCTGTGAGACAACGGACGCCGGAAGGGAAGGAGGAAGGCGTTTACTTCTGGTCAATCGTTCAAGTGAGAAGTGCGTTGCTAGGTTATTTTTCAACAGGGAGGTGATACAAGCTTGTGCTTGGAACCAAATTCTGGGAATATTCTTCCGTTGAAAACAAAGACATCAATTACTAATTTGGATTGGAATAATTGGCATTAATTGAGTAATTAATGTACCTTCGGGGATTTAAACCTAGTTTCAACGTGACTGGTTGTGAACGGAAGAAAAGTTGTCTTATTGGAAGGAAAAACCCTATCGTGATAGAGGTAACTATCTTTGTAATTCCATTTGATTTATTCACTGACTTCAGGAATTAATATGCCTTCATAGGTGGTATCTGACAGAACATAGGCTAGTCCTAAATTGTTCAACAATTGTTATGTATTTTGTTCATGTCTGTCTTCTGACGACAATAGAACAATAGAGGTTTGAACATTTCGTGATTTCAGGGTTCTTCTTCCTCTTCCTTTTTTGTCTATGTTGTGGAAATTCAACAAGTGTATTGAGGATGGCTTGAATATGCTGTGGAAAAATTACTTTAGGAGTCGCTGATTTAATTGTGACGTACAATCCTGGAACTGCATTACAACTGTGGCAGGGGTCCCCTACATCAAGTAGAAAGAATAATTCATAACCGAGCAAGTACAACACCTTATCCGGCTCTCACCAGATCAGGCTATCGATTTTGATTTTATGTAACATTTGTAATTAATCATTGAATATTTATATATTGTGTAAATTCAACTGTTCACTTGATCTAATGATCTAAGTAATTACCTTCATCCATATTTTCCATTCATTCGCTTCATATCTCATTAATATTAAATTCTGTCATAAATTATATCACTATTAGTATTTCGAAGTAAATTTCATTCATTCTGGGTACAGGTCTTTTATTTCTTTTCTTTCAGGGTAATTTAACCTGGGGACTTGAGTATTTGTATCCACTAGTCATATACACAATTCATTGGTTGGTTAAAATACTCTGGCGCCCGAATTCTTAACATCTAAAATTATACCCCACTGTAGCTGTCGGCAACCAAGTGATAAAATAGAGCTTTTAGTTTATTTTTAAGTAAGATTAAATTGTAACCCTTACAATTTGGCCACTAAGTTGTCGTCTTCAGTGAATAAATGTACTTTATTTAGAAATACTAATGCGGTTTTTAGATATATTTGGTGCTGGATCAAACCGATACCCTCTATAGCACGAGGCCTGAACCCTCGATCGAGACGTCATAAGCCAGAGGCTATGTTGCAGCTGGGCACTCGTACGTTACGGCACGGCACAATATTGCAATACCGTCAGTAAGACACAACTTTCATTTACTTTTCAGGACATACATACGAACTTCCTGTTTAAACAGGTTTGCCAGACGTGAGCTGAGACTCAGTTGAAACTCATTAGCTTTTTAAGGAAAAAACCAAATTTCAGAACGAAAACAAGGCATATGATATACGAGTTAATATTTTGTAACGAATCTCATGAATTTGGTTTATATAATTATAGCAGAAACGCGTAATATAGTATATTTCAATATTTCCGAATTAGAGAGTACGGAGAATCATTCATACATTGTAAGGATTGGATTTGCTTCTGTTCCAATTCACAACCGCGTATAACTGATCTCATTTAATCATCGTATATATATATACCGTGTACTTAAAGATAGCGGATCAGCTGTCATACATAAGAACTTTGGCATAATATATTGGAATTGGTGGAGGCTCATGAGTAAAAAAATAACGTTTCCCCAAGCAGTGCCCGCGTAAAGACTTGGGCCGCAGGCTGAGAGTATGCATTGCATTATTGATTCGCTTCACTTCCAAGACATAGGTGATTCAACTCCGAAATACTAGGTGAGATTCTAAATCATTACCTGTTTCGAGTAGAGTGTATACCTTTTCATTATTTGCTCGGGATTGATGCCGAGCAATATCAGTTATCAGAGATAATAAGTAATTGTTGCGATTGAGATTGTGATATTGGAGTAGGACGGAAACTAGCCATTCATAATTATTATGTAATACAACACGCATTACAAATGTTGCAGCATGTCAAATATAATCTGTGGAGTACTATTATGAAGTTGATTACTTATTAAATTGAGTAAAAAGGCAAATTTAAAAATGAAATTGACTTGATAGTTCATTTTCGCTATACGAACAAATTAAAATTTCACTAATACACAGCTATCGTTCCTCACATCTCAAAAGCTATGTAAGGTCGAAAAAAAAAGGTACGCAGATGCTGCATGTCCATGTATAATAAAACTGGTAATTTTGATGGAAACATTCACAGCTACCGTACTTTATTGCATTCACATGTTGGTACGTTGCGAAAACTTATTTCGCGCTGATTATGATGCGTTCAAGTCATAATTCATCTCATCTAGTAGGGAATATAAAATTATTACCTCATTTCATAATTTCAACTTTGGAATTTTAATTAGTACTGTTTCCTAGTATAATAAACTATGACCTTACAACATATATTGAGAAGTGATAAAACTTATATTATAAACAAATTCACAAATGTTGCTATTAGTACAGTCATTTTATGGATTTTTTTGAGATTTGGTACTTTTTTTTCCGACTTAAGGTTTGAAAATACAGAAAGTTAGGAAACTTTCCGTAGATTACGAAAAAAATAGTGACTGAAAACCTCCAATGAAGGAAAATGTCTTAATTTATATACATATATATACGATTTTCCGTTTTTTTCTGGGAAAGAACACTTATATCTTCGAAAATAAGCATTTTAGAAGGAAAAGTACCAAACAAAAGTTGTTCAGCTTTAAATTTTACATAGGAATTGACTATTCTGAATTCAATTTTCATCAAATTTTCCAAGCATTGGATGGAAAAACAAAATATTTTCGAATAAGAACTATATATATATGAGAAAAAATTGCATTTGGCTGGTAAATATGGTATGATAATTTTATATTGGGGTATATATCGTTACTGTAAATGATTATAATTAAGAATTTTCCGAAATTTGCCCTAATTTTCCGGGTCAGGTATTTTTTTTAATGTTTTCAATCCTAGTGTATGATATGTCGATTTTTAGGTTTTATAGAGCTCTGATAACGATTTTTCAGTTCATTTTGCCGTGAAAAGTCATTGAAAACGTACATTCGGAAAATGAAAAACTTTTTTTTTTATTATGGCGTGTAACAGATCAATTCTAATGTTTTTTAGGGTTCGGAAAACGTTTTTTTAGTTAATTTTGTAACGAAATTCAATTGTTTTCGTTAGTATGTAGAGCAATAAGAAAAAACAAATTATATAAAATTCTTGATCTCCCGCGCGTTTAAAATTCTAGATCGAGCACCACTGCGTTAAATCTTTCGATGCGCTGGACTATGTATGTAGCACCACTGCAAAGAATTTGTGCGCAAGCGTTCAATCATATGATGCCCAAAATAACGCCACATGTGCTCTGTTATTGTATACGTTAAACGTTATTATAAAATATTCACAGCTGAGCTGTTGTGTATTCCGTGTAAACAATTATTTTATTGATATATTTGATTAAAAAATCGTTCAAGTGAAAAACAATTTGATTCTAACAACCCTGTTTTTGATATTACATTGTTTAAATTAAAATTTTCGGATATGTATTTTCAAAGATTTTTCACGATGGAACAAAGTAAAAAAAACATTTTCAGACTCCTAAAAAATATAAGAATTGATCTGTCAGACGCCATGATAAAAAAAATTTTTTTTCCGAATGAACGTTTTCAATGACTTTTCACGACAAAATGAACTGAAAAATCGTTATCAGAGCTCTATAGAACCTAAAAATCGACATATCATACACTAAGATTGAAAAAAATAAAATAAAATTTTCCTAACCCGGAAAATTATGGCAAATATTGGAAAATTCTTAATTATAATCATTTACAGTAACGATATATACCCCAATATAAAATTATCATACCATATTTACCAGCCAAATGCAATTTTTTCTTATACATAGTTCTTATTCGAAAATATTTTGTTTTCCCATCCAATGCTTGGAAAATTCGATGAAAATTAGATTCAGCATAGTCAATTCCTATGTAAAATTTAATGCTGAACAACTTTTGTTTGAAACTTTTCTTTCTAAAATGCTTATTTTCGAAGATATACCTAAGTGTTCTTTCCCGGAAAAACACGGAAAATCGTATATATATATAAATTAGGACATTCTCCTTCATTGGAGGTTTTCAGCCACTATGTTTTCGTAATCTACGCAAAATTTCCTATCTTTCTGTATTTTCAAACCTTAAGTCGTAAAAAAAAGTACGACCAATCCATAAAATGACTGTACTATATAATTAGCAGAGCATAATTTTCGTATCCAACTGACGATAGGCAATTTTTTTTATTTCAATTTGAGGTTACATCTTACCTACGTGCTAAATTTCATCATATCTGGAGCAGGTCAAACAAATTTAACTGTTGCATGAAAGTGTAACATAAATAGATTGAATTCACCGGAACAGTATCAAAATGTATGTAAGTATGCCTGTCTCAGTTTGAGGAATTTATATTTCTGATGAGTTGGTACATATAGCCTCATATTAGTTATTATATAGTATTAATTTAAAATGTTTATAACAATACTAAGCAAAATATTCCGCGCGCGCGCCGTCACACACGTTGATTCGTGTTAAAGGCATTTTGCGACGAGCAAATGCACAAATGTAATAGTTAGTATTTAAAGTAAATTGTACAGAATAGATCAAAGCCTTAAATGCTTCCCTGCAACGAGATTTTAGTTGGGTGTAATTATTAAATATGAACGTGGCGCGTATAATGTGCAACAAGGAGAAAAACGAAATAAACGAACTTAACAGCAGAATACATTGCATATATTTCAGGATCACGGCCACTCCTGTTACATTTTCAGCGCCAAATTGGGTATAAACCCGAATGATTCATAAATAACGTTTCTGAGCCGTTTAATTTTCCTATGAGCTTTTATGAAGGTTGTATGGAGCTCACTCGACGAAGACGTGGAAGAGAATTCCCGGTTACTGATTGGGGTCATTACCGAGTGCATCTCTTCAGATCCTTTCGTGCCGCTAGTATAATTATTTAGTTGTCACTATTTCATAACTAATACAGCTTTTCGCAAATGTACAACTTATAGTTGCAATAGTAGAATGAACATGAAGCAAATAACTTCAGGCGCTGATCCGAAATTAGTGTCTTTAATGAAGGGATAAAATTCTATTCAACTGTGAAACTTTCTGGTTTTCTTGTTCATCATAGGATTGAATCGGTAATCTCACCATTGCGCACAACATGCCTGAGATGCTTTCAAATTCCGTTTTTTGTTTTCGAATAGTATAATTGAAAACAGTTTCGAAATTACAACCAAAGAAGTATTGCTACATTCGAAATTGACAAGGAGGAAAAGGATAGCACTCATTTATGTGACAACTGTCGAGATTCTAATACTTATAATCGTCTTTTCCCTAGATATGGAACCTGATGGAAACAGAAGTGAATACATTAACTACATAGAACTACAGACACCTGAAAAGTGGCAATGATAATATAACGGTAACTTAATAAAATTTCCTTTTTGAATATTTGATTATTGATATAGTTAGTAGTACCGGATAAAACGAGATATTCTGTAATAGAATTAGGTAATTTCAAAATATTTTTCTGAGAAATCGATTTTCTCACGACCTAATACTTTGCATTCTTTTTATTTATGTATATATTTTTATTTCAATTAAATTCCAATATCTTGACATTTGAATGGAGAATGGTGCTGCATTTAACTATGAGAATGGGTACACGGAAGAAGCCGCCTCGAAAGAGTGACTGCAGCGATATCATGCGTCCCCTGGAAACGACGTCGGATAGGTCTCCAACTCAGGAGCACCAAAGAGAGAGAAATTGAATCGTTTTTATATGAAAGCCAACACTGGTGACAGCTTAAATAAACATTGAAGGGCTATCGATAATAAGCATCTATTATTGTTTGACATAATGTAGATAACTGAACTGGCCCCATAGAAGGCCAAAGATGCAAAGACCAAACATTAATATAATGAAGTGAGCAATATGGAAGCGCAATATTTATCAAACCTGTCATCGTCTTTGGATCAACTGCGATGACCATCAAAAGTGACAAGGAGATCCCAACTATTAAGATGAAATCATGTACAGTGACATATATCTATAAGGACGCAAATTTTACCTTCGATGAACTATTCAACTTCCGATCACAAAGAAACAAATTCATGATCGGTGGCTTTAGCTACCATGGCACCGCACGTCGCTAGGACAATGGGGAGGAGTTAGAGAGACTGGACTCAAAATTTAAGCTGATCCACGATTCATACCAGCCATTTCCTTTTGATAGTGGAAAGACACATCACAGACCAATGACGTGCACAATAATAGCTGTCATACAACCAGACGTAGTACCGTTTAGAAAAGATTAAACTTTAAACTTGGAAGATGAAACCAGTTTGCAGCAGAGATGTACAAATATATAGTACAGGTAAAACCTAACCCAGAATGCAATGATGAGTTCGTAGCATCAACGCAGAAAGTCTCAAACAGACACATTCCACGAGGATGTCGAACAAACTACATCACTGAACTGAACAAAGAATAAAAGAAGTTACTAGACAGATACAAGCAATTATTTGAAGAATATCATTTCTCCTATGAAGAACCACATCTACTGAATATCGTCAGCTAGAAGGAAATAATAGTCATTGCCAAAGGACTCGACATGAACCAAACAGCGGCCGTGAGCAGAACTTGCTTAAGAACCTAACACCAACCAGGTATTATTACTTATTACAAAGAGAAGCCGACCTATCGAAAACGGAAAAAACCCATTGAATATACTCTCCACTGTAAAAGAACTAGCTGCTGTAATACATCAAACCACTTGAAAGGTCTCCAAACAGAGCAAATCATGAACTTTGGTCCAGGCAATCGACTGGATTCGAAGGATAATCAGCATTCCGATAATTCTAAGTCTAAGGAAAGCTACAGTAGTACCACTCAAGCCAGGGGAAGAGACCTCAGAACCAAAGACATTTCTTATATTCATACAAGGTATTCGAATGGATGGTTCTGAAAGGAATCTCACAAGAGGCGGACAATATTCAGCAAACGGGTTTTAGACCACGTAAATCATGTTGTGGTCGAATCATTAGTCTGACCAAACACATAGAAGACAGTTATGAGCTCAAACAAATCACAGATGTCGTTTTTATAGATTTATCGGCCGCCTATGGAATATACCAGACAGACGAAAGACGTTCAAAGCATCTTACGGAACCGACGATGAATGTACTAGCATAAGGACTAGCCCCTCTCTTTTTATTTTTTCCATAAGCGGCAACTGCAGAAGTCAAGCAATACATCAACGCAGACGATACAACAGTAGCTGCCAAGGTGAAACACAAAGTGACAAGCACTCTGGAGGAAATGTCAGTATATTACTATGTTAAGAGCTTCCCAAAAAGAACCCCAGTAAAACGCAAGTGTGAGCATTCCACTTGAAAACAAACATACGAGGAGAAGTTTAAATTAATATAAGAGCTCGAACATTGTGATACACTAAGGCACTTAGATGATGAATATGCCAGAGCGTCACCCTTCAAACAACACTGTCAAGACACGGAGAGGAAGGTTTGCACATCATCATTAAACTGACCAGCAGATCAGCTGAATACCTAACACCAGTCTAGAAAACCCATACCACCCTCTGCACCCTATGTTTGAGCACCAGCCTCGAGGACCCCGGTTCAAACCAGTGAATTGGCACAACTTCGATGATCCACAGAGTACAGCTATGGGAAAACAGATCCAGAACCGTGGTTTCAGAGTTAAAAGAGCAGATAGTAGATGATTCCGAGTTGTGATTCAGGACATAGAACTCCCTCAATAGACTGAGAACAGGTGTCTCAAGGTGTAGGTCGAATCTCTAGAAATGGGGTATATCTGAAAAGAGATATAGAATGTGAAGGTGGACTACCGTGAACATCTACTAGTAGTACTAAATTAAATATTTCGAACAAAAATTATGGTCTCTTCAATAGAAAGCATACTACCCTCATCAAAATCTATCAATAAGTCATATCTTTATTTCAATGCCACTACCAAAAACTGTTTTTCCAACAGCAAATTTCCAAAGTAATTTTACTTTAAATGTTGGAAATTCGGAATTGATGGCATTTTATTCTCTCATTTTTTCATTGTTGTTCATTATAACCTCGCTAGTTAAGAGCCTACAATTTCGTGCAAATCACAAACGTTTCACACATTCGATTCGATACTTGAAATTAAAAGAAGGAATGACAATGATTGCGCATTTTATTTACACAGTATTCATCAGATCCGAAGTAATGAACTGATTTTTCCGAAATAGAAAAGTTGTCTTGACAGAAGCAATTTGATGCAATTGACGCTTGATAATCGACAACCTTTGCATAATTGGAAATAGAGGAAAATCACGGAAATTAGTCGCGCAATTATTTATCTAACCAATGATTCTCGGAACAAAAAAAACTTTTTGAACGTTGCACCAGAACAGCCTATGTAGTTTTGAGCAACCCTTGTTGCAATATTTCAATTCTATTCAAATTGATCAAAAATTTAAATTAGAAAGAAATAATGGAAATGTCATCTGAGAACGATATCTATTTCTTTATCGTAAGTTACCTCACATTACCTCACAATTATGGGTAAACTTTAGAGAATATTGACTGCTTCTTCAATCACGACATTTTTAATGATGAAACAAATTCGCAGTTAAATCAATAGATTGTTGAATATTCAATATTGGTTCGGTACTTCATGAGGACTTGGTTAATCATACTTTGCATAGCGATCTCGTAGAAAATTTGCAATCCTCCATGCAGTTTTGAGGTTTAAGCATACGTGTCATGTCTATATTTAAATAACTGGTTTATTACAAAGATTGCTGCAGTTTTGTATTCAGAATTGATCATTAACTAATTATCATTCTCAGAGGTGGCATACAAGGTATTTTGAACATAATTGTGAAAGAATGTTATACCAAGTTAATAGTACCTGTTTTATTCATGTAATTGACTTTCTCGTAAACTTAATTGACATTTATATAGGAATAATTAATTCAGAGTGTAAAATGTGCCTAGCCTGCATATAGGATAATAATGTGAAGTTGAGTGAACAATCACTAAAATGAAAAAAGATATTTCTGCAAACATATCTCCATTAAAACCAGAAGATCGGAACGATATTTTTAAACAACTGCACCTGCTTTTCAAATTGATATGCTTAACTAGTTTTCACTATGAAACAACTCAATGTATCATGATTTGCGCTCTGATTACAATACCATAATTTTATTAATATTCCATTTCAATATTATGATTATTGTTATACTTCTAATTGAAACAATATGACAATTTTTCCTAGTTATATAAGTGAAGTTTCCATCCATCATATGAGTTAATGAAATTGATGAATGATTAAAATTCAACTAGTTACAGGATCGATTGTCCAGGTCCATCAAAATTCAAGAGATTATACAAGATATCAATTCACGTCTGCTATACAGGTTGAATTTAATGGTATATTCAGATTTAATAATTGCGATCAAGATTCGACAAAGATGAGGATATGATGGGCGTCATTTATTATCGTGTATGTCATCAGTAAGTACCTAATCTAGTGTTAACTAGACAATGCATTGGTTTGATTCATTACACTTGGTAGCGTTTGTGTTAAGTATGAATAATTTACTAAAATAGCTGTACGATAATGTAATAAGTATACATGCTTGCATCTCATATGAACAGACCCAACAAGCACATTTTTATTTCTAATTTAGTTTACTCTGATGATGGCTACTTGGTAGCTGAAAGATCCCCAGTACTTCAAAAGTATTTCTAGTGAATAAGGTTCATAATTTAGCGATACTAGCTGTTGTTCGAGGGCTAGGCCCCGAAACAGCTCTTATGATAATAATAATGATAATAATAATTAATATTAATATTTCGAGCTGTCTGTCATATAAATTGTACTTGATTATATTAGCAATCACAAACGCCAATATATATCGAATCCCTTTTACAGCGTTTGGGATTCAGTTTCCAAAACTCCGTCCTTAGCGGCTGTCTAGGTCGTATATTGAGGAAAATATCTGCCATTTTTCGAGTCGGCCCGCTACATAGATTCGGAGATCTTGTGATGAGTAAATAAGTGAGTGAGTGGTATTTGTATTGTGTATTAGTTTACAACCAGAGGGCTCTTGTTGTCCTAATATAATATGTATTATGGAACGGAAACAACTTTTAGACATCTTGTAACTTCTTTCTGGCCTCTGTTGCTGTTGCGTTGCTCCTCGTCTTTGTTTATTAATTGTGTTTTAAGGTGTTTTCAACGCTTTCACCTACATCCCCATTATCTGGGATATCTGTGGATGCAGTTCAGCGTAATCCAATACATTGTTAAATATCCCTTCAGATCTCGCGAGAGGATTATGGTCAATACGTTTAGACTTTCCGTAAATCAACATACGCTATTTATTCTGTTCATATGAAAACGGATGCTCGTTGCCGCAGAACAGGGAAAGGGAGCATGTAATCTCTACGGCCGTATGAGAATTGTTTCTGCACAAAAACCAACAACATGTCGACCTAAAACTCAGTTCGAATGTGATTGACATTTCGATGCGCAAACACGTATTCAACTCCAACCGAACCAATTTCGAGAACGTGTTTTGAACATTTTTACAAGCTACTGTTATTTCCAATTCGTATCAACTTTTCACTTTTTAGACCTTTCAAATTTTAATAAGATAAATTATATTTAATTGATCAATCATTTTAATTCACTGTACAAATGCACTCGATCAAATATCGTTATTAACTGTTCGAATTACTGTTAGAACCTCTCAAAAAAGTTTTTCTCTGGGAAGGTTATGGTATTTGATAAGTGTTTGATCAGATGATTATGATATAATAGATTATCAAATTAGTTCTGTCCCGAATGTTCTTACAGCTTAGATCATCATTAATTTTGTTCTGCCACATTCATATTAATTGTGAGATGTGTTTGACGTTTTCCCAAAGATGAAACTTCGTACCAAATTTGTCATTATTACAATTATTTCTATAATATTGAAATTTCATAGGACTGATAGATTACTATTTTGTCTTTAAAATTGAATCATATCGAATTGAATTGAAAGTAATGAAAAAGTGATTCAAAAGTATGATAGTTACTACTCAATGTTTTTTTCATCGGTTCATTTGTGGTGCGTGTAAACAGTGATGTATCATGAGTACACTATTGATAAGAAATAATCACCCTTATCCACTAAAAAATCTATTGAAGAACTGAAGACCTTTCGGCTACCAATTAGCTATCATCATAGGAAACTAGCCTATAAATCAAAATGTGCCTGTTTAAATAATTATGAGACCTGTATTCAAAATATGTTCGGCTACCGTTGTTTTTTCACCATTATTTGTCTTTATATGGGCAAAGTTTTCCTTATAACGAGTTAAAATGTTCCTCCTAGTTTGACCCACATAGCATTTTGAACACGACTCACAATTGATTGTGTAAGTCGCGGATTTGTCGAAACCTGAAACTTTATCAAAAGTGTTGCCTGACGGTCTTTTAGTTTGTTGTTACATATATAAACTGGTTGTATTGCAAATTTAGAAAACAAACTATGGAATTTATTAATTACTGAAGAATGATAACTGATACACTGTCAAAATAGAAACAGATAATCGGCTTCCTTTCCTTGATATTAACATTATAAAAGATGGTAATCACTTGGATTTCGACATATACAGAAAACCCACTCAAACAAATAGGTACACCCCGGCGGATTTAGCTACAATTTTAAGATATAAAATAGCTCCATTTAACAGTCTAGTACATAGATTATTGAACATCCCTTTGAGCCAGCAAAAATATATCAACGAAGTTGAGAAACTTCAGCAAATTGCGTTGGACAACGGTTACCACAAATCTTTGCTCAATATGTTAATTTCTAAACAATAAAGGAAATTGGAACGTAGCCAACTAACCAATTTAGAGCCATTACCTTCGAATACTTTAATAAAATTCGAAAGTTTCAGTTACATTCGTCAGTAATTAATAAATTTCACAGCTTGTTTTATAAATTTCAATACAACCAGTTTATAGATGTACTAACAAGCTAAAACACCGTTTGGACTACACCTTTGATAAAGTTTCTGATATCGACAAATCATTTACAAATCATTTGTGAGTCGTGTTCAAGATGCTATGTGGGTTAAACTAGAAGGAACATTTTGGCCATATAAAGAAAAATAATGGTGAAAAATCATATTTTGAATATAGGTGTCACACCATTTCTCAAGAAAGTTTATCATTTTTATTACACAGTGCAGACAAATATCTAGGTAATTTGGAAGGAATGGAAATGTATAAACGAAAAAGCAATTCATTAAATCTCCAGCTGAGGGTAATCCAACGTATTTTCACATTTTCAAAAATTAAAACAATAGACTTGATCTTACAAATTACTTTTTGATACACTTTTGGAATTCTTGCCTTGCCACGAAAGTATTGCCACTCATCTTTGAAGAATGCTCCCACATTACGTGAATATTACTGCACCGAAATCAACAATACAGGTTTTCAAAGTGCACAGTTTCAAAACATCATATCTGAGCACAACAATCTTCCTATTTTCTCTCGAAGCCTTCCTATGATTGTGTTCACTATATCGAAACCTATTGAAAGTAGGGTTCCCAATAGGATAAATTTATATTTCAGATTATCTTTAAATATGGCAGATCTTATATGTTTGTCCTGAAATTGTATATTGCTATGTTAAATTAAGAGTGAGATAAGAATCATTATTCGGTTCGCTAAAATTATATGTCATAAATAGTAAATTTGTTCTGATAAATCAGTAATTTATTTCACTTCCCCTTCCGTAAAATTGTTCCTCACGTTTTATCTGTTCCACAATCCGTAGCGGAAAACCCGAAGCACAATAAACAATCTACTATGGTGAATAATGACTCATTTTTATGGAAATGATCGTTTATCTCAGAATTCATCAACTTCCTGACTACAGTTTGAGGAAAAATGGCTAAGACGTTGTATGCGCCACTGCTGAAAGAATGACAAGTATTGCAAGTAACACAGAATTTAAATTATCACATGCTCAAATTTTAATCGTAAACTTCATTTAAGAAATTAGGTTCTGGGTTTATTATGCACATATTCAATATTATCCTTCAATTTATTACAGTTGTTTCTCGGTAAGTATGTCCTTCAATACTGTGAAATCCCGATATAAATATACGCCAAAAAACCGTGATTGTTGTATTTTCCGTCTTATTATTTCTTTCAGCAATTATACAACTCATTGACGCAATGCAATCAGTCACACCATTCTTTTTCAATATTCTCTCAAAAAACGAAAATAATCGTCGTAAATCGTTCAGATCGATCTAAATAGAATAGAATAGAACAGAATAATTTATTCATGCTAAATGCCAATTATGGCCTCACATTCGTCAAGATAAAACAGAAAAAAATACAAATTCAAAATTATGATAGAACAAAGAATGAAATTCTAAAATCCTTGAAAATTTGTCGAGTTGGAGCTCTCTAATTATGTTAGTTTATTTTGAAAAATATTGAACCACAGCAATTAGCGCTATTTCTGCTACGTTTTATGCGGTGATAATTAATATGTAAATTATATTTCGCTCTAATGTTGACACAGTGCCATATCACATCGATTAGAATATTCGTTGGTATATGTTTCAACATATATTAGATAATATTGAATGTAAATGCAAATGTAAAGGAAGAGACATAATTTTTAGGTCCTTAAAGGCATTCTTACAGTCTTGTAGTCTTGTCGGCAAGGCAGGTTTTTTATAACCATAATTGCTTTACGCTAAATCTTGAAAACATGAGACATATTTTCTGAGTGACCCCAGAATATAATGCCTTAACTAATTTTCGAGTGTATCACACCAAAATAAGTTGTGAGCATTACATGAACAGATACAATTTTGTTAAGTTTCTTAGCACGTAAATTCCTTTAGCAACTGACGAAACAACTTGATCACAATGTTTCCTCCAAGTTAATCCTTTATCTAATAGTAATCCAAGAAATGATATGAATTCACAATTTTTAGACTCCGATATTTGTCTCAAGTAAAAATAGAAGGTGGCAGTTTTTTCATTATTAATATTCAATTTATTATGTGTAAGCCAAATAAGCAAATCATTTCGACTCTCCATGAGTGAATTTTGTAAGTCAACTGAGTTCGTATTAGCCCTTGATGCTGTTGTATCATCTGCATATAAGATTACTTTGCCTTCAGGAAGTTGTAACGGTATATCATTAATGTATATTAGAAAGAGTACAGGTTCAATTAGAGAAAATCCTCAAAATCAGGATTCTAAAATATTTTGAGAAATGTAACTTGATGTCTAGGTATCAGTATGGCTTTAGAGAGGGAAAATCAACGGAAGATGCAATTCATCAATTGACATCTTATATATATAACTCACTAGTTAAAGGTAAACCATCTTTATGCATCTTTGTTGACCTCTCAAAGGCCTTCGATACAGTATGCCACAAAAAACTGCTCGATAAGTTACACAATTATGGAATAAGAGGAAATATTTACGGAATATTAAAAAGTTTTTTAACGGATCGTGAACAGAAAGTCAGTATTGGTGGAGAGTTGAGTGATTGTAGGTACGTGACATACGGAGTTCCACAAGGAAATGTACTCAGTCCACTCTTGTTCACTGTGTATATAAACAGTTTACTTAGTTTAGAAATCAAAGGTAGAATTCTGAGCTTTGTAGATGATACTGCTATATTCTATGAAGCGAACTCGTGAGATACCTTGAAATCAGAAGCGGAGGGCGACTTTAGAGTTATTGGAGAGTGGCTTAGATAAAACACCTTAACTCTCAACCTGGAAAAAACGAAATACCTTCCGTTCTCCTCATACTCCAACGGATTACCAGGTATGTGCCCTTTGGAAATCGGGCTAAATTCACAAATCCCTGAAGCCGACTCGATCAAATATTTGGGCATTGTAGTCGACAGACATCTCAAGTGGAACCTACAAATGAGAAATATAGTCAATAAGCTAAGAGGTATGTTATATAGAATTAAATTTCTGAAAGATTACCTAGATATTAAACACCTCCCAATATTATACTATGCACTTGTTCAATCACGTTTGACTTACGGTATTGTGGGCTGGGGTGGTGTGAATGACACGCACTTGGAAAACTTAAACTTAATCCGGAGATGGAGTTTGAGGACTATATGTGGTAAACCACTCAGATTTTCTAATGATAAATTACATGCCGAATCGGGGATACTTGATGTTAGACAACTTTGCTGTGTAAACATATTGGTCAACATCAAGAAAAAAAAATTATCACCCACCCTGTCACACACACCTACAGCACAAGAAATAAGACCAAATCGGTAAGTGTACCTCGTTGCGTCAAAACAATAGGTCAACGCCATTGCGGTTTTCTTGCACCAAAACTCTAGTTTGATGCCGGACGAGATCAGAAACTCGAATAGCATCAACCTATTCAAGAGCTACACAAAAAACTGGATTTTGAATTATGGAAGGAGCAGGCATGATTTGGTTAATCAAAAGACGCATTGATGATAGTTACATCAAGTTTCACCCAGCCGGCAAATGGTTTACTAAATTAAATTGTGTTCTTTAACCAAAACAGTGAAAAGTATGCTGATCCTTATTATTGAATGTTGTGTGATGTGTTGTGATGGTTGTTGTGGGAATCGGGATGTGTCTGTTATATGCTTGTGTATAGGTGTATATGAGAGGACACGTTTACGCATATCACCTAATTTGCTATTTATATTTAAAGTTATTTCATCATGAATTATGTTCTTTCTTGTGGTTCACTTCTACTTATACCAATTATAAATAATAAGGTAAATTGAAATCACGTACAAGCGATAGTTCTCTCGGAACTAAAGCTTCTGTGATATTCCCTGTTTATTTGCATCATCTCAATTATACACTCTATTGTAATTTCTTTATCTTCATGTGAATAAACATGTATTATTATTATTATCATTATTATTAATTATGGAGTCTTGAGGTACCCCTAAGACAACCGGCAACATAGACGAGTTAGTAGAATGCATATCGACAACTAGTGTTCTACCAGATAAATAAGACCGTATCAAGACAATGATGTTTCAGAGAAAATTTATAACTGTATCAGTAGAAACACAATCAAATGCTTTTGAGGTCATAGAATATTGAGCCGAAATGCTCGCCGTTATCAAATGCTTCCGTTAGTTTGAAAAGAGCAGATGTTGTGGATTTGATTTTTCGAAAAAATTGTGCTTCCGTGAAAATATTATTATCCCCGAAGTGATTTATAATTTCACAGGCTAGGGTTTTTTCAAATATCTTTCCAATTATTGGTATGAAAGATATAGGTCTGAAGTTATTTAACTCATTTTTTGAACCTTTTTTATGTAACAATAATACTTTAGATAATTTCAAAGATTTTGGAATTGTGCCAGTGTTAATGCAACCGTTAAAGAGTTTTGTCAAAGGATACACTAAGTAATGAGAAATACACTTGATAATTTTCGAATTTAAGTACGGCTCGGGCGCAATTTTAAGGTGACGCGCGCACTATGTTTAGAGAATGTTGCCACCGTTTCCGGGCATACATCCTTCACTTTTCGGCATTAGGGATAATGAGATTGTAAGGCAGAAAAAACAAGGAAAAGTTCGACCACCGAGAGGTAACGGCCACGAGTGAGGTGGAAACCCTAAACCGATTCATATTATCATTTTTATTTTATAGAGCTTTGGTTCCTTCAAAAAATTAATAAAGACTTTTTTTAATAAGCCAACTTTACGGCCATAGGAATGAAGGCATCCTATTCATTCGGTTTTGAGGCAACTATAAACTTTCGTTTTATATGGAAGTGGACTCTAGGATCACATACTTGTGTATATTGCCACGATTAGTTTCATAGGCAACATAAAGAGAACACGACCTAATAATTTTCTTCAATTTCATGAATTCAATAGGGATATGAATTTATTAAGAATAAAACGTACTTTTATATTTCCGCGAAGTTTTCTTGGTATTTCGGTTCTATATTTCTATTATATACACTTTAATTATATATCATAGACATATAAGGCGAAAATATGTGATTTAGGGTGTAATGACGTGTTATGTACTGTGTGTATAACAACTTATGATAGTTTATTAATTATTTGATTTTTGCCCTTATTTGCATATTTTTCTTAACTTCAATTTTGCTATGTTTGACCCGCAATAGTCAAAGAATGCAGAGAGGCGCTGGCAGAACTATTCAGAACAAACAAAGTTCAACTCATCTGGGTCACACGACATAGTGGAGTTGAAGGTAATGTAATGATCCAACGATCGTTTTATCAAACTGCGTGAGGGTCTTGCCCATCGAGGCCAGATGAACAAACAGTGGTTTGAATTATGGCGGAAATCACCAGGCATGAGGCTGGTCAAGCTCTTTACTAAAGAGCCTGTGTCTAATAGGCTCTCAAAGAAACTCTTCGCTTTAATAAAAGGGACATTAGGGAGATGGCTGAAATCTTCACGGTTCAGTGTCATCGTAACAAACATCCTCATATCATGGGCATCACAGATAACCCTATATGTAGGAAATGCCGAGAGGTTGTTGTAAAGCCCAGATTTGACACTCCTCAGACACAGTTACTTCGTGAACAAAACTGATACCAGGGGAACTTATGGAAGTCAGCGTAAGATATATTCTGGGTTTCTGGTGCTAGAATAGAATAGGTTTTTGATCACAGGGCGCACAATAGGACGAATACAGCGGGCTGAGTGCATGTAGAGGTTAATCCCCAGCCCCTTATTGATGATGGTGAATAGCAATTAATGAATAGTCGTAACGACATACACTATAGATTTGTTCCAACATAACTAATACTCGTAAATATCCTCTTAGACGTCGATCTTTTTTTAAATTGGACCTTCTACTCCTGCAAAACGATAAATAAAGATAAATAAATTATAAAGGATCTGTTTGCTGTAATAATTGTTTGAAAATGAATCATTGACACGAAGGAAGTAATGGCCGTTGTTCTTGAATATCTACCAATAAGCAGACCTATGTCTCATAGCTTCGGGATCCATTAATAGCTATCAAGTTTATTTGGAATATTCTCATAAGATCTACTCCGATCGAATAAAGAAATTATTAAGCTTTCATGCAATAAAAAGTAAACAACATTTAAGAACATCAATATGTGGAAGAAAATAAATCGGAATTTGAGATAAATATGCCTTCACTAACGCATAGTCGTATTGTGATAACATGATTCTGTGCTAAAGCAGTTTTCGGAAGCCACTTTTAAGAGTTCTCAATATCAAATATCAAAAATGAACTGAACTGACTTCAATTCCATACAATTGTACAATAGAAAAGTGCTATCAGAAAAGTTGCAAAAGTGTAGAACTTCCATACTCCCTTTAACGTCAATGCGAAAGAACTTTAAAAGTAAACGTTTATAATTGTGAAGTGTCCCTCACTTTGGCTCACATTACTTGTTGCTGGTCCATAAAAATTCTTTCACTTCACATCATCTTTGGCGGGGCTGTGCTGCTTTTATACTCAAGATCGCAGAACAATAACTCCGCATTCAAACGCTTTTAAAGAAACCACTTCAAACGTCGACTCATTAACAAGTACAATGCGTGTACAATACAGTTATTCTCTTCAAAATATCTTAACAAAGTTTTTTAATAAAGTCATAAGTTCCCGCTAGCCAATCAGCAATGTAATCCTAACTAATCATTAAATTGTAACCAAGACTTTTGTTCATGAAAGAATTAAATTATTAAGTTTTACGTACCAATTTATGTCAATCTAATCCTTGAAGCAGGCGAAATTTTATTGGAAAGAACTACATGTTAATAAGTTCCTATATATCATTAAGGAGTGACTATCTATTCTTAGATTGTGCTCAATGTTTAATATGCAAGTCTACAACTAGGCAGTTCATACATATACAGGGTATTCCACGAGAGCCGTTCGTTAGAAGTTTTCGTGGTTAGAAAAAGTTTGGAATTCTGGGTTCCAGGGTTATCCAAGATTTTCTTCCTTTTCAAAATATTTTCAAGATCATACTACTTCCGGTTGCACCGGAAGTCGCCATTAACTTCCTTATTTTAAATGGAACACTCGGTATATTATTTCATTTTTAGATTCCTGAGAAAATTTCATAGTGAATTCCATCAGGTTTTCCTATACGTATTTTCAATTTTTTCTTAGATATCTTGATTTTTTTGAGTATTTTGACAGATGTAGCGCTGTTTTGAGCATTGCGCCCTTTAACCAATTTCGATTGGTGGAAAGCGCTTCTGGGGTAGACGGAAGCACAGGAATGATTCTTTCGAATGCCATATTGACAACTGATTTATCGCATACAGGGTATCCAAAATTCAATGACCAATTACATCATTTTAAAAGTTGAAAAAGTTCGTTTTTTCAAATGGGACAAGCTGTATTTTATTGGATGATCGGATGCAGAATTTGATTCTGCATCGATTTGCTATAACATTCTCTATACCTATTTCCAGTGGTTTTCTTGTTAATCCATATTTTTATCAGAAAGTGATAAAACTAAAAAAGTTCTACCAAAATTTAAATGCGGCAAGATATCTGGAGATACTGAGAGGGTTTGTTAGTGATTTTCTAAATGCCCTACCTCCACGTGATAGAGCAAACAGTTGGTATCAGCTTGATCCAGCACATTCCACTATAGATGTACACCGGCAATTGTCACTGATGTTCGAGGATCGGTGGATTGGCCCGCGAGGACCTTGGAACTGGCCACCCAGATCACCCGATTTGACCCCCTTGGATTTTTCCCTCTGGGGTCGCATGAAAGAACTAGTGTACTCTAGGCCGGTACAAACTAGAGAGGAATTGTTGAACCGTGTTCACCATGCGCTTACTAATGAAAGTCCAGACGAACTTCGGAGGTCTGTTTCGCGAGGAGTATATGACAGAGTTATTCAGTGTTTGAACCAAAATGGAGGTCATAGACAATAATTATTGTAATTTTACATTCTCTTATTATTTTATGTCATTATGTTCCAATTTTTTGTTTTTATTTTATATTTCGTTCTAAATGTTATGTACTAATGTCATGTTCTAATTAAAGTAAATTTTCTACCGTTTCATTGATGATTATTTGGCTTCGAAAGGCAGGCGATGTTTCGGTTCCTGCCAAAAAACCACATTAAAATAAAAAATATGTATTAACAAGAAAACCACTGGAAATAGGTATAGGGAATGTTATAGCAAATCGATACGAATCAAATTCTGCATCCGACCATCCAATGAAATACAGGATGTCCCATTTGAAAAAACGAACTTTTTCAACTTTTAAAATGATGTGATTCGTCATTAAATTTTGGATACCCTGTATGCGATAAATCAGTTGTCAATATGGCATTCGAAAGAATCATTCCTGTGCTTCCGTCTACCCTAGAAGCGCTTTCCACCAATCGAAATTGGTTAAAGGGCGCAATGCTCAAAACAGCTCTACATCTGTCAAAATTTTCAAAAAAATCAAGATATTTAAGAAAAAATTGAAAATAGGTATAGGGAAACCTGATGGAATCCACTATGAAATTTTCTCAGGAATCTAAAAATGGAATAATATACCGGGTATTCTATTTAAAATAAGGAAGTTAATGGCGACTTCCGGTGTAACCGGAAGTAGTATGATCTTGAAAATATTTTGAAAAGAAAGAAAATCTTGAATAACCCTGGAACCCAAAATTTCAGATTTCTAATTTTTTTCTAACCACGAAAACTTCTAACGAACGGCTCTCGTGGAGCCATCTGTATACCGGGTGGGCCAATCAAAACAAAACACGACCGATATCTCATATACCGTTCATTTAAAAAAAAAATCTTCGGACCCATCAATTTTTATTCCCAAGGGAAAGCTTTAAGCTCACAATCTTAAATGAGAATAGGAGTCGAGTGGTACCTTATTTTAAAGGTGATCAAATTCTCTGTTCAACGCATCTTAGTTTTACAAATTTGATGCAGCCGTTTATGAGAAAATAAGGGGAGAACAATGAAAAAAAATTATAGCTCGGCGCAAAAATGTTGAGATCCGTTGATTTTTATAGCGAGAAAAAAGTTTTTTTCGCTCATTTTCAACTCTGCCTCCCGCAGAGGTAAGCTTCGACCCATACATTAAAATGGAATTAAAAGTCAAATGATACTACAATTGAAACGTCATCATAATGTCTTTTCACGGCCTAACAATTTTTAAGAATTAAGTAGGTAGTTAAGTTAATTAATAAGTCAAGACTGACGAAACATTTGTATCGATTTTTACGTTAATTTTATGTAATAACATGGTTTTTGTGAAAAAAATTATGATTTTTGGGCTTAGCTTTACGGTTTAGGTTTACAAAGAAAGATGAGACACAAAATGTAAATTTAGTTTATTCATTGTTCGTGATAGTAAGTGCTGAAAGTGTTGGCCTTCTGCTTCCATACAATAATAGAGATTTTGTTCAGAACGATCCCTGACATTATGAAGCATTCCTGGTGTAATGGCCCGACATTCATCAATGATCCACTGACGTAATTCATTCAATGACTGTGGCTGAGTCTTATAAATCTTAGTTTTTAAGTGACCCCACAGAAAAAAATTTAAGGGGGTCAAGCCATCGACATATACATATGGACTGCGCGTGGCAATGATAAGCGCGGGTAGTGCCGGCGTGAGAGAGGGGAAAACGAAGAGGGCTAATACTGTCTTTATCTATCGGCTCGAGACGTAAACATACTAGCTACAGTCATGTTGCATTTCCATGGCAACGCAGCGGGCAATAGAAACGCGATAGATAAAGTAGATAAAGACAGTTTTAGTCCTCTTCGTTTTCCCCTCTCTATCGCCGGCACTACCCGCGCTTATCATTGCCACGCGCAGTCCATATGTATATGACGATGGGTCAAGCTGACTTGATCTTGCCGGCCTCTTCGACCGATCCATCTACCAGGATACGTTCGATTTAAATATTCCCAAACAGCAAGGGTATAATGAGGAGGTGCATCATCTTATTGAAATGTCAACTCTTCGGCATTGTAATTGTTATTATTTTCAAGCATTTCTGTCAATGCAGGATCGATAGCGTCTTCTAATTATTACAGATATTTCTTCATTTAGAAAAAAAGGACCTATTAACCAATCGCCATAAACTCCAACTCAGACATTTAATTTCTCAGGATGTTGAGTGTGAACCTCATGGAACAGATGTGTATTTTCGTCAGACCAATATCGACAATTGTGACGATTAACAGTCTCATTTAGAAAAAACGAACACTCATCGGAAAAATAAATGTTGAACACTAAATTCGGATTATTTATTATTCGTTCAGTCATAATCTCGCAAAATTCCAAAGTCATCTTCGTTTAATTGTTGTACAAGATGAATTTTGAAGGGGTGAAATTTACGTGTGTTTAAAATTCTGTGAATACTCTTACGAGATATACCACACACTACAGGTAGTCGAATGGTGCTTAATGTAGGGTCCATATTGACGTGACCCAAAGCAACTTCCACTGCTTCGTTTCCCACTATCCTTCGATTTGGAGCAATTGGTTCTCGGTTTGTCACTGATCATGTCTCCTCAAATTTTGCTACCAGCACAATTACGTATTTTCTGTTAACATGTTTATCTGGATTCATTTCATTGAATGCCTGTGCTGCAATATTAGCACATCTACCATTTTCATAATACAGTTCAATCAGCGATACTCTTTCTGCAGTAGAATAAACCATTTTAGATCAAAATAAAGATTACTCATCGACAAAACCCTGCGAGATACTAAATTGAAATGAATTAAATATAAATACTCGGAACTCCTAAGGAACTGCAAAATTGATAAATAAAATAAAAACAGAATTCCACAGCAGATAAAATGAAGTATTTTTTTCTTCGAACGATAAAATTAGAATTTACATTACCTTTCGTCACTGGTAAATGGATTGAGGAATGTAGAAAATATTTCCTTATTAAAATGAATAATAAAGAGAAATTAAAGTTAATAAATTATTAGTCCAGGCAATAAGCCTGGAAAAAAGCCATAATAAAAAAAAAATATATATAATAAGCTAGAATTTCAATTTTTTTTGCATTTTGTTCCTAATACCTCACAGATCATTCATGACTATCAAGACCGCCGGGGTCGACATTTCTATTCCCTCAAAACGGGGTTTCAACCCTTCAGAGGAGCATTCTTATAAAAAACAGTCCAAAATTAATGAATTAAGAACCGAAAATGACCCCTACTATGTTTTTTGGGTCGCTGATCACGATTCCGAAGTTAGTTTTCTCGGAAAACTCCCTCCAGATGGGAAATTTGGAAAATGTATATAATATATAATTTATAATTTTGTTGCAAAAATGACCTCCAGTAGGTTTTTTGGGTCGCCGATCACGATACCGCTGTTATTTTTCCCAAAAAACTCTCTCCAGATGGAAAATTCGGGAAATTTGAGGTTTTCCTGAGACGGTTGTGAATAATAAAGCATAATTTTGTTGCAAAAATGACCTCCAGTAGGTTTTTGGGTCGCTGAACACGATTCCTTTGTTATTTTGGAAAATTCGGGAAATTTGAGGTTTTCCTGAGACGTTTGTGAATAATAAAGTATAATTTTGTTGCATTTTTGCAACAAAATTCATAACCGTCTCAGGAAAATCTCAAAGTTCCCTAATTTTCCATCTGCAGAGTTTTTTTTGGAAAATAACAGCGAAATCGTGATCAGCGACCAAAAAAACCTACTAGAGGTCATTTTCGCAACAAAATTATACTTTATCACTCACAAACGTCTCAGGAAAATCTCAAATTTTCCGAATTTTCGATGTGGAGAGAGTTTTTTTGGGGAAAATAACAAAGGAATCGTGATCAGCGAGCCAAAAAATCTACTGGAGGTCATTTTTGCAACAAAATTATACTTTATTATTCACAAACGTCTCAGGAAAATCTCAAGTTTCCCGAATTTTCCATCTATAGAGCTTTTTGGGAAAAATAACAGTGGAATCGTGATCAGCGACTCAAAAAACCTACTAGAGATCATTTTTGCAACAAAATTATAAATTATATACTATATATATATTTCCCAAATTTCCCATCTGGAGGGAGTTTTCCGAGATAACTAACCGCGGAATCGTGATCAGCGACCCAAAAAAACATACTAGAGTTCCTTTTTGGCTCTTACTTCGTTAATTTTGGACTGTTTTTATAAGAATGCTCCTCTGATGGATTGAAACCCCGTTTTGAGGGGGTAGGAAGTTCGCTGACGCAGTCTTGATAGCCATGAATGATCTATGGGGTATTATGAACAAAATGCGAGAAAAAATTTGAAATTCTAGCTGACAATATATTTTTTTTTATTTTCCAGTTCGTTGCCTGAACTATATGCTGGATATGCTAAAAAGAGAATTTAGTAACCATTAAAATATTGTATCACATAATCACATTTAATTTTAGAGTTGAAGCTCACCCCTGAGAGGGATTGAAATAACAGAGTTGGAAACTATGCACATAAGACTTCTTCTCCGAGATAAAAATCAAGGGAATTTAAATTTTTTCCCTCGAACAATAATTATTGAGAAATCGTTTTGTTTTCATTGTTGTTCCCTTATTTTCTCAAAAACCGCTGCAGCAAATTTGTAAAATTAAGATGCGTTGAACAGAGAATTCGATTACCTTTAAAATAAAGTACACCCCCGCGGGAGTGTATATGAGACATCGGCCGTGTTTTGTTTTGATTGGCCCACCCGGTACATACAGGGTGTCCTCGAACTGCGTGACTAAAATTAAACCGAAGATTCTTTGATTCGAACAAAATTTGATGAGCCTTTTTACTTTTGCCTCAAGTGTCTTGTTTAGCCGGTAGAGGGCTTCAAAGTTGCAAAAATTATTTTGTTTTTTCGGTATAACTTGAGAACGTGATGGAGGACTTCTACAATATTTGGCAGGTGAGTTACTATCAATAATAGCCGTTTTTGAGAGCGGAACATAGAGCCTTAGAGACCATAGAAATGGCTCAAACTTGAGGATGTAACGGGAAAAGTGTCCAGAACTTTTTTGTGGTCAATGTAATTCACTCTATATTCTTTATGTAGATAGCTTATCTAATTTGAAAACTTTTCTTACTCCTAGAAAATTTTGATAAAATCAACGGATTAGGTTGAAAAAATTAATTTTCGAGTCTCTGCAATTTTGTCTTACTAATTTTACTTGATTAAAATACCTTAGTTGCCTTTGCTTTTCTAATGTCATTTTGGCATTTGGAGAATTTATCCTCAAAACTGTCAGTTTTTACTTTGCTTTCCGTGAAAATTTTATAAAATTATGGCTCAAAATTTCACAAACACTGAAATGGTTAATATCTCGGTGAAACACGAATAATAAAAAAATAGAAATGGGGAAACGATGTGATTATTTAGGAAAAACGAATGCTAAATTAAAAGAAACAACAAAACTTTTTGGGAAATCGCTAAGGCATCAATTGTTCGAAATGTTGCCCATTTTCCTGAATACACAAATTAATTCGTTTCAAGAAATTGGATTGAACTCTGGCTAGTACTTCAGGATCTATCTTCAATAAATCCGCTCCATGATTAATTCGTTGCAACAATTCCTCTCGTGTGTTTACTGGAGCTGCATAAACTTTCGACTTCTAAGCGCCCCATAGAAAGAAGTCGCAGGGCGTCAAATCAGGGGAGCGGGCCGGCCAGTTCACTGGTGCATCGTGTCCTCTACCAGCGATCTGGATATTCCGCATTCAAATGTCGTCTCACAGCTAATGTGAAATGAGGAGGTGCACCACCATGGATAAACCAGGCCACGACGAATGTGTAAGGGCAAGTCTTCCAACAGTTCAAGTAGCCTTTATTCCAAAAAGTTCAAGTAGTTCTCCCCGTTCAATCGATCGGGTATAACGGTAGGGCCAATAATAAAGTTATCCACAATTCCAACCCAAACATTGATTTTAGTTTGATTCTGAAAATATGTAACTTCCGTTTCATGAGGATTTCCATCAGCATAGAAATGTTCATTATGGAGGTTAAAAAGACCACATCTCGTGAAAGTATCTTCGTCCGTGAACAGAATTCTTCTACAAAAATTGGGGTTTGCGTTTTGTCTTTGGACAATAAGCCGACAGAAATCTAGCCGATGACCTGGATCCATGGGCAATAAGTCTTGAACTGTTTTAATATGATAGGGATACAACAGTTCTTCTTTCAGTACATTATGAGGTTCAGTTTCAACCGCTTCCAGTATCGCTTCTTCGAGCTCTAACGTCCTTCTTGTCCGTCTGCGTCCAGTTTCTCTGCGATTTACTTCAAATTTGCCAGTTTCGCGAAGGTTTGCCGATTTGGAATTCTGCGATGCGGATATCTTTCCCTTCTCCGGCCATTGCAACGACAAAGTCCATAAATCAATAACATATCAACCATTTCAGTGTTAGTGAAATTTTGAGCCATAATTTTATAAAATTTTTACGGAAAGCAAAGTAAAAACTGACAGTTTTGAGAATAAATTCTTCAAATGCCAAAATGATATTAGAAAAGCAAAGGCAACTAAGGTATTTTAATCAAGTAAAATTAGTAAGCCAAAATTGCAGAGACTCGAAAATTAATTTTTTCAAGCTAATCCGTTGATTTTATCAAAATTTTCTAAGAGTAAGAAAAGTTTTCAAATTAGATAAGCTATGTACATAAAAAATATGGAGTGAATTACATTGACCACAAAAAAGTTCTGGACACTTTTCCCGTTACATCCTCAAGTTTGAGTCATTTCTATGGTCTCTAAGGCTCTGTGCTCCACTCTCAAAAATGGCCATTATTGACAGTAACTCACCTGCTAAATATTGTAAAAGTTCTTCATCACGTTCTCAAGTTATACCGAAAAAACAAAATTATTTTTGCAATTTTGAAGCCCTCTACCGGGTAAACAAGACACTTGAGGCAAAAGTAAAAAGGCTCATGAACTTTTTTTCGAATCAAAGAATCTTCGGCTTTATTTTGGCCACGCAGTTCGAGGACACCCTGTATATATACGCTGGACTAAACATCCAGGAATGTGAGTTCGAATCTCGTCTATGATTCAATGTTTAATGTTTATTAAATTATCTAAGTTATCTTCATTATTCAGAAATTAGAGTTGAGACGAACTCGTAGATATTAATCTGGATCACCGAAAGACCGGGAGCATCAGATCACACATTTATTTTACAGGGATGATCTGAAACTGTATGTCTCTAGGGAGAAAAACCTGCATCAAGCAGCTCTCAAAGTGTCTCAAGAATATACATGAGCCGTAGGCATGAAGTTGGGATTGGACAGGTGCGCAGTATTTAATTTGAGGAGAGGACCGGAAGCATCTTTAAATATCTTGATACTGGATGGACCTCATATGGATCCTGGGAATTGAACAGCAACCTAACTATGACGCTTCCCAGGTAAAGGCTCTCCGCGGCAAGGACAGAAACCTTGTTCGAAAGATTTGCTCATCCGAACTTTCGAATGAGAACAAGGCATCTCAAACAAATATGCTTGCCGTTTCAATCATGCTTCACTCTTTTGAAATGGTGAAATGGAGCAACAAACCAAGACCATGTATGTCATCGAACATAGTATTGAAAGAGGAGGAAAAATGGGCAAATTACCAAGATCTCCAGATCGAGGGCGAGGAGTACCTTTGGTCAACTTCATCAGAGTTGAAACCAAATAAAGCACCCGGGATATATAGAATTGGAACGAGTACACTCAAAGAATGCGTTGATAGTCTTGCTAAACCCCTTACTTACATAATAAATGAATCTCTCAAAACTGGTATGGTGAATCTCTAAAAATTGCTGTAATCAAACCAATTTATAACTCTGGGAACACCCTTGTTATTTCAAACTACAGGCCCATATCGTTCAAAAAATTATAAAAACCCAAATGGTACATTATACCGAACAATATAACTTAGTCTCTAAGAAGTAGTATGGGTTTACGAATGGGGGATCAATAGTGAATTTGATCAAGAAACTATAGACTGCTTTCGATTCGAAGAAGTCAGTCAATTGCCTCTTCATTGAAAAGACGTACCTTCCACAAAGATAACCTATTCTGTATATTCCTTCCCTTCTTAGGATTGTGGAAAACTATACATCAGTCAATCTTCCCAATACCATGATAAAACATTAAATGGGCACAAATATAGACGGAATTCATCCACTACACTTAGTAAACATATAAAAGACACAAATCATTCATCTGACTACAACAATACTTGAATGTTGAAAAGAATAATGATAAACATTTGATATTAGAAAGTATCCAACTTAGAAGAAACAATTGAGTTAATGATGAAATTGATTCTAATCTTTCAAAACTTTATAATAATCTGAATCAAACTTAACCAAATTTAGATATTTTAAATTACCACTTTCTGTAGTGTATTTAATACAACCTAAAAAGATTGTCATTGTTACATTTATGATAGTGACAGTTTTGAAATAAAATTCAATAGAGCTATCTTAAACTAGATTAGTTATATCCACGGTCGTACATACAGGTCTGGAAACTCGGGGGGCTGTTTCCTATGAGGGCAGTGAGTCCGCTAAGCGTCGACTGTCGCGTAGTACCAAAAGACGTCACGTGAGAGTATTCTCTGACAACTGTCATTCTTAAGTTGTAAACACAAGGAATACCTGCGTTTTTAGAAACAAATTACGAAACTGTGCATTGTGCCGAAATGCAAAACGGGGTACAAAAGTCTATAGCAAGAAACTTCTGTTTTCAAAGTGCCGAAAGATGCGGAAATGCGAAAAAAGTGGATGCTTGCGAATCCGGATAGAAATCGTTTCAACGAGGTCTTTCATGTGTGCGAGCATGTATAACGAAAAAGGGGAAGTTATTTTTAAGGTGAGTAATACCTACATTTTGACAAGAGTACCAGTTCTATTCCTCTCTCAAATCAGAATAGTAAATATTGCGTTACGAGAAAAATTATTTTTCTTAATAATGTGATTGTTGCCGTACTTCGAGATCCAAGAGACCCATGTCAAACATACGAGTCCCCAGACCTGTATGTACGACCGTGGTTATAACTAATAGAAATGAAATGTAAATCATGATATAGGTAATTCTTAAATAATCATAGTTATTTAAATTTTTAAGTCAGAGAGTAGTATCTTAGGTATTCAATTAGCTAGATTCATTCCAACCGATCCAATGTTTTCTGCAGTTGTAATTGGATTTTAAAACAGAAGTCGGGTGCAGAGGCATTTAATCAAAGACTTTTTTTTTAAATTACGGGGAAACACTAATTAACATAACAATTTTTGATAAAGATATAAATAAAATATCGAAACCTCAAAAAAAGAAATCTTACTTAATTTTTAGTCGTATTAAGAACCAAAATACTAAGAAAACGTAACATACATCAACAAATGGTTCAAGAATACATATACAAGAATATGTATTTCTGATAAGACCCGATTACTCTCACGGTGTTTGCGAAATTTGTATTTTAATAATTCGCAGTAGGTTACACGAAAAAATTAAGTTATTTAAACATTATCATGCATACAATAACATATGTGACGAAGAAAATTAAAATGTAATAACTCTCAAGCTTATTTGTTACATCTTGAATACGTTGCCAGAATGGTGCTCCATTATCTACAGGTCATGTATACCATGGACTTAAGATGTTCACATAGACGATAATAGTCTGGAGAACTTCATGAACGATATCTTTACATAATCATGGTTCCTACATTTTACAAAAAACCATGAGGGTGTAATCGAGATCAAGAGTATCAAGAGTTCTTTATTTTTTATAGTGAATAAGTTAGATATGCAATCTAAACGTTATACTCAAAGCCCTCTTCTTCCATTGACGTACAAATATGAAGTGTGCAATTATGAAAAAACACAAGTTCTACTCCTATGGATTGATGTTGATCATAATTTTGATAAGGTTTTTTCTGTCTCATAAAACTCTTATCAACGTACTAAATCTGAGCGAAATAGCATAAGCCGTTTTGAATTCATAATTTTAGGACTATTTTAAAATTGTAACTTCAGGGCCGTATGGGGCCCAAAATGAGCAACTTTGTTCTTAAGTAAATTAATTTAAAACGGCTTATTTTGGTTTGAAGAATATGTGGTAGGTTCTTGTAAAGACCATTTACAGACACCCTGTATAACGATAAAAGGAATTAAAGACACATTTTGTTACCTTTCTGGAACCTTTCCAAAATCATCGTTTTGTAATTCTAAAAGAAGAATTCTGAAATAATGAACTAAGGCTAAGTTGTTTCAATTGACTATATTATTTACACTGACGAACTTCATCATAGCATAGGAATGCTTATCGTTACGAAAACATATACTCATGTCAATATATAGTCTTATCTCTGAGAAGTATACTGATATTTTCAGTTTGGCAAATGTATAAAGTTGTATTCGATGCATCTCTAGTTGTTACAATATATGGAAGATAAACGAAAGTTGAGCAATATTATACAAATAAGACAGGATAACAAGATAGTTGCATAAATGATTTTCAGTATCTCCTGGTTGCGGTTTAAGATAAAATGTGGGAATCTTTCCTTAGTCTTCTTCACCTCATCTTGAGAAATACTATTAGTCAGCGCCAATGTAGTTTATGATATCTGAAAATCTGAAATGAATAATGCAATTACTCTCGAGTGTGTCTTCGGAAGCTAGTAACTCCTAAAAGTGTACAACAGTAGTTGCTTGGCTCTACCACTTCCAATAGCAGAACAATTTTTTAACATGACTTTGAGGGACTACGTCTGATACTTGCAGATGACCGAAAGGAGTTGAAACAACTAAAAAACTAACTCATCCTGCTTCATTCTGTTACTTTGGAGCAAATAACTTTTCCTACAATGAAATTCAGTTAAGAAATCATGTCTCCAGTAAGTTTAGATGTCATACTACGAGGGCAAGGTTGAAAAGTCCCCTAAAAATGGAACAAGAAATAATTTATTTGGTCAAAACTTATTTTATTTCTCAACATAATCTTCTTGTAGCCCGATACACTTCGTTCAATGCAAAATTGACAATTTAAATTTTTTGAATTGGTCATTTTTGACATTTGATGAAATGTTCGTCTTGCTTTGACGTCCAGTACTATCGGTTGTTAGCACAATTAATATCAACTGATATACATTATTTAATAGTGATATTCAACATCACTGGGGCGTTCTGATATTTACGCAGCTGAAAAAAACCGTTGTAAATAATTTTCTCTCAATAAACGTATATGGCCATTATAGAACCGTATTAAATTGTACACTCTCATTATACCTGAAACCATTGCTGGTGTCACTGGAGTCAATGCAGATAATGGTGAAATGTTAATTTTGTGAAACTTTTTAGGGCCAAATGGTTGTGTTTTGGAGAGAACGAGGGGATTAAACCAAGTTCAAATTTGTTTCGTCTGATGATAATGTCGGTTAAGAAATGTTTCATGATGTCTAAAAAGTTTCACAAAGTGATTCACTCGAAACGTTATATATAGATGCGATATGAATGTAAATCTTCGCAATAGAAGAAAAAGAATTATAACCTGAAAGAATTACTTCTCTTCTGAATATGTTGATTCGCTTCGCCGTTATATAATGCCGGAAAGGGAGTCTCCTATAATGTAATTCAAATGAGTTGGGTCACGCTAAAAAGTTCGAAGTAAATCTGAGGTAAAAAGGGAAAAGAAAATGATTGTGAAATATGTACAAAGTGATACGCTCAGAAGGGCGTAATAATAAAAGCCGAGTGTTACACTCCTGAGTTATTATAAATTTTAAAGTTCGAACTTCGTTATACGACGATGTTTCTTCACATAAAGTAGGATTATTGTAAAAGTTCCAACCCAGCAACGTTTTCCTGTTTGAAATAATAAAAGTATTGAAAGTGTATCACAAAGCTTCTAACTGTGAAGTCGTGATCTCTATTACTGTTTTAGTAGTCACGTTCTACATTGAATTATATGAAGTTTTGCTTTTAATAGACATGTTGTAAAATATCTCATTGAACAATCAAAACATAGCATATAATATGAAAAACCTTTTCCAAAACTAATTAAATCATATTTTGGAAACTGAAAGTTTACTTTATCAATACTATTAGAAATGCTAAGCTGCATACTAAGCATTTTAATTGAAATAGAAACATAATAATGGGTATCGTATTTATTAGTCAATAAAGTATAAGATTTGTTATATTAGATATATCGTCGTTAATTTCACAAAGTGACGTATCTCAGAAAAGCCTATTTTGAGATACGATCGAAAACTTTTATCCAATATAAAGCTTTTTCATCTCCCAAAAATGTCGTAACTCAATCTGTTATACTTTTCAGGTATTTATCATTTGTTTGGTGACGAATTTCATAATAGTGAACTTAATAAAACTCACAAACCGCCCAACTCCAGTTCAGTCGGTTTGTGAGATTCATTTTTTAAATAAATTTGTGCACGTCGCCCACGTATCTCAATTTGACGAGTTAGAACACGTATTATATTCGACCGCTTCTCTTATTTTCAATTCATTTAGTCTAGTTCAGTGAAGAGATTGAAGTTGGTACTAATATAATACCTTTTTACAATGAATGTACTTGTAATATGGCAGGATGGCACAAAAAATGTTGTGTCATCAAGTGAACTTATGTTTCGTTGTACATTGAAAAAAGGAACTCTAGTAAAAATGTTTTACCAAAAGAAGTGGTACAGTGGCAAAGTGATCTTATCATTAACGATGAACATAATTCAGAATATGTACCTGTACCTACGAAGGATGCGAACACGGTAGATGTCGATTCCACTTCGGATTCTTCAGACAACGTGCCTTTGGCCCAAATTAGGGCAAAAATGTTGAGCGACTTTACAATTAATCAGATAATGGCAGTTCCTGATGAACCTGACATTGAGAGTGAAATAAGTGAGGAGCGTATTCATGATTCGGATGCCGATTCTCCATACACAACCACCTGTCAATATTACCAATGCAAGAGAGAAGTATGGAGTACATGTCATCGTTGTTTGATTATTTTGTGCTACGATCCCTTCTTAGATTACCCACTTTGTGACTACCGTACAACGGAAAACCAGAAGAATAACCAGTGTTAAAAAGGACTTACAGCCTGAACAGCATCAAGTGAAAGGAGTAAAAAGCACGGAGAGTCAAGTCAAAGAACGAAGAAGAAACTTAATAAACAAAAACTAGCAAAGCGCCTTAGAAATTTAGGCGAAGAGTATGTATCTCTTGAAGGAAAAACTGTTAAATCTAAGAGTACCTACAAAGCTGAGATGAAGACACTTTCCCAAAACGCCTTTGCAGCAATAGAACATTCTCAAAGATGTCAGATTTTCAGTGGTTACTATGCACTTCGAAACATTAACCGTCAACGCAAATTTATTATATTTCACACCGAAGTCAAGGATACCAAGCAAAAGACATGAAAAAGTGAAGTGTCACGAAGACAAAAACATTCCGTTATATTCTTACAATAAATAATGTACGTGTTCCTGTCTGCAAAACAGGTTGGATATTTCCGACCGCGTAGTGGGAACTGCACTGGAAAAGACGAGCACTACTGGTGAGTTAGACAAAAGAGGGGGGCGAAAATCTGAGGCCGTTATTGCAAGAGACATACAAATTCGCTCTGAAATAGAAAAGCACATAGCCAGATTCCCCAGAATGGAGTCCCATTATTGTAGGGCCAGTTCAAGTAGAGAATATTTGTACCCAGATCTATCAGTTTCGAAAATGTACTTTTCACATTTACAATCATTGCCTGAAGGTTATCCTAAACCAATTTTGTCTATATACCAGAGAGTCTTTCAGTCAAAGAACTTTTCCTTTCACACCCTTAAAAAAGACCAGTGCTGATTCTGTGTTATGCATAAAACAGGTGATTCCAGTGTGAAGTCAAAACTAGAAAAAAAAATGTAATACGCAAACTGCAAAAAAAATGCTGTTAGATAACTGAAACAAAAATCAAAGCAGAAACCTGACAAAGATAATACATTTCTGTGTGCTTCCTTCGATCTGCAGCAGGTGATCTACCTGTTATGTAGTAATGAAAGTGATGTGTTCTATAAAAGACGTTTGTCAGTGTTCGATTGTCTTATAAAATTTTCAAAAGACTGATTTAGCTACACTTGGAGTGAGGCCGAGAGCAAAAGAGGTTCATGAGAGATTGCAACCTGCGTGTATAATGCATTGCAATTTTATTACTCTAAAGGAATCAAGGTGGCGTCGTTATATTCAGATGGTTGTAGCGACCAAAATAAAAATAGCGTAATAGCCACAATGTTGTTATATACTTTTTTACTACAGTACTAACCTTGAAAGAATTTCTTTTAAATTCTTCGAAAGCTCCCATGGACAGAATAAAGGAGATTCTCCCCATAGTAGTATTTCTTACGCCATTAAACATGCTGTTGACATCTTCATCCAATCCCAATTATATCCTATATGCAAACTAGCCATAAGACAACATCCGTACATGGTTCGCCCCTTACAATACAACGACTTCTTGGATTTCAAGATACTGGCGAAAGAGTTAAGTGTTTTGACAGTGAAGAAAACCGTAAATGGAGATCCAGTGACATGGATTGAAATCATGAAGTTAAAAGTTTCAAAAAATCACCCACAACAGATACTTTTCAAGGCTAGCCATCTTGCGGATAACTACAAAGTTTTATCTTTGAAACGTCTTGACAGAGCTGTACTCTGAAAGGTTCCAAGTCGTTTGAACACCCAACCAGATAAAATTTCTGAAGAAAAATATTCAGATTCACAATCTATGTGTGTTGGAGAAACTCCAGTTCATCCGTATCGATGAACATAAAAGGTTTTATCGGTCACTGCCACATTAAAAAATAATAATACTCCAATATTTATGAATGTTTGTACTTATTTCCATGTTTCAATTTTTTTGAGTTGTTTGCTTTACTTATTTTTTCCCTAATCTGTTTTTCATATTCTGTCAAGTTTATTAGCATCTGTATTTTAGTTTAGTAATTTCAAATGAAAAAAAAATTATTTCGAAGACGTTACCTTATTTTTCTGTTATAAATAACATATTTTATCATAAATCGCAAAGGCATATCTCAACATTGAGATATATTTTATTCTCACGAATGGCCATATCTGGTTCTTTTTTTTAATCAAGATAAAAAAAATCAAATCACATAATATATCATGAAACTACAAAATAAAGCCCTGAAATTATAAAGCAAAACCAAATGAATATAATTTAGCAAATAATTTTTAATTTTTATCGAAAGCCAAAGAAGGGAAAATCTTTGAGCCTCAGCCCTGAAAAATTACAAAAAATGAGATACGAAATTAACGACGATATGTGTACGTGTTACTATAAAAAGAGAATATCTATCCACACCATTGCCATTATTTTTCAATCTCCTATGATTATACTCGTGATTATAATACAACGAATGCCGTCTTAAAATGAAATATTCAAAATATTGAATTAAGAGTCGGTTCGTTTTTACCAACAACGAAGGTCGGCTCAACATCGATTATGCGATATTTTATATACACATATTTAGTTGAAATCATCCATTATCTTTAGAAGAAATGGAACAAAGTATATCAACCATTTTCGGATAGTTCAGTGCATCAAAATACGTATATGGTCTTATTTTGAACCAAATAGTTCTCTTTATAAATGAGCTACAGTCCGAGGCGGCTCAAAATACAAATATTATGCAATAATTCATCATAAAATCTTTTGGAAACTGTTGAATCGAACATAATAAAGCTTATTGGGGAATTCATTTTTCACAACTCAAGTTTTAAAAGCTGTATTTTTGGAGTCCAGACTGATCTTGCATTGGATTCACGAGAAGATTTTCTTCAACATTAATCGAGTTATTTTCATACATTTCAAATATCGATGTATTTTGAGCGATAAAATAAAATAATAGGTATATAATTAAATCACATATATCGTGTGCATTCCGTTCGTTTATTCTTTCAGTATGTCAAGTCGTTCGAAAAGTAATAGATTATTTGGACACTAAGAGGATTTTCCATCATACATTTCCTTCTACGGTAATCTGCAATATATGTGCATCAATTTTGTAAATTCAATATGAGAATGATCAATATAGCACTTTTTGTTTTGTTTTGCTTGAATAGTTATTTCATTACCAATTTTATCAACACATGTAAGAATAAAATATAAATTAAATACAACCTTACACTCCCATTATAGTGGAGTCATTCTACGGAAAAATGAGGCGAGGTTCAAATTAATGATAGAGGTTGGGAAGGTGGAAAAAGTTGTTTCTTGTGATAAGAGTAATGATATTCCAGAATTTCTACAAAAAATATTTGGCGGAACCATCCCAAAAATCCCAAACACTGGTTTCTGGGCCTTTTTGTAGGTCAGTTTTGAAGTTTTAATTTTTTTCAACCCCTTAGACTTGTGACTGAGATTTGGGAGTTGGACCCTTTTATTGTCCATGTTCAAGGAAGCTTTGGTTCAAATTTGGAGTGTTTGCAATCATTACTTCCCCTAGAATATACGTTTTTCGGGGTAAAAATTAAAATTGGGCTATTTTGATCAAATCTTCACCAAATTGGATGAAATTTGGTGTCAAAGTAGATCATGGTGACCGTAGTAAGATGAAGTTAAAATATCCAATAGTTTTGATAAAAATTCAAATTTGGGAGATTTGGCCCAAATTTTGAAGATGCCCCCCATTACGGCAAACAAATCTCAGAGTACTCTTTTTGGGCTCAAATTGAAGGTTATTTTATATAGTTTGACGTGGTATAACTTGTTTTATAAGATCAGCCCATTTCTTGGCCATTTACGGCATATATATATGCGCGCGCAGATTGCCCACCTTTATTGTATTATAATAGCATTTTATCACTATAATATTGTTCTTAGAGTATAGATATGGCTTTTTTTGCATATCTATGTGAGAAAACATATGCATTATTTATTTTAGGTCCGCTTGTGGCATAGTGACATTTTTTTTTACTACACATATTAATTATTATAGAATATATAGGTATATAATACAACATCACCTGCGCTTTTTCTAATTCAAGACGCCACAAAAATTTACTTCTGATGACGTGGACCACGCCTACCAATATTATGAGATAAAAATTATTTTTATAAAACAATGACAGGTAAAAATATTGTGTATCTTAAGATGTTTTTTTTTTCTGTATTTTTCTGTTTTAAGAGAATGTACAATTTTCCGATCTAATAATGTCTAATCTATAATTTTAATCGGCTGTTAATAATTTCAACGTTATTAAATTCAATAATCTCATCAAATAAACTTATAAATATTTAAAAAAAAATTAACTATGAGGTAATAATAAAAGTTCAATTGGAGATCAGGTAGATGAATAAATATAAATAGGTTAGTTATTAAAAAAAAAACAGTACTATACATGTAATTAGTTATTATATTTATTATTATATGTATGATTTTTTGACTCCATTATCGGTATTTTCTTTTTCTGCTTGTTGTACTGGATGTTTTAGGGTACATACAGTCGGTTCGAGGATTTTCGTTCAGTACTATTTGTGGCCCTGAGAAGGGCCGATGATACTCTCGTTGTACGAGTTGATTTATGCTTTCTTTTCGGTTTTCTTGGGCAGCAATATTGCTTGAATGTTAGGCAAGACTCCGATTTGAGCGATTGTCACACCTGACAATAGCTTGTTCAATTCTTCGTCGTTGCGGATGGACAATTGCAGATGACGAGGATGATTCTTGTTTTTTTATTGTCCCGGGAATCGTTATCGGCTAATTCCAAAACTTCGACGGTCATTAAATGTATGATTTTTTTACTCTTTTGTTGGTATTTTCTTTTTCTGCTTGTTATAATCGACGAACTGCTGCAGCTGCTAGCTTCTGAATCAGTGATCACGGACCTAAAGATCTCATATGTTTCATCATCACTGAAACAATGACGGGGGATGATTCTTGTTTTTTTATTGTCCCGGGCTGCGTTATTGGGTAATTCCAAAACTACGGCGGCCAAATATTCCATCACTGCGGCTAGATAGTTTTAATAACGTTAAAATTTTTAACAGCCGATTAAAATTATAGATTAAAAATTATTAGATTGAAAAATCGGACATCCTCTTGAAACATAGAAAAATACAGAAAAAAAAACATCATAAGATACACAATATTTTTACCTGTCATTGTTTTATAAAAATAGTTTTTATCTGATAATATTAGTAGGCGTGGTCCACATCATCAGAAGTAACATTTTGTCGCGTCTTGAATTAGAAAGAGCGCAGGTGATGTTGTATTATATACCTATATATTCTATAATAATTGATACGTGTAGTAAAAAAAAATGTCACTATGTCACAAGCGGACCTCAAATAAATAATGTATATGTTTTCTCACATAGATATGTAAAAAAAGCCATATCTATACTCTAAGAACAATATTATAGTGATAAAATGCTATTATAATACAATAAAGGTGGGAAATCTGCGCGCGCATATATATATGCCGTAAATGGCCAAGAAATGGGCTGATCTTATGAAACCAGTTATAGCACGTCAAACTATATAAAATAACCTTCAATTTGAGCCCAAAAAGTACCCTGCGATTTGTTTGCCGTAATGAAGGGCATCTTCAAAATTTGGGCCAAATCTTCCAAATTTGAATTTTTATCAAAACTATTGGATATTTTAACTTCATCTTTGGATCACTTATTACGGTAACTATGATCTACTTTGACACCAAGTTTCATCCAATGTGGTGAAGATTTGATCAAAATAGCCCAATTTTAATTTTTACCCCGAAAAACGTATATATATACAGGGTGTCCCAATATTGCTGGGACACAGAGCTACCACGTATTCTAGAGGTCAAAATAAGTCGATTGAGCCCAATTTACCTGTATACCAAAATGTACCGTTTGTCCGTGAGAAGAGTTCAAAGTTTACTAAAAAAAATACATTTTTGTATGTTGTTCCGAAGTGCTTTATACAAATTTAATGAAATTTGGTAAATGTGTATTCTAGATGATTAGCTTACTTTTAGTAATCAAAAAAACCCAAAGAAAATTGTAGAGGGGTTGGAACCACCCTCACCCCTTGGCATTTTTTCCCCCATTTTTGTAGGGGTGGGAATACGGTTTTAAGACTTTTTTATCTGGAAGGCCTACTCATTATCTTCATTTTCTTACTCCTGTAAAAACTCCGTATTTTGCGTAGTTTTCAAGAAAAAAAATGTTTTCGCAAACACTGATAACCGATTTTCGGGTATAGGTTTAATAAAATTATTAGACACAAATTACACAATACATTTACACAAGACAAACAATAATTTTTATAACAAGTGTTCAATGTGACCTCCACCTTCATTAATACAGAGGTCAATTCGACTTAAAAAATTGAAATGCACTCTTCTTAAAACATCGTCATTTTCTCGTAGCGCATTTACAGCATTTTGAATTCTATTCCACAGTTGTTCGATGTTATTTATTTGAACCTCGTACACTTGTCTTTTTAATTCTCCCCAGATGAAGAAGTCACAAGGGTTTAAATCTGGAGACCGCGGAGGCCATTGAATGGGTGCTTCTTGTCCCCTACCTATCCACCTGCCACCAAATTGTTCACCAAGATATTCTCTTACTGCACGTGCAAAATGAGGTGGTGCACCATCATGCATGAAGAACGTATTTCTACGCAAGTTAAGAGGCAAGTCTTCTAATAATTCTGGCAAATTTTGTTGAAGGAAACGGAGGTAACTATCGCCATTCAGACGATCAGGTAATCGTAACGGTCCGACTATAAATTCGCCAATAATTCCGACCCAGACATTAATTTTGAATTCACGTTGATAATGTCTACTTTTAATGGCATGTGGATTTTCATCTGCATAAACATGATCGTTGTGTAGGTTTGTCATACCGCGACGTGTAAAACAAGACTCATCAGTAAACAAGATCTTAGTATGGAATCCGTTGTCGACTACTCTGCGCTCCCGAATAGTTTGTAAAAAACTTAAACGTAATTCGTAGTCAGGTGGCAACAATTCTTGCACTGGCTGGATGTGAAATGGCCGAATTAATTGATCTCTAATGATTCGACTTACAGTGCTTTTTGGAATTCCAGCTTCTCGTTGCAATCTTCTAGTACTGGTATTAGGATTGTTATCAATCATTTGAAGAACAGCTTCTTCCGCAATAGGTGTTCGAGCTTGTCGAGGTCTTCCAGCGTTAACTCTTACTGGGGTCAACCTCCCCGTTTCTCGAAGACGTCTTTCGATTCGGGCAAAAGTTTTATGGTTTGGAATTCTCCGGTTTGGATACCTCTCTTGATACACGCGAACACTTTCGCGGCAGTTACCTTGACAATATCCAAGAACTAATAACATGTCGGTCTGTTCATTAAAAGGAAAATTCATAATTGTGGGACGTCAAAGGAACAGCAACAACAGCAATAACAATTAAACAAAAACAGTGATGACAATAAGAAATAATAAAAAAACAAGCAAAAGAGAACAAATAACTGACACATTTACTGTTAACAATAAACTATGTTTCCTGTCAAAATCATAACATTTGGTTTTGTCTTTGTGTCCGCGGCCAACTAAATTTTGTATTACAATTTTATTAAACCTATACCCGAAAATCGGTTATCAGTGTTTGCGAAAACATTTTTTTTCTTGAAAACTACGCAAAATACGGAGTTTTTACAAGAGTAAGAAAATGAAGATAATGAGTAGGCCTTCCAGATAAAAAAGTCTTAAAACCGTATTCCCACCCCTACAAAAATGGGGGAAAAAATGCCAAGGGGTGAGGGTGGTTCCAACCCCTCTACAATTTTCTTTGGGTTTTTTTAATTACTAAAAGTAAGCTAATCATCTAGAATACACATTTACCAAATTTCATTAAATTTGTATAAAGCACTTCGGAACAACATACAAAAATGTATTTTTTTTAGTAAACTTTGAACTCTTCTCACGGACAAACGGTACATTTTGGTATACAGGTAAATTGGGCTCAATCGACTTATTTTGACCTCTAGAATACGTGGTAGCTCTGTGTCCCAGCAATATTGGGACACCCTGTATATATATATATATATATATATATATTTGTATGTTTTCTTGGTATATTGGTTCGTATATATACTGATAATGAATGAATGAATGTTTTAAACAGAATTTTTATTTCATTATCAGTATATATACGAACCAATATACCAAGAAAACATACAAATATTACAAATGGTTCAAGAATATCAACAAAAGAATATATATATATATATATATCTATTCTAGGGGAAGTAATGATTGCAAACACTCCAAATTTGAACCAAAGCTTCCTTGAACATGGACAATAAAAGGGTCCAACTCCCAAACCTCAGTCACAAGTCTAAGGGGTTGAAAAAAATTAAAACTTCAAAACTGACCTACAAAAAGGCCCAGAAACCAGTTTTTGGGATTTTTGGGATGGTTCCGCCAAATATTTCTTGTAGAAATTCTGGAATATCGTTACTCTTATCACAAGAAACAACTTTTTCCACCTCTCCAACCTCTATCAAATTTTTACGAACCTCGCCTCATTTTTCCGTAGAATGACTCCACTATTATAATATATTGACATTTGTTTCAGTACCCAGTTGCATTCTCAGTAGAAAACTCATTGTGAGCATAACACTCTGTGGTGCAATAATTGTCAATATATTGTTATTGGAATCTGGATTTGTATTCCATCACTCACTTCATTTCGTTACTGCTTTGTTATAACAATTCCTTTTTTATTCACATTATCACGAATTGTTTTTGCTAAGTAATTCAAGATTAACTAAGAATTTGTAATTACAATGAATGAATGAAATTTTGTAAAACCATGCAGGCAAACAACTCTTGAAATCAATAATTGTAAATATACGAGGGCAAGATGAAAAGTTACTGAAAAATAAGACAGATGGCGCCACAATCAAAAATCCCATATGACATTTGTGACATCTTTAACTAGAACGCATTAAAATGTTCAGACTGATATGACATTCAGTTCAGTTCAGTTTGACACCCATCGAAAGCAAGCAACATTGGAAATTTTCCTAAACATGGGAAAAGCTGAATTTCGCGTCTTGATTAAACATTATTTCTTGCGCAGAAAAAACATTAGGCAAAGCATCGCTTATAAAAAATTATAGGGAGTCTTCACCATCGATTGAAACGATTCACAAGTGATTTACTGATTTTCGTTGTGGTAGTATGACCACAAAGGACCCCGTCCAATTGAGGTTACAACGCCAGAAATCGTTAGTTATTCGAGTTAAGTGCACGAGATTGCTGAGGCTATGGGCATCTCAACCGAACGGGTATTTTGCATAAATTTTAGAATATGAGAAAGCTATCTGCCAGATGGGTGCCGCATTTCCTCTCTGTTGACAAGAGCGATAAGAAGGACTTTTTGCGCCGTTTCGTAACCGTGGATGAAACATGGATCCATCACAACACACAGAGAACCAAGAACAGTCAAAACAGTGACGATTCGTAGCCAAAAAAAGGCCAAAGTGGGTTTATCGGCCAACAAAATCATGGCGAAAGTTTTTTGGGATGCACACAGTAACGTCCATATCGATTACCTTGAAAAAGGCAAAACGATAACCGGCGAATATTATGAAGAGCTGTTGGATGGATTCGACGCCGATTTGAAGCGAAAGCGGCCGCATTGAGCAAATAAAGGGCTCTTCCACCAAGACAACGCACAGGTCCGCAGTCTCAATGGCAAAATTGCCTGAATTGCGTTACGAATTGTTTCGTAATCCACCATATTCTCCAGATTTGCTCCCCTGCGACTTTTATCTATTTCCAAACTTGAAGAAATGGCTCGTCGGGAAGAGATTTGGCTCGAATAATGAGGTCATCGCTCAATCAAACGCCTATTTTGAAGGATTGCCGAAATCGTATTATTTGACCAAATGAATCATTCCATGTTTCATTTTCAGGGACTTTTCACTTCGCCTTCGTAAGTAGTCATGGTCAACTAGAAATTCATTACGATCATAAATTCAGATCAGAAAAGTCCTCTTGAAGTTGATTCATTCACCCACATCATGTAGTTGAAAAAAACATACAATAACATTTTTCACGGCTTCTCAAAGAAGATTAATAATCCCTACACCACTTACTTAATAAGCTTAAGATAGCTTTCATGGGTTATTTGATGCTTTACATTAAACCCAGCAACAGAATCTATTTCTTTTCATAATTATATCATCAATACGTAGGTTTTCTTCAGATAATTTTGAGAATACTATTTTTTATTCCTATTATTAATTCCAATAATAGTTCGCTGTTAAAAATAGCATTGTCTGTAATTTAATTTAATTTAATGTAAACTTGGTAATTTCATGTAACAGGTATGTAATGCCGTATGGAAGAAATAAAATAATGCACTTATTCCATAACCATTTAATGATAAATGTATTCATATCTGAATAAATATGTAATATTCACAATTAAAGTATTTGCCAAATGTTATCAAGGTTAAAAGTTATCTACTGAATTATAACATGTATTAAAAAAAGAATAAATGCATTTCATTACATTTATTGACAATTTAAAACTTATCGGTTGAAGATAATGAAATGAATGGTTCTTTGAACAATTAGTAACAAATATATATATATGTAAACTCAACGGAGCTTATCTGTGTCTCGTTTGGTTGTTATAGAACGATTCGAATTTTGAATTGAGGATGGATATATGAATTTAGGAGAGCGCATATTTTATTTGAACTTTTCAGGAGAATACGGAATCAAAATGATGACAAGTGGAGCTCCTTTTTCAACGAACGAGCACCGTGGGATTAATAGGAGCGATGAGCAATATTTAGGCATGAAAATGATATTAAAACAACAAATAATTTTAGCTAAACCGTTTTAAAAAACGGTATTTTTATTGCAAATTGAAAAGTTCGCTGAACATCCTGGTCTAATTTAATTTCATCATGAAAACGGCTTAGAATATATTCGCTTCTTCACTTTCTTCATCATATTAACAAGAATCGAAAAAAATTCCAATATTTTCTGTCTTACAGATGAATGAATTGATGTTGATTAAAACATTTTCAAAAGCATCAACAGTAAATGATAACTCACAAAATGAACAAACTGATTCTACAACTTGCTTATTTTACAGGATAACTTCTAAAGCGCATACTGGAGATACATATTTAGTGAAAAATCTCAATTAAGTCTTCTTTATTCCATGCGATCAGGACTAACTATATTCTATAGTTGTTGAGAAAGAAGCTTCGACACCATCATTCAAAAAATTACCTCCAGAAAGTTCATTGTTCATATGCAATTTATTTTCAAATAACATAATTTGCGTCTTAAAATAGATGATTGTGTCATCAATTGTTTTCATCGAAATTCGGCTTCCACTATGTAATAACAATGTTCACGAATATAGAAACTGTTGGGGGTCCTTCAAATGTTATATTAAACTCTTCCAATGAGGAATCAACATGTTTGGCAAACATGGGTGGTAGCATTTCCTTCGCAATATTTTTCTATTAAAATTCGAATTTAGGAAATGATGTGATAAATCAACTTTCTCTATATGCGATTACCGGAACGATGATTGAGCATTTACTCATCTTATCATATCAAACAATATTAGGATGATTTCTACTCCGATTTCTACATTGTAGTTCCAACTTCAATTCCTTTAATTTGGATGGATAATAGACTTAAACATGTAGTAATAAATTAAAAAACTGTGATCAAATGTGACTTCCCTCACTTTTTTGCAAACTTGCGAACACTCCTACGGATCAAATGTATATGATTGTAAGAACAGAAAATATGAAGGAAAAATAAAGTAGCAGCGGAAAAACGTATTAAAGACAACCTTTAATTTTGAAGTATAGTAAAAATAAATCAAAAATCATGATCTCCGACCCCTATATACTAATTTTGAATAGAGTCGAACTATAATCACAAAACTCGTCAGTCATATTAGCCCCCTTATTGAATTTTGACTAGAAAAAATCAATTTATTACAAATTTAGGTCGTGCGGGACATTCTGGACAAATTTGTGTGTAGTAATAAATTAAAAAACTGTGATCAAATGTGACTTCCCTCACTTTTTTGCAAACTTGCGAACACTCCTGCGGATCAAATGTATATGATTGTAAGAACAGAAAATATAAAGGAAAAATAAAGTAGCAGTGAAAAAACTTATTAAAGACAAGCTTTAATTTTGAAGTATAGTAAAAATAAATCAAAAATTATGATCTCCGACCCCTATATATCAATTTTGAATAGAGTCGGACTATAATCATAAAACTCGTCGGTCATCTTAGCCCCCTTCTTGAATTTTGACTAGAAAAAATCAATTTATTACAAATTTAGGTAGTGAGGGACATTCTGAACAAATTTGTGTGTGTGGACCTGTTCCACACATTTGACACACGCAAAAATTTCCGCTACCACATTCAACGCACGCGATACTTCTAGGTTTCTAGTTTTATACACTAATATCCAATCGTTCTGGGAGAAAATAATACTGTTTCAATCACTATTACGTAAAAAATGTTTCACACATTTTGAAACATGTGAAATATTGGGCCACACTACTGAGACTAAGTTTCCCATCGATTATGCAATCGGATAGCTTTGAAGATAAATTTGAATGATCGTTTCTCAGACCTTGATGTTATTGAGAATGAAATTAAGATTTTCCAAAATCCTTTTAATACTGACATTGAAATCATAGCTCCGGAACTTCAATTGGAAATTATTGATTTACAGTGCAGTGAAATAAGTAAGAACAAATATCAAAACTCATCTTTGTTGGAATTTTATAAGAGTCTTTCACTGGTACAATTTGATAATTTGCATAAATTTGCTCAGGGGCTGTTTTCTGTTTTTGATAATACTTGCTTGTGTGGTAAAACATTTTCAAAAATGAAGTACACGAAGAATGTTTACAGATCTAAGTTAACCGATTAGCATCTAAATCTTTTTTAATAATTGGTTCAAGTAAAATTGTTCCACAACTACCAACTATTATCAGTGGAAAATCATCACAATTACATAAATCTCATTAGTATTTTATGTTATAATGTTTATAATGTTAGTGGGATTCATTTTAATTATTTGTTAGTTATTATGCTTGAGTTAAATTTTCTGCGTATTATACTTGTCATTAAGCTTTACCTAGCAAGTAAATAAAACCAAGTTATTAGAAGTCTGTGTCTTTTTATTCAACTTATCACAACAACAATAAGCAATTAGTTGTCGCGGATGGGATTGATGACACTGGCGGGCCGGAATTGGCCCGTGGGCCGTAGTTCGGAGACCCCTGGTGTAGACTAATAGATGCGATTTATATTTTCGACAATGCAATCAATATAAGCTTATGTATATGAATTAAGTATGACCACAGATGTTAGATAAAAGTGCCTACAATTATGTTTCGATACCCAAAAACATCGTGAGTCTGTAATTCTCAGATCAAAATCAAGTATTAAATTATTAGTGTGGATAGAAACGAATTTCATCACCAATTGTTGCATTTTTCACATAGGCAGACTGTAATCCGATGTAGCTAATATAAGAATTTTGAAAGGAATGCAAAATCACATGTGAGGTACTGCATTCGCATTATCAAATTTGTATTAATAATACTATAACATGTAATTAATTGTAATATGATATGTATTGAGAGAAGAATGTTGTTTGATGTAATCATTCTATAATGAAAAGTCGTTGGTTGTAAATTTCACTTATGTAGCAAATATGTAGTTCTCGGAATTGCAAAGTGCATTTCTTGTGTGAATGCCTCATTAATAAAACTTGAATTCGGCTCAAGTATCCAGCAAGTTGTCTCACTAAAATTCATCGCAATGCACTTTATCTTAGCCGTAGCCCGGTCTTTTAAAACAAATGCGTGTTCTTTTTCCGCCAAATTCGACCGTCTCGCATTTCAATTTACGGCGTTTCTTTTTGTACATTGGCAGTATAGACTTGAGTTTAATCTGTATATCGGAACCGGTTCAGATGCTGCTGGACCAGTTTGAAATCGGTGACCAAGCTCAGCTGTTTCCAACACCAGTTTTCTGCACAATAGCAATGAAATCGCCGATTCTTTCGTATGCTTTTACATAAAAAAGCTGTTAAACATTCTAGAGGACGGGAATTTATCTAGTAAGTCTGTACCGGAATAGAATAGAATGTGTTCCAGGTGATCTCTAGAAAAAGGAAAGACCGACCATGAGAATCTAGGGTGGTGTATTCATTTCTGGATAAATAATTCAAATGAATAAATTAGAACTTTCATATTTCACTGAATTATTATTCAAATTTGTCCAAAGTTTGTATCCCCGAGTAATCTAAAATCTGTCCAGATAATTTCGCAAACAAAGCATCCATTAACATTACATTGCGTAGAATATGAAATGACAATGTTTAGATTCGGGAACTACTTTCACTCTGTTCAGTGTAATTGTTATTGATTCCATGTAGTAGTAGTAGTACATGATTGATTATTGACTCCCATCAACAGTTTATTTTGAGCATCATTAGTTGAAAAAAAATACTTTTTTTACCACTTATGGAAAGTAGACGTAACCACGAGTAAGTGAGCCAAGACAGAACTCTGTAGGAGGCGTAGTTTTAAGAGGATTCGCAGTTAAAAATTTGTTTTTTTTTAATTAAATTTAACAAAACCTTTGAATATTTCCCTCCGAAAATTACTGCCTTTTTACAATAACTAGAGGTATCTTCTGCCAAAGTTTGAGCTTCATAAAGTTTTATTTGTCAAAGAAAAAAATTGAAGACCGAAAAATAGGTTTTTCTCATTTTTGTCGAAAAATTTTGAGGTTAATGTAAGAATGGTGGATACAAAATCTTTGTATTCCCTACAACTTTCATATTTAACTTTTTTTGATAGAATGCACGAATTAGCCAGAAATCAGGAAAAACTGTTTTCAACCCCTAAAAACACACCCCATTCCACCCCGGATAGCAGCTGTCGGTTCGATTTATTTTTCCCTCTTTAACAATATCTTGTTCTACAATATCTCGCTGTCAGATTGCTGTAACGAATTTTTTTGTTGTTCAAATATTATTTGTACTGGCCTATATGTGAACCATTGGTTCTACATAAATGTGTATTCGTTAGCAGCTCATATCATTGAAATTTATCAGTAGATATTTATGATTTAATTTGACATTGTACTAAAGTATTATACATGAATATATCATTATTGATTATTAACATTTTGAGAAGTTTGACCCAGATTGCTGCATCATTAATTTCAGAAATATGAAAAATTTTGTCATTTAATGAACATTATTTTTTTATGAAATCTCAGATAAAAATTAAATGTAATCTAAAAGTGAAATCAAATCACATCATTTTTTATACAAAGATTCATATAGTAATGATCAGCCTGTACACATAATCCACGATTTCTTCCCCGACTTCAAAATTATTCAAAATCCTAACTTGTTGTCTATCTACCAATAAACACGCATCGAATTGATAGGAAAATATATTTAAAATAGAGAGTCAAGATGATGATTTGATCAACGTCAGAGACGACATCACAACAGTTACACTACATTTAAAACATTTTTGAGCGAGATGATAATGCGATATTAGTCTAGCAGCCAGAGCGATATTGATGGTCTGAACATTAACCCGATGGCACTATGGTTTATCGTTAGAGGACGGTTCAATGATCAATTAATCTCACAGACCGAATTTTCCCCGGCTGCTGGATCTCGAGATACAGCATCCGCATTTTTTTTTCTTTACTAGAGGTTAACCCTTTCCAAGTTGCGGTTACTTGAAAAGCATGCCATTCTTATACACTTCCACCATTTGCCATCATTTTTTATCGTGTCCGTTTATCAGACCGACCAGTTAAAATGGAACCGAAAATGGACTGCAAGTTAACCCCCCCAAACCTGGTGGAAAATGTTCATTGGTGTTGGCAATTGTTAACATATCCTATGCCATCAAAAGTTATCGGTCCATATCCGAGTAATTGGCCATTATTTGGACCAAAAATATTTCTTTTTTCCATTTTATGGATAAAACTTGCGGGTTACAAGGTAACATGATGGCACCATGTTAAATAACTTTATTGGAGGACAAAGAAAGATTTAAAATTATTGCCATCACTTCTTGCCTATTTCAACCCCCCAAAACTCCCTAAAATCATTCGACAAAATAAAAAAATAAATAAAAAAGAGCCGTTTCGATTTTAAACCCAGCCAGAGTCTCAATAATTGACTAATTTATCATAAAATTGGTCATATTATCATATGATTCATATTTTTTTGAGGAGTGGTTTTAGAGGGTTTTGGGCGATTGAAATAGGCAAGGAGTGATGGCAATAATTTTAAATCTTTATTTGACCTTCAATAAAGTTATTTAACATGGTGCCATCATGTTACCTTGTAACCCGCAAGTTTTATCCACAAAATGGAAAAAAGAAATATTTTTGGTCCCAATAATGGCCAATTACTCGGAAATGGACCGATAACTTTTGATGGCATAGGGTATATTAACAATTGCCAACACCAATGAACATTTTCCACCAGGTTTGGGGGGTTAACTTGCAGTCCATTTTCGGTTCAATTCTAATTGGTCGGCCTGATAAACGGACACGATAAAAAATGATGACACTTGGTGGAAGTGTATAAGAATGGCATGCTTTTCGAGTGACTGCAACTTGGAAAGGGTTAACCTCCAGTCTAAAAAAATGCGGATGCTATATCTCGAGATCTAACAGCCTGGGAAAATTCGGTCTGTGAGATTAATTGATCATTGAACCGTCCTCTAACGATAAACGATAGTGCCATCGGGTTAATGTTCAGACCATCAATATCGCTCTGGCTCCTAAACTATATAGTCAACATCGAAATAAAAGAAATTATTATGAATCTGATAGACAAGGGGTTAGATCAATCAGTTCAGGCGCAGTAGTAGAACCATGATAATGAAAACTTCTTACATTATTTGGGGTTACGATTGAAATCATGAGTTTATTTTTATTTTTTATTCTATTTTATTTATAAAGGACGAATACAAACGGGACTGACCCAAAAACAGTATTCACAGATAGGTAACTTATCAATGAAATGAATCTATAGTATTCTAAAAGGAGTTACAGCGTAGGTATAAAAATCAATAAAGAATTCAAGTAATGAATTGAGTTACATGTAGAGAATGAAATCAAAATGAAAAAAAATGAAAAATGAAAAACATACTCATACTATTATACAATATATATACACATAAATACCAATTAAGTCTGTGAAGCAAAAAAATGTTTTTTCAAGATGAAGGAAAACTTTGAGAAAGAGTAAGAGAAAATATCAATAGAGATAGAATTTGATAGCGTATTATATGATATGTTACATCTATGCATTGGAGAGTTCAAAAAATAATTTGTTTGAGATTGTTCATAACGGAATGGATCATGAAGCCGTAGTTGAAAATGAAATTCTGAACATGGAATCGAAAGCGTTGTTTGACAACGCAATATGAAGAAGCATAAACATCAATCAACCTTATCGAGCAAGTGATGAGTTTCGGAACCCCATCGAAAAGCAGAATCCTTATCTATGGGAAAATTATGCCATTAAAAAATGGAGTAAAGTTATATAAGTTGTTTTTGGAATTGTAGAACATGAACAAACCAATTTTGGAGATGGTATTTCGACTTAATCATTCATCCTGAATGTTTCGATGATGGTCACCCGATGGTCAATCGCGAAAAATCATTAGATTCTTAAAATTCCATAAAAGCGGGAACATGTCACCCAAAATTGTTTTTTTTATTTTCAATTGATGATGGTGAAACGAAGCTATTGAAGGGCATTAATGCTAAATCAATGCAAATCGAATGCCACTTTGAACTCGAAATTTTTTTATTTTTGTGTTGCTAACTTTACTTAGCTGTACCTATAATCAATTAATTTATAGTTCAGTGAATACTATACACCAGACTACATATATGGTTCAGTAAATTTTACCGGATGGTAAGGGCAGAACCCCTTGGAATCGTATCGAAAGACATGAAGTCGTAGGCGTACGAACATAATTAATAATATGAAACTTATGTATAATATAATAAATTCCAGACGAAGTAGTTTACAATATCTGAAATAAAATAATTAAGATCCACTAATTGTATCTGTAATCATTAGAATGTACGTTTCAATTATATGTTTTAATCATTACAAAATATTGTTAAGAATACGCTGTAGGGGATTCCACGCCAATGACTAGTGTGTTTGCCTTTGTCGGCGACATGCCATTTCACAATGAATATATGTTGTAAATGTGAAAATGCGGTTAGCATGTTGTATCGAGTATGTGGTAAGAAAATTGAGTATACACAAACAATTAAAATTTTATGAGCTATGAGGCTATCAAGGTTTGCATGTGACATGCTTGAAGTTCATTCCGAGGGTCTTCTTTCTAGGAGCGCACAGTACATACTACATAATAAACCCATGACACTTGCCATGAAAAAAAATAATATAAAATCAAATATTAAAAATTAATTCTTATGAGTTTTTGAAAATTTGACGATCTGACTTGATATAAATATTACATGAAGGAGTTGAAAACAAATGAATTAAATTTGTTTAAAATTAAAACTTTACACTCTATGATAATGATTGACAGTACATCCCCTTTTTTCTTTTAGTTTTAAGCTATATTTCTAAAATTGGAAACTTTACCTACTACTAAGACACACTTAAGACATATTGAAAAATTTTACATCTTCGGGTTTTTCAACTTTCCATTTTACTTTTCTTTCGAAATCTACATTAGTTTCTGAATATGATTTCAATTCTCAGAACCCTCATTTTATTCCTTTCTTCTCGAGAGCCATGAACCCCCTTATATTATTCCGAATGATCAAAATAATGGTACAATAGTGCAAGCCATACAATGGAATCGGTTTCCCCATTGATGATACTTTCAAATGCTGTCAGAGTGCAAATGATGTCCATGATGTAGTTTGAAAATATTTCTTATACCTACCATCGTTTGTAAATATAACACAATATCTCAATTTGGAGTCTACATATCAGTAATTGGTTATTAAGGAAGAATCAGTATCAATAGAAAGGTTAAGTATTTTAAGAAAATAAGGATACTAATTTGTTTTCTAATGGATCTATATGATATGCTAAAATGCTATTTGGAATCAATGTAATGTTAAGTGTTATTTTTTCAATATTACTTACTGCTGAATTAATTAATTGAATTCTCAATATCTCAGTTTTATTGAAATTTTCGTCTGACTGAATTATCATTCCTTCCTCTACCCTCTATCTATCGCATTCTGGTTTTCTCTGTAATATTTTGTGGTTAAATTATCGAAAGCTTTCGACAGATCTGAGTAGATTTCAGACAGCAGAAGCCCAACTTTTGTTTAAAAACTGTATTATATAAGAAATAAACATAGAATGCTCGTATTTCTTGGCGCTAGACATTTCGTGAATCGAATTTTTCCAAGATTTCAACTAATCTGTCATAACTGTATTTTTTCATACTTGCTTAATGAAGTTACTAGGAGTAGGTATTGGGTAGTTGTTGATATTTAATGTAGATACAACATCTATTTCAACATACAAATTTTTCCGTGTTTAACAATTACCTAGTACTAATTGAGTTTATTAGATACTTCACCAAAATTGTCTAATCATCAGTTTAAAATAGCCTTCTCTAAAGGCTATTTTATATACATATTTTGGATATGAATTTGAGGAATCCAGTTTCATGATGGAGCGTGAATTACAAATTATTCTAAAAGTAAATAACTTTAACCTCGGCATGACTCATAAACTATGTCTATTATTATTTATCCATAAAGATAAGTGTACGCTCAGTCCACTTCTTATCGTGTCTGAATATTCTTTTTCATCATGAATCTGAAGAACGCATAGCAACACAGCTAACATCCAAAGTAACATTACCAGATATTGGTTCATCAACTGATGTTTCTCGAACATCATCGAAAATTTGGAATTTGCGCGGTTACTTTCCTTAGAGTTTTCTCAGTCTTACATAGAAGAATGAAACTAAAGTTAGAATACAATCAAATGCTCTGTATATTATGCACAGACTTAGAAATGCAGTAAACAGTAGTGATTTCGGAAACGTTTGTCATCGCCACATAGCATTTAAACAGAAAAGCATTATCCAAAATATAAATTATTAATGTACTTATTGAATATTCAAACTCTGTTGCCAAAATACTTATTTAGATTTCTATATTCAACATGACCCACCACCTTAGCCGTTACAGTTAAAGGAAAACGTTGAATACAAGCCTTGCTAGCATCAAATGTTTTCGCTACATTCTAAAAATACTTGTATTCATTCAATCTTTCTTTTTGCCGGTAGTACCATATTTCAATTTTGACCTGTAGGCTATCCCATATACCACAAATCAGTAGTTTTTGACTAATTGATATTTGAACAACAAAATTTCCCAAAACCCATTTCTAAACATTAATAAATCATTATTGGTGCAAGTCTGAATTTTGACATTATTTGCCGATTTAAGGAATAATACGAAGTAAATAACGTTGGTTTAAGCAATATTACACAGACAGATAACGGTAAGTGTGTCAAACTTAGAAACTTTAAATCAAGAGAGTTTCAATTTTGTTGTATGGAATGGTATATTATTTTACCATTAAACGAAAATTAGATCCCACCAAGCTGAATATCTTCAGGATGGCATATACCTAAACCTATTCGATCTCATATTATGAAAGATTTGGTAGAAAAAGTACTTTCAATGTGTAAAGCTCGGAGTGTGATATAAACAATCAAATTTCATCCTATTCACATGAAATATCAACAAGGACTGCAATCAAATCATCATCGGGTTATAGCCGAGTTTTGTTATTCGATGCTGGGAAAAATTGTCCAGAATGTAGAATTTAGTAAAAAAATCATTTTTACCGACGTTTCATGAAATTTGAAAGTCAAACGACACAACTACCTTCATTATGCCAATAAAAATCCTCATGTATTTAGACAAACTACTAAAACCAACTGGTAAATAAATGTTTATGGTTTATTTTTTTGATGGGAAGTTTAAAGTCAACCAGTATCTTTTTTAATTATATTGCCAATACTTCAGAGTTGCTCTTGAAGATATTTACCGTTGTTAGCCAACAAGTGGCTGCAACATGATGGGGCACCAGCCCACTATTCAACAAATGTTGGGAACCTATTAAACACTTTGTATCCTGATAGACGGATAGGAAGGGGTTAATATATCCCTTGACACCATCAGACTTTTTCCTAATGAGGTTTCGTAAGAAATAGGGTATATGAAATTGAATAAGGGTGGCATTTAGATCACTTACACCTGAAATGTTACTAAATGGTAACATGTTGTTTAGTGAACAATTACAATTATGCATTATTATTGAAGGTCGCCATTTTGCCATATTAAGGTTGGTGGTCAAGTTGAAGGGTTATTTATTATTATATATGTGTTAATTTGTTTGATGAATGATTGTTGATTTGTTAATTTACTTTTCCAATGTTCCTTTTTAACATTATATCAATGTTTTGAAAGTAACTTTTTATTCCACATTTTTTCGTAACATTTCCTTTATAACGTGAGAACGGATAAGAACATAATGAAGATATTAATGAAATTATTTTTTTGTTCATGGAAAAATAATATAACTGTTCCATTTCGAAAATTTGAGATTTTACTGATTTAAATCGGACAACCCTACAATATCACCTTGTATAATATTATTAAAAACTAACCAAATTATGAGTATAACGGAATTTTGTTTTAAATCAATACATGTATTTGAATCTGTACCAACCATAATATATAAAAATGGGTATGTTTGGAATACATTTTTCATAATATGTCATTGCTCAAAAACCTGATTTTCGGTAAAGGGTATCCTACATGAAATTAGATTAAGATTAAAATACGAATACAAGTTTGTATTAGTATACAAGATGTTCTATTTAAAATAACAAAGTTAGTTAGACCAGAAAGTCTATGGGGCAGACGGGATTCCACTTGTCGTTCTAAAGGAATGTGCGCCTGAATTAACACCAGTCTTCTGAAAGTTGTTAACCCTTTCATACCAACTTGGTGTTTCCTTCCAGCCGGAATACAGCTAGAGTACTACCGATTTCTAACAAAGGAAAGAAGACCTTAACTCATCTTACTATTATCTGTGATCTCAATAGTGTTGGAGGAAGCAATCAACATCAAGATCATCAAATACCTAGAGAGCTACAAAATTGTGAATGACCGGCAATATGGCTTTCGTCAGCTGAAATCAACAGGAGAAATGCTTGCCTACGTAAGACATGTATGGCAGAAATCTATTGGAAAACATAGGAAATCTCTAGCTGTATCATTGGATATGTCCAAAGCATTTGACCGAATCGGACACGAAAGCTTTCTTGAAAAACGTACGTCATATGGTTTGCCGCCTCAACTTTTTCGCTTACTATCGACTTTTCTCTCAGATAAATCACTCCATGTGGTGGTTCACAGAGTATCCGCCTATATAATGGCTATCGACGCTAGTGTTCCATAGTGATCCGTCTTGGCACCAACTTTGTTTCTGTTCCATATCAACGATCTGCTGGAAGTGACCACCTGTCCCGTCCACAGCATTGCAGATGATGATACACTTCATACCGCTTTCTCATGTAGAACCTCTTTACCATCCATTAAAGCCGGAGGAGCGAGACAAGGACAGGTTGACGCAATTAATGGAGATCAGGCAAAGATTTTGAAATGATGATCCGATAATCTAGTAGGGTTTAATGCAACCAGAACTCAAGCAAGTGTCTATTCTACTCCAGGAAGGCGGATTCCACAATTTTTTATATGATGATGTCGGGTACAACTATTCCTATGAAGTATTCCATAACAATGCTCGGCATCACCCCCCAACAGCATGGGACGATCATGTGAGATCCATTGCGAAAACCGCTTCACTAAAACTTAGTTTTCTATTCCATGTCAAAAGCTACTTTACATCCCAGCAGCTCCTCATAATCTACAACACACAGATTCGACCTATCCTGGAGTACTGTTCACACGTTCGGCTCCCAAACATACGGTGAAGCTCTTGGATTCTATCCAGAAGAGAGCCACTCATTTGATTGATGATGTCACAATTACGAGTTCATCGGCCTCTGTAGAACATAGTAGAAAGGAGATATCTCCGTTTCCTACGATCAGTGTTCATCAGAAATTTCGTCTGTTGTTCGACCACAAGAGGTTCCAGATAGACTGACAAGACACCACTTTACTGTCAAACTTGAGACCTTTCGAACTTCTTCCTACCAGACTTCATTTTTTTATCGATCAGAGAAGTTGTAGAATTCTTTTCCTAGTGAGGTCTTTCCTTATGCCTATAACCTCCAAACCTTCAAGAAAAATACTATCCCTACATTCCACTGCTGGATCACACGACATACGTTGAACATTATAGGTTTCCCTCTCGTGTAGTCAAAGTATTAAAAAAAAATCGGTAACGCCAGCATGTGATACCTTGAATAAGTATTTTTAAATGTAGCGAACATTTTTTTACCAAGTTTTGTTTTCAATTTCTTTCTATAACTTCAATAGCTAAGGAGCTGGACTCCGGTATCTTACGCAGCAGTATTTATGTGGACTTGGGTAGATTTAAATGACGTTTTGAAGCTTGTCGTTCCTATTGTATGGGTACAAAATGATTGGTTTGGGAAATTACACAGTTGGTACATATTGAACTGTGTGAAACAATATTCCTCATATCGAAAATATCAATCAACTTCTAATCACTTTCCCTTACAAATGTGCTTAAATAATAGTGTACTCTTCAATGACTAAGTGAGGTACCAAAATAGCGTTTTATACTTTAGATAATATATTATATTCGTTGCATCAACTAACAGAAATGCCGTTTCCAGCGTAATTTATATTCAATCATAATTTTACTTGTTACATCTGATGAAAAACTACAACTTCATGATCCAATATTTCATATCGGATTTACCAGGGTGCAATCAGTACAGCATATTCAATGAATAAATCTAGCAATTATTCAGCTAATGCAGAATTGTGGGATTACGAACTGTCATTTATGTTTTTGTTGCCTCGTAATCTAGACAACCCAGATTAATGTGATCGTCAGTGGGAAAACCCTGTACCAAAATGAACTGACTGACATTATTCATGTCACAAGCCAACTATGTGACAACAATACCACTAAAATAAACACTAACCAATTGCGTTTGCAAAAAGTCTTTCAGTGACCGTTGTCCCAGTATATTAAAATCTATCCACTTGACCATTTGAATAGCATGAGATTATTATTAATTAGCTGAGTTATATACACGATCAATATCCCTCGGATTCAAATATCATCGAGATTTATACAACGTATCACTACGGCCAACGCTTATATATCATTAAAAATTTAAAACTTTTCGATAATTAGCTTTCATTTCAAAAGGTAACAGCTTCAACGTTGGATATTTCAACTTGATAATAATTAACATATTGTTTAATTCGTTAGAGATCACAGATACAGATCTCAAATAGTGAACCAATGTTTATTTGCTTTGTTCTTTTCGGCAGATCCAGCAAAAGGAAGTTTCACAAGTGCATATTCATCGTTCAGTTCTCATTTGAGCTATGAAAGTCTTCGAGTTTATCATCTCATTGTACAGAGTGAGCGAAACTTGATGTTTCAGCTCCATATAATAAAATGAAAAACGGAAGAAAAAATCTGAAAAAAGGTTCTTAAATGGGATTGAGTAAGGTCCATTTCAAGCCAAATTTGCGTATTTTTCCACATTTGGAAACTGAAGTAATTACGTTACGTTACAGAATTTGTTACCTATATTTTGGGATATTTAAAAAGTCCTAGTTTTTCTGAAGAAATTTTGTTGAGGAAAAAGTTTGCACCTTCCGTAAAAATTAGTTGGATGCATTTGGAAACAAATAGTGAAGTCGCATCTTGGAATAATTAAACATAATTAATTATTATTATTATTATTAATTATTAATTCAACATTCAAAAACACAGTGTTTGGTTAAGTATATAGGCAATCACTACAAGAAATTTCCAATCTTCGCCCTACTTTTCTTACTGAACATTTCTCTAGATAGTTCATCGATTTTTTTTTATGTTTTAGGTTAAAAGATCCTATTCGGTAAACTTTACAATGCCCCACAAGAAGAAGTCTAGTTTGGTCAAGTACAGTGATTTAGGCGCCCACTGTATCGGTCCATTTATACCTATCCAATGTTCTCCATAAGTTTCATTTAAATATCGTTGGACAATTCTTGCACCATAAGGTGGAGCTACGTCATGATGGAAACAAATGTTCGCTTGCAGATGTAATGGCACATTTTCGAGAATCACAGGAAGTTCTTGAAGAAATTATCGCTCACTATATGAAACTCCTTTGTAAAAATATGGACCAATCAAATGCCCATTAATAATACCACACCAAACATTAATTCAGAAGTGTCCTTAGTTTTCAAACCAACATTTTTGGGTAATGAAAATCCACATTTTATCAATATGTGGATTTTCCTTACCCAAAAATGTTCATTTTCCTCGAGCTTACCGGTACTAACAAAACTGGATTCGTCCGTCCAAAACACATGCCGATAAAAATCATTGACATTGATCTCTAAGTTTCCCATTACCTGATCTGAGAAGGGTTCTAAGTTTATAATCGTCAAAAACTTTCGTAACGAACTATATTTTAAATTCAACTCACGACAGACTTGATCGAGTTCCTTGGATGGTCTTCAAAATACTGCACAAGAGTGGCTACAGTATTGTCAGCATTGACAATATTAATAATTTTTCTTCCCTTTCGAGAAGAAAATTACTCGTTATTTGCACGTAAATTGCGTTGCAATTTTGCAAATATTTTTAAGCCTTGAAGTATAACTGAACTACCCTTCTATGGTTGTTTCGGCATTCCCATAAACTAATAACATGTCGACTTTTTCGTTGTGTGTCAACATTTTTCAAAGCCAAATGACAACAAAAGAATAACTGTCAACCATTAGTTTAATTATTGACAAATGCGACTTTGCTGTTTCTTTCCAAAGACTACTTTACGAATTTTTGATAATACTTTTTTTTACAAATTAGCTTATAATTTTTTAACCGAAATTCAGAGTAAAATTAGCTATTTTAAAATATGCCAAAATATAGGTGTTTCCGGGGAGAACAAATTTCGTTGACCGTCATTACTTCAGTTTCCAAATATGGAAAAACCGACTTTAAATGGACCTTACTCAATTTCATTTAACAAGCTCTTTTCAGATTTTTTCTATCAATTTTCCTTTTCTCATAGTAGTGAGCTGAGACATCGAGTTTAGCTCACCCAGTACATCCATCGACGTTTCTAAAATACTTATGGATAGCACCTCATAAACTCGAAATAGCAAAAATTATTCATATATGTTTTATATAAAATATGCATATAGAAATGCACATGATAGAATTAATTTCAATAAACTTCTATTACATTGAGATTAATTCAGGAAATAGAGTATCCCCATTCCATAGCTAATCATAGGAACTCTACAGACCTGAGCCCTACATCCTTCAATCTTTCTCTGACATCGGAGTGAGCAGCCAACCTTCCACAGATGAATAACAAACTATCAGGAGCCTGCAGATATCCATCACAAATGAAGGGTCGTATTTTAGGCTTTGAGAAATCTGGATAATACCTAAAGATCTTGAATCCATAAAAAACGTTCCGAAAAGAGATGCCTCCCCAAACTCAAAACATCAGAACATCGCTAACAAAACCTGTAGTTTCGCTCATATGAAATACAAATAGTTAAATACTTCAGACCTATACGCTGGGATTCTAAAAAGTGAAAGCCAAGATACTCACTTGCTGTAATCGTTGTTGAAGATCTCCTAGATATATTATTAGCTCACACCTGCTACGATGTGCAAGACCAGGCTTAAAATTTTACAATAATGAGACTCAACCAACCACACTCACACTGTCTGGACTGGCAAATACGGACAATCATGGTAAAATACTAAGCATTCACATAGAAGCAGCATAATTTTCAACTCAATTTTGAATGACACACTTCACGTTTGCGTATCTTGTTATAATCCTCGACCAAAAGTCGAGCAATATGAACACGATTGACTGTTAAATCACATGTCACTTGGGACAGCTGACTGCTCTCTGATAGCACGTGGAGTCTGATGTATCTTTAATAGACTATGCAGAAACAACAGTAGAATTCCATGCCGCGTTCATTCAGATTAATCATTACTGTAACTTAATTCGGACTAAGCTCTATAAATAAGAAACAATCACCGTTATCCCCTTAAGATTCTGTTAAGTACTCAGGATCTTTCAGCTACCAAGTAGCCACCATCAAAGTAAACTGTAGTAGTTTACTCTGATAATGGCTACTAGGTAGTTGAAATGCTCTCAGTACTAGACAGTATTTTTAGTTAATTAATACAAAATTCTCGGGAAATAGGTCACATCAACACATATATTTTTATTTTTACCCTCGTCTTTACGTACGTTTCGGTCTCACGACCATCATCAGAAGTCCTTATCGCACAAATTTCGTTTAAATGCCAACGTCCCGAAACGAACGGAAACATGAAATCGGAACTATAACACAGCAATGTTGCAGCGTAAAAATTAAAAATCCACTATTAAGTAGAATCATCAATAAATACGAACACATTTCATAAATGTCTGCGAGAGACTAACAGACAAAGAGTTCTATCCTCTTTGCTAACAGACGAGACCATCTCAAGTGTTCATTTAAGCGCCAGATGTCATAATTTTTCAGGTGATAAAAGAAGGTCTCTGACCTCTGAGAAATACTTCAGACAATTCTACCTGAAGTAAACTTTTACATTATAAGGATGTAAGTGGGAATTTGCAAGAATATAAATTAATTAAATTAGTATAAATATGACTTAGTGTTTGAACGTCACTCCTATGATTAACAGACTTGGAGTCACGTTTTATGTGAATCATCTCCAGAATAGATCTTTTATAATAATTGGTTTCCTTAGTTAAAATATTAACATTCTTGTAATCAAATTGATGGTTATAATCAAAGCAATGTTTAGCAAGCGCGGTGGAATTTTCTAAGTTTTTGTTTCTTGTGCTATACTTATGGCCATACATTCTTTTTTGTAAATATTGTTTAGAGATAACAGTACAGGTCCCATCACAATCTAAACAATTTAATTTGTATACTGTGTGGGTTTGTTTATCTTCAGGAATTACAGGTTTTAGATTTGAGAAATATTTCCCAACACAGTTAGTAGGTTTATGCGCTACATTTATATCATACTTTTTCAAACATTTCTTAATTTTCTCTGAGGTCTCCGGAATGTATGGTAAAGTTATATAATTGTCTGTATTACCTTTTACGTTATTTTTATATGACGATCCATTATAAATTTTGTTTATTCTCTCTTTAATAATAGGATTGGAAAAAGTTTTTGGGTAGCCATTCAATTCCAGTGTATTACGAACGATTTTTGGGACGGTCCTCTGGGTGGGACAATTTAACCGCGCGGTCTGTAAGACTGTTTATGACGCTTTTTTTTAACAAGTTGGTGCAACGGAATTGAAGTGAAGATAGCGTTGAGACCAAACTTATTTAGTAAACCACGAAGTTTTTATTTCTCCATCTGCATCATGCCTAATGTTCATATCTAAGAAATTTATGTTTTTGTTCACTTCTATTTCACAGGTAAATTGAAGTTTACAGTGGAAATTGTTAAATTTATTAATCACGTACTGAATTTTGTCATTGAGAACACACATAAGGCAATCATCTACATACCGTTTAAAAAATACGGGGCGAAAATCTAATGAACTTATAACAGATTCCTCCAGGCATTCCATAACGGGGTTAGCAATGGTAGCAGAAATAGGAGATCCCATTGTTCACCGTACTGAAAATAAGTGCATTCTAAACAAAACTTCAGAGGTGTGTGGTTTTTAATCTCTGTCCAACGTTTTTTGATGCTATTCAATGCCAAATCGACTGGTATATTTGTAAATAAAGAAACAACGTCCAAGGAAATCAGTTGATGGTTTACGGGTACGGATTGATTTTTTATAAATTCATTAAAATGTCAGGAGTCTTTCACATAAAATTCATTATTTCCTATTATATTATTGATCGATTTTGATAAAAATTTTGATCAATTGTAAGTAGGCGCTCCTGTTTTACTAATAATGGGTCTTAGAGGTATATCAATTTTATGTAGTTTCGGAAGCCCATAGATATAAGGTGCTAGCCCATTATGGCAAATTAATTTATTTTTCAATTCAATAGGGATTATCTTATTTTTGTGCCAATTATTTATTAATTTATTAATGTTATTTTGTATTGATAAAGTAGGATCAGATTTTAATTTTTTATAAGTTGTTTCATCATTTAAAAGGTTTTCTATTTTCTTTTCATAGTCATTTCTATGCATTATGACGATTTTATTACATTTATCCGCGTTCAAAACTAAAATTTCAGGGTTAGCATTTAAGAACTCTTGTGTTATTTTTGTATGATAGTTAAGACGATTCTTTGCAGTACCTATTTCTGCTTTCTGTTTGTTCTTACTAATTTTGTTTCTAATTTCATTCTTTTCTTCTAAATTTTTATTCCTGATTCCACATTATAATTTGCAATTATATTGTCGATGGGCAGTTTTTCGTTATCAGGCAATGCAAATTTCGGACCTAAGCTTAACGTATGCTGCACCTCATCCGGAATTTTTGTTTCGGTTAGATTTTTCAACCATTGTTCATTGATATTTTGTTTTTCATGAGCTACGCCTTTCATTAAATTATTTATCTTTTTAGATTGTATGGCTTTGATTTTGTTGAAATTTTTTTCGAAATTATTTTGTTGATTTTTAAAAAATTGCGAGATAAAGTTGCTATCAAAGTTTAAATAACAGGATTGTTTAATGCGTTTAATTTTGTTTTCAACCTCCTACCTAGTGCATAATGGTGATTGTTTCTTATCTACAGTGTTTTAGTGTATACACAGTGTGAATTATTTAATAGTTTATCCGGTCTAAGCTCATAAACCAATTATTTCCCATCCGAATCGTTACAGGTTTGTACTACAGGTAAGAAAATCATAATACTCTGGGAATTGTCTCAGATATCATACCAACAGCGACCAACGTCAACATCCCCTTCAATATCATCTCCCCACAGAGAGTGGAATCGATTCGGAATGAAACCAACATGCTGAGGTCGAACACCTGTTGGTTCGCAGACTCCAAATCACCCCTAGGAGTTGGAGCCGGAATTTACGGTCGCAGCCCGAGGACCGAACTATCTGTTAGTCTGGGTGCTTATGGCTTTTTTCAAGCAGAAATAAATGCCATCGAGTTGTATCCATACCCTCTATACTACTAGACCTGTATTCCGAGTACAAAAGTCAGGGTGATGTCAACCACGAGGGGCTTACGAAGCCTACAGCAGTTCCGGTAGTATAGTGTATTCCAAACGGCGCGTAGCCGGTACAGAGTGTGACAAGTGATACATATCACCAATTAACAAAGTATCATCTACATGTTGTGCAAAATTATATGCCCCCGTTCCATAGGTGTTTGGTTTGGAAAGTGTTGTTACTTTTAAATAAGTGTTTATAAACGTGTTTTATTAACGTAAAGTGTTTTGCAAAATGGACTCCTAAGTGAAAGTTGTAGGTTCTTCAAGCGTTTTGTGTCCGAGTACAGTTTACCCACCTTTAATAATTAATTATGCCGAATGAATGTTGTGCTCCTGGTTGCAAGGGAAATTACAAAAGTGGGCCAAAAGTTCGAATGTTCAGTTTACCTAAGTAATGAACTATCCTCACTTTTGCAAACAATAAGTCCACACGCTTATAAGTTTTTAAGAAGTTCAAATGAATCACTTGAAGAGGTTGTCTACATTTGTCCTGTACCAAAAATAGATCACGTCCATGTTCATAACGTCACTTACAATTATTATAAACTTGGAACAAACTGGATACAAAATATTCTGTTTTATAAATGACAACAATGCACTCAACAGCAAAGCCATGAACAAATTTTCTAAACATAACAACTATCGAGTAGATAATTCAAGACCATTATTTTATCTATTTGTTTCGGTTCACATTCTCAAATATATAAGGAATAATTTACTAAATTGGAAACCCAATCAAATTATGCAGTTTCCCAACTTTGACTCGGGAGACAAGAACATTGCCTCATTTTTTTTAAATGCATGAAGTATAGCATGATAAATAATTAAAAATTGTATATTCTTTGAATTTAAAAGCACTTATCCTACAAATTTGGAACGTCAAAATGTTAAATTAGCCCTTAAGGTATTCAATAAATATGTTATACAGGCTCTACTTACTTATAATTTTAAATTAACGTTTGTTTCTTTGTGACTTAGTTTCAAAGTATATAACAGGAGAGGATTATCTTCAAAATTTTGTAGGTTGTGAAAGTCACACAGAGAAGGACATTTTGCTTACCTCATTATTACATACACAAGTTACACATTGTTCAATAATTATTGCTCAAGTAATTACGATCAAATGAAATCTTCAAATAAAAGTGGAAAATTCAGGGAGTAGTTGGTTATCATCACAATGCATAAAGTAGTACTTTTTACAATAATAACTCGCCGAGTAACTCGTTATATTGTATGTATGGTTTCGTTTTGAAGTTTATCCATTAAAAACAGCAAATGGGGTTCAACTAGGACTAAGTTCACGTCTGGTAGCCCCTTTTGAACGTGTAGTCCTTATATATGTCTTAAAAACTAGCAGTATTGTGCCATAACGTACGGGTAACCAGCTGCAACATATAGTCCAAGCAATGTACAGAAGTGCGTGAAGAAATTAATACCTGGAACAAAAAATATGAGCGTATAGGAAATTAAATTTGAAGGTGAGTTTCTGTTTCAAGCAACTCGATCCGAAGGGGCGAAGATGACCTAAAAAATTGGTAAAGTTGCAAACAGCCGTTTTTAATAAGTAAAAAACTATAGCTCGGATCGGAAAAAATTAAATGGCAAAGTTCTAGGTATCAAATAGATCTATCGATTTGCTCCATGATAATTATCGATATCTTCTATACTTTTCGAGTTATATTGAAAAAATCGTTAAGAATCAGAGTATCGAAAAGTCGTTAACTATTACTTATCCATACTTGTTATTTGCTGTACGTATAGTATGGTTAACTTAAAAAGTGGTTTTCTATTCAAATTTGAAATATTAATAATTTTCGAAATATATCGATTTTTCGAAAAAAAGCACTCTCATAAATTGGTTAGATCTTCTCAGCACATAGTCCCAGAATAACGGTTCCATGCTTATTTTCTTCTTGAAGAGTTGTGCTATAATGTTATTGAAGGAATATAGCAATTTCTTGAACTTTGAGGATGAAATAATGACTTTGAAAAACATTGCACTTTTTTTGAACATGTTTTTTTCAGATAAGTCTTACAATTTTTATTTTGGGGAAATGTTTTTGACGGAAATCGATTTCTGAAATTTTTTCAGGAATTACCGAAAAAGCTGTTTCATCTACGACCTTCTGGACCAGAGATAATTTTTTTATTTCAAAAAAATCTGTAAGACTCAATGAACCTTTTAAAGAAGTGTACGTTATGGATGTTCATGTTAAATACCTACATTTTCAATGAAAAAAATTCTAGTATATGTTTTATTGATTTATAGTCTTATAAATTGAGTAACAAAGTGAAGCAAGCAGCTGCCGGAGCGTGCGACCGAGTGGGGAAAACTAATTTCGTGCTTCAAAGTGGCTTATGCTTGCAAAATCTCTAATATTCCAGCTTTTGGATCACGTACAAAAATTCTTTTGTACTTGATCTGGGGAATATCACTTTTTGCTTAGTGAATCATACTGACGTTATGCCTGAAAACTAATATAAGACTGCTGTATACCGACACTTTGATTGTAAGGATTTTATAAATATTTTATAATAATTTTGTAAATAAATGAAATTTCAAACTCATTTTAATACGTTGCATTTATTTAATTTTCTATCATAAAAAATTATATTCTGAAATAATTAAATAATTGTTAAAGAGATCCGCAAGCATAACGTCAGTATGATTTACTAAGCAAAAAATTTGAGGTATTACAACGAAAATACTGTTTTGCTGATAAATAATAATTCAAATGACGTAAAAGTAAAACAAATTAGAAATGAAAAAAAAATACATATTTCCGAGTCTATTTTGCTTCTAAGGCGAAAATATATATGATATTCGTGTTTATCTCGATTTTTGTAGGTGATCCAAAAGCCGAGATATTGAAGCATTGCAAGCACAAGCCACTTTGAACGCACGAAATCAGTTTCCCCCACTCCGCCGCACGCTCCGGCAGCCGCGCACGCTTCACTTTGTTACACAATTTCTAATACTATAAATCAATAAAACATATCCTAGTATTTTTTTATTGAAAATGTAGGTATTTAACATTAACATTCATAACGTACACTTCTGTAAAATGATTATTGCTTCTTACAGATTTTTTTGAAATAAAAAAATTATTTCTGGTCCAGAAGGTCGTAGATGAAAAATCTTTCTGGTAATTACAATAAAAATTGTAGAACTTATCTGAAAAAAACATGTTCAAAAAGGTGCAATTTTTCAAAGTCATTTTTTTATCCTTAAAATTTTGAAAAATCACTATATTTCTTCAATACCATTACAGCACAACTCTTCAAGACGAAAATAAGCCCGGAATCGTTACTCTAGGACCATCCGCTGAGAAGATCTAGCCAATTTATAAGAGCGCTTTTTTTTTTCGAAAAATCGATATATCTCGAAAAATTATCAATATTTTTAATTAAAAAAAACGCTTCTTAAATTTGTCATGGACTAGTACAACAAATAACAAGTATGGAAACGTAATGGTTAACGAATTCTCGAAATCCCGATTATTAACGATTTTTTCAATATAACTCGAAAAGTATGAAAGATATCGATAATTATCATAGAGCAAATCGATAGATCATTTGATACCTACAACTTTCTGATTTAACTTTTTTGATCCGCGCTATAGTTTTCACTTATTTAAGAAAAACCGATTTTTCAACTTTGTCAATTTTTTAGGTTATGTTCGCCATTTCGGATCGAGTTGCATGAAACAGAAACTCTCCTTTAATTTTAATTACCTATACGCTTAAATTTTTTTCCAGGTATTAATTTCTGCAAATTCAATATTAGGCCGTCGTCTATTGCTTGGACTAATAGCCTCTAGCCTGTGACGGTACGATCGAGAACGCAGGCCTCGTATTATAGAGGTTATTGGTTGTGTGCAGGAGAGCTAGAACAAAGGCAAAGTGCTCGCAGATCGATACAAATTTTCTCTGGCAGCCAAGCGACTCTAAAACCGATTGGCTCCTATCGTTGTAGATCAAGAACGGTATGGAGGTGTCCAAAAGCTCTTATATGCCTAAGCAACAAGAATAGAGTGATTCTGATCTGGATACCCGGCCATTCGGGTATTGAGGAAATTGAGGCAGCATACTCTTTGGCCAGGGATGGTGCAGCCTCAAAATCTATCGGACCAGATCCAATCTTTGTCATATCTGCAGGCACAGCTCAAATAGCTGTATCATCCTGGACTGAAAGTAGAATACTCCAGTCTGGAAAGAACCTTACCAGGTTTAGCCCACTATAATTTGAAGTGAGCCACATAAGACCACATGGTTGCAGTGGAGGGAGTGATGTTCGGCCCACTCACGATAAACCTAAATCACATATTAACTTACTCAGAATATGATATCACTTTCTTTGATTCCTCCTATCTCGAGCTGAATTTTAAAACATAAAGTAATCATTCATTACTTAGATAGTGATTCTACTGGGAAAGTAGAAAAGCTGCATTCTGATAACGGCCACCGCGGCACTGAGTGAATATATAGAAAATCAGGGATATGCCTTGGAATATGTTAGATAACCAACGACTTTGAATTCAAAATAACATAATGAACAGTTTTGTCTTGTATTCCCAGTGATGTCCTTGCATCTCGTTGAAAAATTTGTATAACAATTATTTCCCTTCCCATATATCGTCAAAATCCAATTTGCCAAATACACTATTCAAGAGCATCACGATCATATTTCAACTAAGATGATATCATCTTCGAATAAGCGCTGGCACTAAGCACAACGACCCTGAGAAATGTACAAGTAACATAGTGTGTATTACAGAATAATCCTTTCTGGTAAAGTCGGTGCAGCTGAGCACTGTCGCGACGCCAACCCTCCAGACTCCACATGCGTCGGATCTACCCCATTACTTATTTTTTATCACGAGCATACTTGAAGACCTCTTTCCGTTTTTGTTCTTCCCTGTGAAAAGCGCCTGCTATTTTCTCAACAAAGTAAATAAGTGCTAATGTTGATTTATTCGAAACTTGAATGCATCACATGGTTGATACTTGAGGGATTTGTGCAATTACTTTCCGATACTGATGAACGAGAACTGATTCCGGAGCAATGAACGTTTTCCCAAATGAATAATAAAAGTTTATTCATCTTGCAATGCTGATCATCATAAATATGGAGCATGTTGGAGGAAAGAACTTTTGAGCTGCTACAATTCAAAAGATAATTTTATCCACAGTTAGACATTCTTACTGTTCATGTGAAATGTGTACTGACATCTTCTTACGTATTTTATTTAAAACTTAAAATAGACTAATAATGCTATAAGTAAGTCATTTAAAATAATAAGAATTGTCATGATTTTTGGGCACGCTAAGCCTGCCTGGAAAGAATTTTTGATCATGTTCTACAATAAGTATTTCATAATTTCGCATGACTTGTTTACATCATAGAACAAATCTTTTGCGGAATATGCGTTAAGTTTTATACATCAAAATGCTTAAGAAAGCAAATCATTTATCAGTTTCACCAACATTTAAAGATTCCATGCTGCCGCTCTATAATCCAATATAAATTCATCAGGGTAAGGGATTAGGAAATGCCAGGTATATTAGTTTATTGTATCAACAGACAACAACAATTTGCAGACATGTTACAGAATTTAGTTCTGTTGAACAGTGGAGGTCAAACTGTGCTTTAATCCCCAATACCAATGAATTATCATATTTGTATTAGCTATATGGGATTTCCATTAATTTATTACTATGATGTACGGATGTGTCTATTTTCTGGTGCGTAAATTCACCCTCACTTCAACCTTAGTGACCAATAAATGGTTCTCCCACATTCTTCTTGTAATCAGTACTTTAAAATAGTATATTTTCTGAATTCATTCAAAAACATACCTCGATATTGAACACGCCAATTCATAATATATTCTTCGTTCAAATTATCTAATATAATATTAAATTATAGCTATCACGAGTTTATTCATTCCATAAAAACACATCGAATCAACGACGTGAACAGCAACAAACACAACACAAAAGACAATATGAAAAAATAAATAATAAAATGTACACAACTGCATTTCATTCATAAGAGGAATAGCATATTTACATGTGGATAAAAATAACGTGCTTCTTCTGTTCATTCTAAAACTTAGTAATATGAATCAGAATATAAGTTACTTTTTTTACTTACGTAAAATTCAACATAAAACTTAAATTAATGATAGTCGGACGAAAATTATTACATTTTATAGAATACAATGCTGAATACATTTGCAAGGACTAGACATAGAAAAATTAAACAAAATGCAGATATTTGAATGATATTTCAGGTTGTCAGATGCAAATGGTTTCATATTTGAGATTAATTAGGATGATAAAGATCGAGTTCAATTGTCAATGAATCCCTAAGGTTTTGACAAATATGAATTTCTAACTACTTCCTGCACTATAAATATAGGTGAATATTAACACAGTGTCTATTCATTCGGTAGCCGGACGCCCCTAGAGTGGAACGCCTTAACGGTTGATATAACGAATTCAATGTAGACGTTGCAACGGCGATGATAGCCCGAGCGGTTACTAATCGTCTGCGTCTTTTATTGCTTCCGATAGCATAGGTTCGAAACTCCAAGCAGCAATGTTATCGCAGGTTGGTTTATTGAATTTTTATATATATTTGGTAATACTAGATCAGTAGGTTATTTGAAAGTTTGTTTTTGTAATTGATTGATTTTCCTTGCCCTTCTTCACAAGCAGGAAACTCAAAGCGGCAACGTTACCTCTGATTAGTTTGTCAAAATTTTATATATTTTTGAGAATACTGGATTAGTAGGTTATTCGAATATTTTTTTTCTTTCAAGTAAAGTTTCGTCTCCAAGAGCCTTTCAGCTGATGATGGCTACTTGATGGGTGAAAGGTCCTAACTTTACCAAAATTTTTATTTGACAAGGGCGTTAGTTTCTTATATATAATGTAAAAACCTGATCAGCAAAGAGGATAACACTAGAAGACGTGGTTAATGCGAGAAATGCACTCCATTACGCAAGAATTACCGGACGATAACTTCACCCAAGTATGAAATTCCCGGATTTTCGTAGAAATATCTGCTTTGAGCGATTCTGAATCTAGCTAGACCATTTCTGAGATGATCTATGTGTGCTTAAACCACTTCATACATTTTACACGATTACGACAACAGTGTTTTTCCGGTTATAAATATATCATACGCATACATGTAACCCTCACAAGTGCGCGAAATCTTTATTTGAGGATTTGTATGAACTCACATAGTTACATTGAATTAATTAATCTGTCGTATCATGAAAGTAAGGTTGATTATGTTAATGATTTTGACAGATCACCTGACAGCTCCTAAATATAATAATATAACATAACTAATTTTGATAGCAGCAAGTAGGTAGGTAGCAACAAGCAACGGTGCAGACTTTAAAGGAAAAATTACGCGAATCTAATTTATTTCAAAAGTTCGATTCAATCGTTATGAAAATTTCTAAATAATTTTGGTTTTCGGTGCAAAAAGACGATGCTCATAGAGTTCTCATCGAATTATGAAATATAGCTAAAAGGAGAATTCGGTTCTTGATAGATAATAATACATTAAAGGTCCTAGTACCTATCCTTGTAAAACCCATTAGTAGTACAGGCTATGAACCGATAAAAAAATACATGTAAGTTCGAATCAAAAAATTTTTTTTGCGTTAGCTTCAGGAGGTTCTCAGGATCATTCATACACCTTGAAACCTCTTGGAAACCCCAACTCCAACCATTTGGGGCAAAAATGGCCAATTTTGTCGATTTTACCACCCCAACGATGGATTGCAAGTAAATCTGGCTTCGGATCGTGTTCAGCGATTCAAAAAACCACCTTGGTGCACTCGAAAAGACAAAAACACCAAAATTGCAAAACTACATATTAGGGGTGCAAAATTGGCCAATTTTGTCGATTTCACCACCCCAACGATGAATTTTAAATAAATCTGGCTTCGGAATCGTATTCAGCGACCCAAAAAGATACCTTTGGTGCATTCGAAATGCCTGAAACACGTAAATTGCCAAATTCCCCTAAAATGGATAGCAAGTAAATCTGTCAGCGACCCAAAAAACTCCCTAGGTGCACTGGAAATGCCAAAATACCATTTTTTGTAGAAAATACAATCCGAGACTTAGCATGTTGCAAATTTGGGGGAGATTTCGGGCTATTTTCACCCCCAATGGGTGGGATATGGGATTGGGGTTCCCAAGAGATTTTAAGGTGTATGAATGATACTGAGAACCTCCTGGAGCTAATACAAAAAAATATTTTGATTCGAACTTACATGTTTTTTTTTTATTACAGCTAAAATCCCGGTTCACAGCCTGGATTATAAGGTGTCATTTGGAATGGAATTTCAATGTAATGACATGGAGCACAGTTTGACTCCTTGCACGTCTCTATCTGTTCCTACGGGTGAGGAAAGTTAGTGATAATTGAATATGAACATATCACCATTATCTGATACAATGGCCATTGACACACAAACTTTGTTTCTGGTCTATATCAACGAACTTTTGGAAGTGATCTTCTTGCCAGTTCACAGCTTCGCAGATGATGATACACTTCATACAGCTTTCTCATCGAGTACCTCCTATATCACCCAATGAATTCAGAGGAGCAAAAGAGACAGGTCTTCGCAAATTGGTAATGAAGTACAATCTGAATCTCTATAAATTAAACAGTAATTGAGCTCTAGACGACGAATATCTCATTTGACATTGCTGAACAATAGAATCAACTCATCCTAAGGAATAAAAAAATATTTTATTTTATCAAATCACTACTGCCTATATGTTCAACAATGTTTTATGTGAACTCAACACAATAATAATATGTGTAGTTACTTTAGGGTATCTTTTTAAGTGTGGCTTTTTCATATCTTTTACCGTTTTTGTTGGATCTATTGTGTGATCCTGTTATTGGACATTGATTCCCTGTTGAGGCACTCCTTTTTGAATAAATAGATGAATAATACCTTTGCAAACCCGCAAAGCTGGAGTGCGCCGATCATGGGGGCGCGAATGCGGCGTGAAGAAAGAGGCAATGTACAATTATCTAGAAATTTTCATTGATGGCTAATATGTACCTCGGCTACAATATGACACTATAGCCTTAATCGTTCCGCTGTTGAAGCCGAGAAGGTGAAATAGCCGTCTGGAACTATTTAGCTTTGGCGTATCTGAACGATATAAAATCTCAGGAAGGAATATAGAGTGGGGATATGCATCATAAGAATAGGATGTGAGGCGCAATTCTGAGCGACTACGAATGACTGTTTAGTTTTGGATTCTCGATGCTAAGTTGTTATTTTGTAGGAAATCTGAATTTTTATTTATGTGTTTTTTTTAATGATCATAGATATTCAATCGTGAATAAGGTGTTATGAAGAAATGGTAAATGGAACAATAAATTATGTTTTTTGTGTGTTAGAAAATTCAACAAGAATTAAGGTTAGTTGTGTGGATGGTCAAAGCTTATAAACAAGGAAGAACGAATTCAAGGATATTACATTTCATAGGTAAGTACCCATCATGATGATTTCACTTATATTCAAGTGCATTTTCATTCTTCATTCCAATCATTATACATGTCAGGTTTTAAATATTCGTGATTGTGGATCCAAAGTGGAATTTGCCGCAAACATTTTGGCAAAGCTTTTTCTTGTGGTGTAGTAGCTAGTGTGCATATTCATCTTAGGTAAGGAGGTGGAATCAGCAGGGAGTGTATCTTCAAATTGTTCTGGCGAAAGACCAAAACAAACGTTTGGGAATTAGACAACCATTGTTCTTATGTTGCATTATATACCTCTTTCGATGTGTCTATTGAAGATTGCAGAAATTTCTGGCTCTACCACATTCTGTTCTGGTTACCAGACAAGGGTTCCCGGCTCGTAATATCACTTCGGTGTTCGAATAACAACATACAAACTCGTAGATTCAAAGAGATAATCCGACAATCCAAGAAATAAAAAATTACATTCATGGAAGTTATGTACTCAACACAAATGTTTTCTATTCCATGACAAGAGCTACTTTATATGCCAGCAACTCCTCAGAATCTACAAAGCACTGACTCGACCTGTCCTGGAGATCTGTAAATAGGCTCCCAAACATACGCTAAAGCTCTCACATTCTATTCGGCTTATTGGTGATGTCACGCTTACGAATTCATTGACCTCTGTAGAACATTGTAGAGAAGTGAGCGATATCTCCCTTTTCTATAGATATTTCCATGTTCGATGTACATCTATTGTTCCACCACGAGATATTCCAGATAGGTGTACCAGACGAAGTCAATGTAGTCACCCATTTAATGGCAAACTTCATTTTTCCATCGAAGATGTGAAACTATTTGCATAGGAGGTTTTACTTTATGCCCATAAGCTGAAAATTTCACATTCCACCACTGATTCACACGAACATTATACGTTTTCCTCCCATATAGTCAAATATATAAAAAAAAGTTACGCTCTTTCGGCGTACTATGCTCAATACTTTCGAAATGCCTAGTTTTTATATTTCGGTCACTATCGAGGGAATGTACATATTTGTATGCCTTATGTTTGTAACATAGCAAATAATAAAATTATCTTCAGAATTGTTTTGTTATGAAAACATGATTAAGTCCGTACAATGTGTTCCAGTTACATATAAGCGCTTCTCGTAGAAACAATTTGAGCATCAACTCAGAATTATGCCGTTCGAGTTGCTTCATTGTATCATATTTCACATTATTTCATATCAATTTATTCAAATTTCGCCAAATTTGATTCTAACTTCCGAACCTCGCATCCGTTTTGAAAGCTGTTTCGATCTCTGATTACGTTGGAATGAACACTACGTGTGTCGCACTGTCAGCTGCAGAATGCGCGGCTCTTGCCAAACGCCGAACATTACTAACCAAATGACCTCTAGGTCTACGATTTACTGCTAGCGTTTAATCTAACGATTGCAATTTGTGCACTTTAATGCTTCACATACCGTGTCGTGACCCCTATATTCGAGTTCTTGAAGTTAAAATGATACTATTAAGTTAGTAAATCGCATGTAGCCAACCTGCGTGAGATATAAATTTTAGCCTTTACTTGGCATTCTTAATGCGCCAAAAGTCGTTGCAATAGTGCGCATTCGTGCAACACGATATTTCGCACACCGTTGAAATACTCCCAATAATTCAAACATAATAGCATGAATATGAGTGAAAATTAAATTTATCATACTTAATCACAATTTACTCAGTCGGAGTCAGTTGTTGGGGCAGGTATAGTAAGAAACATGTTCTACAATAATGTTCATTAGAATGGAAGGAAATGTATACTAATGAAAACAAGCGAACATTATAAATCAATAGACGAAGTTATCTCTCTTGAATAAGCTCCAATTATTTATAGCCAATTATTTGTTGTGGAATAAAATATTATGAAGTTTTGCTTCATATTTCTGATTAATTTATTTTCAACAGTTTACTGTCGTGTTCAAATTCATCCTAACATGTGCGGGAAGTGAAGTAGCATACGAGTACTGGGAATTTCTAACCGCAAGTGTCCGGAACAATATATTTTTACGAGGGTACAGAAGACAATGAAACTTAAAAATCATGTATAGTTTTTATTTATTTATAAGCCATTTAAATAAAATGTTACTTATAATTATTATTAATATTTTGTTATTTGTTGTACATTGGTGGTTGAGTTCAAATCAAAGGAACGGTTGAGCAACACGGTACAGCAGAGCTTATGAATCGTTAAATGCAGACATGGGAACGACACTTCTAGAAACATTCCTTCCTTCCGCAACCGAGGAAGATTTCTAACTTCCATGTCGTTTTAGATCTATGTCTGTTCCTGCGGAATTTTCCAGTAATCTTGTAGAGGATCTACTAAAACAATGACTGATAAATTCTTCAGGGTTTGAAAATTTGAGGTAACTAGTTATACCAAAAGGTCATTCTCCTATTTTATTTATTCCGTCACCTTGTACTGTACACCTGCTATTTTGAAAGTTCGCAATAAATCTTTAATGACAAATGTTTCATGAGAGTAATTCTATATTTCCTGTAGAAATGAAAATTAATTACCCCTGATTCAAAATATGTTCTTCTTACATGTGTTTTTCTATCTGGTACTTTCACCGCTAACATGGTTTTGCTTAACATCATTATAATTTTTTTAATTACATTTATTTGATGTCGGTTCATTTCTCCTACTGTGGCTTAACAACAAAACCAGGAGGCAAGCTGACCCAAACCTGGAAAGTTGGTTTTCCTTAACATCATTATCATTTTTTAAATTATATTTATTTGATGTAGGTCCATTTCTCCTACTGTGGCTTAACAATGAAGCCAGAAGGTAAGCTGACCCAAACCTGGAAAGAACAGGTACAGGTAGGGGTCTTTAACGTGCGGTGACATCATACAGCCAATGGGCCATACTGCTTTCCTCTACTACCCATTCGAAGGAAAGCATGGCAGTTGTTATATCTCCCAATGAATATCAATGCCTTTTGCCCGAGATATACACACTTTCATACAATCTAAGGTTAATTTTGTTACCTCCTCGAGACGGTATGCTTTGAGTATTATCCAATGAGGGTCAAGATTATATATCGGTCTCGCATCATATCTTATGGAATCTTCCCTTCAATAAAGACGGAAATCTATTTATTGGAGGATATCTCACTACATTTGCTTTGAGGATATAAGTTTACTGTTTTTAGTTAACATGTGATTGTAACATAATGAGGCACAATCCCACTATTCACAACATGTTAGGAACCTATTAAATACTTTCTATCCTAAAATATGGATAAAGAAGAGGACAGCCTTTGGCTGTCTAGGTCACCTGATCCTGACCAGATTTCCTCCAATGGGGTTTGGTATGGAATAAGGTCGATGAAATTGAATCGTATACCGCTGAGAACCGGTTAGGAAGGGGAGGTTATATCCCTTGGCACCACCAGATTTTTTCTAATGGGGTTTCGTTAAAAGGTATATATGAAACTGAATATGGGAGGCATCAAGATCAATTAGATCTGAAATGTTACTAAATCTAAATGTGTGTTTACCATGCATTGATCTACTATATCGAACATTATTCAATGATGAAAAGTAGAGTATTGTTGTTCATTTACCGGAGGGTTTACCTGATTTAGGAATTATGGAAGATGATGAAGGAGTTCATCATTCCATTACAGATAGGTCGTTTGATGGAAGATAACAATATTATGGTTTAACAATGAAGCTCAGCACTTCGAAATATTTAGTTGTTGGTTTATTTATATATTTTTGTATCTTTTCATTCTTAATTGTTCAGTTTAATTTCAATTTGTTAACTGAATTGTTTCTGAATGTGCTTTTTGGAATATTATATAAATTTTTTGAAAGTAGCTTGAAGTCCTATTCCAAAACTGTTTTGAAATATACTTTTTGGTGATAAATAGCATGAGAACGGAACATATATATTCTACTCAAAACAATTGTATAACATTTTGTAAAACTAACCATGATTTAACATAATCCGCAGTACTCTTTGGATCATCACATAATTCCAAAATTCAGACTTGCACCAATTATAAGTCATTAATGTTCAAAAGTGGGTCTGTTTAGAGCATTATTTTTCTTAATATGTCAAATACTGATTTTCTGGTAACCTACATGAAATTAAGTTAGTAAGAAAATATGATTTTGAATTTGTATTATTATACAGTGTATTCTATTTAAAATAACAAAGTTGTCACGGCCAAAATTGTAGACCCTGTATAATTGCAAGTATTTTTAGAATGTAGCGAGCAATTTTTAGCAAGATTATGTAACTTTTTCTCCAACTTCAACGGCTATGAAGCTAAGCTCCTATGCGTCTTAAGTGAGCCATCCTATAGCTAGATCAGTGTCATCACGGGTAAATAGTTCCAGAAAGCTGTTTTGCCTTCTGTTGTTGATCAGCGGAACGAGTAGAGATGTAGTGTTACCGATTGATATCATTGCTGAAGTATACATTACCATCAAAAGAAAGTGCTAGAGAGGTCTATACTAATCTAGTATACCCTCGTGGACTAGATCAATTTCGAACAATTTTTTCCTCAGTTACTGACTTTTAAATTGATTTGTGGCGCCCTCTGCCACACCAGGTCTTAACAATGTCTGTCGTAACTACTAAGGAGTACGGAAGATACATTTCGTTGATGTTTTCTATATTGGCTTGGTTCTTCTCAGAAGGAAGATGGCGTTAGTTGTTCATACTCTATCTAGCACTTCTGTTGATGGTAATGTATATGTTACTGCGAATGTCCAAAGCGGGGTGTATCTTAAGATACACTGGTGTATGTTAACAACCACCAAGCTAGCTGGTGATTGTTTGTTATTTATTCTGTTCTTTATGTTTTCGGTCATTCACCAGTGAATGTTATCATACACCACTACGACTTGGTTAATCTTCATTCTCTTCATGATGAGTAAAATTATGATGATTTGGGAAGGATATCTGCAAAACAGAAGTTCGGGTCTGATTTGAAATGAACTCACAAATTGTTACAATAAATAAAATCATAGAACTATAATAGATAAAACAAATAGAATCAAACTCTTAAATCAGTAATACAAATAGCATTACCTGCCACGTAAGGTAAACAATAACGTAGAACTTGTTTATTAATCAAAATCTTGAATCAGTAATACAAATAGCATTACCTGCCAAGTAAGGTTAATAATAACGTACACTTGTTATTAATGCTGTTGCCCTATTGGCTATAGAATTTAAAAAATACTCATTCGTCACAACCACGGTCGTACATACAGGTCTGGAAACTCTATGGTTGACTTGTGAAACTCGTAGTCCCTCGCTCAGCCACCAGCTGGCGCTTGGATCAAGAGGGGGTAAAACGATTTCTTTCCGGAATCGCAAGCAGTGTTACTAATGACTATTTGCACCGTTTAAGCATAGCTTAAAAATGTTAACTTTGAACCTTTTAAAAGGTCGTGATAGCCCCAAACTGGGTCGAACTGTTTTGAATTGGTTAATTTTCGATAAATCGAATGACGCTCACGTAAGGAGCGCGGAGCTCGCGAGTTAGAAAAGTGCAAATTTACGGTACATAGAACGTCTTAACGAGGACTTTTCGCATGCGGTTTTTGCTCCATGTCGTAAGTTTATGAACGGGACCAACTAAATAGCATAGTCTCCGGCCCAAAATGTCGATTAAATAGGAAAATTCAATTAAAACAGTTAGAGGTATTCTCAGCTGTCAGCTACTAGCGTCTGACGTGCGATGTACCAAAGGGAATTTTCTAGCTACTAAAATATACTCAAAGCGGGTAAAAGCTAGCGGCCTATAGCCGTAAACACTTCATTACCACTGGCTCCGGCCGCACGGGGCATAAAACGGCCCCGAATTAACAAGATCGAAGTAAAAAGTATAAACTCCAACTGACGCGTAGCGAGCTCCTCGAAGCATGTGTCAAAATGATTACGTTCGTAGCTAATTCTTTCGTTCATGCAATTGTGTTTTTATTCAATTCGAACCTTCTAATTTCGATAGGCCACGTGAAAATCCCGGAGCCGAAAGCGCTATCTAGATCTGAAAGTTAAAACTTTCGTATAAAATTGTGTTTACAAGTCAACTGACACTTGTCACAGAATACTCTTCATAGAGTTCAAGATGATACTCTTACGTGACGCCTTTTATGATTCCCCTACGTGGCGTCTTTTAGTACTACGCGAAAGTCGACGCGTAGCGGATTCACTGCTCACATAGGAAAAAACCTCGAGTTTCCAGACCTGTGTATACGATTGTGGTTACAACGTACCTACTCATAGGTAATTAGGAATTACAACTTTTTCGCTATAAGAATTAGAAAAAAACTTATTTATTAGTACATAGCAAACTGTTATGGCACTTAGAATTACAAATAACTCCACGAGCTTAACAGTAACATTTCTTTGTGTTGCATTTTTGTGCACAATTGCAACGCTTATATACTTGTCCTCCAAATCTTGATTCCAAAGCAACAATTTCACGCATTGATATTTTTGTAGAAGAAGTTTCAGATATATTCATGAAATTTTCCTTATAGATGGAAAACTGATTTCTAGTATACATTTGTGATAACGTCCCATGGAAAATTTGCCTGCGATATTTTAATCATTTTTTTCCTTGATCTTGACATCCAAGTTTTGCTAATTCTATATTTTTTTTAGATTGCCCTTTTCTGTTGCACAGTAAACATATTTCGGATTCTGATAAATTCACACAACACGATGAATAAACTGGCATACTACATGTTGAACACAACCTTGAACCTTGATATATTGTTTCACATACGAAACATTTTCGAACTTCTTCGTCCTCGTTTTCTTTTCGAATGTGAGCTGGGCTAAGCGAAGCAGCCGGTGCCCTATTAGCAGTGCGGCGACGGGTGGTCGGCGTGGAAAAAATAGAGAACAAAGCACTCTTTCTCCTTCATTTCGAACAAACACTGGCGTGTGTTAACATTCAAGTAATTAGTAAATTGCAGTATCTAAGACACACAAAATCGCCTTGGAGTATGTTAACATTCACCGGTGTATGTCCAAAACAAACAAAATATTGAAATAATTTCGGACTTACACCATTAATATTGGTGATTGTCGATATACACTGGTGTATCTTAACATTCACTAATATCGGACATTCACAGTAACATATATATTAACAACGATATCGATCGGTGACACTACCTCTCTACTGGTTCCGCTGATGAGCCAGAGAAGGCTGTCTGGAGCTATTCAGCGGTGATGTCACTGATCGATCAAGAGACCTATACTATCTTTGCGCATCAGATTCTAAAAAGTAAGCTTATCAACTATACTACCTTAAATAGGTACTGATTAGTAGACATATTTGTGGAAGGAGATGAGGAGGTGTTCAAGACTTGTTACTGTTATTAATAATCTTGTAAATCATTTGAATAAATCACAATCTTTAGACAGTATATCATCAAACGTAATTTGCTTGATAATCCTATATTGTGAAGATGCCTCTAAGTTGGTGAAACCATTGTTAAGAATTATGAATAAATTTTACAGTCCTAAAGTGTAAATTGAGTTTTTACAAGCTAAATAAGTGAGTGAACACCGAAACTGTTGAACATAAATCAATATTTAACGGTATTATTATCGAATAATTTACAATGATCAGAAATATGAATTACCATATGAACATCACCTGAAGTTCCAAATCGAAATCAGCCACAACCGTCGCCATCAATTAATCTCTCTCTAATCTATTGTTTTTCAAAATTCCTTACAATTGATAAACGTTTTACACCGATGTTTATAAGGCCTTCAGAGCCAAGTATCGCTGCGGATACATATTCAAACATCTGAAGTGAAATGAAGATGAACGAATAAAAGAAGAATTACTATAGTTCCATACAGTGGCAATCAATAGAATGATGTCATTGAAGTCGTTGATTGACACAACTGGATCATTCAACTAGCACAAGATTAAAATTGTTGGTAAGTGATGGTTAATTTTCAGGTGTGAGTGCATTGGATAAAAACTGATTTAGATTAAGAATGAACTGTCAGTTTGAAAATATGATATTGTACACCATATGTTGCATATGGCTATATGTCTCGTGTCACCGAGACGCTATCATTAATAACTGCTCTCTCAATACCGATACGGTATGTTGCAGAATTATTTTTAAAGAAAGTATTCTCTTTGCGATAAAATCATGAACATAAATCAAATTGCAGATCATATCCGTGTTGGCTTTCTACATTGATAATCAGGATGATTCCAGTTTTTCCTTACATGAGTGGATGAATCACCATTAATCGTACCGATACAATACATTCAATGCAAGAAATAATCCAATAAAGTTATGGAGAATGGCCAACATAGAAGCATCAAATAAATATATTCAAACATCGTATCGATATTTTGAAATCCGAGTTCACATTTCGTCAACTAAGTTGCTGTCTTCAGTAGAACAATAGAAAGCTTGTTCATTTATTGTTACTAACTACAGGGTTTCTCACCGTAGCCGTTCGTTAGAATTTTACGTGGTTAGAAAAAACTTAGAATTCTAAATTTATGAACTCCAGGCTTTCTCAAGATTCTCTTTCATTTGAATATATTTCTAGGGTCATACCACTTTCGGTTGAACACCCAGTATATTGTTTCATTTCTGGAATCCTGAGGAAATTTCATGATGAGTTCCATCAGTCTCCCTATACCTATTTCCAATTTCTTCTTAGATATTTTAATTTTTTGTAAATTTTGAAAGATGTAGCCTTATTTTGAACACTGCGTCTTTTAACCATTCTCGACTGGTGGTAAGCGCTTCGGGGGTTGAACGAAACACAGGAATGATACTTTCGAAATCAACTTTGACAATTGATTTATCGCATACAAAGCATCCAAAATTTGATGACCAACTACATCATTTTCAAAGATTAAAAAGTTCGTTTTTCAAATATGACAACCAGTATTCATTGGATGGTCGGATAGAGAATTTGATTTTGAAACAATGTTGATTTTATGTTAAAGTAGTATCAGCTCACCGATTCCTGAGGTATCTACTAACAGTTCTAGTGATTCTGTTAACTTTCTCAAGTATAGTTTATGATGGAGAATTTCGAAGGATATTCCAATAACGATTTGTTAAATTTGTCTTACACGCATGGTGAATCTGGTCGAATTGCCAGACGAACATGTAGATTATTGAACGAATGATATGCGGAACTACCAACAATAACTCCTGGAAAATTCGCAAGAATCGAAGCTCGGTTTATGGCAACTGGGAGTGTAAGGGCAACTAGAAATCACCTGAAGCCCGTAATACATAATGAAGATACAAAGTGCATGTGTTGGGCAGCAGCGCTGAATTTGGGTATTTCGAGAGCATCAATCCACAAAATATTAAGAAAACATGGAATGCGTCCTTTTTCCGAGATAACTGTGCGCGGATTACGTCTTGGTTATGAAGCAAGACGAGTCGACTGTTTCAAATTCATTGTCATAAAAATGACCGAAGATCCGAGATTTCTTAATAAGTGTATGTGGCAGGCAAGGAATTATAAATCGCCAAAATAATCACTACTGGGCACAAGATAATCCACATGTCATTAGGGAACACAATCACCTGGACCACTTTTGTTCTAATGTTTTTTGTTTAATTATGGACAAAGAGTAGAATATCAAGTGTACGATGAAAAGTTGAATGGGACTAGATACGTGGAGATACTCAGAGTTTGTTAGTGGTTTCCTAAATGTGACAGGGCAAGCAATTGGTTTCAGATGGATGGTGCTCCAGCACATTCCACTACTTCTGTACACCAGCAGTTGTTCTTGATGTTCGAGAATCGGTGGATTGAAACTGGCCATCCAGATCACCCGATTTCACACCCTTGGATTTTCACCGCCTTATTAAAGAATTAGTGTACTGAAGGCCTGTACAAACTAGAGCGGAATTATTGAACCGTGTTTACGATGCGTTTACTAATATAAGTCCAGACGAACTTCGGAGGTCTGTTTCGCAAGTATTTGACAATTATACAACGTTTAATCCAAAATGGCGGTCATATAGAAGAATTATTGTAATTTTACATTAATTTTTTATTTCTTGTCATTATGTTTCAATTGTATCATGTTTTTCATTGGTTAGTACGTATTAAGTTTTATGTTCCTGTCTTTGTTTTCATGTTCTAATTAAAGTGAATTTTTGCCGTTTGTCATTATCATTTTGTCTCGAAAGACAAAAGCTGTTTCGGTTTCTGCCAAAAATCACATTAAGATAGAAAATATAGATTAACAAGAAGGCGAATCGATGCAAAATCAAATTCTGCATCCGATCATCCAATGAATACAGGTTGTCATATTTGGAATAACAAACTTATTCCACCTTGAAAATGATTGGTCATCAAGTTTTGGATACGCTGTATACGATTTATCAATGGTCAAAGTGGATTTCTAAAGTATCATTCCTGTGCTTTCGTCTACCCCAGAAGCGCTTACCACCAGTCGAAAATGGGTAAGAGGCTACATCTTTCAAAATTCACAAAAAATCAAGATATCGAAGAAAAAATTGAACATAGGGATAGGGAATCTCATAGGAATCCAAAAATGGAATAATATACCGGGTGTTCTATTTAAAATAAGCAAGGTAATGTCAACTTACAGTACAATCGGAAATGGTATGACCTTGAAAAATATTTTCAAATGAAAGAGAATCTTGAATAACACTGGAGTCTGAAAATTGGGAATTCTAAGTTTTTTCTATCCACGAAAACTTCTAACGAAAGGCTACCGCAAGAAACCCTGTAAATATAAATTCGTGGGAAGTAGGCCACATTAACATATATATTTAGTATATTTTTTCGTTTCGGTTTCATGACCATCATCAGAAGACGCTTGAACGCTAATTCACATCAACCAAAGCACGGGATTCTTTAAACTAATTGCACTGAGCACTGGGCGTCTATATCGCTTAATTTCAATTGAAGTTATCTATTTCGCAATAACGATCGAAACATGAAAAGCCAGTGTTACAACCTCGGTTTTTCATGTTTCGTTCGTTTTTGCGATGTAGACAATTTCAATTGAAATTAATGCGATTAGACGCTCAGTGCTTGGTGCAATTAGTTTAAGGAATCCCGCGCTTTAGTTGATGTGTATTCGTGTTCAACAACATATGTCTTAATGTGACCTATTTCCCGAGAATTTACACATAATTCATACCTGGGTCGAAAAGCATTAAAATTGTTGCTAATTTGAAAGATTTAGAGCTTTCTTGTTTACTTTTGAATATTGCATATCATCTTGGTATGATGGCTGATTCATCTTGGTATAATAGTTAATTCAATGACAGCCTACTCTAATAGCAGGCCGGAATACTGATGATCGTCGCATCGTGTCGTCGGAGTTAGTACTACACGATACGACGGACGCCATTTGATAACCACGTGTTTCTTGTCGTTTGGTGTTTAATCACGTTATTTTGTCGAATATACAAAGCATTATAAGTGGAAGTTTTCTAAAAACAATTAACAAGTGTTTTCTACTTACTTACTTTCGGTTTCTATCGTTAGGTGTATTCGACGAGGCATCACGGTGAATGTTGTACGTGAAATCATAGCTCTGGATGATATTTGACTGAAGTTATTGTTATGTGAGTGTGGGAATGTTATGCATGTTCATAATTTCATATTTTCTTTGGATTTTCCTTTCAAAATAAAATTAACAGTAAGTTCAGCTATTTTCGAGGTTATTTTGCAAGATACCTCTTTGCTATTTTGTTCCTGGATGCAATTGTAGCCAGCATTCAACTAATAACTGTTTCCACACTTCATTTTCCACCAGATAATGAGAAGGAAAAACCAATTGTCGTTGGCAATACATAGAGAAAAGAACATCTATGACACAAAACACTCTAGTCTACATTACAGATTCCATAGTTTCTCTTAATGTCAAAGAAAAATTTAGTTGCTCCTCAAAAATGTATTTACTGATGATGCCACAATATTCCCCTACCAACCATGCTATCGAACGAAATATCTCCCTGCTAAACGACAACATCCTGAAGAACGTAGACTGCAACATAGTGGCCGAAATGAAATCTATGAATGGAATGTATTCGTATATTCATTTATATCTCAATTGATAGAACTGGATTTTTTGATAAGAAATCAGTTTTACCTTCTCCAAGAAAAAAACATGGGGAATCTCTAACTGTAGCATTTGACCTCGTCTGGCACCAAAGCCTTGAGAAACTTCCGTCATATAGTTTGACGCCTCAACTTTGTCGCTTACGATCGGGTTTTCTCTCACACAAAGATCACACTATGTGGTGGTTGACGGAGTGTCCTTCGATCAAACGGCTTTCAGTGCTGGTGTTTCACAGGGATATGTCTTGACATCAATTTTGTTTCTGCTCCATATAAACTATATCTGCTCATGTTCTACAAAAATTATACTCTAAATAATATGCCGACGAGCTTCGAATTTCATCTTGTAACTGAAAAGCTAGTAAAAGACATAATCCATAAAATCAAATGCAACTGGTGTGGATGGTATAAATATTGTTATGCTCAAGTATTGTTGTCCGTATGTTATACCATTTATTACCCATATAATTAACAGCTAATAATGAATAAAGTACCCTATATGTGAAAAAAAGCTATTGTAATGCCAATACCGAAAACTAAGAAACCAAAAGAAATGCAAGATATTAGGCCAATTAGTATTCTTCCTACGTGCTCGAAGTTATTGGAAAAAGTTATACATATACAAATCAGTTTACATCTTTCCGCTCATAATATCTTACCAGCACTACTCATGTACTACTGCTTTACTAAATGTACTGAATGACATACATAGGGCAACAGACGCTGGACAAATTAGCATTTTAGTGCTGTTAGATTTTAGTAAAGCGTTTGATACTATATCGCACAAACTTCTAATTGCAGTTCTGCATTACCTCGGATTGAATAATGATTCGGTTTTGTTGCTTAAAGACTATCTTATTGACAGAAGTCAGTGTGTGAAAGTGAATAACTCAGTGTCACATGAGCGTACTATTTTATCTGGTGTTCTTCAGGGCTCCATTTTAGGGCCATTATTGTTCACAATGTATACTTCGCTCCTGTCAGATTACATTAAATATTGCAAATGTCACTTATATGTCGATGATACACAAGTCTATCATAGCTTTCAACCGAATCAGATCAAGACTGCAATAGAGCAAATTAATACAGATCTTTTTTGTATCCAACAGTTTGCTAAATCTCATTCATTATATCTAAACTCCCTATCGAGTAGTCAAAGTATAAACAAAAAGATTAATAAGATTTATGTTAATATGGAACAACAAAATAATATTTGGATCTTACTGAGAAGTAGCACAACATCAAAGAAAGACTATCGTCAAACCCGTTCGTGTATTACTGCGTACCTCTCTGGTTTTTTTCACTTCCTCGGGCTACCACGTCCGCTTCAATTTGAGCGCCATCTGTTACCGTCGTTGCAAACTACATCTTTCTCAATATCATCCAGCTTAATTTTGAATGGATCTAAAATATCTTTCAAAGGTAGTTGTTCGGAAACTCATGAGGTGTTTTCAAGTTAAATTTCAGATTTTGGCTGAAACTTCCAATGTTCAATCGGCGTACTCTTCTTATGAAATTTGGTGGACGTTTTGAGTTATCAATTGTTTTAATTTCACGTTTCACATATTTCTTAAACAAAGCAAATGCAAAACAAACAAATTCTTCTACAATCCATTGAATTTTCATTGTGCTGAATTACCTGTCAAATATTCACGAACTCCTAAAAGAGAAAGATGTGAAGCAAAAACCACCTGGTGTCAAACCTGATATACTTTTCGGTAGAATTTTATTTTTACAAATAATGTTTCACCCACAATAGATATACTTACGTACAAGGATAAATTCATAATAAATATTATGTAAATTACATTTCCCAAATACTATAGAAACGACCATTTTGATACTCTTATGCGGAGTTTAGAATTATAACAAACTCATATTGTATTTCTTCAGAACTCTACAATGATAAACATTATATCAAAGATCGCTTCAAAAATGAGTGTAACCAATTATCTCAAGTGTCCTTTGTAAGTAATTGGTGGCAGAAATGAATTTGCTACTTATGGTATTTTCATCATTCCTTATTACTTCTGAGCAGGTTCCTACAACGTAAAGCGTCGTAAATAATCTTCATCCGTATGAATATGAAGCATTGTGAAAATGCCTAGCAACATAAGAGCCACTCAACTCAATATAGGCGCCTCTTTGCTAGCGAAATTATTCCTCGGATCTCTTGTAACCACGATGTGAACCATAATTTTCTCGGATCGTAATTTCAGGAAGTTTATTCGTTCACTCTTTATTAATAATAGGAATACGAGTGACATGCAGCGTCGTAATTTTAGGCGTAGGTTGCAGACTGACAGTGCCGGAACGAACGACCCAGATATTCATTGTTTAATGCGAATAGTCAGACGGCTAAATACGTGACCCCTCAGGTTGAAGCTCCGAAACGAAAACAAAGGTTTCACTCATCTGCTTATAAATATACATTCACATGCCTGTAATTACCCTAACCAAAATAAAGCTATGGGACGAGTGCCATTTATGTCAAGCTTCAAATCTGATTCGCTCATTATCTCTCATTAATGACAATTCAGCACAAATTAATGAGAGCCAATTAGTGAGAACAACTAGTACTTCGTTCCGTATAAGCATGAATTGAAAAATCAGCTTTATATAAGAATCGTTTAGGGCAAGAAGTTTCCAATATTTGCTTCAATAATTTTACTAATTATTATATTCCTACTCATGGACAAATATATTGCATATTTTATGGTAGATTTTTTTTTTTGTCATTTCTATTGCTGGAATGTTGTAAGTTATTAATCTTCATAATTCATAAATCTGCATTGCATACCATGTGGGTAACAAAATTTCCACAACTTATTTCTGTGTAAATTTATTTATTAAATGTTTGTTATCAACGTAGACCAGAAAACAAACACAATATATGTTATAAGTATTCTGTGCATAATGATATTTATGTAAGCCCGGGAGCCAGCATAACTTTTCGTTGCTACCTTTAATTAGGGGAGGTTTATTTATTTTTTCTATTATCATAATACAGCCCATCATCAAAATGAACTCCAGTTGGCGGGAAAACGGCCGGTGGCAGAATTTTAATTATGCTAAAAAAAAGTGAAAATGTTTTAAATTTTTGAAGTTGAAACTTTGTCTAACTTGAAAAGTAGGCTTCCGCGGATAGCTAATCTTGAAAAAACTTGGCTTCCGGATGGATTCCGCGTCACAATAGCTCGACTTGATGCCGACGTTTCGCCAACCATTACAGGTAGCATCTTCAAGGCAGGCTTGAGGCTTGAACGAAACGTCGGCATCAAGTCGAGCTATTGTGACGCGGAATTCATCCGGAAGCCAAGATTTTTCAAGAAACTTTGTCTATTATTTTAAGGACATATCATTAGGATGTAAAATAATTTCCTGCCATCTCTATCGCAGACCAATGTTCTCCCGTCATGGAAATAATTATGTCAAAATAAAATTCAATTGACACAAATGTTTATAATTGAATTTTTTTTTGATTACAGTAGCAATTAAGGTAATGAAAAAACTTATCCTGTCAGTCATTCAGCGGGACATAGCAAAATTGTCGCGCTCGAACGATTTTGACTGTATCACGTACTGGCATAGGAGCCAGAGCATTATTGATGGTCTGAACATTAGCCCGATGGCACTATGGTTTATAGTTAGAGGACGGTTAAATTATAAATTCATCTCACAGACCGAATTTTCGCCGGCTCCTAGATCTCGAGATACAGCCTACGCAAATTGTTTATTTTTTGACTGAAGGTTAACCCTTTTCAAGTTGCGGTTTCTTGAAAAGCATGCCATTCTTATACACTTCCACCATGTGCCATCATTTTTTATCGTGTCCGATTATCTGTCTATTTGACCATTGTTTGAACCAAAATAATTTTGTTCTGGTTTTGTGGCTAACCCTTGCGGATTACAAGGGAACATGATGGCAGCATGTTAAATAACTTTATTGCAGGTCAAATAAGGATTTAAAATTATTACCATGACCCCATGTCTATTTCAACCCCTAAAACCCTCCCCATCCCAAAAATATCAATAATATGGATAATATGACCAATTTTATGATGAATTAGTGAGATTCTGGGTGGGTTTAAAATCGAAACGGCCGTTTTTTGTTGTTTTGGGGGTGGTTTTAGGGGGGTTCGGGGGGTTGAAATAGACAAGGAGTGATGGCAATAATTTTAAATCTTTATTTGATCTCCAATGAAGGTATTTAACATGGTGCTGTCATGTTACCTTGTAATCCGCAAGGTTTTAGCCACAAAATGAAAAAAAAAATATTTTTGGTCCAAATAATGGCCAATTACTCGGAAATGGACCGACAACTTTTGATGACATAGGGTATCTTAACAATTGCCAATACCAATGAATATTTTCCACTAGGTTTGGGAGGGTTAACTTTCGGTTCATTTTCGGTCCAATTTTAACTGTTCAGTCTGATAAACGAACAAGATAAAGAATGATGGCACATGGTGGAAGTGTATAAGAGTGGCATGCTTTTCAAGTAACCGCAACTTGAAAATGGTTAACCTCCAGTCAAAAAGTAAATAATTTTCGGAGGGCATATCTCGAGATCTAGCAGCCGGCGAAAATTCGGTCTGTGAAATGAATTGGTCATTGAACCGTCCTCTAACGATAAACCATAGTGTCATCGGGTTAATGTTCAGACCATCAATATCGCTCTGGCTCCTAGACTATTCTTGTCTGAAGCTAGGAGATTTCTCTTGAATTTCCCTTTTATATTCAGTTTATTCCATATGTAGCTTTCTGAGATTTAACAAGTTTTAGAAGAAACATCCGATGTGACCTTTAAATGTCATTTTGTTTTTATCAAATGCTACTGATTTCGGCTTGTGATTGTGGATAAAACGTTGTATTGTATACGTGTTTTAGTTGATGTTTATCCACTTAAGAAAATTAAACGCTCGAACTGCGTTCTCGCGTTTAAACATTGTGGCGTGGATGATACGCTGCCTGAAACATTATTACAATAAATAACTGGGTATTATTGACTAAAAGTATAAATATTAGCTCCAGACAATTTCCCGTAGTGGTCGCAAATCTAATGAATGATCTGAAACAATAACGGTTTTAAGTTTGCAAAACTGTAGGCGAAATGGGGGCAAAGAACCTCTTTCCGGAATTTTAACAATGTTCCGTTCCTCTGCACAATTTTATAGTTCGTTTTAAGAACCTTTAAGAGTATATTGAATTTTGACAACTTTTGGCTTGATGGTCTTCACTAACTGGCCTACAATGAATGTTAATACCAACTTCTAAAAACTAAAATGCCCTAGGATTTGCGTATCGTTATCGAAGTCATTATCGGAACAAAAAACAAAACAATAGTGTACGTTTACTTTTTTTGGAGAAGAAATCGTTACGGGATGGGTCTATCAAAAAACTAAACCGGACACAGTAAAAGTGAGATACTTAATATTGCTTAATGCGACCGTATGAATTCTCAAAACAATCTATTTACGTCTGTAAATAAAACATTTCGCTTTCTGCAGTCGGTGATGAATAGACCTGACTCTAAATCACTTGTACTTGAAATTATAGGTACTAAAATTTCTGTTGTCTCTACTTCCAGATGCGATTCCCGGAATGCTCGGGAAAATACACTTCCGTTTAAAGCAAGGTTTACGCTATAACATTCTAGTTGAATCAATCCTATTCTTTGCATTCCTAATAATAAACTTCCGTCATTACTGAACAGCTTATCTTCCAAGAGATGTGTGATACATTTTTGAAGAAAAATTATTTAATGTATATTTAATATATGGCATTCAAGATTGAAATAAATCATTCTTTTGTAGATTTTTGGCGCGCTTGTTTTGCTCCGACTATCATTGGTATTGAATTGATGGTTTGAATCAAAATAATTAGCTCCACGTCTTTATTTCGAATGTTACATTGATACCACTACGTTATTTTATGCTATTTTGAGTGGCTAAATATTTGCATTCTAAATAGTTCAATTCACATAGAGCAGGCACTTCGGTACTTTCGAACATAGATTCAACATTCGGGTATATTGAAGCATGCGGCTGCAAACAGCGATTCAGCCATAACTTATTTCCAGCGAACAGGACATTCCCTCCACTCTGGAAGGTACTTGACGTATCTATGAATATTTGCAAATGAAATAATAATCAGGAAAAATTAATTGAATCGATTCATGATGCGTCAGAGATAATAGCATAAACAATCAACTTCTCTGTTTATATTCACTAGTTATTCGAATCAGATCTTTGGAAGTGAAGCCAATTACTGCATAAAATCAATACTCCACGAGATCCCTTGATCAGAATAGAAGTGGTTCTCAAGCACTAAGCAATAATTATAATAATTTCAAGTATGTACGTGCAGTTTCAGATGTTTCTTGAAGCATGGTTCTAAATGTATCAAGAAATAGAAGAATAGTTCACTGAAGGAAGTATACAAAAGAAAGAAGCCACAGTTGACTGAAATGAAGCCCACCAGACGCTTAGTTATTTGCTATGATTAGTTTGCGTAGAATAGTTTGTGCAGTTGACCTGAATTAAACAATTTGTCCCTTCGCGAGAAGTTACTTTGCACAGATATCTAGAACACGTGCTAATTAATTCGTTATGGATAAAACTATCATCAAATAATGCTAAGACAGTAAGTTTATAAGTTTTGGAAATTAGCATACCAGTAAAATGTAGAGGTCAAAATCCATGATAAGATATTAAAAAGAGTAAAAAGTTGTAAATACCTAGATATAACAATTGATCAAAACGTAAAATGTACAAAGTACATTATTAATATAGTTAACAAAGCTAAATATTTGGTTGTTATATTTTATAAATTAGAACAATTTATACAAATAAAAACAATGATGATAATCTATGTATATTTTTACGGAATTATAAATTATAGAGTTTTGGCATGAAGTGGAGCGTTTATGAGTAGCTTCTATTATCCATTACATCGTTTACAAAACAAGGTATTGAAAGTTATAACCAAGAAAAAGTTCATTACTAATAATTATCTGTTAAATTTAGAATAGATATTTTAGCTGGAATGTTTAACATACCACTATGAAGAATTAAGTGATAAATATGAGAAACTTTTCATTTTTCTACTGATCTTAAGACTGAGGAATAGTAATAATGTAAAGTTAACAGCAAGTTAAAACAATGGATAAGGAATAATGTGTAAGTTTAATTTGATTGATATTCTATTTGTTTTCATACCACCAAAACTGAAGTAAGTGTAGCAGTTACCTGGTCAACCAAAATGAATTATGTGAAAATTGTTAATTTTTAGTTTAGTTAGTTTTAAGTCTACTCATAAGTGTTTCTTATTGTAATAATTTCGTCTTATTACAAGTGATCTATTCACTCCTTTGGGTGGTACGTAGTTATTCTAATTTGTCTAGTTTGACTATTTTTATTTCTGGAATAATAATAAATAATAAAATAACAATAAAAAAAGAATATGATAATAATTATGACCCATTGCACTTGTTATCTCCCAAGTAATGGAAAAGCAATCTACATGGAGTACAACCATGGTCGTATACACAGGTCTGGAAACTCGAGGTTGTTTCCTATGTGAGCAGTGAGTCCGCTAAGCGTCGGCTGGTCCGTAGTACCAAAAGTCGTCACGTAGGAGTATTTTCTGACAACTGTCAGTTGACTTGTCAACACAAGGAATACCTACGTTTTCAGAAACAAATTACGAAATCGGGCATTGTGCCGAAATGCAAAACGGGGTACAAAAGTGTAAAGCAAGAAACTTCTGTTTTTAAAGTGCCAAAAGATGCGGAAATGCGAAAAAAGTGGATGCTTGCGATTCCGGATAGAAATCGTTTTACCACTTCGTGATCCAAGCGCTAGCTGGTGGCTGAGCGAGGGACTACGAGTTAGGCGACCCGTAAGAGACTCAAGTCAACCATAGAGTTTCCAGACCTGTGTATACGACCGTGAGTACAACCAATAGCTGAACAGCTCCAAAATCGTGTATTATGTAACACAAATATGACATCTATTGAAAAATATGGTGAATGCCAATTTTGACATAGACTGGCCTCAAGGCCTTCTTGGGAACATCCGTCATATGGTTTGCCGACTCAACTTAGGAGTCGTTTACTATCCAGTTTCATCTCAGATAGATCATCTCATATTGTGGTTGACGGAGTCTCTTCCGATACAATGACTACAAAAGCTGATGTTCCACAAGGATACGTCGTAGAAAGGTGGACAATCGCTCCTTTTTCTATAGATATTTCCATCGTTGGTGTTCATCAGAAATCTCGTCTGTTATTCCATCAGAGGTAGGCAGAATAGATGAGCTCAAGCTGGTCACCACTTCATTGTCAAGCTTCCTACCAGATTTATCGATCGAACGGCGAAGTTGTGGTACTCGTTGCATTTTGAACTCTTTCCTTATAACTTCCAAACTTTGAAGAAAAGTTTCAAAGCTTATGTTCAATATTCCACCTTTGGATTACACGTATAAGTTTTCCTCTCGTTTCTAGTCCATTTTATTTATTTATTTATCGTCTGTCTATTTCTGCTACTGTGGCTAATCACCGACCCAAGGAGGCAAGCTCGCCCCAACCTGGAATGTTCGCCAAATCCTGACTATTTCCAAGTACAGGTTGAGATCTTCTCAAAGTACGGTGACGTCGTACAGCACAAGGAGTCTACTGTTTTATTTACTTCCCATCTGCAGGTAAGCAAGGCAATTTTCTTGTCCAATGAATATCAACGTATTTGATGATATTTACGATATGTGTAGTATGAGTAAGTGCAAACCATACAAACCACTACACTAACCCTATGCGATTAATTTTCTCCCGTGTAGCCAATAGTAGATCAAAGTACCACAAATTTTGAACATACTTTTGCACCCCTGACTACTATTTTCTATTGATAATTTTTTCAAATACTGTTCTAAAAGTACTGCGCGTATGGTTCATTTTCCACAACCGTTTCCCTATTTGCCTCTGCATCACCTTCTTGCCACTTTTCCAACCAAAACATCAAAAAAAACATTTCTTTTTAAGCTATTGCATATAGCTTTTATCGCGGGCTTAGGCGCGGCGACCGAATCAAGAAAAAAAAACAAAAGACAAATACCGTAACGAAAATCTAAAAAAAACAAAAAACAAATACCGTAACGAAATATCCTAAGCCACAAAACTCCGCCTACCATGTAGCTCGGCCGAGCTTAAAATTGTCGAAATGTTATCGAAATGTTAACTTTGAACTTTTTAAAAGGTCGTGATAGCCCCAAACTGGGTCTAAAACTGTTTTGGTTAATTTTCGATAAATCGAATGACGTTCACGTGAGAAGCGCGTAGCTGGCGAGTTAGAAAAGTGTAAATTTACGGTACATAGGACATCGTAATGAAATGTTAGTTTTTCACGTAGCTCCCCAATGACGTCGATAGATCTAGCGAAAAGGGATAAAATTAATTTCCTCCGTCGAGCAAAGGTGTACATGGTTTGATTAACAAAATTTTTTCCAAATCGTTTCCTGAAATTTACCTTCCGATGAAGTTAGGTTTCAAAAGTTGGATGTCATATTCTCGAGCGAAATTGCTACATTCGCTATCGAGGAATAAAAATTTGAAAATGAGAATTTTGAAATAAAAATTTATTTCTCCTAAACTATGAAAGTTAGCGAGCTGAAACGTTGATTTTTATCCGTTTCATCATGAATACTATCGAATGATGAAATGTGAATTTTTCAGAATTTTGCAATTTTTTTTCCAAGTCTGTCATCATACAGGGGTCCCTGGCATAAGAAGTGCAGTTATCTGACTTAAGAAACCAATCTTGGCATGCATGTAGCCGATTCATGTACCTGCAGAATGACGTCAAATATGACCAGATCGAATGATAAAGAGGACGAGGACTTTTCGCATGCGGTTTTCGCTCCATGTCGTTAGTTTATGAACGGGGCCAACTAAATAGCATAGTCTCGGGCCCCAAAATGTCGATTAAATAGGAAAATTTAATTAAAACAGTTTGAGATATTCTCAGCTGTCACCTACTAGCATCTGAGGTGCGACGTACGAAAGGGAATTTTCCAGCTACTTAAATATACCGAAAGCAGGTAAAAGCTAGCGGCCCATAGCCCAAAATACTTTATTACAACTGGCGCCGGCCGCACGGGGTTTGAAACGGCCCCAAATTAACAATATTGAGGTAAAATGTATAAACTCTAACTGACGTGCAGCGAGCTCCTCGAGGGATATGTCAAAATTATTACGTTCGTAGCTGATTACATAAGTCGTCTGGCGTTCATGCAATTGTGTTTTTATACAATTCCAACCTTGTAATTTCGATAGGCCTCGTGAAAATCCCTGAGCCGGAAGCGCTATCGAGATCTGAACGTTAAAACTTTCGTATAAAATTGTGTTTACAAGTCAACTAACCACCATAGATAACTCTACTGCCGGTAGTAGTTATCTATGCACTTGTCACAGAATACTCTTCATAGAGATCAAGATGATACTCTTTTTTACTTATAATTCGTGAAGATTTTGAAGGGGTAGTGGATGTTTTTCTGCCCAACTTTTTCCAGTGGCGTAGTGCTATGCAATAGCTTTACCGCGGCAGTCCCCGAGTGCCACACGTTTCTTTTTTGTTATGGTGAGAATATTATTTTGTCTTTATCTTCCTTAAACATGTAAGACCTTTGTACAATTTGATATATTCTATTTAGAAATCTTTTGTCAGATTTCTGCTATCCATTTTGAATGGAACAAATATGCTCGTGCATAAAGTATTACCAACTGAGTAAATGAGAACTGAATTGCCCATACACATACAAAATCGTCTATTAGTTCAGTCTCTGCAGTAGGCCTGTGTTGTCTACAGAATATCGTTGTGTCTGTGGGGCTTAATTCTGAACCAACGCATGAGTATATATCGTGAGATCCCTTGCAGATAATCGTCTCGATGTTAATAACGTCTATCAATAAAGGCGCTCACCACTTTTCCTCTCCCAATTTCTCGTAAAAATAAGACATACATGGCTATATTCTAACATTAACATGTTTTTGTACCTAATGCTTTCTAAATTTCATCGTGTTACTTCTATATTGGTAGCGTGGCAGAGAAGTCTTATCTCGTTAAGGTGCGTATCCACCACCTACGCAAAATATTTGCGAACAGTTGCAAACAAATATATTTGATGGTGGAGACGAGAATCTCGCGAATTCGCAAAACGTTTGCCAAAGTTTGCTAGCGTTCCAACCGATGTCGGTACATCAAAGCAACTCGTAGTAAAAAATATTTGAGCGCGTTCTATGCATCTTCAGTGAAGACAGGTGCACGAGCGAGTGTGCATACGAGAATCATGAGGCTGTTGTAGGAATCTCCTGCAGCAAAATCTTAAGCGTGGTTAATAATCTAACTCCCACAGGAATACAGTGAACTATGTTTAAATATTCTTGGACCAATTAGTAAAAATCCTGAGGTGACCAACGACGAATGTTTCTCATCATATCTTAAGTTAGCTAGCAGTGCCATTGTATCTTGTTCTCTTCTTCTTCTCGGAGCCATTTCGAATATTATGAACTGTTTTCAAGTAGGATCAATGACAAACGTTCGGAAACATACTGCGAATATTTGTTCAGTGGAGACGCATGTCTACACATCGTTTCAAACATTCGCAACGTTTGGAGAAAACGATTTTTGGCGCACTTTTTACGCTGTCAACATATTATATCTTTCCTCTCATATAAAGTATAAGCTTAGCTCATGTGTCACCATGATCTACTGTACGGTTCAAGAAAGAAGACCGGTGGGAAGAATGTCAAGAATGTCACATGTGTTTTACTTGTTGGTTCATACATAATTTTTTTACCGCATACTCTATACAACATAGTATACAACAGTATACATCGGTTGCTTGAATGTGTGCTACTATGATGACAATAACAAGACAAATTCATTGTAAACGTTTAAATGCGCGATTGACGCACATGCTCAGTGGAATGTCTTTTGCAGACACTATTTCTTACTTACACGGACCAGTCCTTACAGGCGAGAATAATAGGATGCTAGCCAATATAGGAATATAGGAGCTGATTTCAAACCAGCGGTGTATAGTGATTCAATAAGTGCAAGCGAGATTCGACAAAGATTGGGATAAATAGGCGTTCTATTCGTAGCGCGCCTGTCGGTAATTATCTAACAATGGTGCTCGAGCTAGAATTGAACAAAAATTAATGCTAGAAGGACATCGTGTAACAGATGAAAGAAGTGCACTTTGCTGCTTTTTGCAGACCGTATGAAATAAATTAATTTTATTATTCAAGAACAGTAGGATTTAAAAAAATCTCGAACAAAGTCAGTCGGCTTGTGCGCATCGCATGTTATCATATACAACTCACTATAATGACACCTTGAGTCTCTTGTAAAACAATACAATGCGTCTGGCTCACTCTAACTCACAACGCTCTCCTATATACTGCTGATTTGAACTCAATCTGTATAATACACACATCAAAAGAATCTAAGGGTCAAGCATATTTTGGGATTGTTTGTTGATTCTCGGAGATCCACGTGGCATTATCGCGTTGCAGATCTTTGTTTGTTATTTACACAATACTTTTTTATCATTTTGAACATCATGGCATGTGTTCCTCTTTTTTCCAACGACTATTCATTTTCTTCATGTCGTTCCTTGTTTCATTCATCAGATCAAATCAGATGTTATCCGACCAGCGAATGGTAATTATTGAAAATTTTGAGTAGTGTTGTATGTCTAAATTATGGAACGTAATCACCTTCAGAGAGACGTGCACTTAAGGGCCATTGGAATGCTTCAAGCTGGAATGTCGCAGAGGGTTGTTGCCAATGAATTAGGGACTAACCAGTCCACTATAAGTCGTTTATGGATTCGTTATAATCAAACTGGTGATGTTAGAGAGTAACATACTGGCCGTACCAGAATAACAACGGCGGCACAGGACAGATTTCTGAGAATTCAAGCTCTGAGATATCCAACCCACACGGCAGGTCAACTAAGTTAGGAAACTCAGAAACGCTCACCATATACAGATAAGTGACCAAACTGTGAGAAATAGACTACACGAGTCCAATTTACGTGCCAGGCGTCCATGGAGAGCTCCACCATTATCCAGAGGAAATCGCGAGGCCCGAATAGTCTGGGCTAGAAATCACATCGAATGGGGCGTGCAAGAATGGACTCCTGTGTTGTTTAGTGATGAATCGAGATTCGGTTTACGTCCAGATACTAGACGTACTCGTGTATGGAGACAACCTGGAAATGTTTGGAGACTTAGGACTGCACAGGAAGTTCACAGCTACCAAGGCGGAACGGTGATGGGTTGGGGTGGTATCAGCATTGGCTGAAGAAACGACCTCGTATTACTGGAGAGGTTTGTAAATGCTCTTAGATATAGGGACCTGATATTAGAACCATTTGTCATTCCGTATGCAGCTGCATTAGGTGAAAACTTCATCTTCATACATGACAATGCGCGCCCTCATACCGCCGCGATCGTAAGAGATTACTTGGATGAGAGTGGTATAAGTGTTTTGGATTGGCCTGCTCAATCGCCAGACCTGAATCCGATTGAGCATTTGTGGGATTTGCTTGGCAGAAGAATTTTAAGGCGTAGCATTCTCTTCCAGACACGAGATCAATTGTTTCATACTCTGGTTGAAGAATGGAATGCGATTGATCAGGAAAGCATCGATAACCTTATTCTCAGCTTACCAAATCGATGTAGGGCAGTTTTGAATAATCGCGGTGGACACACTCTGTATTAGACATTGACCAGTGACAATTTTTTTGCTCAGAATCCTAAGTGCATTCAATTCGAATTTTTCACTCTTTTCAGTTACATTAATTAAAGCTTTCAATTGATTTGCTAACTTTTTATGAAATTATAAATAAATTATGTGGCAAAAGATTATGTTCTACGTGGGCAACAAAAATTGTTTTGAATTTCCCATTACCAAGTGACGAAACCCTAAAAATATCGCTGACCCCTACATTTTTTTGATGTGTGTATGTTAAAATTCAGCGCGACATATAGTCCAGTCAAAACTGTGAAAAAATAGGAGTCATTACTATAATTTTACAGATCGCACGAAAATGCAAAATGTTTTTTCATCGTGCTCAGTATGGCATACACATCGTTATTCATAAAACAAAAGGGGAGCTCGTTATTATTAATATTAATTTCTTAATAAGCAATGAAAAACCATTTTCAATTAACAAGTGGAATATCTTTTGTCACAAATGGAATACCTCGAGCTCTTTTAATCCAAAGTTTCTGAAATTCCGAATCTGAAGTCGGAAGTTGTAAATCCGGAACGTTTGCTGGAAAACCCAGAAACTGTGGTATTGAAATAAGATTCCGTGATGTGTCTCTGAAACAAGGAGAATTCTAGAAAATTGGTGGGAAATTGCATCGTTTTTCCTTCATATCTTGGTCCTCGTCCAACCTGTCTAATTATATGTTTCCGTGGTCGTTGACCATTATTTTATCGTCATAAACGAGTCGGAGTTTTCCAAAAAATTATAGTTGCTTTTGATTGTATAACCATGAAATAATATTCAGCGACCACAAAAACCTAAAATTTGACATGTTGGACGAGGACCGAGACAGGAATATGAAGGAGAACGACGCAATTTCCCACTAATTCTCCAGAATTTTCCTTCTTTTAGTGAAATTTGTACCAAGAACCATCACGTAACCTCATTGATTTAATATCACTGGATAATAAAATTTTTCGAAAAACAAAATAATCAAGGTTTGTCGTGTAGAAATGGTACATTTTCAGTTTTCGCAGTGTTGCGGAAAAGTATCGTCGGTTTAGATTTTATGATCATAATAAAATACTCAGCGACCACGAAAACATGTAATTAGACACGTTAGACGAGGACCGAGATATGTATATAAAGAAAAACGACGCAATTTTACCCCAATTTTCCAGAATTTTCCTTCTTTTAGTGAAAATTGTACCGAGACACATCACGGCATTTTATTATTCCAATACCACAGTCCGAGAAAAAAATTTATTTGTTGCTAAGATTTGGTAAAATTTTCCGGCGTTTCCAGCAAACAAGACGGATTTTCCATTTTCTGACTTCAGATTCGTGTTCAGCGGACTGAATTTCAGAAAGTTTGGATTAAAAGAGCCCGAGATATTTCATTTGTTATAAAAGACATTCCATTTGTTAATTGAAAACGGGTTTTCATTGTTTATTAATAGTAATAATCACGAGCCCTTTTTTTCTGACTAACGATGTGTAGGTAAGCCATCCTGAACACGATACATAAAAAATTTTGCATTGCATTGTGCGGTCTATAAAATTTTTGATGTTTTTCACACTTTTGACTGGACTAATAATAGTTTTTAAATATACATACTTGCATTACTATTTTTTCTTCATTGAATTGCGTAGATAACAGGAGAGAACATTAAAAATAGTATCGCTACCTAAATATTTATTTTATATTACTCTTAAATGAAGAAAACTACCACAAACTTAAGGGTAACTAATAACTGTGTCGATTAAAATAAGATTTACTAGCTTATAGGAGGGAATATTCTCACAATTGGTAACTATCTGCCATGTTCAATAATCTATGCAGCACCTTATATGGAAGTACATTTCCAATGATAATGGCTCTACGATGATTGACAAGGTAGAAATAATTGAATTAATATTTAGGAGCGGCAGCCAAGCGGCACTTTATTACGAATTCTATCAACACCAGATATCATGGTTTAAATTGTTATGTTGGCAATAATATAACACAGTGACAAAGATATGTTGCAAAGGACAACCATCAAAACCATTATATAAACCGTCTCAATTAACACAGGTTATCGTAAATCTGAATCAGAAGCGATTCAAAAATCGAGCATACGAATCAATTAGCAAATGTGACCTTGAATTACTTAAAACTTCTTGACCGATTAAGTTCAACTGTTCCAACAAAATTAGTACCTCGCAGCAACAAGAAATGAAAACATTATTACCTTAGTTGTAATTTTTTTTTTACGAAATTTTGCTTTGCTTTCTTTTTCATTTTGGTATAAGTAGTTATATTAATGTTTTGGTACTCGCAATATTTTCTCATTTCTTTAGCCATTAAAAAACCAAATAAGGTTATGAAATGAAACAACATTGCTCACGAAACAATGCTTTGTAAATATTTGATAATGTGCCACATGTGCATTTGAGCATGATATGAAAATCCAGCAGTATTATGAATTTATATATGTCTTAAATGCGTACATTACTTTTTTCAATCAACACTCTCTAAATATATTGCTCTGCAAAGTAACATTATTCTGGTGGAGTTTTATTTGAAATAGATATAGTAATAGTACATTAACTATTGCAAACTTTAAGGATAATTAACTACAAATTAGATACATAAAGTTTTGGTTCTCCAGATTGAAAACACGTCTCTAAGTTAAGGCGCAGTTGTTTCGGTCTCACATTAGCCCTTCAGCATAGGAAGTCACTGTTCAATCATCTCCGGCAGATATATGAATGCCCTGTGAGGAAACGAAGAGAACCAAGCTGTTCCAACACAATCTACTGGAAAAGTAGATGTCCCACTGAGAGCTTTATTCACAATGCCACTCATTGATAAAACGGTCTCGCGATTCAAAGAATCGACTGGGAAACAGTTGGAAATACAACCTAAACGTAACCGCCCGAAACAATGTATAGCGAATGAAAACACATTTCGTCTTAAAATCATTCGACATTTGGTACTCTGGATTGAACTTATGTGAGAACGAAGCAGCTGTCCGGAACTGAAAGACGTGTTATCACTGTTGAATCTGGACAACTAAAAAATTCCATCGAATGATGCTAAGACGTAATATGTTTGTATTCATTATGCATAGTTGAAGAATCTTCAAAATGTGGTGCTTATTATTCAAAGGGTCCGTGACTTACAGCTTTGAGTCATGAATTCTGCTAAGACTCAATGTACCTGGAACAAAAAATATAGTTAAAGTCAAATAAGTTTTACATAGATATATATAAATAGCTCAATATATTTTACATTCTCAGTACACGAGAGGAAAACCTATAATTTTCGTAGAACATAGTGGTGTGTGCCTGCGATGGAATTATGCAAGAGGAGATAGGCATTGGAATTTTTCTTGAAAGTTTGGAGGTTATACGCATCCCTATGACAAGCCACAACTTCGGAGTTTAATAAAAGAATTAACCCTGATAGATAGAAGTTTGTTAATGCAATTCTACAAAAAAGTTTTTTACCTCCATGAATTTCATCGGAATGTTTTCCACACAATATATTTACTCATAGGTCGTATACTTGGTTAAAATTTTAATACCACAGTCAGAGCCGAGGTCAGAGCTTCTGGTATAAAAATCAATGTTTTAAATTTTCTCAACAAATAAATAGAACTTGATATTTTCTTACCGGTTGCTTCTATGTGAGTTGCCTAATTGAGTCTGCTATCAAAATATAAGCCCAGGGATTTAACATTTTATGGAATAAATTTGTAACCAAAAGTAAGATATGATATTTTGGTTTCATTCAATTTTAATTTATTAGTATCAAACCATAGCTTAGCTTAAGCAGATATATATTTTATTAACTTAGAAGTAGGAATGTTACACATTTCCTTTGCTTTTAATTTTTTATTTTGTGTATAACTGGTTCTATTTCTGAAGTAGTAGTATCAAATTTGGAACAGGAGTGTGAAGTATCTAAGTATAATTTCTGTAAAAATGTTTTATGATGATGATCAGTCTCACATTTCTTGGTTGGATATGAGGTTTAGAAACCAATATCAATATTATGCTTCAACTAACATACAAGATTGTCGACTGCATTAAGATGGTAGCTGCCTTGACTTGTAAAATTGTTAATATAATATAATCCAAGATTGCATATATTGTAGAGAGTAAAGGTAAGTTATCTTTTGTCAAGGTAACTATAAACTCAATATTCACGTTGAAAATCATATTGTCACTTGATTTGAACTTATGTGTACATGAGTGCGAAAGTACTATAATTGACAGGACGCAACAATGAACAAATTTCCCTTTGATACATAACTTGATTCATCGTAATGACTAGAAAATGCTATACGTTTGCTAATTTGTTCGGCCAGTAATTACGAAATGTACAACGGTGTGCATACTATTTGGCTTACCCTGTAAAACGAAGTTTTTATTGCTTGGGTCTAATTTGACTAAAATTAGCTCAAGATTATCTCTACGGATTCGGGGTTTATTTGATGTTCAATTCTTCAAAAGGGGAATTTATTCCTATTGCCTTTCGATCGCGAAATAAATAATCCTATAGTTTATTCACCTTTGCCGATCTCTGGCAGTGAAACCCTCCTACACATGTTCCTATTAGAAAACTACTTTTTTTATTATAATGTCTATTGATTCAATGCGGACTAACTTGGAATCAGTAACTCTCGGTCTATAAGAAGGTGATTCGCAGGAGTTGGAGTCGGCATTTCCAACTATACCAGGGCTGTTTCTTGTTTCAGCTACCTTTGTTCGAAAACTGAATGGAAATGTAACTTTGATAAAGAAACATAATTCAATCATCTTACGGATTGGATCGGGAATTATACTCACATCTTCAATCTTCGCATAATAATATCGGACCGGCGGAGTGAAACGCTATGGTTTTCTCGGTTACGTTCTATGGTTCAGTCTCAGTGCTGGTCTAGCAGGAAAGTGATTTTTAGAAGCGAAATGAAACGTCTGTTCTCGAGGTGAGTGACAGGTTACCGGCATGCACATTCCGTTGACTATGCTTATGTGGTGATCAAAACCACAATTCTGCGAAGCAAGTTGCACATTCAGCTTATGGTTATATCTCAGCTTCAAATGATCATTGTATCATTTGTATCCTTCAAATAATATTTATAAAACTGAACATTGCTTCAGTTTTGTTTCCAAAAAATTATTTGATTGAAAATCACAATGAAAATCAGGAAATGCTTGTTTTGTAAAATTAGAAGCATACATGAATATTTTACATATTACAATGTGAATGACTTCACATAACACTGCCATTCAGTTCCATCTTCGTAGAATATCTCTCGAGAAAGCTGGATACATAATGTTCTCTTTTTAAATGATTAAATAGTTACTTTTTTTTCTTCGCATATTTGGTAAACACTCCAACTGCTTGGAAATTACGTTTAAGATAGCAAATAGTTTGTATAATTTCATGTAACATATATTTCTAAATCATTTCAAATATATTTATGTCCCTACATTAATAATTTGACCCGCTGATGTGTTCCAAACCTATTTTGCTTACAAAAGTAAGGGAAGTCACGTGATCGATTGATCACAGTTCATTAAAAGATGTAGACTAACTAAATGGAACTCAAATTTAAATTTGCTTGAAGTGCAATGTTTAATTGGTGATTGTTTCGTCACACAGTAAAATTTTTCAGCGGGTTATCTAGGTAATAGTACATACTTTGAAAATGTTAATTTCTGACTAAACAATTGTCAACAATTTAACATTCCAGTTCGTGTAGTCTCAAATATGTGTTTTACTTCGTTATTCTACCTCTTTAAGCACATGAAATTCAAGGCAGTATTCTTGAAAGGAATATCATTAATGTTACGCGATGAAATAAGGAAAAAGTTAAATTCTCTACCACCATCTTATGATAAAAAGTAAGTTGACGAGGTTATGCTGGACTATTGAAGCAGTGGTATAATGTGAATGTACACAATGTAATGGTACAGAAGAATGTAAGATGAGGGGAGATTATGTTCCAACAAATTGGAATTTCGGAAATCAGTGAAAACAAACTGGGGGGCCCTAAGCACAACAGATTTTGGGCGCCCCTCCCCCTTTTTTTAAAATTACTCTTTATTCATAGAATAAAAGAATTTGTAGAGTAATATAATGCTCTAAATCGTGGAGAAGGTTATTGCCAGGAAAATAAGTACATGAATGAATATTTACACTATTAGTACGTCTTCTTAATTTGACATAATATACAATGCGTAACTACATTAATCCCTTTTACAATTGCACTTTTGGAAACTTATCTGCTGAATTATTCGCCTTTAATACAAAATCAACTAATTCTTGACTACTTTTAGATATTACCAGTCGTTAGGCATACGCAAACTTTTATATTCCAGTAATTTCTTTACTTCGTTATTTTTTCCCAGAAAAATTGTCATTATTAGTTTTTTAATTTCAATTTCTACAGTTTCCGCGGGGCCCCCAAAATGTCGGGGGCCTAAGCTATAGCTTAGTCAAGCTTATGCTATAGTCCAGCACTTAGAATTCACTAATCCAGTATACTTCTTTTTAAATCATGACTTATTGTTTTTGACTTTACTCAACATGCGACTGTGGTCTTTCAATTTGGAAATGAATATATCTTTACTCTTTTCAATGTGCTATTATTACATGTTTTTTATTTATTTTCCCAGCTTGGCTTTCAGTTTACTGTAATCAATATAGTATTTGAACCGTGTTTCAACTATTTGTTTTTTAATTTCCGGGAAGCTGATTTTGAGAATAACTAGGTAGTGGTCAGTATCTTAGATAAGATTTTAGGCTTTTAATGAATATATGGTTGATACAGCTTTTTTGTGACATTGTCTACCCTTATTTGATGATTGATAGGGGATGAGAATTTGTGTTCTGCCAATAGGTTGAGATTATTTTCTGTTATATCTTGGTCCTTCATGATATCCATTTTGTGTTTCGTTACTCAAATAGTACCTCAGGTTGACAACAAAATTCACATGTGAGATTTATTTATTTATTAGAACAGTTGAACAATCAACAGGCACAATGTGTCCAATAATAGATTGTTACAATATAAAAAGTACATATTTAAAGAAAAGTATGAATATCCGACATTATAATACATGTGTATTTCGACAGTTATCATCTAAGAATGAACATCAGTAGTCAATATACGCATACAACCAGTGAGCGATATTATAGATAGAATACTATACTTCTAACATCCCGTCATCAGGCAGTTTGATGAAACATAATGTGAATTACATTATTTTTGAAGACTGTGAATGAATCGTGAAATATATCTAGGCTATTAGAGACCCGGTAGTATTCATGACACATTCGAGCAAGCGGATCATGTAAACCCAGATTCGTATTGCTGCGCTTAATGTGAAAAAGATCGGTTGATCTTGTGGACGCACTCTCAGCCCTTTATCTCATCATTGTCAGCAGCTCAAAATCATATTTGTGACTTACTATTTTGAATAACGTCAGTAAGTCTGAGACTGCCCTCCTGAGTTCAAGCTACTGCAAGTCAAACATCCGTAACCTTTCTGTATAAGTGGAGATGGATGGTGGTGTGTATTTAGATGTTATTTTTTTTTTTTTTTTTTTTTTTTTTTTTTTCAAACGAAAAATACATTTCATTTACACAGTTGAGAAAAAAGAAAAAAAAAAACAAATACATATAATTATTTTGAAATAAAATTATCAAAAATAACAATACTATACTTGTTGTGCACAAACATATACAATATAACTAAAAATTAAATAGAACGAGGAAGTTTAAGATTAAAGGAAGTACTAGAAAGGGAAGTTAAATCCTCAAGTTCGGTATACTGATTGGCATTTCTCATTATGCGTTTAAGTGGAGAGTAAAAAGAATAATTTGTTGTACAGGAGGGAACATAAAAAATTTGAGTTGAATTCACAGTTTGACGTGTAAGACGTTTGGGATTGTGAAAGTTAGCTCTAAAGTAAAGTGAGATAACTTCGCAAGAAATTATATTATTAATAGACTTAAAAAGTAGTTTAAGATCGAAGTGTAATCTTCTCACAGTAAGTGGAACAATGTTAAAAATAGTTTCAAGAAAGTTATAATCACAGTTCCACTTGGCATAACGTATTCCACTTTTGAAAGCCAAATATCTCAAAAATTTATGCTGGACCTTTTCAATATTGTAGGAATGAACGTTATAGTGAGGACACCAGACGGTCGAGCAGAAATCAAGATGTGACCTGACAAGAGAAAAATATAAAGTTTTCAAAGCATTAATATTTCTGAAATCAACAGTCAATTTTTTTATAAATCCCAACATCTGAAGAGATTTGCCAATAATATGGTTAATATGAGGGACAAAACTTACAGATGTATCAAAAATCACGCCCAAATCTCTAACATTTAATTTACTGTCCAACGATGTACCATTAATTCGATAATTGTAAGTAATGGGACTTCTCAGACGATGAAATCTCATAATATTGCATTTTGAAATATTAAATTCCATTTTGTTAATAGTGCACCAGTTCGACATGTTATCTAAAGCTTTTTGTATCAATAAACATTGATCTACAGATTTTACTTTGAAAAATATTTTCAAGTCGTCCGCAAATAGTAAGAACTTGATATCACAAGGGAAAACATCCTTGATATCATTAATAAAAAGTAAAAAAAGTAATGGACCAAGATGTGAGCCCTGAGGAACTCCAGAGTGGACATTTATTACCTTGGAGTAGTTATTTTTTATTCGAACTATTTGCGAACGATTGGAAAGATAGCTCTTAATCCAAGAAAGTATTGGGCCGTCTATGCCAAGTGATAAAAGCTTAGAAAGAAGTATAGAATGACTTACCCTATCGAATGCCTTGGAAAAATCAGTATAAATAGTATCTACCTGATACCCATCCTCCAAAGCATCAACAATGTAATTCGTGTATACTAACAAGTTAGTTTCAACTGAGCGACCACTTACGAAGCCATGTTGTTCAGCCATAATATGATGTCTTAAACTAGCAGTGAGTTGATCAGTTACTAAACTTTCAAATACTTTTGGAATCGATGACAGAATGGAGATTGGGCGGTAGTTTTTTATATTCTCACGGTCACCAGATTTGAATATGGGTGTAACAAAACTAGTTTTCCAAATATCAGCAAATTTACCTTCGACGAGGGATCTATTGAAAATTTTATGTAATGGTCTGGAGAGTACAAATGAACAAGTTTTGAGAAGAATAGGTGGAACGCCATCAGGACCTGGACTGGTTTCACTTTTAAGGGAATTTAACTTGTTCCGTATATCACTAATTGAAATTGAGAATGAATTTGCAGTAATGTGAACTACGTTATTTGTGGTGTCATCCGAAGCAGGTTCATCATCCACTTCAAATACAGAAGAAAAGTGTTCAGCGAATGCGTCAGCAATATCCTGACCATTATTATGGATTGTGTTATTATAAGACATCAAGTTAGGATATTCATTAGAATTCCTTTTACTATTGACAAAGCTCCAAAAACTTTTAGGATTTAATGAGATATTGGTTTCAATTTTCCTAATATAACTGGAATAATCTGTATATTCCATACGACCACATTTCGATCTTAAACTAGAAAAAATATGATAGTCAGCTTCAGATCCGGAAATTTTATATTTTTTGTGTGCTTCTTTTTTTAAAAATATGTTTTTCTTTAATTCATGAGAATACCAAAATGGAAAATTAAATAATTTACGTAAGCCAAACTTTTTTAGAGGAACGAATAAATTAATTGCTTCCAATAATTTATCATAAAATAAGTTAAGCATTTCTTCGAAAGTAAGATCTAAAAATAAGCTATCCCAGTTAATGGTCGACAAATACTCATTAACTAAGCCAAAATCAGTGTTCTTAAAATCAAAGGAGTAACCTTCACTTTTGAGGATATCATTGGGAAAGTATACAAAATTAATTGGAATCACAGTTTCAAAAGCTGGATGGTGACGGTCAAGGGGAAGAATAGGAAATGTATCATTAGTAGTGAGCAAGTTTGAGCTGAACAATAGATCAAGAGTTACATTGCGGTAATTTTTAACATAATTGCATTGAAAAAGATTAACAAAAGAGCATAGCTGATTTAAAATAGGTGAGGCACTATTCTCACAAGAAATAGCCGAACTTGATGCTTCTGAACTGCCACAAATGTTATTATTACTCCAGTTTAGGTTTGGTACGTTGAAGTCGCCAAATACATAAAAGGGAATACTGGGGTAAGTGTTTTCGAGGTTTTCTATTGAGCTGCAGAAGTCATCAATTATTTTTATATTATAATCATTAATTTTTCTGACTATTATGGTTTTTCAAATTACATAGAGACGGGTCAAATATTAATTAAATGTAGCGTTCAAGGGTTCCGAAAAATAATTATTAACAGCTATATTCAGTGAACCTAGCTTCTACTGAGGTCAAAAAACACGACATTATAACATACATTCGTAAAACATTTTGACTTGAATATAAATTTACTCTTTTAATGATAATTGTATGTTGCTAACTGAATACAAGATATAATTCCTATGGTACGCAGATTTACTTTACGATGCCAAGATCACTTGGAAAGTTGTGGACTACAAAAGACCGATACAAAAAGTCGTGACTGTAATCATAGTTTTGAATGATTAATATGTTTATAATTCACCTATTATTAATAACTTTATCAACACATTTCCTGATAAGTCTTATCAATCACAGGGTTGGGTTATTTATTTTATTTAAGGAATTGCATATTATTTATATATTCTTACGGCTGCAGGTTTATAGTGACACTACTGCTGATAATTGTTGCTGAAGTGGAAATTTATTTATAATTTTATTCAAATAGTATTATTTTACGTTGTACGAACCGAAACTCCAAGAAATCATCTGCATCTTTCATTTAGATCGATGAATAGCTCTCTACTGGATAGAATCAGCGTTTGGGAGCCAAATTCCAAAGATGTGAACAGTACGCCAGGACAGATCGAATCTGTGTGCTTTGTAGATTATGAGGAGCTGCTGGGATGTAAAGTAGCTCTTAACACGGAATAGAAAACAAAGTTTTTGTGAAGCGGTTTTCGCAATGGACCTCACATAATCATCCCATAAAAAGGTGCTCTTGGTGGTGATCCCGAGCATGGATATGTAAGACTTCATAAGAATAGTTCTACCTTACACCATCATATCAGGTATTGTGGGATCCTCCTTCCTGGAGAAGATGCAAGCTTGAGTTTTGGTTGCATTGAACTCTACTATATTACCAGATCCCCATTCCAAAATCATTGCCAGATATCCAACCTGTCTCTGTCTAGCTCCTCAGGCTTCATTGGATGGTATAGGGACCACAGATGAGCTGTGGACGGGACAGGTGGTCGCTTACAGCAGATTGTTGATACGGAGCAGAAAAAAAATTGGCCAAGACAGACCACTGTGGAACACCAGCTTTGATAACCATTGTATCGGAGGACACTTCGTCAACCACCACATCGAGTGATCTGTCGGAGAGAAAACTCGATGGTAAACTCGATAGTTGAGGAGGCAAACCATATGACTGAAGTTTCCCAAGAAGACTTTGGTGTCAGACAAGGTCAAATGCTTCGGAGATATTCAATGCCACAGCTAGAGATTCCCCATGTTTTTCAATAGATTTCTGTAATGCATTTATTATGTAGGCAAGCAGGTATCCTGTTGATCTCTATAATGAGTTGAATATAATTGACAAATCAACAGCGTTTCGCAAAGATGCAACCGGAGGAGACATTGAATTTTGGATGTGATAAATATGAAAATTTGTTACAAAGTATAACATCATTATTTTATGGAGACAAACATTTCCAAAAAGTAAAATCATACATATTATTAACATTTTTTAGAACTAAAAGTAAAATTAACAATTTTCCCTATTAAAATTGACCACAAAGGACGCCGAACGTTCTGATCGTTCAATTGAGGTTACAACGCCAGAAATTGTCGATATAATCCATGATGACGTATGATATTGGACGATCGGCGAGTTAAAGTGCTATGGGCATCTCAACCGAACAAGTACGGAACATTTTACATAAATTATTAGCTATAAGAAAACTAATTGCCAGATGGGTGCTGCATTTGCTCTCCATTGATAAAAAGCGCGACCTTGTGGCAACTTAAAAGGAATGTTTGGCGAAGTGCAAGCGTGATAAGAAGGACTTTTTGCGTCGTTTCCTAACCGTGGACGAAACATGGATCAATCACAACACACAAGAGGCCAAAAAACAGTCAAAACAGTGGACTTGTCCTGGCGAATCAAATCCGAAAAAGGCCAAAGTGGGTTTATCGGACAACAAATTCAAGGCGACAGTTTTTTGGGATGCACACGGTATCGTCCATATCGATTACCTTGAAAAGGGCAAAACGATCACCGGCGTATATTATGCAGAACTGTTGGATCGATGCGACGCCGATTTGAAGCGGCAGCGAACGCATTTGGCAAAGAAAAAGTGCTCCTCTACCAGGACAATGCACCGTAGCACAGGTTCGAAGTCGCAATGGCGAAATTGCATGAATTGTGCTACGAATTGGTTCGTCATCCATAATATTCTCCAGATTTGGCCCCCTGCGATTTTTATGTATTTCCAAACCTTGAAGAAATAGCTCGGCAAAAAGCGATTTGGCCCCCACGATGAGGTCATCACTGAAACAAACTCTTATTTTGAAGGATTGAAGAATAGTATTATTTGGAAGTGATCCAAAAATTAGAAAAACGTTGGACGAAGTGTATCGGGCTACAAGGAAGTTATGTTGAGAAATAAAATAAGTTTTTGTCAAATAAATCATTTCTTGTTTAATTCTTCAGGGACTTTTCTCCTTGCCGTCGTAGGTAGTGTCATTGAGGGGATCATTTTCCAATAATAATAGTTATAACTGCTTTTACCTATTAATAAAATGTCTACTGAATGTTCACTGTATTGTAGATCAAATTATCGACGCGTTTATCAACGATAGATGTAACTGCAGTTACTATTTTTTTGCGAAAGTGTAATTTATTTATTTATTCATTTTATGAGCAATATTATATTCACTAAGTTTGTTAGCGTTATTACTGAGCCTCGCACCCCGGCAGCAAATTGAAGATAGTATTGGTTTTTACAGACTCTGTAAAATTTATAATTAGTAAATTACGCCTCTACGTGATAAAAGGGATAATATTTATAATGCAACACATTTATCTCATTTCTCATACTGGAAAACTGCAAGCTTAACGTGACTTAATAACAACCTATAAGCATTCGACAGTTCCCTCCGAATATGTTAAATATCACTTTATAAATAGAGATATAAATCGAAATTTTGAGAAATTCCTTACGTGTCTTCTTATAGAATTTATTAAACTGTATTCAAGATTCTTAAAGTACAAAAACACTTATGTTCGCCCGAGGTACAACCATCTTGACGTGTATAAATATAGTTTAAAAAATGTCTGAAATTAAATCTTACAGCACGCAACAGTAATTTCGTAAGAGCTTTGGTAATGTTTATGGTTTCCCTAACCTATTTTTAGCGAAGAAATAAAAGCAGTGAATCATTGCCTTAATGAAATCATATCTACATTTAATGTTTTCATGTCAAGATCAAAGCAATTCTCCCGACATAACTAAACCTTAAAAATAAAAATTCGTTTGTTAACGAAATGTATACCTACACCGAACGAACAAGGTTTGCTACTTATGAGAATTTAGTTGAGAAATACGTAGAATCCCCGAAATATGTTTTTCAACATAATATGATATCCTCGATTATAGCTGATATTTCAAATGACAGGACGGTTCAATCATTTGAATGTGTATTCACAACAAAGTTCGCCGTTTTGAGAGAATTATATGTATTTATCATGCAGTTAGTTCTCCCCAATACGTTGTGGTTTTTAATTTTTATTGTCTCAGAAACTGGCATCATCCAGTGAAACGACAAAACGAAAGTGAAAACTCATAATATCAAAAAGAGTAAGCGACTGACACAACACCTTCACATGACATACTTTGTGAATCTATATTTGATGCCTAATTACATTAATTCAAGTGAAGTAACAAATTATGATACTGACTTAAATTAGAAGTTTAAGATGAAATTTATGAAAAATTGGATCTGACTTTTTGTCTTTTGTGATTAATATTAAAACGATGTATTGAAGCGAGATTTACGGATTTACCACATTTTATAGGTTCCCTTGTATTCAAATCTCGAAGCACTAACTCCTCACATGGAATTTGATACACGTGGACTGGCAGAATCGCCAAGATAGTGATTTCCCAATTTTAGTTCTACTTCAATATTTGACTGAATATTAGATTTTGTTCCCTCGTAAATTTTGATGGGAAAAAGTTTGCTTCTTCCGTAAAAAAATTATAAGCAAATTTGAGAAAAAAATTTATTATCCAAAATTCGTAATCGTCACGATCTAAACCAGGGTTCGTAATTATCAAGATAATTATTTTTTTTTGACAATTATCAGATAATTATCGGATAATTATCTGACAATTATCTGATAATTATCCATACTGACAGACAACTTATTTTCGTTATATTTTTACTTACAAATTATTTTTTCAGTTCAAATATGTTGTGTATAAAAATAAGAAAGGCATTTATATCAACTTTTTTATTATTTGAAACTACAAAAATAAAAATAAATGAATAAAACTAAATATGAAATAAAAAAATAAATAAATTCAAAATTTCTTTTTCTTAGTAGTATAAAATTAAAATAATAATATGTTAAACAAAATAATATTCCAAACTTCTTAAACAAAAAACAAAATACAAAATAAATAATAGTATCACATTCTAACCATGTTAAGGAAATTATTTATTATTTTAAAATCAGTCTTTGTTAAATTACTTAATGCCCTTAATGGTATGTTGTCTTCTTCATCCGAATCATTTTCCACTGAAATTATTGTGGGAGTAGGAGTACATGTTGAAGGCAGCTCAGATTGAGGAACTGGAGAAGTTATCCAAGTCAAATCATTCTTTCGATTTTCAGGGTTTTGATTAAAATATTTAAATAAAAAGACAAGTTTGGCAGCTTTTTCGTTGCCTAATCTATTGCGGAGTTTAGACTGAACCAAGCCAAATGTTGAGAACTGCCTCTCAAGCCCCGCTGTGGCGGCTGTAGCAGTTAAAAGCTTTTCGCAAAAAGTCAAAAATTTTTCCTTATCTGGCCAATCTTTTTCATTTTCTAAAATCATTGACCTCCACCATAATAATGGACTGGTCATTACGAACTGAGCCCCAAACATATATTCTGGAAAAGGAAGAGTTTTGGCAACCAATGCCATTATGAAGGAAGTGAAGTTTTTGTCAGCTGCTGTTATATATTCATAAGCTTCCTTTTTTTGAGCATTACCCAGATTTCGACCTAAAAATCGATGATCCAACATGTTGCCAGCATAGTGCTCTCCAGACAGAGCCATTTTTTTTCTCGCCAGAAATGCTTTTTTTACAGTTGATGTCTGATGTGCTAAATCATTTTCTAGTACATTCCATATTTCTACAGCTATGGCTATAGTGGTTCCGTTTCTTTGCATTCTGTCCAAAGCCACTGCAATTTTTGTTTTGATACACACATATTGGCTCCACACGGAATCTTTAAGTCTCGGCATTTTTGTATATTATTTTTAAATTTTAATTTAACATACGAACGAACACGTTTGTTTTCGGTTTTGACACAAATTTTGAGGTTATTTGTGTTCGGTGAGTTCGGTCGGATACGAGGGTGCGTTCCGAACTTACGCTCAAGTGCACTGGAGTGCGAAAGGACAGTCCAGTGGAAAACGCTAATAATACAAAGTACAACTAGAGTTAATGTGGATTTTCATAATTATCAAGATATTTATCAAGGTATAATTATCATCGATAATTATCTTGATAATTATCAAGATAATTATCGATGATAATTATCACTCCGAACCCTGATTTAAACTAGTAGCCTTTGAAAAGGAATAGCAAAGTCGCATGTGGCAATAATTAAACATTATTAATTATTATTAATTATTGATTTAATATTAAAAAAGCCTTGAGTATTTAGTATGTAGGCAATCACTACAAGACATCTCCAATGTGCCAACCTTTTACTTCTAAATACTTATCCAATCTCCACCTTACTACTGAAGCCTTACGTAACATTTCTCTAGATAGTTCATCGCAAGTTCCAGGTTAACACATAGTATTCGGTAAACTTTATTTTACGTCTAGTGTGGTAAAGTCCAGTAATTTAGGCGCTCACTGTATGGGTCCATTTATACCTATCCAATGTACTCCATAAGTTTCATTTAAACATCGTTGGGCAATTATTGCTTCATGAGGTGGAGCTCCGTCATGATGGAAAACATGTTCGCTCGCAGATGTAATGGCACATTTTCGAGAAGCACAGGAATTTCTTGAAGAAATTTTCGCTCACTGTGTAAAAATCCTTCGTAAAAATATGGACCAATCAAATGCCCATTGCACCCGAGATGGCACCGCTTTGTGTTGATACAAATAGTTCAGGTATCAGGCTATTGAAATAATAAGTCTTCTGATGATGCTCGTGAGACCGAAACGTACGTAAAGACGAGAATATAAAACATAAGTGTTAATGTAACCTATTTCCAGAGAATTTATATATAATGCCCATTAATAATACCACACCAAACGTTGATTCCGAAGTGCCCTGCTCGAATTCCTGGTTTTCAATCGGATTGACAAAATGTGTATTTTCAGTACCCCAAAAATGCTCGTTTTTTTATGTTTTTATGAGCTTACTGTTACTAACAAAATAGCATTCGTCCGTCCAAGTTTTCCATCACTTGGGCAATATAATTAATTATTTGTTTTTGATGCTGATCTGATGTGTTCCAAGTTCATAATCGTGATAACCATTTTCTTTCGAACGTTTTTTTAACGAACTATGTTTTAAATTCAACTCACGACAGGTTTGACGAATCGAGTTACTTGGATGATCTTCAAAATACTGCACAAAGTTGGCCGCAGTTTGACTCTTTTAACAATATTTCATCCCTTTCGAGAAGAAAATGACTCGATAATACTTATTTGAAAGTAAATTGCGTTCCAATCTTGCAAATATTTTTAAGCTTGGAATAACACTAGTGGGTTATTAAGATCGAGATTTAGGTTGATCCAACTTGTTTGTTTATCTTTGTGTGTTTTAGTGTGAATTATTGAGCATTCGAAAATATTTTATTCGACTATTCTTGGGTAATAAGATTGTTCAATAATTCAATTGATAAACACCGCCAATTTCTATAGAAGATATGAACGGTATAACTAATTGCTATATAATCGATAATGTTTCGTTTTCACTGTACCTTTCAATAAATTACTCTATGAGAGAGTCTCCTGGTCCAATGTAAACAAGCCGCTCTATTAATCAGACAGTAAAGGATAGCCAGATGATGACTTCACTACAAAGTGAAGTGTTATTCAATGCGCTATATCTTATAATGCTCTGAGGGTTGATTCGATACCTTGAAGTATCGATATTTTCACTCATGAGTAGTATCGATATCAACTTGTATAGTTTCAATAGAGTACAATATTGAAAATATAAAGTGGAATTTCGATTATTATTATTTAAGTATAGGTATTTTAGTTTTTATCTTAATAAAACAATAAGTAAATATAGGCGAATCGGTTAGGGGTTAGGACGTAATAAACATGTATACAAGAGCAGATCGCAGACGGTAACAAGTAACAAGTCGATTACGAACAAGTACTGTGATTATGACCAAGTCATACGGAGAGGATGCAATTTAAGTATTATTCATTTCAAAATATAAATATTTGAATCTCTACAGAGTAATTTTAATCGATATGAGTATACTTTCTTCCGATACCTACTTCTACTTGGTAACGGATTGAAAGTATCGACACTTTACTTGCATTAACTTGTTCTATCTACAAATTCATGACAACGAAAACATGTAAGCGAGGTTATGATGTTTACTCCGATTTTTATTATAATATCCTGGAAGGAATTTGAAAATTTTTGAACAGCAATAATCAATAACAATGAGTTTATTTTATTTTTGAATAAATGCTGCATAATTGGAATATAGTTAGAAATAAAAAGTACCTATTGAAACTACCTACCAGTATCTTTCAAACTACTAATAGGAATTTACATGTTTTTAGGTATGAGTATGATATCAATAGTAGGGAGCTTATACTATTTGATATAATTCACACTAAGTTATCAGTGCCAAACTTAAGCAATACTGCAATAACATTCCTATCCCAATTTGAAATACTTTGTCCAGGTTATAAATAGATAATATTCTCCACAAATTCAGTTAATTCATCGGAATTTCGTCGGATGAAGTCGTAAGGTGACGCCGATGGAACGAATGCTTACTAACAATATTGAAAACATGACATTCAATCTATTGTGTGGACCATGAGGTTGATGTAAGAATGACATAAAAGAAGTGCTAGCCAAAGATTGTCCGAAAATAGTAGTCATTGGGTAAACAGATGGGCGTGTCGGTACAGGCGGGGTGTATAACCTCGTGTCCTCTAACCTACATGTATCTAATTCACGTTTAATAACACAAATCGTTACCTTATGAATGTTTTGATAATCCGTATACACCGCTGGGGATCTGCTTGACAACAATTTTAAACACAGCACACAGGTTGCAAGACACATAAACAAATAAAATAGTAAACTAAAGTGTACTAAGCAAGCAACGTTGCACCGCCAATAAAGCCAGCAGCTGACAGAAAGTACGATGTACACATTACCTTGTCGGGGCAAACCGTCTGAGTTCGCTTGTGGGAGTCGAGACTGGAAAAGCACACAGCATTAGCGCGGAATTCAAACACAGTGAATTATTGATCAAGCTCCCAGTTGAGAAACAAGCTAATTGTTCGTGGAAGATTGCATTTATATTGTTTTAGCGTTCTGTTTTCAGAGTGTTCCGTTCTAGAGAATTGATTTAATTGCACATTTCGTTTCTAAAGTGTAATAAAATTATTCTACTGAATTTCCAAGCACTTCGTCATCTTCATTATTCCTGATTACTGCTTCTTTAATAATTTTGCAAATAGGTATGTAAGTTTCGTTATTGATTTGTTGTTCTGAGTAGGTAAGTTTGATTATTCGAGACATTCATTTTCTTTTTTTTTCAGATATATTAATCAATAATCTTCTAACTTGTACATGATCCCGGTTAAGTACCTATTTCAAATTGTTCATGTTACGACTTATGTGTAAACTTGACTAGCTTGAAAACCAGCAGGATAACTTATAGACACACCACGCCGTTGGCTATTTTGATAGGAAACGCAATTATAGGTAAAATGGATCACAAGGAAAATTGTCTTCAGTCTTTACTACATTTTCATAACAAAGCTTCCCAATTTTCACCGACTGTGTAAGCGCATGGAGTGCAAAAACAATTATTTGCATGGAATAAATTTGATTCATGCAAACAATTTGTTTTCCCTAGATGATGTCTAAAAAGACAAAGAAATTACTCTGTTGGAAAACATTCCGTTTTAGGTTTTAACCCTATGATATGTAAGGTGTCAATATAAAAAACGCTGCGTAAACAAAAAATGTTAATATATCTATGAGGTAATACACTGAAGTAACACTAAGTGCCATGACAGCGAATTATGCTGCAATGAATAATTTATTAACTTCTTACTTGTTCTATTTATCTAATATTTCATTTTTATTTTTTAATATGAGTAGGTCAAATTTTCAAATATCATTCCTTTTTTCAGAAAGAATGTCGAATACTTGGTCACATAAACCATATCATATTATAATGTCAGCGTTATGCCTCCCAAGTTTTGTGAAAATAATGTCAGCAATGCTTGGAAATAATAATAGTTTTGTTAAATCCAGGCTCTAAAATAAATTTAGTTAAATCATTCCGAATTATTATCAGGATGAATGGATAAGAAAGTAAAAAATATAAAATGTACATGCATAGGTCAACTGAACGAGAATAGCCCAATCTAAAAAATGCCGATATAGATTGAAAATAATATCTTAAATGATTATCAACAGCATGTAGTGTCTGATGTTTACTCGCAATGTAAAAAACTGTCGATAGGTATATTTTACATTTAAGATGGATGCAGCCACATTAGAAAATTATGAAATACAATGACCATGTTATTTCATCATAGCTCTACGTCAAAAGTAACATGGTCGATGACTTTTGCTTTGTAGCTAGTCTCGTGTTTTATGCCACTTCTAAAATGTGGCCAAATGTGTGAATAATATGGTAAAATATTCTAATCGGAAGGATTGCTTCTTATTTTAAATAAAATAACTATTGAATGTAATCGATTGAACTTCCAATAGCTATTTTTTCTTAGTTTAGAATTGATTTATGTCACGTAATGGCTGATTCTATTCACTTATTGCTTCTTATGATTGCTGTTAATAATCTATTGTTTCATCGGCCCCAGTAGTACAAGAACAAGTACCTAACTAATGAATCTCACTCTCTCTCTTTCACGATCTGTAATTGAGGATAATTTTGCACAGGCTGAATGAAATTGTGTGTCCTTATATCAGAGACTCTGTTGATAGGCACACTAGATAAAGAGCGACCACGTACACCTATTTGAACTCTTATTTGAATGAATTGAAGGATCCTTGACTTTTTTCTCACTTCATTTGTTTTGATGTCACAGTCGATTTTTCGATTTTTAACCCTGATCGTCTATGTCTTGTAAAAAGAGCGACCACGCACACCTATCCGAGCTCTTATTTGAGGAAATTGAAGGATCCTTGACTTTTTTCTAACTTCATTTGTTTTGTTACCGTCGATTTTTCAATTTTTAACCCTTATCGTCTACGTCTTGTGAAAATTTTGTATAGGCACTTACCTAGAACGGATAAGCCAGCGATATATTTTGAATTGCATTTTCAGCATTCTCTTTTAATTGCTCAATATCCCCACTAATATCGAAATAAACCTTATCTTTGAGATATCCCCACAGGAAAAAGTCTGAAGAAGAAAGATCCGGGAAGGTGTTTGTGCGGGAGGTCCCATAGTGCCTATTCACTCATTTCCGAAAACGTAATTAAAGTATATAGGTAAGGGTTCTTGCATCATGAGCTGGAGCTCCATCCTCCTGGAAGAACATATGACTCCTTTGATTCATCCTAACCATTTTCTAGCGAAGTTTGAAGAATATCTAAATAGTTTTCTGCTCTCACAAATTGTTGTCATCATATATTTTATAAGCTGAAACTCACCTACAATACTCACCACACGCTAAAATCAACTCACCCTAATTGCAGCCGAATCCTAATAGTACCATGAGGGTAAACATCACTCCAGAATCTATCTATTAAAACACCAGCACTGCTTATGTCTGCAGATACCAATTACAAAATTCTCTCCTTTTGAAGGTGTGAGCATTGCACTTTTTTCTGTATCTGTAGACTCAAATTTGATCTTTTTTGAAATGTGAAGAACTGAAGACTACGATATATTTCTGATTTTAGATAGACATCTTGACTACTTTTCCGGACTACATTTCCTATTATGTACTTCTATTTCACGTGCTTCTTCAAATTCTTTCTCGTACTTTTTCCGACTTATTTGATTATAGCGCACAGTTTTTTTAATTAGTCTATCCTTTCAAAATACATTAAGCATCGTTGGCGTCTTTCGAGATATTCTTGGGGTACATTTCTTCGGCGGCTTGTTAATGTTTATTTGAGACTATATGTTACATTCGGTGATGTTATATTTTTCATGGCTTTCATAATCCATGTTGAAGGTAGTTTGGCAATGCAATAACTGAACACAATATCGACTGTCATAGCTATGATTGAAAAAAAAATGTAGGGCGTCAACAAATTTTCGACTACTATATGGATTCTACGTAAAAAAGTGCCTACAGAACGTTTTCATAGCTTGGCGATATTGTTCATATTAGGCAAAATACAAGAAATAGGTCGACATGAAATTGAAAAATTGACTGTGACCTCAAAACAAATGAAGTTCGAGAGAAATTGAAGACAACCTTGAAATACGAGCTCAGTGATGCTCGGTCGACTTTTTCTACAGTATACCTATCAACAGATACAATCGAGACATCTTCTCAATAATTCCTCTTTATATATCAAGAAAGTTATTTACAGTTATTGTTCTCATAATAATGGAATACTCCACTACATTAGCAAGAAAGATATAGCTTACGGCTAAGCATAATACTGTTTCCATATAATGATCTAGAGGAATTATTTGTCAATTTCTCTTAAATAATAACAGTAATTTTATCAATTATCTCCTAATGTCATAATTTGTACTATGCTCATCATATTTTGAAACTATTTCACCTAGTAGTACCTGCTCATATTCTTTTAAAATTCAATAAACTTGATAGTCAATAGAATAATTCGAGACGAGGACATAACTTATCAATTGTTAACTGGGGAACGTTTTTGTGTCAAAAAATATACTTCTTTATTGTTGTGATAATCCAATGGTTGTTATATGAATGAACTTGTGCAAGGAGAATAATACCACAAATGATTACCTACTTTGTATCTCCTACAGGTGCTATTCAGTGCACTACAAGGGTACCCTCCATGAAGAGTCAGGTATAATTCAACATAAATTGAGTCATTCATAAAAGGTTCAAATCTAACTAATATATCCTGTTATTATAAATAGGTTTATTTTAAATATAATACATATACATTAAACATGCATATTTATTGCAGCAAATATAAATTTAATAAATGATATGTTTACAATTTGGTTCATAATGGACTTTAAGCTTCTGCCATTATTCGATAGATCCGTTATTAGTAAACACCAATAAATGTTACATATTCTTTAAATCGAAATAATATAACAATTATTTTGAAGTGTAGGTACTGGGTTTCAATTCCGCTATAGTAATAGTATTAATGCCGCAGAATACTCCTCACGGCAATTATTATCCGATAAGACATTTGTATCAAGTTCGGAGCTTATCTTTTCACCAAGCGTCAGTCGATCGCGTGTGTAACATGGTACTCTATCAATAAAAACTCTATAAAACTTTACTTAAGGAATTCATATTATTCCTTATTCCTCAATCTATTTATTTATTAACAGTGTGGCCATTAAACTAAGAGAACCATGACACGTTGGAGTTTGATTCCAATCATTGATTAGCCAGAACAAACGTGAAAAATATCATTGACACTTACCCTTTTCTTTCACAAGACACTTAAGATTTTAACACACTGGAAGGTAAGGGGAAGGATAAACGCTAATATCAATCAGATAAACTCGTACTCAACAACAACAATAACATTTAATAATAGAAAAATAACAATTAAATGATAATGATAATAATAAGAGAATGTATGAAAATTAAAGATAATAGAAATGAATATTATGATTAACTTTATTACTAATAAGAATAAAAAACTAAGATCAAAATCTATACTCAAATAAAATACCTAGATAATCTAAATCAACTAAAAGAGAAATTAAACTAAGATTAATAAATTGATATCCAACCAGGATGAACCTAGGGGATCGAAAATGAATGGAATGATTTGAAAGTATTCTTGAATTTAACTTGAATAAATACTGAGAACAACAACTTTGATCGAAAATCTAATACAATTCTGATTAAGCGAAATCCACCCTTCTTACCAAAAACACTCTGGAGAAACTAACAAGTTAAATTAATTGAAATTAAGTGTCACGTGATTTCTCAAGAGACTAATTCAAGCTAGAAAATATAACTGAAGGTTTTAGGCATTATCCCTAGTATTTATAATGCGTCCTTTTCCTCAAGAACCAATCTACAATTCGGAAACGGATCCCTGAATTGTTTAACCAATAAGCAATAAGATTTCTCTCTTGAGGTCTTTGGTACAGAATGTGGGGATTTCTAAATCTATCTGTCCTTTACTAAATATCCCTAACTGATTTGAATGTACATAAAACATCTCCAGATGGAAAACATCAATATCTATCTTGTAGCAAACCATTAGTTTCTCGTCGTATATCGGGTATTGGTTCGACAGGTCTATTATATCCTTTATTACTAACTTGTGTGGACTTTTACAACCTTCTTGACCTAGCTATGGTATCATACCACCCTCGTTGAAACGAGTGTGAATTGTCTTATATTTATTTTAGAAATTCCTTAACTTCCTCAAGCTACATTCAATATTGAACATCTGCAACCCCTGGATGTTCTTTACTGTTAGATATTTTAATTTTACATGAAATTTCGATTTACTAAGAATGACTTTGTTTTTTTAAATATTGAAAATAACCTGTACTAAACCCTTGTTACATTACCCCCTTGTTAAAAAGAATCATATGGGTCAGGACGGAAACAAATGATTCGCAAAAAGAAAAAAAAAACATACACATATACCTATACAAAAAACACATATACCTGAATAAAAAAAAAACAAATAAACAACAACAATAACAAAACACAAATTACAAATTTCGTTGTCTTCATCATCTTCTCCCTGGAATGTGGATCTGTTCATACATTGCTTGTAGATGGAGCTGTGGTACCTGGTCCTCTTCTTCTTCTTCTTCCATTTTGTTCTCTTCTGATATTTCAAATTGGATTTTTAATGAAGATAGTGTAAGTATATGCTACTGCTTGGCATTGATTGTTCCTCAAATATTTGTTCGTTTTGGAAGGTCCTGAGCCTCTTCCTCATTATGAAAAAAAAAGTTCGTGGCTGCCCCAGATATATAGCTTCTGGTGCACCATACTGTATAATTGCATTCATGAATAGGCAAAATTGTTCCCCCTTCTGCTAAGGAAACTCCAAACTTCTTCTGTGACTGATTCGATACGTTTTGAATTGATATTAACTAAATTTTCCGATACTCCTTTCCTTTTCCATCCAGGAAACGCGCGTTTGAATGATTCCATGTCCTCTTTCGTAAAACTGATGTTTCTGTCCTTGATATTTGCGTCCAATAGACTCGCGTTTTCCGATTGCTTGATTCCCGGCTTCTTTGATCCATTCTTTGCTGATAAAGTGGGTTGACTCGACGATGACTTGGCAGGTAAATCGTTGCTTCCGACGTGGATCTATTCTGAAGTACCTAGATGGTCCTGGAGCTAGTCTCTGGATAAGTCCTGGGATCCAACCAAGGTTCCATTCCGCCAGGTGTTCCTGTGAACTCCGTTGTTGGTCCTTGCAATCCTAGTTACAGCTACGCCATATTGGAATTACTAGAACATGAAGAAAAGATCACGTGTATTAAAATAAAATTAAACCGAATAATTGTTAGGTTTCCTGTTTCAATTTGACCTGAATCCGGTACTGTCTACATTCCGCGTATGAGATCCTCTGACTCCTTCGACTCTATTGAAACTTCTTCTTAAATCGCGTACTATTTCAGCTTCTCATGTCACTCGTTAACTCGACACTAAAACAAACTATCTCCTATTCTTATTAGCTGTAGCTAATATACAGAAGATTAATTACAATCTAAAAATTAAGCAAAATTTGAAATAAGTTTTAAACAATCGTCGATCCTCTTCATGATTATAATGAACATATCCTCCTTGTCCTCTGGTTTGTTCCATTCTTGTCTCGCAAACTGTATATTGTGTATTGTATTACCCACATCTGGTTAACTCTTCATAATTCTTTATCTCTACCTGAAGTTTAATGGTGCTGTGGTGCGATGGTGCAATCCCTGAATTTACTACAATTCTCCACTCAACTCTATTGATTTATTCTTTCTTTCCTGTTTACTTCTGTGTATTATTTCAATTTATCTAACCGCACTTTCAACCTTCTCAAATGAACTCTGTTTAATTTAGTTTAACAAATTCTTCTATTCTTTTATTAGGGCTGCATTTTGCACTTCAATACTTTCTAAAGACCTTTCTCTTTGTACGCTAACCTTCATTTAACCCTTGTATATCATACTGATCTAACAAAACTACTTTATCTCTTGATCTCAATTCGATTGAATTTTCATTTATGAATTAATTATGTATTCTTTCTATATTCATTTTAACGTATTGATAGTATTCCTGTGAACTATTTCAATGCACTTGATGAATTCTGATAATTCATTCTTCTGCGACCAATTTAAAAGATTTAGATAAATCATAGTATGAATGTTCTACATTTCTATCAACTAAAAAAAATATTGGGTTTATCTTTGTGAATGAATTAAGGAAATACATGTCGTTACTTCCGATGAATCAATTTATAATGTATTGAATATTTGATATATTTTGACTTCTACATGATTTATATTAGTTTTTCTAGTGATATTGTTACCTTTGTATCATTCGCTATGTTGAAAAAAAAATTACTCTTTCTTTATTAGAACACTAACATTCGTTGTTTCTAAAATACTTGATTTGATATACTTATTTTTACAATTGGGACTTTTAATTCCAAATCTTGACTATATCGGTTCTAAATTTGAATTAATGTTACTTCCTATTATACGATTCAAAATAAAATAGAGCATTTACATTCTGAATTTTCTACTCTTATTTGTATTAATTTGATTTCAACTCATCACTACCAACAAATACTGACTTTTGACGTTGTAGAATTTTGTTCTACTTTAATGATTACATAGGCTATCGAGTGTAATTGATTCTTTTACTCTTGACTAAATCTATTCTTCTTCATTTGAATGAATTATTTGTCTATCTAACCTGTTCTTGAAATTTAGAATACTCTAATCTTGGAAAAGTGTGAAGATTATTCCTGAACTATTTAAATAATTTCTTACACTTTCTGTTTTCAATCTATACAAACTTATATTCATTATTTCTATTCAATTTCTGACTAATTCCATCGTCGTACTCTAGGGTAAATTAAAAAAAAAGGTTTGTTACTACGTACTCTCTTACTTTCCATTAACTTTCATTTATATGGTGCCTTTACTAACTATTTCGCACTACTATCTCATATGGTGCCTTTACTACATATTTCGCACTACTATCTCATATGGTTCCTTTACTACATATTTCGCACTACTATCTCATATGGTGCCTTTACTACATTTTCCGCACTACTATCTTTCAATAGTTTCCGTTACGAAAAACGGTATTCTACAAAGTGGCTTTACTAAATATTCCTTGCCCACTATTTCTTTCAACTTACCGCTGGGAAAACGGTTTCTATATTATAGTACCTTACTCATATTCCTGGCTACTATCTTTTTTCTATCTTATTCATTTACCATTGTTGTGTTGCTCTAAGTGAACTCTGACCTTGTTTAACACTGTCCAAATAATAATATACTCAAATTCATAATCATAATAAATGTTCCCATAACGTTTTACATGCACCGAGCCTTAGATGCATGCCTCATCTCTTGCCTCCTTCCCCATACTCATACTTTCTCAGGGAAGTAGACGGACGACATCCTTTTTTTTAGTAACACGTGTTAAATTAAAAATTGTATTATGTTTAGAGAAATGGTCTGAGGTATTGTATTTTATATTCAAATTCTTATGATTACATGATGATCTTTTTCTTCTTCTGAAATAGTTATTACTGATTTTATAATAATTAGATCAGAATGTGATTCATTAAAAAGGTGCAGGATTAGTATACTATAACCGCAACCTTTAGAAAGGTGTTATTTCCAACTTCGTTCCCAATAACCTGGTACCTAAGGTTATCTACTTAATGTCTATCAGAGTTATTCGAACCAGCGAGATGCCCCTAACTGACATTAAATAAATTCAGGAAAAGTTTTATTAGAATCTTGATCGTAAAACATATTAATTATCTGGTCTATTGTTTTGCTAGTTGAATTTCGACATTTATGAAAATTCTTTCTATTGTTTAACACGTCAGAATCGTTACTGGAGTCTATAAAGGTAGGTAGTTGCAAGTTACTTTCCCTAGGATTAGCTTTCCACCCCACATCCGTATACATAGAACGATAGCTTCACAAGCGTCCGTTCAACTCCAGACTTTTCCGGGCAGAAACTGTTATTTGTCTCTGTGTTACCTCCAAAGGCCGCTCGCATACATGGGACTCAACAAAAAGAAGCGCTTTTCAGTTCGAGTGTATTTAATTCAAACTTTTTCATTGGTTCAAACTTGCTTATACTGAATCTTTGTACTCAATCATAAACTCGCAAGTTACTTACTGTATCTTTACTCTTTTCTCATATACTAACGTGATTTCCACTGCCTTAGTTGAATAATTTATTCAATGAGATACATTAATATTGTATTTTAAATCTTTTTAAATTTGAGATATTTAATCTCTTAAGACTTTGAAATTTAACTGCCAATGCTGTAACTATGAAACGAGATGTTTGTAAAGCAAAAATAATGGCAAACTGATAAAAAAAAAATAAAAAAAAAATTTACCTCTTCAATTTTTCTAGTTAATTTTACAAACAATTGTTTCGTTATCAATATCTTATTCTGTAGGCTCTGACTTAGTTTTTCTGTAGTTGGCATTCTCTAGATATATGATTTTTATCTCCACAATTAAAACAAAACTTTTTTCGTTGCTTAAGACAACCTTTTTTAAAATGACCTGCATCACCGCAATTCAAACATTTGTCTGACATGTAAACAAAAGGGAAAAATTGATATCCAATTTGTTGCTTATCTCTTTTGTTCTTTCGTGAATGTTGATTCCTGTTTTGAGGTTTCAGATTATTCTGTAGATATTCTTTGTGAATATTCCGAGATATCCTTACATTAGACTTATAATTATTATTATAATAATTAGTTGGTTTGAAGTGAACGTTATCCTGTTCAAATTTAGACCCGTATTCATTTTTGAAATTTGTTTCATTGAACTCTTGTTGCGGATGGTATTCCTGGGTATTCGTGTTAGATTTATTTTGTAATACTAACTTCCGAATAGAGGCTATCAAATCGTCTTCCTCTTCCGATTCTGCTATTCTAGAGAGTGTCCTCTCTATTGGATCTGAAACTTCCAAAATCTGCTCTACTGTTGTAAAGCTGTATTTTGCTTCTAATTTCCTAAGTTTTCTAGAAAGTTTTTTATCAATTCCATTGAGAAATTGTTCCAAAACAATCCGTTTCTTCTCCCATCTATATTTTTCTGTTAACTGATCTTTCGGATAAATTTTTTCTGCGATAACTTTTAATCTGTATGCATAAGCTCCGAGTGTTTCGTTTGGTTTCCTGAAACAACCTTGAAGTTCTGCCATACCCTGTTTACCGGAACCTACATTTCCGAAACAGATTCGCAACCACTCTGACAATTCATTAACTGTTTTCGGTTTCTCTTCTAATGTTTTATAGAATTGCTTAGCTATTCCTCTGAATTTTGAGACAATACATTTTAGTATTTCTCCTTCCTCCCATTTATATCTTCTACCTATAAAGCAGACAGCTTCTAATAAGTCTTCATAATCGCTACCTTCACTGAAAGTTTCTACTTTATCGAGATCAGCAAATTCATTCTTTATTGAATTCATCTTAATAATATCATATAATTGATCCCATTTGTTAACTTTATGTCTTTCATCCTGAGGATGAGCCAATGACAAAGGTGTTATGCCAGTTGCCATTTACTCAAACTGAACATATATATCTATATATACATATAACAATCAACTACTTCTATTAATAACCAAGAATAATAATAACTCTCTTATAATGTATACCTAAAAGATTTACTATTATTCATTCAAATCAAATACACATTTCACCACATGCTCTTAAACATCTGAGGCGTAGACTTCAAAATAGTGTTAAATAATTGATAACTCAATTACTCAACTGACCACTTGATCTATCTTAACAAACGTTCCTTAGATCTTTTATCCAACTCAACAGAAATAAGAAATTGTTGTAAGACAATCCCTTATCTGGTAAATAATCTCTTTCGATATTCTAATCGACTATATATCTGCAGTTACTAAACTCTTTATCTAACTTCCAATACTACAAATTGTGCTTTTTTTTTAAATTTGTCGTTCAACATTGACAAACGCCCTTTTCAATTACGGTTCATTGCCCTATATTCCTATTCTATACACAACAGAAGATTTATGACAGGTTCTAAAATTCTTTCCTTTTCGGATAGTTCAAAGTAAGGGATACGCACCACAGGGGCTTATTTACTATATTTTACAATCACCAAATAAAAAGTATTAAATTACTTCTCCACTTATATATTCCCTGAAAATAAGATGCGTTATTATGGTTTCTTACTATTAATATTCAGTAATGAAATGATACCCTTTGATACTTAAATCAAAGGTATTCTTAATTCACGATTCTTTTTAAAGAACCGGAGCTATACTTTCAGACTTGATATCGTATCAATTCTATCTTTCGGTTTAAATGTTTGGCATAATTGAAATAATTGGAAAAATAAAAATTACGCAAAGTAATTTCGATTGTTTATAATAAAAATGTAAATCCTCATTTGATACTCCAATCTTATTAAACATAACCTTTTTCTGTAAGATGGTAACTAAATTATTGCATTCAGATTCCTAATTAATTAATTATGTTCTACTTGAATTGGTAAATTTTCTTTTTACGTAACGATTATTACTGATCTTTCTCAAAGAATCTAAATCAACAGTTATTATTGAATAATAATATCATTTACGTTCAACTTCGCTTTACTACGATACTTCATAAAATGCCCTGTAAAATTGTCCAAATCATTGTTTACAGGTAATACCTCTGGACTCTTGTAATACTTAATATTGATTTCAATTATTTCAAAATATACTTGTCCTTTATAATATTCTCATCATAATAATATTAAGAAAAAAGAAAAATAAACAGATATAGAAATCTAGTTGCAACAATTATAAAATAAACATCTTTTTTAATATACACAAAACTCGAAAACTTTTAATATTTATAACTTTATTTCATTGTAAACTGAAATATCGATTGTGATAATTATCATTAAATCACACAAGGAAGATTGGAATTATCAACTGAAGCTAATTGTGATATGGATATTAATTATGAATTCTAAAGTGACTGCGCCATTTATAACATGAATATAAATTTTGAATAAAATTGTAAATTCGATTACATTTTGAAGTTAATTGTAAAATGTATAATATTAATTAGGTTCCTTTATCTACTGCTACTAATTGTAAGAATTGAAAAATAAGGATTAAGTACCACTATTGATTGCTGTAAATTCTACTTGAGTCATATGAATTAAGTTCTACTATATACTGCTGCCAATTATTAGCATGTATCGCATGAATTAAGTTCGACTTCTGACTGCTGTTAATTGTAAACATGATAATGCATTTAATTCGACTATCGACTGGTGCTAATTGTAAACATAATTAACTACGGAACTAATTAATATGGAAACACATTATGTATTAAGATCGCCTATCTAGTGTATAAATAATTCTAAAAGAATTATATATAAATTCGCCTACCGATTGCATCTAATTGTAACATAGAATTATATTCATTAAGTTCGCCTACCAACTGCTGCCAATTGTTGCATAATATGTATAAATTCGCCTACCGACTGCTGCCAATTGTAAGATGGTACTCTATCAATAAAAACTCTATAAAACTTTACTTAAGGAATTCATATTATTCCTTATTCCTCAATCTATTTATTTATTAACAGTGTGGCCATTAAACTAAGAGAACCATGACACGTTGGAGTTTGATTCCAATCATTGATTAGCCAGAACAAACGTGAAAAATATCATTGACACTTACCCTTTTCTTTCACAAGACACTTAAGATTTTAACACACTGGAAGGTAAGGGGAAGGATAAACGCTAATATCAATCAGATAAACTCGTACTCAACAACAACAATAACATTTAATAATAGAAAAATAACAATTAAATGATAATGATAATAATAAGAGAATGTATGAAAATTAAAGATAATAGAAATGAATATTAAGATTAACTTTATTACTAATAAGAATAAAAAACTAAGATCAAAATCTATACTCAAATAAAATACCTAGATAATCTAAATCAACTAAAAGAGAAATTAAACTAAGATTAATAAATTGATATCCAACCAGGATGAACCTAGGGGATCGAAAATGAATGGAATGATTTGAAAGTATTCTTGAATTTAACTTGAATAAATACTGAGAACAACAACTTTGATCGAAAATCTAAAACAATTCTGATTAAGCGAAATCCACCCTTCTTACCAAAAACACTCTGGAGAAACTAACAAGTTAAATTAATTGAAATTAAGTGTCACGTGATTTCTCAAGAGACTAATTCAAGCTAGAAAATATAACTGAAGGTTTTAGGCATTATCCCTAGTATTTATAATGCGTCCTTTTCCTCAAGAACCAATCTACAATTCGGAAACGGATCCCTGAATTGTTTAACCAATAAGCAATAAGATTTCTCTCTTGAGGTCTTTGGTACAGAATGTGGGGATTTCTAAATCTATCTGTCCTTTACTAAATATCCCTAACTGATTTGAATGTACATAAAACATCTCCAGATGGAAAACATCAATATCTATCTTGTAGCAAACCATTAGTTTCTCGTCGTATATCGGGTATTGGTTCGACAGGTCTATTATATCCTTTATTACTAACTTGTGTGGACTTTTACAACCTTCTTGACCTAGCTATGGTATCATACCACCCTCGTTGAAACGAGTGTGAATTGTCTTATATTTATTTTAGAAATTCCTTAACTTCCTCAAGCTACATTCAATATTGAACATCTGCAACCCCTGGATGTTCTTTACTGTTAGATATTTTAATTTTACATGAAATTTCGATTTACTAAGAATGACTTTGTTTTTTTAAATATTGAAAATAACCTGTACTAAACCCTTGTTACACGTGTCACATTTTTGAGTCTCTTCTTCGTGTTGATATCTATATTGTGATGAGTATTCTTGGGATCTCTTTAACATGTTCCCAATGAACCAGACCCCGTAAGGTACAAATTTTTTTTGCAGATGAGTTTTTGATGATGAATTTCAAAGTCTTCAGTTGCTGCCAGGGTTGTGCCGAAGTAATTTCAATGAGAAATACCATTTAGAATGGAGAGAAGATATGAAATATGACTACAAATGGATTGAGGAATGCCTCTTTCTATTTAGAAAATATTAAGAACATCGACTTAGTTAAAAAATGTAAAACGCTATATTATTATATTAAGAATGAATATAACACTGAATAATATCGCTAGAAAAATTTAAGAGACTTCTATCACGAGAATTAAAGATAACACGCCATGTTTCATCGTGCCTACTTTTCGAAATTTGAAGTTATTTACGAAAATAACCACATCTCCGTTGGTACTTGATCAACTTTTTCGTTTCATTTTTGGACTGTCATGCACAGCGACACAAATAATAATGAAAATTGGACTAATATAAATCCCTCCATTATCTTCGGCAATATAATTCATGGTTTATTACAGAAAAAAACAAATATAATTCAAGACAAAGGTGTAGGTATTTTAAGAAAGAGGCTCAAAGGGTATATTTGAATTTCTGTTGATTTCTTGACCCTTCAAGCACAGGTAAATGAGACACAAATTATATCGGCCGCTACTAGCTATTCATACATGAGAAAATGACCAAGATGGGAAGAGATGAAAAAGCAGAGAATATGTTAAACCTTCCTTATTTTGGAGTAAGAGATTACAGTGCTTATATTTAATAATTTCTGAATTTCTGTATTTTAAGTCATCCGAAAGTCTACCTCTATTTATCATAAGAAACATTTAAAAGCAAATGTTTGGTATTTTGGTATGCAAGTTTGTTATTCCTATAACTCATTTCCACCACTCTAGTAGAGAGAGACCTATCACTTTGACCTACATGAAGACACGTAAGATCTGCATTTTAATTTATAAGCTCCAAATTTCACTCTTTTTTTTCGGACTTATTATTGTTATTTTCCCAAATGTTGACCCAGTACGAAAGTACTGTTGTTATAACTCATGGGCGTGTTTTGATCCCGGGATTCTAAATTGAACATTTTTTCTAAGCTTTGCGCATGGGGTGGCCCCCGCTTCAATGATTTCATGAAAACTAGTTACTTTGAGGAAAAAAGGCAGTTCTTCACCATCTACTTTCTCGGTAAGTCCAGCTTGCTTTATGTCCACAGGGATGCTCCATTGTTGCATTAAGTCAAGTCAAGTACGAGTCAAATCAATTAATATCATGTTGTCAAGATTTAAACAAACTAAATTCCAGAATTGTAATTAATTATATATTATTATAAATTAATTCATCAATTTGTGTTCATTACAACAAGGCTTATGTATCCCTAGGGCTTAAGCAGCGCTGGACTCGTTCGCGTCTTCCGCGTTTCGCGGAAAGTGTTTGTTCCTTTAAAAAATCATTTTGTGACAATTTCCTATCATACCAAATTTAATTCGACGTAGAAATCGAGTGCTCAAATTATTTGTGCCTTATTACTACAAGGGGTTCAAGAGAGAATTGTGATATTAGACCAACAGGGTAAGTGCATTTTGATTGTCAAAGAACAACTGTTATATTGACTTCAACCTCTGAATCGACGATATAATATAATGTGGTTATTTAACCTTCAGACCATGCTCCGCCCGCCAATGTTTATTTTGTTAATGTATGTTTTTTCAGCTTTAGGCTATTTTGAGTGTTCTATACAAATTCCGCTTATCGGAGATCACTTAGGTGATATGATCGAGTATCAGATCGTTAGGCTTACCCCAGGTTACCAGAAAGAGAGGAATCCTGTAATTTTGAATATTACCTATCAATTGTCGACGTGATCGAGCGCGAAATCGATTACTGTTCGGCGTTGTGCTAATTAGTCTTTCATTTATTCCAACTCTCTAAAGAGAACATGGACAAGAACTCGCTCGCTGGCGAAAGGGGTAGAACTAGCGACATTGATAGTTTCCCAGGTTCCCACTTAGGGTCAACCTTAACTAGACGTTTGTAAATTCATTTTATTCCCCTTTTCTAAATTTTGGATTAATTTTATATTCGTTTGCTGTATTAATGTATCAAATTTTGTTAAATTTATTCAATATGTATTTATTATTTAATATAATTAACGAGTTTAACTGGTAATTCCTAATCACCTCTCAGCGAATACGAATTTCAGAATTTACACTTGAATAGATATAAAGATATAATTGTAAGTAATAGTACGAGGTGGTCCGTTGGAAGGGATCAAAGTAGTCAAAAACAGCTTCTAGGTGGGCTGAAATATACACCTAGTGGTGGCCGCTTTAAGGAACCTCAAAGGGTACACGGATTAACTAAGATCCTGGATACCCGAGTCGGTTCCAACAAATAATTCTCAATTCACATAACAAGTCGATGAGGTATTAACGCTACCTGAAATAATACCCAGACGACTGTTACAAGTACAAGTGTTACAAGCAGTGAGATAGGCTTTCAAATCTATCCACTTATCTGGAAATATTAAATCTGGAGTAATTTCAGTGCAGAGTTATTATAAAATACAACGCTCGGCTCACCGTTGCATAATATAATGCTCCTACAATTTTCCTATTTATTCAGAATTAGAGGGAAAGTTTCTCCACTAGCAATATATTATATTCCTTCTTTTCCAACACACTATCCATAAGATTGTGTTTGAAATTATTCCACGATAACTAAGAAATAGTAACCCTTATCAACTAAAAATACTATTAAACTATCTAGCCAAGTAGTCATCTTCAGAATAATTTGTTCATTCACCCAATGTTTTGTGTTACTGGGGTACCCTTTGTCAAACACGTTAGTTTTTTCACTCCAAAGACTTATGGTAAACTAAAAACTTTGTATAGGTATCACACATAAAGATAGAATTAGAACTGATTGAGACTCTGTGAGCCTTAATAGTATCTGGTATTGCAGAAAGCATACAGAAAATGTAAAATCCATCAGTCAAAGTCTGTTTCGCTTTGTGTAAGTCGATTATATCATTGAATACTTCTTCAAAACAAAATGTTTATTCACAGAAAAGGTTTAGAGCTCATTTAGCATTACTGATCGATGGATTGAAAAAGCCCAAACACCACAGGAGTCGTTACGCGTAATCGAGTACATAACTGTCCTACACATCGTTCAAATTCTTATAATGTCCCTCTGCATAATACTTTCAATTCCAGCTACCTTATGTAACCAAATCCATCCTCCCTCATCATCTTTTTGGAGGCAGGTAAGGAAGGGACATATAAAATCGAGACCTAGTTCGCAACAATTTCATTAGTTATGGATGCTATTTCTAATCAGTTTATGTCGGACTGTACATTGTTATTCTTTGTAAATCATGTTAACTACCTGGTGAAAAGTTTCAATACAAACTCCTTTGCATTGAGTGTTGTTCACAATAATAATTTCGGACTATGCCTATTGCTCATTAGTGCCCATCACGCTTCTATTTATGTGATACGGGATGATCCTGTGTGCCAACTCTAGCCAAGTTGATAGATTATTTAGACTACGAGAAAAATTCTGAAACATATTGAATGTAAGCTCGATAACGAGATTTAGGCCACACTTTATGAATCAGGGTGAAGCTAACTGGTGTAGTCTGTATATTTTATGTTTGTCAATAATAAGTCTTCATTCGATAGAAACACTCAAAATCATCTGGAAGAGAAAAAAAATCAATTAATCTTCCTCAATTATATAATAATATGAAATGAATTACTTGCAGAATACAGAAACATAGAAACAAGAATTTCTCTAAAAATAACTAATTTCTTATAAAATAGGTCAATCATGTGATAGATGAATACTTTCATGATAGTGTCACTGTGTACTCAACAAATTTCCTGCAAACCAGCCTTCTACTGTGCATCTGCAAACATTATTTCATACAATGTATCAGAAGCTGTAGATATGCAAGAATCGGCAGCAAATAGAGTACATACTCAAGGAGTTTACTAATTAATCTGGTAAGTCATCAATGGATATTAGAAACAATTCAGATACAAAGATTGGGCACTGAGGTACTTCTAATGTGACAGATCATATGCTGTTTAGATTAACCCATTGATATCCATTGCTCGGATATAACCTAATATTTTCGTTACACCTTTGGTTAGAATTAAAAAGCTCGAGTTTTATAAAACCACCCCTGTGTAAGACTTATTATACCCTTGTATAACTGGTTCCCTTTTCCTATTGTTTTTCATCTTGACAGTTTTACACTTAATAATTTAATGGCTCAAGTAATGTTACTTTACTTAAATTTGTATGTAACATATATTTATTTTAATTAGTTCGATAATCAAATATGACATAGAAGCTCATAGCTTTCGTAGTCCTGATACAAATTTACAACATCGACACATACCGCGAAATCACACAATTCATGGTAGTTTAGAAATAATTTTATGGTTTCAATAAGCTCAATTTAAATTACATACTGTTAGGATAATTTAAAATAGAACCATTAGAAGATAGGTTTTTTACATTTATAAAAGCAAAGAGGGTGCAGCTTAAAACTCCTTTTCTGTCTGGCAACCCCGTTTAAACAGGAAGTCTTCATATGTGTCCTCAAAAATAAATAAATCTTTTGATTTACTGTCGATATTGCAGCATTGTGACGTATAATGTACAGATGACCAGCTGCAACTCAGCCTCTGGCCTGTGACGTCACGATCGAGCGTTCAGGCCTTGTACTACAGAGGCTTTTGGAGTTACACATTGTTTGGGAATAGGAACAATCAGCAAGGGATACACTGATCGCTTCCAATTAGTGAGCAACACCCCAAGTTATTTAGGTGATTATTTGCAATTATAAATGACTTGACAAACCAAACAACTACTTATTTATTGTGACAAAAATATATTTCCATTGGTGATTGAAATAGAAAATTTGAAAATTTTATTGATAATTGTATTTTTTGTAATGATAGATGCTAAAGTTTGAAACCATACACCCATCTGTGCAATACACCTGATTTTTATCTCATGAAAATTGAATCTTTAAATTTAGAGAGAAATGCGTTTTCTATATCAAGTATAATGTAATTTAATATCCTTATCTAGTAGGTAATTCAATTCCATGAATGAATTTATTTCTGGATCTTGTAATATTAACTGCATTTGGGGTGCAATTTTCTGGTTTAACACAATTCTGCGTATGTTCATCCAGTACATATGGGAGGATACAGAAACATCCATCTCTGCATATTCTAGGACATGGGCCCCTGTTCACAGTAGCGCAAGTTCTGCCGCAGTAACTGCCACAACGGAGATACTCTACATGTGGTTTGGTACAGTTTGCTGTAAAGAGGTTATAATTATTTTAGCAATTTAACAGTATATCAATGATGAGTATTGTCTGGAGTAGATAGAATTTGACAAAACAATTTCCGTCAGGCGATGAAGATTAAGTAGCTGAAAAAATTCAGAAACTGTCAATTTATTCAATGGACTATTTTTAGTTTATAATTGATGTAACTGAATTCAGACACCAAAAACAGTAAATTAATTCATTACAATTTCAGAAAACATAGGTTTGAGGTGGAGAGTCTACTTTTGCAAGAGTATGCACTTGTCACTTCTAAAGTCCGGAGGTCATTTATTCCACTGAGGTCTAGTTTTGATTGAACGCTTACCTAAATTTCTCTTCCCACACAAATTGATTACCATGATGGCGGCCAAGAACAATAAAATGTAATACTTAGAGCTCGGCAGTAGCTAATATGTGCCGGATGTTGGTATAATCGGAATCTTGTACTAGCTTCATAGGCTGTAGATGACTTTTAAACTTTGGAAATTCCGCTGAAGTTCAGGTAGATCCTCCATCATGATGTTCGGCAGAGCGTTGTAGATGTCCTCGGGTACCAGAGGTCGACCGAAGGTGCTATCATTGAAAATAAGTATCTGGTTCTCAATGATCTGTTGACATTATCGATTACCTATGAAGAGTAGAATGCCATTGCATCTGAAGGAGAGAACAGTCTCCACAATTGTCGTGTTTTTCCATACACTTTGACTACACGAGAGGGAAACCTATAATGTTCGAAGAACATCGTGTGAGCCAGCGGTGGAATGTTGGGAAAGGAGATAGGAACTCGAATTTTTCTTGCAGGTTTAGAGGTCATACGCCTATGGAAAGACCTCACTAGGTAGAGAGTCCCACAACTTCACTGTTCGATAGAAAAAATAAGTCTGGTGGGAAGAAGTTCGGCTGGTCTCGAACTTAACAGTGAAGGCGTGACTAGTTAGAGCTCGTCTAGTACTACAATGTATTGTTCATAACTTGCATTTCTATGCACAATACATTCGAGTCTGTTGATAACAGAAGTACCTACTGACTGCAGTCAAAGATTATGGACAGATGAACTATTTTAGATTCAGAATACATAACGTAGTTAATAGGAATGATAAATTTCATAAAGATTATTTGATATCGGGGATGAGACTTGAAATAATTTACGATATTTATTGTCGAACGGAGGAATTTGGAGGAATTAGGTAATTGATGAATTCTGTATGAAGCAGATTCATGGGTATGATTATCGATTTATTGTTTTCAATCCTATCTACCAGAATATCACTGGTTTTGTTAGAAGATGGAGTGTATTTCCTGTAGTTCGAGCTTTTCACTCCCTTCCATTATACGCAGTATATAGTGTGAAGAAAGTATTCCAATCGGCCCAAAAATGTTTCGGGTTTTAGCGGATATATCAGTTTTGAGCATTTCTAGTTCGAACTAGATTATTTTTGACATGATGTCGGTATGATTATGTGTGTAACCCACTGCGTAGACTATTGCGATGTTCCTATTGGTCGTTCAGGTTTGATATTTTGCGCTTTATGTGGTAAAAATAGAATCTGTATTGGTTTTGGGCATGGCAGTCCCGTTTCCAGTAGTACTTCTCACAATAATCTTGATTTTTTCGATTGGAATTATGGTGATTCATTGAACCATAAAAACGACTATGTTTTTCTAGTATATATTTCACCTGCGGAAGTATCCGAAATTCTCATTTTGAAATTCGAGTGATACCATGTGTCTAGACTTCTTGATTCTGTGGTGCATTTTGATAGTTCACATGACAGTAAGAGTCAATATAAACAGGACTGTCCGAAACCTATTTTATCGAACCATAATTTCAACCTTTCTTGCTCTGGTTATAAATGTATATCACACGCATATATTTACCTGATGAAATTCGCATTTTAAGATAAAAGTGTTGTCATCTCTATCTGCAATGTAGTGTGAATAATTAAACTGTCATAATAAATGAAGGTGAAAATAGTGTCGAACAATATCAATAATATAATAATGATTCTTAAAATTCCTTTAAGAAATGTTGCATTAACGAGAAAATATATGAGAATTATAGAAAGTTTTAACTTTATTCCAACCACTGCTCGTTGTTTTTATAGTCATAGCTTCAATTACTCATATCATGGTCATTGCATATATAGTCCAGGCATTTAAGGATGAAAATCAACTATTTTTGTCCGAATTTCCGCGAGGTCTAATTTTGGTCTATTCTTATGTACTCTGACACGCTGAACACGATGGTGAATTAGTGAAATGTAAATTGGGATTAACCCTGTCCTCGAAAAACTATGGTCATTTTTTGAACCTTGAAATGACCATGTTCCGATTTTTTTGGTTTTGAGACAAAACTATGGGTAGTATCAACCAAGAGTTGTTGGATCCGGTCCCAAGTCGATTCGTAGTCGTGGGCCCAAGATAGTGTATTTTTCAACACATTTAGCACAAATTGAGTATATGTCAAAGAGCTTTTGTTTCTTTCATATTCTGTTTAGGTGAAAAGATAGTATTTCTAATTCTCTTCTTCCGGTTTTTCGTGGTTTCACCTACCTTATTTTTTGGCGCCAAAATCGGCCGTTTTGAAAAATCAGTATTTCATTAATTCCAGACGAAAAACTCATGTCATCGATCTAAGACCGAATTCATTCGAAATGCTTCATTATTCTGCACCTAATATCCAAAATTCAAGCATTTTGGTTCAAAAACGTAGCTTTGGCGCCATTTTGAAAATTTTACACCTCAGTAAAATTCTCACATTTTTTGAGGTTAGAAATGTTTTACGGAATTCAAATTCTAGGTGCCATCAAAGCTTCTCATAAGAATTATTTTAAATCCAAGAAGATTGATTTAGGTGAAGTAGAAATGAAACTATTCTAATAAATGTGTTTGAACCTCTAGAGGGCCCAATTTTGGGCCTATTGGAGCAAAACTACAGAGAAATACATCGGCTATTTAAGTTTAAAACAACATACGGAGATTAGTTCATAATTCCAAGTTATAACGAATTTCATCACAAAAAACTAGAGCGGAAATTCATTTAGCGACAATAAGTGAACGTCGGTATAGTAGATTCCGCGCGCGAAATTATAGTTTGTAAATATTTTAAAATGCACCTGAAGGCTTATAATCGTTTTGTGTGAATGTGTGACTGTATGTAGACGTGTGAACATGTATATGTGACCGTGACATGATGTTTTCATAGGGTGTTACATAACAAATTTTAATACTTACATAAAAGAATAAGATTAATGAATAATTTTCTTTTTTTCACATTTATATTTTTTTTGTTTTTTACATTCCATATTTATTGAAAAATTATCTATATGTCTAATCACTTACAGATAACCTAAGCTTTCGTTATCACTGCCAGCATATATTGATAATGATGTAATATGATCATTGATATTGATATACGGATCATCGTGATCCGCTTCATCATTTGAGTTTGATAAAGCTTGATCATCGCAATTATCATTGATAACATCATCCGTCATCATCTTCATCATCGTGTTCATTTTCATCCATAAACTTATCAAAATCATCATCTAATATACTGACTTCTGGCTCGGGGCAATCAGAACAGTCTTTACCTTCACAATGCTTACATAATGAGCTACAAGGTAATCCTAATTTTTTGCAGGAACATTTACCAGTACAATTTTTTACAACCACAAGAGATAATTCCCATCAACTCGTCGGGACGTGCATATTTTACTGTTTGTATAGGAGTAAGTCCATTCAGACTATTTCTCCAACCCCATTTCGTTGTATCAATGGTTGCTTATCGTATTTTCATATGGTTACCTTGTTGAAATACTTATCGAGTATGAGAGATCGGGCAATTGAAATTTAATAATAAATGTATCAGACAAAATGCTCCCAATTTTTCATGCCAGTGACATTTACATTATGCCAAGGCATTACAAGGTTGATCCAACGAATTGGGCTTGGAGAAATAGTCTCAATGGACTTACTCCTATACAAACAGTAATATATGCACGTCCCGACGAGTTGATGGGAATTATCTCTTGTGATTGTAAAAAAATTGTACTGGTAAATGTTCGTGCAAGAAATTAAGATTATCATTTAGTTCATTATGAAAGCATTGTGAAGGTAAAGACTGTTCTGATTGCCCCGAGCCAGAAGACAGTATATTAGATGATGATGATTTTGATAAGTGTATGGATGAAAATAAACACGATGATGAAGATGATGACGGATGATGTTATCGATGACAATTGCGACGACCAAGTTTTATCAAACTCAAATGATGAAGCGGATCACGTATATCAATATCGATGATCATATTACATAATTATCAATATATGCTGACAGTGATAACGAAATCTTAGGTTATTTGTGAATAATTAGACATATAGATAATGTTTCAATAAATATGAAATGTTAAAAAAAAATATATAAATGTGAAAAAAATCCAAAATTATTCATTAATCTTATTTTTGTTTGTTTAAGTATTGACATTTGCTATGTAACACCCTATAAAAACATCATGTCACGGGCACATATCATATTCACACGTCTACATTACATACACTCTCATATTCACACAAAACGATTATAAGCTTTCTGGTGCATTTAAAAATATTTATAACTATAATTTCGCGCGCGGAATCTATTGTACCAACGCTCGATATTGCCGCTAAATGAATTTTCGCGCTAGTTTTTTTATGATAAAATTTGTTATAACTTGGTATTATGACCGAATCTCCGTACGGTGTTCCAAACTTAAATAGTCGATTATTCCTCTGTAATTTGCTTCATGGTTTTTGTCGATAGGCCCATAATTGTGCCCTCTAGAGACACATTCATTAGGATAGCTTCATTTTAATAGTACCTAGAATTTGGATTCCGTGAAAAATGTCTAACCTCAAAAAATTTTAATTTATCGGTGGTCCAAAAAATTCAAAATGGCGCCAACGCTACGTTTTTGAATCAAAATGCTTGAATTTTGGATATTAGGTGCAGAATAATGAAATATTCCGAATAAATTTGGGTTTTAGATCGATAACATGAGTATTCCGTCTGAATTTGTGAAATACGGATTTTTCAAAATGGCCGATTTCGGCGTCAAAAAATGAGGTAGATCCAACAGGAACCGGAAGAAAAAAATTGAAATATTATCTTTTCACCGCAACAAAATATGAAAAAGCAAAAACTCTTTGACATGTACTCAATTTTTCAATGTGCTAAAAAACCCACTAAATGGTCCACGACCTCGAATAGACTTCGGACCAACGCCAAAAATCGCGTATTAATTTTTCCAACCACTTTGGGCTAAACATTTTCTGATACAACATATAATTTTGTCTCAAGACGCAAAAAATCAAAAAAATGGCAATTTTTGGGTCCAGAAAATGGCCATAGTTTTTCGAGCACAATGTTAATCCAAATTCAAACTACACCGACATGTTCAGCGTGTCAAAAATTAGACCTCGTGGGAATTCAGAAAAAAAAAATTCCTTAAATTACTGGACTAATAGCTGAAATCTGATACTGTGATTCCAGGTGGTGATCAAAAGCACAATTCTGCAAAACATATTGCTGTATCATGAACTTCACATTTATCTAATAATTATATCTCAGATTCAAATGATCATTGCATCATTTGGATCCTTCAAATGTTATGTGAGAAACTGAATATTGTATAAAAATTTCGTTTTCAAGAAATATTTTTATTGAAAATCAATGAATCTAAGGAGCTACTTTTTTCATCAAAGTATGAATTTTAAATGTTACAATGTGAATGTCCTTCAGTTCCAGCTTCGGAGAGTTACTAACGAGAAATTATATGCAAAAGTATAATAATATAACATCTTTTGATTCTTCCCTAAACAGAGGATGATAGAATTCCAATAAAATGAGCAACGACAATTTGCATGTTTCCGTTAGCAAGTAGCATGATATTTGAGAGTTGAAATCAGTTGAAACAAAGGTATGTTGCGTTCCACCTTTCAACTGTATAAATTAACGTCTTTCATTAGCGGTTTCTAAATCATTTTCAATATATTTTCGTTCCAAGCGAAAGATATGTTGTAGCAAAAGTGAAGGACTCGTGATAAATTGATCACTGCTTTCTTGTATATTTTGACTACACAAGAGGAAAACCTGTAGATAGGTGTCATACATCGCGTGAACCGGCGATGTAATGCTGAGAGGAGAGCTAAGCATTGAACTTCTTCTTAAAAGTTTGGAGTTTATAAGCATCAGGAAAGACCCAACTATGAAAATTGTTCCACATCCTTGTCGGTTTTGAGTTGCGAGTGTGTGGCATTGCGAATTGCATTTTCAGTGGAACATCTGCTTTCCGGCAGATTGTGTTGGAACATCTAAGTTCGCCAATCATTTTGGAAAGTTTCAATTATCTCACTTTCGGGTATGGTTGAACAGTGACTCAATTTCTGTCTCGTTTCACTGACGAGCTCATGACGAGAGCGATACAGCTGTCTTGGACTGAAACACGTGTTGTTAAATGTATATAGCGAATGATCAGAAAACATCTAGATTCGTTGGAACAAGTCAAATTGTACTCTAAATCATGACATTGGAAGATTATTTGAATTGACATCGATATCTACGTCTTGGGTGAACTGACATGGAAATTGAGTCAATGTTTTCCATGTTGTTTTCAATAGTGGTAGCGAACAAAATTACATTGATAATGTTGCACAAACTACTAGCAGATCCCCTATAGACTCTGTATTCCAGTATTTATTTATTTATTTATGTTTCCTCGAAATGTAAGTAAGATATGATGTTTAATTATTTCCAACCCAATTAATTTGAGTGCTTCTATTCTGTAGTATCTTATTATATTGATAAATGATCAAATCAAAAACCTTAGTTTTCAAATTTCTGTTATGGGTGGGTAATTATTTGAAATGAGAACGTTGCATTAGTTTGGGAAGAAATCATTGATTTGAAAAGTCGTATTGGTAGAAATAAGTCTCGTACCGTCTTCGTTTCATTTTCAAATATGGTCACACTGTATGAGCGAATTATTATCAGACTATCACAATTCTACGTGGAATATTAACTCACTGTACTAACTAATAATATTATTTCATAACTGGTTGGTTTTACCAACTTACACCAGTCTTCACCTCTCAATTCATCAAGCTTATTAAAAGTTCCCTGAAATCTGAGATGGTTTTATTAGATAAGCACAAAGACATACATTCAACGACGGAAATGTCAGAAAATGTTCATTAAATGGCATAGTGTCAATTATCTGTAAAATTTTGGCAATAAGTATAAAGTTATTAGAGAAGAATAACTTACGACATAGATCGATTGGAATGCATGGACCACCATAATCAAGTCGAATAAAGCCTTCTTGGCACACACATACCTCACATATTATTGACTGACAAATATATTTGGGTGGAAGAGGCTTCGAACATGTTGGAGTGAAACATCCTCTTATACAACCACATTCTTCATGTGTAGAACATTCTCCACCACTTGAATTTGGTGGATATCTTGGATAATTTGAGCACGCACCTAGAGAGATTGTTATGAATGAAATAAGAATTTAATACAATTGAATTTCATAAAATTGTTTGCAGTAATTTGTTTATAACTTTGTTCAACTTTTAATATCGTTTTGATTCAATATATTTTGATATATACTTACTATTCTGTTAGTTACAAAATGAATTTCGAAATATTTTTCTGAAATTCTGATTTTGCCACAGAAATATCCGTTATTTGTCAAAAAGTAATTTTGTTTGAAATTGGGTATATGGAAGATAAGGAAATAGTGTGTAGGAGATTGGTTTTACAACATGGTAAACATGAAGTTTGAATGGTCTCTCCTGTGATGAAGTTTTCCCAGTAATGTTCGATTGTATGTACATTTCCGCCACAGTGAGTGAGTGAGCTATTCCAAAACCCGTCAATTTTTCAATTTTGGTTGCGGAAAGCAATCCATGATTCAGTTCAGTAATAGTTAATCGATCCTATTCTTCATAAATCATTGGAACCAGAAGCTTATGGTGACTTCTCCGGATTCATTTCTATGACCCCATACAGCACAACTCAGCTTGGCCTAAGTTTTCAATCAGGATGGATGATGTTCGAGCAGTTGATCAATGGGCCCACACGGATCCTTAAGATCATCCGTCAGCATGACAATACGATCGACTCATTCCTCAGTAACATTACAGATCCATATGAAGTTAAAATCCGTTCATCGTGGGAACTGTAACCACACATTCTCAAGACCTGGCCTTAAATCGCCAACGAACCAATCAAACACGTGCACGCATAGTTTAGCATTAAAACTTAGCTGACTGGGATGGTCTTCGCATCCTTCCCTCCGGAAATCTTTGATGGACGATTTGTTTTGAATTTGAAGACCCTACGTGATGTGACGAATAGAAACTTACGTACCATATACCTACAAATCACCATTATCTAGTGAACCATGGTTCAATTATATCTGTTCTGGGGCCTTCACTTCAGAACAAACAGCAACCTAGTTGGCGATACCCATGTGTGAATTAAAAGAAACATAAATCGCTTAGATAAGATTTAACAATTCAACATACATCTAGAAATTGGGACAAGACAAGCATGTATGGAATCATGCTGATAAAATTCATATTGCTCCCGCCTCTATAGCCCATATATCATCAAATGAACTCAGAGAAGCAAAATAAAGTCAGGTCGATACAATAAATGTGAATCTAGCAAGAATACTGGAATGAGGAGCTGAGAGCAGATTTAAATGCAACCAAAACTCAAGCTTGTATTCCTCCAGGTAGACATCATCTCTCATATGATAATGTCAGGTTGAACTATTCCTATGATGTCCTCAGTATCTTTGCTCGGTGTTAAGTATTTAAAATATATATTGAAAGATTTGAACTAGAACGGCGATTGTGCGCATGTATAAGGGACGCAAGCGGGTAGCAGGTAGTACGAAGATGTAATCGGTCTACTGAAGACAGCAGTTTAATTAGCTGTACAATATTAATGTTTTTGAGTAAAGTTACTATCTACAAGGTGTGTTTTAATTCTCTTCACGATTTGAAAAGAGATCCATCCTTCACACTCGGTATCACCATCAACAGCACCCTCTCATTCAACGATTGTGTGAGGTGAATTACGAAAACTACTTCACAAAAGCTTGGTTTTCTATTCCATGACATGCATCCATGCAGCTCCCCACGATATACATAGCACTTATTCAACTTGTCCTGGAGTACTGTTCACATATTGGACTCCAACTTCAGGCTATTCGTCTGGTTGGGGATGTCACACTCAAGAATTCATTAACCCCTCTGAAAAAATCTTTGAGGTGAACAATCTCTTTCTTTTTTGTGAACATCTTCCTCGTTCATTCTCGAACTCGCGACCTACCGAATTCATTTCAGCTAGACTTAATTTTTCTATCGAAAGGGGAAGATATCAAACTGCCCAAGAAGTCTTTCCATACGCCAAAATATAACAAAACAAATTTCCATGATTACTTATTAATCTGCAGTTGAACTTTTTCTTGAGAAATTACGTTATAAATAGATAGTTGATATCTTCCTATCACAAACCAACACACATTACAATTATAACGAACCATTGGAAAAGATGAAATATGAAAGGGCCGGTCAACATGCTATTGAACGATACTTATTCTGAATTTCAGTTCTATGAACTAAAGGCTATTAGAACTAATGGTGGCCTACCATACCTAGATGATAACATAAATTTGTTATGTTGTTCTCATTCAACATTTAATAAAATGATACCCACTAGTAAGCAGTAGATGCTTTTTATTAATTACAACGTACAAGCTACAAGCCAAGTCACTTACGTTTCTTCTAACACACTACATAGAACAATGTTACATGTGTATAGAGCAATACATGTTACAACAAAATTGATCACTGCTTTCTTGTATATACACAAGAGAAAACCTGCAGGTGGATGTCACACATCGTGTGAAACAGCGATGGAATGCTGGGAGGAGAGATAAGTATTGGAATTTTTCTTAATAGTTTGGAGGTTATAGGCATCAGGAAAGACCCAACCGTGAAAATTGTTCCTCATCCTCGCTGGTTGTTGGAAAAAAGAAGTGTGATAGGAAGAAGTTCGGCAGCTCTCTAGCTTAACAATGAAGGAGTGACAAGCTTGAGCTCTTCTGGTAAATCAAAAGTTTGCCTATTGACTACTAACACGAAATGTGTTTGTAATTCACTGTGCGTGGTTCCAGGGCCGTTACCTTTTCTATCGAGAGGGGAAAATATCAAACTGCCCAAGAAGTCTTTTCATACGCCAAAATATAACAAAACAAATTTTCATGATTACTCATTAATCTGCAGATTAACTTTTTCTTGAGCAATTACTCTATGAATAGATAGATGATATCTTCCTATAACAAACCAACATACACTACAATTATAACGAACCATTGGAAATAGATGGAATATGGAAGGGCTGGTCAACATGCCATTGAACGATGCTAATTTTGAATTTCAGTTCTATAAACTAAAGGCTATTAGAACTAATGGTGGCCTACCATACCCAGATGATAACTTATATTGTGGAACAAAAATTCTATAAGGAAGTTCTAAATCTCTTATATCAAGTTAACAACAATAAGTCACAATAACTCAAAAGTAAGGAAGCCTTGTCATTTACATCAGACGATACGCAGCTTCAATTTACTATTCCAAACACTTGAAAAGTTGACGGATGAACAAACAATGTTTAAATAATTACTCTGAGCATTTGTTAGATCATAATCCTAATCTTACTCATAGCCCACATATTTTGCACGTACTACAAAAGACATTAGTTAGTTATATAAGTATGAGTAGGAATTCTGAAACATATTGAGCTGAAGAATAACGTATCTCAATCACAGATAATGTCATGACCACCTCCCTCCTAATAATACATTCTTATAATGTAAATTCAATGAATTTATATCAAGTGAGAGCCGATACATATATTTTATCTTTGACGGTTAAACTATAAATTCAATTGTTCGTCTTTAGTTTTTATGACTATTATGCTTTGTGGATACGTTTTAGGAAGATACGATGAAGTTGAATTCACTTATTCTAAACATAACCTCATTTGGAGCCCACTTTCTTGAAATGTAAATGTACCTATATGAAGATTTCAGAGTCATAAAATTATCAGTAATGATTTTCTAAGATTCAAGAAAACCGAACGATCATGTTTGATTCAAGATGGGGAATATAGTTGAAGAACTCAGTTTGTTGAGAGAATCGGGAATAGAATAGTTCCATTATAAATCATATTTCTTCATATTAAATGTTTGGAAGAAAGCGGAACATCGCCCTGAAATGAAAATATCCAACTTGGGAAAAGTACTTTTTATTCTGCCAGCCAACTGAAATAACAATATCTCAAATTATGATTTAATGAAATTTTCAGAAAGAGAAACGTCTGACCAATCAAGTACCTACTGTGAGTTGAAGCCATACCTCTTAACTAATAATATTATAATATCACTTACTAATAATAGGAACCAGCACAGATACTAACACAGTACAAATAAGCCAATCTGAAGTCATTTTGTTGAATGTTTTGCTGCGACTAACTAACATTACCTCGCATTCGATTTTAAGCATTTTCTTATCAGCAAAGTATTTCAAACACGTATGTGTTAAATATACCATAATACTAATATGTGGGGATAATACCTTATGTAAAAATCTCATATTCTCATAACGAAATTCGTAACATTCGCTGAATAGAAAAATATTTATTCTAATTGTAATGGGCCTAAGTTTTCATGGCCCTTGACGAGATGTTGTATGGAAATATGTGTTTAGTCTTACGTGAGATATTAGAATATCTTGGTTGTCGTTCGAATGATGATTAGAAAATATTAGTCATCAATGAAAGCTTATTTATTGTTATTGCATTTGCAACGATTTAATTTTTTCCACATTCGTTGTTGATTGTAGGAGGATGACAATCGTATGGAAATGTGATATTTTCATAAAAAAAATAGAAAATAGCGAATTACTTGTTAACCGTTGAAAATAAGAATATGTATTATGAGAACTTTTTTTTGGAAATATGATATGGAATCACGTATTACGTTTTTCTAAATATATCCTGATACACCCTGTATAGGTCCTGGAATGTTTTTCGATAGAAACATTCACCGTTTTATGGAAAATATAGTACTACTTTATTAAGTCGATATGCCATGTACGTAAATGGCTATAGTTATACTGTACAATACTAAATAGATATTGATTTTTTTCTTAATCGATAGTGATATTTCCACATTTATACCACATCTTTACTAACACTGAAATATAGACGAGATAACGCATCAGTATAGACACAGAGTAGGTATAATATCTGTAGTACAGATTCTGTTCTGTTTTCTGTATTGATCTATACCAAAACTTGCCATGTCAATACAGAACTGACACGCGGGATTGTTAGTGAGGTTAGGTTTATTCGGTGTTTCTTCAATTTACTATTCCACGTGCAAATTTACCTAGCGAGTAGAAGACAAAAATAAGTAAACTTGTAACACAGTAATATAAAATGGCAACTTTTACTGAAAACATGTGTGTTACCTACAAGTTGGGTTATTAAAGGACAGGTTATCATCACAGTTTTATTTGTTGCAGTTGCTTTGGGATATGTATTACTACTTCATTGGATATCTACGTGACTAATACTATAGATATAGATAATTTGAACTGAATAGGTATTAAATCTTTACGAGATCAATAGATACCTAGTTACTCAGTAGTATAAAAAATATATATGAATTTTATTCCATACTTTACGGACGCAGTATATAAAGGTTATAGAGTAATTATATTTTATTTTTAAAGGTAAAATATGGAAGCAGGATTATGCGGAAAAAGGAAAACTACCTTATAAGAAATGGCCTACCTATGAAGTGGAACCAATATGTACTAAATTATTCAATAAAACTCAACCAAATACCCCTTACTTTTAAATATTTACAAACAATTATTCTTTGTTTTGTAGATTCTTATGTCGCTGATTGTAGGGCTGAGTCGATTTTACTACAAAAATCCGACTTAGAACCCACAGAAGCAATTAACAATTCCACACAAATATTTAATAAAAAGAGATGACGGAATAAGCTTGTACTTCTAAAGACCTACTCTACTATTGAAATAGATGAGAGCAACTTATCTCCTGGGTTCAAGAGACAAAGACGGGAACGGAGTCTCAGTGCGATAGCTTTCGAAGAAGCTGAGCCAAGACCGTATGTGCGCAATGAAGAATCTCACACTGCCAGAGGTGGCCCTGCTATTTACTGAACACAGCGGATCTAGACTGGGAAGTCGATATACATCCCCCAAGCTTAGGTGTTAAGATACCGTGCCTTTGGCTGAATAGTTTGGGTTACAGGCCGCAAACGGTGCCTCTGAGAAACCCGAATCTCGGGTGTATTGGGCCTTCCATCCATATGGGGCTCTGCGGATATTCGTGAGAATCCTATGAAAACCTTTAAAAAACCAAAAACCCAAGAGGGCTCCCGCAGGGGTCCTCTCACCCCTCTCATCTCACCCTATTCTCAATGGCCTGGAACAGAACCAGGGACTTCCCTCTTGCGGTCCCTCAACCTCCTCAAGGAGATGGACTTCCAGCCTTATATCAAGGCTACCAGGGCTCAGGTAACCCTTCTGGCTCCTGGGGAAAAACAAGGCGGACCGGAAGATGACTCACTAAACGCCGGTCCACTGGAGGAGGCACCAGTCGAAATGGGGCTACCTAGCGAGGTCCCATGAGACTGCTACTTCTCCAAAAATTAAGATTTGTAGCCACTATGTCAGTAAAATTTCTACAAATCAATCTACAGTACGGTAAGTCTTCAATCGCTGTGCTGCGTAAAAGGCTCATTGAGCAAAAAATTAATGTGTCGCTGATTCAGGAACCATGGGTCTACCAAGGTCTAGTCAGATGCAGGACCCAAACCAGAGGTGCATTACATTATTGTACAACTGTAGACCGTCCTAGGGTCTGCATATTCACTAAAAACGTGAATGTGACCGCCATGCCAGAATTTCTTTCCAGAGACCTGGCAGCGATCAGGTTGAGGTATAAATCTGGGAACTTGGAGAGGGGAATGGTAGTCTGTTCTGCTCATTTCCCTTACGAGTCCCAACATGTTCCTTCAGTCGATGAGGCGGAATTATGTCGATACTGTGAGGAACAGGGGATTCCGCTTCTCCTGGGGTGCGACGCCAATGCCCACCACACAGTTTGAGGGAGCAGTGATGTCAATCCTATAGGGGAGACTTTGCTAGAGTTCCTCAGCTCCCCACATCTTGAGATCCTCAATAGAGGGTCAATTTCAACTTATTCCACGCCTAGATGGCAGAAGGTTATTGATCTGAACCTTTGCTCTGGGGCAATAGAGACTCTAGTTTCAAAATGAAAAGTGTCTTCTGAAGTGTCCTTATCACATCATAGACACATTCTATCCTATGTTGGATCTACCACGAATGAGGTTAAAAGTTACAGGATCCAGGGACCACCAACGGGAGCTAGGTGGTAGGCTCCTTATGCTTCCAACCTATCACGGAGAAGGAAGGGCGGAAACAGGGACTGCAGTTTCTGGTCTTAACTCTTCCATAGTCTCTGCGTATGAAGCCAGATGTGACCTTGAGCAGAGGAACGCTGAAGGAACAACACCATGGTGGACCACAAAAGTGGAGGAACACCACAAAACGGTAAGAAGCTAACAGATCTCAAGCAGTCGTGGATTGAGAAAGCTATGAAGCAGCCCAAAGAGAATATGAAAAAGCGTTGAGAACGTCATAACAAATTATTTGGCGGACTTTCAGCGTATATATCAACAAACTACTTTCTGCAGCAAGATTCTGCAAAGTTCGCTCAAATACAAAACAGAGCCAGAATTGGATCAGTGATTCTTCCGAGTGGTGAGTACACCACGACTCCGGAGGAGCCACTGAGACACCTAGTGTCGGTTCATTTTCCAGACTCTGGAGACAGAGATCTGGCTACAGAAAGGGACGATGCACAGAGTCATAATGGTGACTTTCGTCTATCCTCTGACATAGTCAATTATGACAAGGTAAAGTGGGCCATATCCAGGTTCGCACCAGCGAAGATGTTATCTATCCGACTCTCCTACAAGAGGGTCAGGAAATTATCAGCTATTGATGAAAATCTTCCAATTTTGCATAGTCTCTGGCTTTATTCCAAAGCTATGGCGGGCAGTGAAAGTCGTGTTTATTTCTGAGGCGGATAAAACTGATATCCAAGCTAAGGCATTCCGCCCTATCAGTCTAACCTCATTCCTATTCAAGGCAATGAAAAGACTGATTGACCGATAGAGACGGCCCACCGGAGGCCCGTCCCTCACACTGTCGTCAACACGCCTCTCGACTGAAACGGCCTTGCATCATCTAGTCAAAAGAATATATGGTGCTGTGGCCCGTGAGGACTATGCCCTGGGGATATTTATGTACATCGAAAGGGCATTTGACAACACGCCCGTCGAGTCTATCTGCTCAGCAGCTGAGAAGCATGGAGTTAGTCCAACGTTGATCCGGTGCCGATGATTTGGCTGGCGTCACTTCCGGAAAGCACTTGGGGACACTGTGCAAGCTGCAAAACACGCTGCTCAGCATAATGGACGGCTGGAGCCGCACGGAGGGGATGAGGGTAAGTCCTGACAAAACGGAAGTTGTTCTGTTTACATAGTTTCTTCGTAGGTTTTCCATGGCACAAGTCAGTAATGCGTAGACCTCCGCCTGGAAAACCGTGCAGTAAGCGCCTAGAGTCACTGAGATAGTGATCCTTGGCCTTCCTAGGTACACTCCCGCCCCAGAAGCCTGACTTACCTTGGACCCATCTGTGAACCATACGAGCCCGTCTGATGGCAGTAGGGTGAGGGTGTCGTTGTTCCAATCTCCTCTATCCGTGATGAGAATCCTGGGAGGAGAGAGACATATAGCAGGAATCATGCTTTCTTGCTTCATTCTTAGTTTGGGTCATTTAGAGATTGCCTCACTTGAAATCGATGAGTCTAGTGGCCTGGGCCCTCCAACCTATACGCCGTTCTCATGGTCTCAGTTTTAATGTATATGTGTAGTGGTGGTTATCCAGCGAAAGCTTCAATGGCTCTCGTTGGAGCCGACCTCATGCCGCTCAGTATGCTTACGCATGCAATTCGCTGCAGACGGTCGAGAGGGCGCTGGGAAATACCAGTCCCCATCCCTGACCACTACACTACACTATATATTTGCACAGACAGCTGGTCGGCTCTGGGAGCTCCCAAATCACCCAGAGTCACATAAGGCTTGTCAAAGAGTGCATGGGTACACTGGCTGAACTAGCTAGAAGAAGAAATGAAGTTCAACTCATGTGAGTCATCAGACAGCGGAGTTGTGGGGAATATAAAGGCCACTCTGGTCGTCTAGCGCCCCTTTCGGGCCGGAGCCAATGGTCGCTTCATCTAACTGCGTAGTGAGTCTCGCCCTCCTGGGCAAACTGAATAGAGAGTGATCTAAGCTGTGACGAGAATCACCACGCATGAGGCAGGCCAATCTTTTCATCAAAGAGCCTGTGTCTAGGCTCTCAAAGAAACTCCGTTCTCTGAACAGAAGGGACATCAGGGTCGTCTCAACAAACATCTATACACTATGGGCATTACAGATGACCCAATATGTAGGAAATGCAGAGAGATGGAAGAAACAGCCTCACACATCCTGTTGGAATACCCAGAATTAGCATCCCTTAGGCACCGACACTTCGGAGAAGTAAAACTGCTTCCAGAAGAACTTATGGAGGCCAGCACTGGCAATATTCTGGATTCTTGACAGGCCACAAACCTGCTAGAATAGAATAGGGTTCTGACCACGGGGCGCCCAACTAAGTGACCTAAGTGCATCAAGGGGCTAAGCCACCTCCCCTCTTATGATGATGATGAGCTCATCTTCTATAGAAGTTGATGAGGTCTCCATTGCTAAACGATAATCACACAACACAATAGTAACTAATAACGAAACTGTATCAACAGATCATACCACAAACTACTGGAATAATAATGAGACTGATATGAATAAAGATGATAATGAAATTTAGAGCGAAGTTCCAATAATGGAAACAAAATCGATTGATGCTATAACCGACTTCATCAATGATGTGCCGTTGTCTGCATTATCCACTGAAAATCAAATTAATGAACTAACAGAACTAATTATTGCACATAATAATTTAATTCAACAACAAAATATGAAAATTGATGACCGAACTGCACTGGTAACTAATATGTTTGAGGAATTGAAAAAACTTAAGCAAGTTGATGATAACAATAATAGTGACGGTAACTAGATGGGCTTTCCCCATGCAAGCTTTTGATGACGCCAAAGAACTTGGAGAAAGTTTGAAAGATTCAGAAAATGGTATTGTGGAAGAATTTGTAGGTATGAGAATGGAATAGCAGCAAATATCTATATATTTACAACTATAATTACTTTTCAGAAATCTTTCCTGCATTAACATGGGAGGCACAACATTAAAAACCCCAAATAAATTCATAATAAAGGAAATGCATTCTTTAGAAAAACTTAATTACTCTATACGGGAAAATAAGTTCTCTACGGAAAATTAAATTCAACCTAAACTAGGTGAGTAGATATTTTAAACCGAATTATTCAATTTTCTAATACTTATGTAACTTACAGAAGTAATGCAACGCAATACAAAAAAAAATCAGGTTGATGACATCAATGAGTATATGTACCTCTCAATTGCATTATGAAACTGATCGAATTCGAGCATTGACGAAGAAAGCCAAATAAATTAGAATACAATATGTTTTCATTTTATTTCAATAAATACTCATTCAAAAACATAGCAGAGTAGGTTTTATAGGTACAATGGATAATTTGTTTTCATCTTTTGTGGGAAGGCAGCAGGGGCGGATCCAGACTCGATTTTCAGTAAGGGCAATCAGTGTTGTAACTAAGATAAACATAAGTTTAGCAAGATGCCCATTGGGAGCGTACCGAGCCCAAAGTAGCGCGCCGAAGGGGAAATTTTTTCAAAATTTCAAGGTCACGTGTAAAACAAGTACCTCAAAATAAACCTTAACTCTCTTTACTCTCTAATATTAAATTACACTTTTAAATAAAATCTTATTGAAAAATAAAATTGCAGTGACTGCTACATAAGAAAAAACAAAGATTTTTTATATAAAACAATACTCAGTAATTCAAATAGCATAAAGCAAATACATGATGACCATCATGTACTATTTATGTTATATTGTATAAATGCATATATTTATTTCAATTATTTTGTAAATAATTTTAAAAAATTAAAAATTCTCAGTCCTGGCAATTGCCTTCATTGCCCCTCGCTGGATCCGCCACTGGAAGGCAGCACATTTTGCAAATGGGGTCTTTTGTTAATGAATGTTTAGAAATTGCCATGTTGTCATGTTGCTTGTAATTTTCTTATTTTATCAGAGTTGTTCAGATGAATTAGTTTGAGTTCACTTATGTTATTGCGTCACTCCTATTGTGGACGATTGAAACTGTGCAATTTCTTTTAATAAATACTTCATATAAGTAGCAGCTATTTTAAGCTGAAGGACCCAGGTATTTTGCATCTTCTGCCAAATGCAGAAGTTCGAGAACATTGTAGGAAGCATTTTGTTTATCATAAAGCTCAATACAATTTTTGAAAAAAGGTACCAAAATAGAATGGGCATATTCGTTATATTTTTTATAATATAATGAGGATGTCAATATTCTAACTGCGAGGCTTGGAGATATGAAATGCTTAAATGTTTCCTTCGTCGATATATTTTTTAGCAGTATTGGTCCTGTATGAAGCAACAAAACTCTAAATTCTGATGCCTTAAAAAAATGTGCGTATTCCAAAGTTCTTGGTTTCCGTTGAAAGTCAGTAGGAGTATACGAGTAACACTAACCGAGGTATTCGTTAATAATAGTAACATTAGAAGCTCGTAATTTCTGTGTTCCTGGTTGTCCTAACCAAATAATGCATTTCATCGACAGGAAATGTCTTTATCATATCAATAGGTAGTTGTTGTAAGACGCTCTGTTCTTTGTTCATATGACATACAGTATCATCTTCTCCAGATGGTATCATCTTTCTAGTTCTAAACGCTGTATCAGTTCTTGGTTCAGAATGAAGATCAGAGTAAACTATTTCAGTTTAATTTCCAGAATACAACACTCGTTCACCTTTTATATAACATTTTGAACAACAGTAATAACACCATGATTTTTGATAGCTTTTACAAAAGCCATGGCTGGGGCATCACATACAATTGCTTTTTATTGAACTGGATGAATTATTTCATTAAATCTTTAATTTTTTCAATAAATACTAATGAATAATTATTGTTCAATTCGCGTGTTTGGAACTCATTGACTATTCCTACCACAAAGGCATCAGACTGCGTATTACATACATTGGACAGATTGCCTAATATCGGCCAAAAAGTTGCCTCACCACTTGTGCTAATGAGTCTTTCATCCATGAATGAAAGCTACAAATGTGGTAATTTCGAACCTAAATATTGGTTCCAAAACATTCAAAACACTGATTGAGATAGTTTTTAATACCCAAGTGAACATAGTATCCATTACCCATATTACATACAATGGCAGTTCAATATGATTTCCATCGTGGACCAATATTCCAATGATTTGGAAATTTGGGTTAATCCGAAATTCCCATTTATTGCCCAATTACGTTATTTATCGGAAAACGACTTTTGAGTTGGTACCTGCCCACCAACTTTTCCATCGACGTTATCATCAGACGATGAAGCTGATGTGTCTGAGACTTTATTGTCAGTAAAATAATCGGCAGTAATGACATTATGTGTTGCTTGTGTATTTTGAACCAGTGTTCCTGTAGAACGAATTTATTGAGTATATTGAATAATCGATACCCCCTATATTATAAACGACGACAAATTTTGTTTTTAGTTTTCGGCATTTTATCATTACAATTTAATTGAAATATAGAACTACTTCTCTACGTAAATACAACACAATAACCAAACTTTAATACAGGGAGAGGTAGCCGAAAGACTAAAGCTACCAAAACTGCACTACAACTGTAGATCGGCGTCGAAGGAATCGTAGGTTCGCACCCCAACGGGATGTGTAAATACGTTCCTTACCACGGTACAGATGGCTTGGTCGCTGTACCGCAGTGAACATTTTACCGAAATAAAGCGCAAATCCCACATACCTTGTTTACTGCGCTGCAGATGTTTACACTTCTGCAGCGTAGTAAATGATGTAGGCGAAATAACGGTGTATTTTATATTCATTTCCTACTGCAGCTTACGTACAGCTTTGGGGAAAAATACTGACAAGAGGAAATAACAGTAGTAATTTTGCAGAAGCTCCAATCAGAATTCTCAAAGACGCAGTATTACAGCGATGCAAAGCGTTCAACGCATACGCATTAGTCGATTTTTTGGTAAACATTTTCGAATCCTACCATAGAATGCACTTGCTGGCGTTTGTTAATATCAGGAAAGTCAGAAACATCGACAGCCGAAGGTTACTGAAATGTCAGGATAGTGATAATTCACAAAATTGACCAGAACACTTTCAGTGTATCTTCGAGCAGTGACAAACAAATTTTGTACACCATTTATGTGGACATTTGTTTTGTGACAGCATTAGCAGCCAATGGGGTCGTTTCTGCTTTCTGTATGCATCTATGCCCAATTCAGCAAAAGTTTGATGTCACAATTAAGTCCACGCCTAGTCTGACATTAGACAATAAGAAAGATTTTGCCAAAATAGCGCTGGGAGATGACATTTCCACATCATTTTTTAATAGTATGGAAATGGGTTCGCAGAAAGTAAATTGGGAAAGTAATTTAAACGACGTATCAACACGGATACAGCATATATTCAACTAGGAAATGCTTCTACTTCACTGTATCGAGCGCCTGATATTCCAGAAAACGATGAACAACATTCATCTGCAGCGGCTAATGTGTCACTTGAACTCCAGCGAATTACGAATATTGTTACAAGCTACATAATAAAATTAACTAGACCTCTTAAGAAAGTAGGAACTCCTGCCCAATTATCAAAAGTTTTCCAGTCGCTACGAAGTGGAACTCGAATAGATGTTCAACCTACTTCAGTATCTAGGAGGAGACTTCGACCTGATTTAACCTCAAGGGCTAAACTGATGCAAGCAGGAAGACAAGCAAATCAGTAATCCGATATTGGAAGAAAAAGGCCAAGATCTTTGCAAGCAAATATAGATGCAAAGAAACCAATCGCCAAATCACATTAGTGGTTAATTTTTGCAGCTGAATACCCCTCGTTTTATCTGCAATCAGAGCGCACAAGTCAATATTATTAGATTTTTCTTTGTTTGTTTATATAAATTAATATTTTGTAGGCTTGACTTTTATTATTTTCAAAAGCGCAGCCTTACCATTTTCAGATACGAGTATAATATGGATCTATTAGGTAAGTTATTCAAAGTGAGTGGCCTACTTAATACAAGATTTAACAAATTGAATATTACCTAATTTGATAGAGTACTTTCGAAACCCCTCGCAGCCAAGTTTTTAGAACGCAGAAGCTTAGTTTGTGGAATCTTCTAATAGGCCAGAGACCATAAATACGTACAGTACAGTTACCACTCTCGTCGAACATTTTCCCTCAATTTTGTCTCATATGCTGACAATGGCAGTCATACTAATATGATAATCGAATATCTTACCCTCGAAAATATAGGAAACGATGTATCCCATAATTTTGCCCATAATGTGCCTACGGCAAACATTATACCCATACCATTTACGCCTACTCCATATCTATTTATAGTAATTGTATATCGTATGCTGCACAGTGGCGGATCCAGCGAGGGGCAATGAAGGCAATTGCCAGGACTGAGAATTTTAAATTTTTTAAAATCATTTACAAAATAATTGAAATAAATATATGCATTTATACAATATAACATAAATAGTACATGATGGTCATCATGTATTTGCTTTATGCTATTTGAATTACTCAGTATTGTTTTATATAAAAAAATCTTTGTTTTTTCTTATGTAGCAGTCACTGCAATTTTATTTTTCAATAAGACTTTATTTAAAAGTGTAATTTAATATCAGAGAGTAAATAGAGTTAAGGTTTATTTTGAGGTACTTGTTTTACACGTGACCTTGAAATTTTGAAAAAATTTCGCCTTCGGCGCGCTACTTTGGGCTCGGTACGCTCGCAATGGGCATCTTGCTAAAGTTATGTTTATCTTAGTTACAACACTGATTGCCCTTACTGAAAATCGAGCCTGGATCCGCCCCTGATGCTGCAGTAAGTAACGGATGAGCAGTACGTCGTTACTTAACCTGCATTATTTTATACAAAAACTGTGAACATCTACACCGCAGTAAGCATTGTATGTGGCATTTGCCGCGTTATTTCGGTAACATTGTTTACTGCGGTACAGCAGCCAAACCATTTGTACCGTGTTAAAGAATGTATTTACGCCACCGGGATTCCACTCCGTATTCAACAAGGTAAGGAACACGGTATCTGAAAATTTCTAAGCAATTATCAGGACAGTGAAAATTAAAAGCGTGTTGTGTATGTCATAAATACGCCAAAAAAATACCTCCAGAAGAAATAGTTTTTATTTAATTATTAGTTTATCTTTGCAACATGTACTTAAATACACTCTAGATACATTGACGTATTCGTAACTGATAGACTATGCACTTTATTCGCCTAAGTAAATTTGTAATGTCGGTAACTGCAAGGAAAATTTACTATATAATGTTGCTTTTGATATGTACACTGTATAGCGATTGTAAAAGTCGGTTTGTACTATTACGACAGCGATTCGATAAATTGAACTTATAGTCCAGGCAACGAACCGGAAAAAAAAATACAGTGATCTGGAATTTCAAAATTTTTTTTACATTTTGTTCCTAATACCCCATAGATCATTCGTGACTATCAAGACCGCGGGGGTCGACCTTTCTACTCCCCCAAAACGGGGTTCAACCCCCCAGAAGAGCATTCTCATAAAAACAATCCAAAAGTTCAGAAAATTAATGAATTAAGAGCCAAAAATGACCCCTAGTATGTTTTTTGGGTCGCTGATTCCGCTGTTATTTTTCCAAAAAAACTCTCCAGATGGAAAATTTGTAAAATTTAACATTTTCCTGAGACGGTTACGAATAATAAATTATAATTTCATTGCAAAAATGACCTCCAGTAGGTTTTTTGGGTCGCTGATCACGATTCCGCTGTTATTTTTCCCAAAAAACTCTCCATGAAAATACTCAAATTTCCCGAATTTTCCATCTGGAGAGTTTTTTGAGAAAAATAACAGAGGAATCGTTATCAGCGACCTGAACAACCTACTAGGAGTCATTTTTGCGACAAAATTATACTTTATTATTCATAACCGTCTCAGGAAAATCTCAAATTTCCCGAATTGTCCATCTGGAGAGAGTTTTTTGGGAAAAATAACAGCGGAATCGTGATCAGCGAACCAAAAAACCTACTAGAGATAATTTTTGTAACAAAATTATAAATTACATGTTATATTCAAATTTTCCAAATTTCCCATCTGGAGGGAGTTTTCCGAGAAAACTTACTGTAGAATCGTGATCAGCGACCCAAAAACATACTAGGGGTCATTTTCGGCTCTTAACTCATTCATTTTATAAACTTTCGGATTGTTTTTATAAGAATGCTCCTCTGAGGGGTTGAAACCTCGTTTTTGGGGTGTAGAAAGGTTGACCCCCGCGGTCTTGATAGTCATGAATGATCTATGGGGTATTTGGAACAAAATGCAAAAAAAAATTTGAAATTCTAGCTTACTATATATTTTTTTTTATTATCACCTTTTTCCTGGCTTATTGCCTGGATTATTAATTCAGCCTAAATACAAAATATATGGCGATGATAACAAATCGATAAATACCAACTTTATTCTATCTAAATCCAGAAAGTTTTCAAACCCGTAAAGAGTATAGACTACCTTCATCGAGTAAAGATCTCATTAAAGACCCAATGCAAGTTATATACAGTTTGGTTATAAGGGTACTCAAGGAGTTTACTGATTAATCTGGTGAGTCATTACTGAATATTAGAAACAATATAGCACTGAGGTACTCCTATTGTGAGAGATACCTTGTCGGACCTGTTTACATTAACCGATTGATATCCATTGCTGCATTGGACCTAATATTCTCGTTCCCACTTTGATTATAATTTAAGAACTCGAGTTTTATAAGACGCCACCGGTGTAATATTTATTATGCCCTTGTATAACTGGTTTCGTTTTATGTATTCCTATCGTTTTCCATCTTGACACCTATACACTTCCTAATTTAATGGCTTAAGTAATGTTATGTTATTCAAATTTGTAACTTAGAACATATGTTTATTTTGATTAGTTTGATAAAGAAATATGGCATGGAATCTCATGGCTTCCGTCACACACAATTCATGAAATAATTTAAACAAAATGATGAATAATCTTGTAAACATTTCAAAATGGTAGCTTAGATATGATTAAATATGATGTCAAAAAGCTCAATTTAAATTACATATTTTTGGGATAATCTAAATAGAACTATTCGAATTTTTTTTTTACATCAATAAAAGAAATAGGGTGTAGCTGAGGACTCAGTTTATGTTTGGTATCCCCGTTTAAACAGAAATTCTTTATATGTGTCCTGAAGAACATATGGTTTACTGTCGGTATTGCAGCATTGTGAAGTATAACATACGGTTGACCAGCTGCAACAAAGCCTCTGGCTTGTGACGTCACGATCGAGCGTTCATGCCTTATACTACAGAGGGTTTTGGAATGGACAATCAGCAAGGGGTACACTGATCGCCGTCGATTAGTCGATTAGTGAATAACAGTTCAAGTTATTTATGTGTTTATTTGCAATAATAAATGACTTTACAAACCAAAGAACTAGTTATTTATTATAACAATAATAAGTAATATATTTACATTGGTGATTGAAATAGAATCAAATTAGAAAATTCTTATGATAATTGTAATTTCCGGAATGATATGTATTAAAGTCTGAAACCAAACTTGCCACCTGCGCAATACACCTAATTTTTCTTTAATGAAAATTGAATCTCAAGATTTAGAGAATTCAGTCTTCTTATATTAAGTATAATTTAATTTAATATCTCTATCTACTAATTCAATTTCATGACTGAATTTATGTCTGGATCTTGTAATTTCAACTGCATTTGTGGTGCAATTTTCTGGTAAAACACAATTCTGCGTATGCTCATCCAGTACATATGGAGGGATACAGAAATATCCTTCTCTGCATATTCTAGGACATGGGCCAGGCTTCTTTAGACTAGCGCAAGTTCTGCCGCAGGAACTGCCACAACGGCTATACTCTACATGTGGTTTGGTACAGTTTCCTGCAAAGAGGTGATAATTATTTTAACAACTTCACAGTATACCAATGATAAGTATTGTTTGGAGTAGATTAAATTTGACAAAACAATTTCCGTCAGTTGAAAGCAAGGCGTGAGGATTTACCTGAAGATAATTCAGAAATTGTCAGTCAATTCAATTGACTATCTTCATTTTAATTGATGTGACTCATGAATTGAGATACCAAGAACACTAAAATTATTCATTAGGACTATACTAAACAGGTTTAACGTACAGAGTCTACTCTTGCAAGAGTATGCACTTGTAACTTCAAAACTCCAGAGACTCTGCATTTTCATGCCACTAAGGTCTATTTTTGGTTGAACGCTTATCTACCGTGAACTCGTTTCCACCTTAGCTTTTCTTCCCACACTGATTGAAAACCATGATGGGGGCCAAGAACATTAAAATGAAATACCCACAGTTCGACAGTACCTAATATGTGCCGAATGTTGGAATAATCGGGATATTGGAGTAGCTTCATAGGCTATAGTTGACTCTTGAGCTTTGGAAATCGTGCTGAAGTGTATGTAGATCCTCGATCATGATGTTCGGCAGGGAGTTGTAGATGTCCTCGAGTACCAGAGGTCGACCGAAGGTGCTATCATTGAAAATAAGTATTTGGTTCGCAATGAAATGTTGACATTGTGAATGATCTATGATGAGTAGAATACTATAGCTAAGGGAGAGAACAGTCTCCATATTTGTTGTGTACTACAATCTATTGTTCACAACTTGCATTTATTTGCACAATACGCTCGATTATGTTGGTAACATAAGTACTGACTGCAGTTACAGATTCCGAACAGATGGATTATTTCAGATTCAGAATACAGAACATGAACATATTTGAGTATGATACATTTTATGAAGACCATTTGATGTCGGGGGTCATGAATAATTTTTGAGATATATTGTCGAAAAGAGGAATTGTGAGGGTGTAGATAATTATTACATTTTTATGAAGCGCATTCATAGGTATGATTACAGACTTATTGTTTTCAATCTTATCCACCAGAATATCCCTGGTTTTGTTAAATTATGGGGTGTACTTCCTGTAGTTCGAGATTTTTACTTCCTTCACTATGCGTAGTATATAGTCTAATGAAAGTATTCTAATCCGGCCAAAACATTTTCGGATCTTAGCGGATGTACCAGTTTTGAGCATTTCTGTATCGATGTAGACCATCTTTCACATGATGTCAATGTGTATATGCGTAACCCACTGCGGATACTATTGCGCCGTTCCTATTGGTCGTTTAGATTTTAAATCTTGCAGATCACTCCAATTTGATGAAGTAGAAACCGTATTGGACGCGGTAGCCCCGTTTTCAGTGTTATTTCCGACTAAGTTTTGATTTTTACAAATGGAATTATGGTAATTCATTGAGCCATAAGGACAATCATGTTTTTCTAGTATATATTTTACCTGCGGAAGTGTCCGAAAATCTCATTTTGAAATTCAAGTGATGTCTTTGATGTGTCTAGACTTCTTGATTCTGTGATGCATTTTGATAGTTCATATGACAATAAGAGTCAATATAAGAGAAGGTTATAATCATAGACCTATTATCCTGAGGAGACAGAATTGTTTTCATTTAAACACGATCAGACATTGCCAAAATTTCGGGCCACTCAGATCGCTGTATATTACAAGTATGGCCGTATGGAATGTGCTATTGCCGGATTAGCTGTTCTGTGTGCCGGATTGAGATTTGTTATTATTATAAAACGTCCATAGCATTGAAAAATCTTGGCTTTCGGATGGATTCCGTGTCACAATAGCTCGACTTCAGGGCAGGCTTGAGGCTTTCAGATCAAGCCTCAAGTCTGCCCTAAAGATGCCACCTGTAATGGTTGGCGAAACGTCGACATCAAGTCGAGCTATTGTGACGCGGAATCCATCCGGAAGCCAAGATTTTTCAATATTAGCTATCCGCGGAAGTCTACTATCCAAGATGTCCATAACATTATTTATTGGTTATATTAGAAGCAATACTGTTGAAATGTCGTTTCCTCTGAAAAATATTCTATAATTTATGGTAACCTGGAATACACAATCGAATTATAGAATATTTTAATTTTTAAATATGGAACTAATCATTCCATTGCATCATTTTTTCAGAAAGCGACAACGCCGCGCACCTTTTATGAATGGGGACTTTGTTCTGTACTACGCAATTTGACAGCTTCCGTATTTCTCGTCGCTATTTCGAAGCGGTGTTCCCTTTCAAGTGGTACCAAGTTTTCAATCATAGTTACAGCGTTGCCAATAAGGAGTAATTATGACTCGACGACAAAGAGGTCCGTTGGTTTTCTTTATCATACTTCATGGAATCATTGCGACAAGTCAAATGAACGTTGATGAATGAGATGTATCGTCTCCTTAGGATAATAGGTCTATGGTTATAATATAGTATGAATAATTGGAACTTGACAGCAGTGTGATTATAAAACATAGAGTTGTTTAATACTTTACTTAGACGTTTAGGATAAAATTTCAGTGTAACATAGAGTATAATTCAACGTCTATCAACAGCGATTTCTAAATCATTTCCAATATATTTACTGTTCCTACAATTATTTACATTTAACCCACAGGAATGTCTGGGACCTATTTTATCGAACCATAATTTCGACCTTTTTTTTGGTTATAAATGTATGTCACACCCATATATTTACCTGTAGAAATTCTGGTTTCAATAATATAATAATGACTTTTACGGTTCCTTTATGAAATGCTGCATTGACTAGAAAATATATAGGAATATTGAGACGATAAAACTTTATCCCAAAACTGCTAACCGTTTTTGTAGTTATAACTTTAATTACTTTATTCTATGGTATGGACAATTATTGCATATAGCTAAAATCTGATGATGTGACTCCAGGTGGTGATCAAAAGTACAATTCTGCAAAGCATGTTGCTATATCATGAACTTCACATTTATCTAATAATTATATCTTAGCTTCAAATGATCGTTGTATTGTATATTGCTTCACAATTTTGTTTTCAAAAAATATTTTAATTGAAAATAACAATGAAAATAAGGAGCTACCAGTCTCCTCGAATAAGAAGTATCAATTGATTTTTCACATGTTACAATGACCACAAAACACTGTTCTTCAATTCCAGCTTTGGAATAGATTTATGTAGCGATTTTTCAAATCTGCAAAAGCATATAACATCTTGTTGATCATTCTGTGACCAGACGATGGTAGAATTCCAATAAATAGAGCAACAATTTGCACGTTTCCACTAGCATGATTTTTCAGAGTTGAAAGCAGCACATACAAAGGTAGGTTGCGTTCCACCTTTATTTCAACTGTATAATTTAACGTATTTTGTTAGAGGTTTCTAAATCATTTCCAATATATTTTCTGTTCCTACCTAAAGCAATTTTGCTAACAAATGTGAAGGACGTCAAGTGGTAAATGGACTACACCTTTTTTATATTTTGAGTACAAGAGAGGGAAACCTGTAAATGATTATCGCACATCGTGTGAATCAGCGATGAAATGTTGGGAGGCATCAGGATATACCTGCACATCCTCGCCGATAGAAAAATGAGGTGTGATAGGAGAAGTTCGGCAGCTTGACAATGAAGGAGTGAAAAACTCGTCTACATCGTTGTGGGGCCGTCACCTGACCATGGTATTTCCAACTATTCCCCCGTCTATTCTTTAAGTTACGAGAACTATGTTATGAATGCATGGCATTGTGAATTGCATTTTCATTGGGACATCTGCTTTCCGGCAGATGGTATTGGAACATCTAAGCGCGCCAATCATTTTCGAAAGTGTTAGCTATTTCACTGTCGGATATGGTTGATCAGTGACTTGATTTCCGCCTCGTCCCACCGACGAGCTCATGAAAAGAGCGATACAGTAGTCTGAGACTATAAAACAATGATACACGTGTTGTAAATGCGTATAGGGAATGATCAGAAAACACCTAGACGCGTTGAAACAAGTTAAATTGTACTCTATATCATGACATTGGAAGATTATTTGAATTGACATAGATATCTACGTCATGGATGATTTATCTTGGACAATGAGTAATTGTCAATGTATCAGTTGTTTTTCATGCTGTTCTCAACAGCGGTAGCGAACAAAATTACATTGATGATGATGCACAAAGTAGACATAATAGGACAATTATTATGATCGCCCATCTTGTATGCATACTAGCTGTAGATCTCACATTGATATCATTGTTTTGCTCTGTATTTCATCAATTTTTAATTTTTTTGATGTTTTCTCGAAATAAGATATGAAGTTTAATTATTTCCAATCCAATTAATTTGAGTGCTTCAATTCTGTAGTACCTGATAATTAATTCCAATGAGAAGGAAACATCTTCATAACTTAATAATGTTGCAATGAACCACTAGGTTGAAACGAATCTGGTTGTCTTATTATATTGGGAGTGATCAATTAAAATATCTTAGTTTCGATATTTCACATATAGGTGGGTTATTGTTGGATAAGTGAACGTTGCAGTAGCTTAGGAAGAAATCATAGAATTGAAAAGTTTTATTTCTTCTCGTATCGTCTTCGTTTCTGTTCTCAAGGTATGGGTTACTTGTTGCTCATACAGTACGAACAAATTATTATCAGACTACCACAATTCTACGTGGAAGTTATGCCAGTCATCAGCTCTCAATTCGAACGGTTTATTAAAATTTCCCTGAAATCTGAGTTTGTTCTATTAGATAAACAAATGACGTGAACTTAACGACGAGAGTTTCTGAAAATGTTCATTAAATGGCATAGTGTCAAAAATCTGTGAAATATTGAGAATAAGAATGAAGTTATTAGAGAAGAATAACTTACGACATAGTTGGAATGGAATGCATGTAAAACTACTATCAAGTCGAATAAAGCCTAGTTGGCACACACATATCCCACACAATTTTACGTAACATGGGTTTGAAAAAGGCCTCGAACATGTTGGAGTGGAACATCCTATCATACAACCACATACTTCATTTGTAGAACATTCTCCACAGTCCGTATTTGGTGCATATCTTGAATAATTTGTGTAGGCACCTAAAAAATTTTTTATGAGTAAGATGAGAATAAGATAAGAAATTCAATACAATTGAATGTCACTAAATTGTCATAAATAAATGACTCGTTTATATATTTGTTCAAAGCTGATTACCGTTTTGAGTCAATAGTTTTACCGCCGAATATCAATACTGTTCATATTTTGTTATATTACTTACCATTCTGTTATTTACAAAATGGATTTTGAATTATTTTTCTGAGATTCTGATTTTGCCACAAACATTGTTATGCGCATACCTTATTTGTCAAAAGGTATTTTTTTTTGTAATGGGATATTTGGAAGATAATGGAATAGGGTGTAGGAGTTTGCTTTTACAATATGGGGGAGATGAAGTTTGAATTAATCATGGTCTCTCCATTGATGATGTTTTGTTAGTAATGTTCGATTATACATTCCCACCGAAGTGGGTGAGTGAATTATTTTGAAACCAGTCAATTTTTTAATTTTGGTTGCGAAAAGCAATTCGTGATTCAGTTCAATAATAATTAATCAATACTATTCTTTATAAATCATTGGAACCAGGTGCTTATTTATGGAGACCTCCTTGGATTCATTTCAATGAAACATGATCTCTTACAGCATAAATCTGCTTGGCTACGTTTCCAAGATGGATGACGATCAAGCAGTTAGGGAATGGACCTACACGGATCCCTAAGATCATCCGTCATTATGGTGATACGATCGTCTCATTCCTGTCTAACAATCCAGATCCTATGAAATGAAAATTCGCGCACCATTGAGAACTGTAATCAGACATCCCCAAGACCTGCCCCTATTCTGCCCCACGAACCAATCAAGGATTTGCACGCACAGCATTAAAACTCATCTGTCAAGGATGGTCTACGCTTCTTTTCCTTCGAAAATTTTTGGTGAATGATATGTTTCGAATCTGAAGACCCTACGCAATGTGACGGATAGAAATTTACGTACCCCATACCTACAAATCACTATCATCTAGTGAACCATGGTTAAATTATATCTGTTCTAGGGCCATAGCTCCAGAACAAACAGCAAACCGATTGACGATACTCATGTATGGAGATCAGAAGAGAATATGTTGAGGACAGAAATATCTGCAGTCACACAATAGACGGGTCAAAAGACACATGTAACGTCTAGATAAGATCAAGTACTTCAACAAACATCTAGAAATTGAAACAAAACAGAAGTAAATAAAGTGCTGTAGGTTTGATATATTTGCATATCATAATCAGGAACATGTTGAAAAGGTAAGAAGAACTTCAGGTAGTTGAGACGTTGAACAATACTCCAAAATTCTTCTAGGGAATATAGAAATTGTTCAGATAGTTACTGCTTAAGCTTCAGGTGGGCTTCTGTGTAAAACCACAAGGAGGATATACCAAAACTGCTGTTCCAGACTTACTTCCCTGGATGACGTTGTGAGAACGATCGTAGTATGACGGAACCAGGAGACCTCGTAGCTCAGAAGAGAGCGCCAAAGAATAACTGGGCTCTGGCTGCGAGTATCATTAACAAATCAAAAATCAAATGGGCAATGAATAGATTTCAACCACATATATGTCGCCAGGAACCGATGGAATACTGCCAGTTTTACTGCAGCAGGCAATCGATATACTGGTCCCTAGTCTGTGTGAAATGCTGAGAACCAGCTTGACACTGAGCTACATACCGGAAGAGAGGAGGGTGGCAAAGGTGGTATTTATACCAAAGCCAGGGCGAGAGCATACGCTCAGCCAAAATCTATCTGTCTGATCAGTCTAACATCGTTTCTCCTGAAATTGATCGACAGGCATGTTAGGGATGGAACTCTCATGAGAAATCCCCTACATCGTAATCAGTATGCCTACCAAACTGGAAAATCAAGCTAATACAGTAAGCAGAAAAATCGCTGGACTACAAAGAAGTTGCGCTGGCGAGCTTTCTGGACATAGAACCCACATGCAGGGGTTGCAGCGTGGGAGAAGAGACACCCATGCATGTACTGTGTCAGTGCATGGCATACTCGGTTGGTCGTCGGACATACCTCGGTGACGATAAGATTACACTCGAAGTAATCAGAAGTATTCCCTACATCAGGCTACTGAATTTCATAGAATACACGAGTCTCATGAGAAGGAGGCAATATTTGAGGGCACAATAGGACACTAATGACCGCAGTGGGGCTCCCGCTGGTAAGGAAAACCAACCTCACGGCTGAAGGATTTTGGTCGGTAAGAATTCGGTACATCCGAGGGCATGGGCACGGGATCAGTTGGAAATAGCTTATAAGATCTGTTCCTAGCAATTAGAGGACATTTTTCATAAAATGGGTGTTTATGGAACTTTTTCTCATTGTCCTAAGCGTAAGCACTATTTTTTTTTAATATCTTGGAAATTGTTTTACCAAGTCTGGCATCAAGGCCTCCTTGGGAAGTTTCCGTCACAAGTTGCCGCAACGACTTTGTCGTTTACTATTAAATTTTCCCTAGGATGAATCACTCCTCCGATACAATGTCTATCAATGATGGTGTTCCACAATGATTTGTATTGTCATGAGATTTGTTTTTACTCCGTATCAACGATCTATTGGAAGTGACCTCATGTCTCGTCCACAGATTTACGTATGATAATAAAATTCATATTGCTTTCTCATCTTCAGACCATGTATCATCAAATGAACTCAGAGGTGCGAAACAAAGACAGGTCGATGCCATAAATATGAATCCAGCAAATGCTTGTCAGGCTCTTCTATTCCTATGATGTTCTTAATATCTATGCCCAGTATCACCATCAACAGCACCCACTCATTAGACGATAATGTGAAGTGTGTTGCGAAAACTGCTTCACGAAAGCTTGGTCTTCTATTTCATGACATGCATGCATGTAGCTCCTCATGATCCACACAGTACATATCCAACCTGTCCTGAAGAAGTGTTCACATGATGGACTTCAACTCCAGAAGAAAGCTATTCCTCTGAATTGGAATGTTACACTCAAGAATTCTTTGACTCTCTAGAACATCTTTGAGTAGAGTGATCACTCCCTTTTCTGTTGGTATCTCCATCGCTGGTACGAATTCAGATAGGCAGACTAGACGAGGCAGGCTGGTCATCTTTCCAATGTCGATCTCGTGACCTACGGATGTTACTTCATTTTTCTATCGAACGGGGAAGACATCAAACTATCTAAGAAGTGCTTCCATACCCCAAAATAAAACAAACAAAATTTAGGGATTACTCATTAATCTGCGATGAAACTTTTTCTTCAGAAATTACGTAATATAGTTCTGTCAAAATAGCACTCAAAAATCGTAAATGAAGCTATTTTGCTATTATTGACCGATATGTACGTTCTTGGTGTCAAAATGTTCGGGGAAGCACCCCGAATCAGAAGACCCCATTTTGAACCCACGCTTTTGTTATTCCTATTTTTTAATTAACAAATAAGCCTTTAATTAATTGTTGATTTGGACCGATAATTAACTAATGTATTTGACAAAAAAGTATGGAAAGAAATTGGCCGCAAATCATCACTCGGGGGTTTTCGAGGTCGCTGATCACAAATCCGTTGTCAGAATCGGAAAATTCGGGAAGGCTCGACATTCTAATGGAAAATTACAACCAAAATCTGCATCGTTAAAGAAATCTCTCGGGGATTTTCAAAGTTGCTGGTCACGAACCCGTTGTCAGAATCGGGAAATTCTACTTTATTGACCGGAAACTCAACATTTTCATGGAAAATCTCACCCAAAAGTTGCAAATGTTGCATCCCTAGAGTAAAAAAATCACTCGGGGGGTTTCGAGGCTGCTCATCACAATTCTTTTGTCGGAATAAGAAAATTTGGGAAGCCTCGACATTTTCATGGAAAATAACAACCAAAATCTGCAAATGGTGCATCACTAGCGTGAAAATAAACACTAGGCGGTTTTCGAGGTCGCTGATCACGATTCTGTTGTAAGAATCGAGAAATTCTACTCTATTGAGCGGTCAAATACATTAGTTGAATATCGGTCCAAATCAACAAATAATTAGAGGCTTAATTGTTAATTAACAAATAGTGATGAAAAAAGCGCAGGTTCAAAATGGTTCTGGTTCGGGGCGCTTTTCCGAACATTTTGACACCAAGAACGTTAAAATCGGTCAATAGTAGCAAATTGACCATGTGAAAAGCCAATTTTACCAGATTAATAAATAGATATTTGATATCTTTCTGTCACAAGCCAACATACACATATTGTAATTCTACGAACAAAAGGCTATCGGAACTAATGATGGTTCACCATACAAAAATTTCATAAGGAAGATAGTATATCCTCAAGGTGATAACAATAAACCAAGAGAAAAATTGCATGTAAGTCACAGTAACTGATAATTAAAATATCTTGCCATATACAACAGAAGATACGCAGCTTCAATTTACTATTCCAAACAGTTGAAAAGTTGAAGCATGAAGGAACAAGGTCTAACTAATTACTCTGAGCATTTTTTAGATTATAATTCTGATCTCACTCATAGCCCACATACTTTGGAGGTACCACAAAAGACATTAGTTAGATATATTAGTACGAGTCGAAAGCATTTATAACTATCATGCTTTGTGGATACACTTTTGGAAGATACGATGAACAATTCATTGATTCTAAACAAAACAGCTTTTTGGAGCCCACCCTCTTGAAATGTTACTGCACCTTTATGAAGATTCTTTGTATATATGAATTCTGGCATTAATATTCATGTATTTTTACAACCCATTCCAAATTATCAGTGACGTTTTTCTGAAATTCAAGATAACGGAACGATCATGTTTGATTCAACATCGTGAATATATTATATACTCAGTTTTTTAAGAGAATCGGGAATGGAATAGTTCTATTATAAAATACATTTTATTCATATTTAATGTTGAAAAAAATATATATCCAACTTGGAAACAGCACTTTTCCTTCTGTGCTAACTGAACAGTAATATCTCAAATTATCAGTATTTATTATTTTTGTATGATCTAATGAAGTTTTCAAAAACCGGCAAATGCCTGGAAACGTCTCACCAATCAAGAACCTACTGTGCTCGTAAGTTACAGTCATACCTCTTAACTAATAATATTACAATACTTACTAGAAATGCGAACCAGCACAAATACTATCAAAGTACAAAAAAGCCACTTTGAAGTCATGTTATCGAATGTTTTACTACGACTAACTAACATTACCTCGCATTCAATTTAAATCTTTTTCTTATCAACAGAGCATTTCAAGCACGTATGGTAAATTTCATGTGCTAAAATATACCATAACACGAATATGTAGTGTATTACGGAATAGTCAAATAAAAGGGGGAAATATGTTATGTAAAAGTCCAATATTCTCATAACGAAATTCGTAATATTCGCTGAGTAGAAAAACATTTGTTCTTATTGTGGTGGGCCAAAGTTTTCCATGAATCATGATCCTTGATGAGATGTGTAGGAAGGTGCGTTTATTTATATGTGAGATGTTAGAAAATCTTGGTTGTCGTTCGAATGATGAATAGAAAATATTAGTCGTCAATGCTGAATCTTTCATAGACATCCCACTTTTCTGGGTTTCCTCTAAACATCAGTACCTGTAATGAGAAAACGAGGTCGAAGTATTGCATTTTCACCGGGAATATGGAAGTATGAACAGTTTCAAAACTTTGACCATGCACGTTTTAACACTTGGCAGCTACCTTTATAGTTACAACTCGATTAACACCATCAGGACCAGGATGTAAGGTTTGAACTCGCTGCCATTCCAATGGGGGCATGTTCTTATTTGTTTAATACAAGTAGGTGTATTATATAGAGTCCCTGAGTTCTTTTTTCACTTCATTCGGTTTGTAATTCAGATGCGTATTCTTTACTTCAACGAGTTCAAAAATGCTGGGTTAATTGTTGCATTCGTGGAAATTTGGAGAGTCGGATTTCCTTGATGTTCATCACATTGGAATCCGGAATTGCAGATAGTGATTCACCAATAAGAAAATGAGCAGGGGTTAATGGATCTAGGTCATCAGGATCTGATGACAATGGACTTGAAGGACGGGAGTTGAGAACTGCCTCAATATGTGTTGTACATGTATACAATACCCCAAATGTGATAGTGGCATTGCCCACAAATAACCGCAATAGTGATTTAGTTGGCCGGATACCTGCTCACCAGAGACCGCCAAAATGTGGAGATCTAGGGGGTATGAAATGTCATGATATATTGTCTTTAGCTGAAGTGTTTTGAATGACAGTTTGATTGATAATTTTGTTCACAAAGTGTGATATATCAGTTCTGAACTGGCTTCTAGAAAGTTAATTCCAATATCGGAATACTTATTTTGCAGTTTGGCCCTTCTGGACACAAAACGACCCAATGGAGCTAAAAATGCTTCAGTAGTGAGGTCAGTTACTAATCATTAATGAACTGCTTCAGATGAGAAGCATACGAGTAAGCATATGTAGGATTTTATTAATTTAAATCTACACATTAAACTTTGATCATTTGTCACTTTCCGAGTTCAAAACCATCCTTTGAGAGAATGTCTGTGATTTTATGTTGAATTTTATAAAAATGTTTCCTCGTTGTTGATCCTGTTGATAAGTTATCAAAACAAAAATAGTTTTTTATCATATTTGACACAACCGGGGAGTGTTGGTTCTTTAGTGCTAATTGGTTGAGGCATCTAATACCTAAATAAGGTGCGGATGCGGTATAGTATGTGCCGGTATTTATTTGATACGTTGATTCAAGTCGAAACGCCATAGAATCTACATTTTCGAAATCTCGGCTGTTACCAACAATTTTGTGTTACCCGAATCGTAAGATGATAGACAATAAGTCATTTTGAACTATCGTTTATTGACTATCCGCTCTGTCTTAGCAGATACATCGAACACAACACGTAACTTGGTGATAGTGCTAGACTCTTTAAGAACAGCATGATGATGAAGATAGAAAGAATCAACTGTTTTTTCTGAAATATTTGTCATCTGACCTGAACGTTCGTACTCCGACATAAAATTGCCATATTCTGTGCATAGCTTTGGATTTTTCGTTCTAATGAATGAAACCATTTCATAGCTTGATGTTTAGAATGACCCAATTTGGATATATTATACGTAAAGAGAATACTTACAACAAACGGTCCATTTGAATTTTGTTTGAACATTCTAATAAAAAACTCCTCGCAATGGTTCACGTCTTCAGAAAATGTATTGTTAACATTTACTTCCTCCAACTCCCAAAATTGTTGATGGTTGGATTAATGTACACTTGTGTTCGAGCATTGACAGTACCAGCATAATTTTAACTGCCCAACGCATAACAATTCCCAGAAAATTATAGCCCCTTATAACATATCTATTTTACTGCATTTGAAAAAGGTACGATCAGCTAGTTGAACATTTTTTTAAATGACGTGAAAGGTAAATTTTCAGTAATGTTTGTTAAAATTGAACAAGATGCTGTTGTCTTGTATGAATTAATATTAGATATGAATTTTAATTGTGCCTTTTGTTTTATATCAGATTGGGACTGATTAATGCCTACTACTGATACCTTTTGTTTATCGATACCAAACTTAATACACAATTATTCGGTAATAAAATTAGATAGTGACCATGCATCTAATAAAACCCGACAATTATGCAATTGGCCAAATTTATCTTGAATTTGTATACAGGCTGTGGAAAGTAATATTTGTAACATATTTTCACAATTTTGACTTGTCTGATTCGAGACTGACACTTGTGAGCTTTGAATGTCTTGGATAGATTCACTTGGCGATTGTTTATCGACTGGGGTTGTACCACTAGTTACAACATTTTCAGAGTCACTTTGTTGATGGGTAAATGAGTTGATATTCGTGAATTCTGAGTATAACATAGTATTATGCTTTTTGTTACATTTTCTACATAATATCGCTCGAATGGATTGGTTGCTTCTGAGACAATTGAAACAAGGATTTAATTTTTTAACCTCGGTAATACGCGAGTTAACTATCAATTTTGATAAATTGTACAGTGTCTTTACATAAGAGACATTCAAGTCAGTATTAGATTTTTGATTTAGATTTAGATAAACATGTTGTTTTTTTTGTTTTAAGATTTGTTTGTTTTTATTCAAGGCTTTCCAAAAGTCTGCATCTATTGTTTAAGAATGTGTTCATATCTTTCATCTAAGGTAGCTCTGTTTGACACTGATAACTTTCCCAATCACGTCATGTAACAATATCAAATTTATTAATAATTATATAAATAAGTAACGTATCTCATGAATCGGTGGGTTGCTTTAGGCTTTTATGTGATCTCAAATGTTTGAAGACGTTATCTGATATTCGCCTCAAATGAGAATCCGATTCATTATTCATTACACGTAGATCAAAAATAGCCTTCACATGCTTGTGTATAATTAATCGTCTATTTTCGTATCTTTCTTGGAGTAACTTCCGAGTAATGCTGTAGTTTAATGCAGATACTTCATGGTTTTGAATGAGCTGCGCAGCTTTATGCTTGAGAGAAGACTGCGAAAGAATCAAAATTTTTGTATTTCTGATATATGCTTGTTTTCATGTATTAAGACTTTGAACGAATTACATAACTCTAGCCAGTGTTCAAAAGCACTATTGAACGTGAGTGAATGCATAGTTGGTGATTTCATATCTTGAATGTTACTTCGGGTTAAATTTTCAGAACTGTTGGAAATATCAGAAATATTGCTTGAATATGTCTCAATTAGCGTTAAGTCCAAGCAATAGACGACGGCCTACTGTTAAATTTGCAGAAATTAATACCTGGGAAAAAATATGGGAGTATAGAAAATTGAATTTAAATGTGAGTTTTTGTTCCATGCAACTCTATCCGAAATGGCGAACATAAGCTAAAAAATTGGCAAAGTTGCAAAAAGCGGTTTTTCTCAAATAAGTAAAAATCTTTAGCTCGGATCGAAAAAAGTTTATGTATCAGATAGATCTATAGGTTTGCTCTCTTGATAATTATCGATATCTTCCATACTTTTCGAGTTATATTGAAAAAACCGTTAAAAATTGGGGTATCGAGAAATCATTTACTATTACTTCTTCATACTTGCGATTTGTTGTACGTACAGTCCATGGCAAGTTCAAAAAGCGATTCCTTCGTAAATTCAAAATATCGATAATTTTTAGATTTCTAGTATTTTCCTTGTAATACCTCAAATATTTTGCTTAGTGAATCATACTGACGTTGCGGATCTCTTTAACAATTATTCAATTACTTCAGTACATAATTTTTTAAGATACAAATTTAAATAAATGTAACATATCAAGATAAGTTTGAAATTTCATTTATTCACAAAATTGTTATAAAATACTTATAATTTTTGTACGTGATCCAGAAGCCGCGATATTGAAGATTTCGCAAGCACAAGTCACTTTGAACTCACGAAATCAGCTTCTTCCATTCCGCCGCACGCTCCGGCAGCCGCGTACGCTTCACTTTGTTACTCAATTTCTAATACTATAAATCAATAAAACATATCTTAGTATTTTTCATTGAAAATTTAGGTATTCAACATTAACATCCATAACGTACATTTCTGTAAAATGTTTATTGCGTCTTACAGATTTTTTTGAAATAAAAAAATTATCTCTGGTTCAGAAGGTCGTAGATGAAACATTTTTCTCTGGTCATTCGTAAAAAAATGTCTGGGATCGATTTCCGTCAAAGACGTTTCTCTATAGTTAAAATTGTAAAACTAATCTGAAAAAAACATGTTCAAAAAAGGTGCAATTTTTTCAAACTCATTTTTTCACCATTAAAATTCCAAGAATTGCTATATTTCTATTATAACATTACAGCACAACTTTTCAAAAAGAAAATAAGCCCAGAATCGTTACTCTATGACGATCCGCTGAGCAGATCTAGCCAATTTATTAGAGCGCCTTTTTTTTTTCGAAAAATCGACATATTTCAAAAAATTATGGTTATTTTGAATTGAAAAGAAATCTTGCCATGGGCTATACGTACAGCGAATAACAAGTATGGAACGTAATAGTTAACGACTTCTCGATACCCCGATTTTTAACGGATTTTTCAATATAACTCGAAGAGTATGAAAGATGTCGATAGTTATTTTGGAATCAAATCGATAGATCTATTTAATAGCTATAGCCTTCTCGTTCAATTATTCTCGATCTGAGCTATATTTTTTTACTTATTTAAGAAAAACCGCTTTTTGCAACTTTGCCAATTTTTTAGGTTATGTTCGCCATTTCGGATTGAGTTGCATGAAACAGAAACTCACCTTTAAATTTAACTTCCCATACGCTCATATTTTTTTCCAGGTATTAATTTCTGCACGCACTTCTGTCTATTGCTTGGACTAGTTAGTACTTGTGCTATTAGCTTGTAATTTGATGTGAGTGAACTTTCCGTTCATTTGGTCTACTACTTCTTCTGTTGACAAATTTTCAATTGATGATTGAACTTGGTCAAAATTACCCGAATGTTGTTTAAAATGTTCCAATCGATTCTGAATATCTGTGATTGAGTATCGTTCAATATATTCATATCAATTTTATGTTAGGAAATGAGAAAATCTAGTGACTTGTGCCTTAATTTGACCTCTGCGTAAAATCAATTTTTTCAGTTGATCCATTATGATTTATAGAAATTAACACAGACTGAGGCAATATCAATAGCTTAAGGAATATATGATTGAGGAATATTGAGTCACCGATTTCAAGGATTGCTCAGAATGCTACGCTGCACCAGGTTGGTTACTGATGGAAGGAGTCGTTAATTTATTGAGTAATTCGGCTCGAAAGCCCATGTGCTGATTGCTGCTGTTGGTAACATTTCTTGTATGGCTCAGTATGATGACAATTGGTTGAAGAAATAGCACTATATGATTTTAATTTATTTATTCACACCTATATATAGTTATGTACAAACTACACTAAAACAACTGAGTTGCCTGAGTTTTCCTAAAGTTGTATTCCTCTAGGTTGACGTTTTGATTATAATTCTGATGATACGGTATATGTTAATGTTATTGGTTTGGATGCTTCGAAGTAATAATGTTGCTTGTTAAATGATATCGTTTTAATGAATGTTCCTTTTCTCCAGTAGTTCACTTCAGGCAAATTTTAGACGAAGCAAAGGAGGGTAGTAGCTGGCTATCATTGGCTACATTTCCGTTGACCAGAAATTTCCAGGCACCACAAACAGTTCTTATAAGTGCAGATGATAAGCAGAATTATATTAATTCATCGATGACAGTTCATTGGCTGATGACGAATCAGAACGGCTGTTATTGTAAATCATTGTAAATGTTGTTTGGCCCAAGCAATATAAATAATCCTATTTATGAATGAATTCCAGGTGTGATGTAAATACATTTACAGAGGTTATAAATATGAGCTAATATAGAATATGATATTTCAAATGGCTTGTTATAATAATTATCAATTTGTACAAAAAATATGAATATGTTAAGCTGTTTCAATCTCCCCTGGTAGTGCTATGGCAATCTCTAGTTCAGGCCCATCGTTGCGGAGATATTATAAGTTTCGAATCCGGAAACTGATGATTCTGTCTTCATTAGATGAGTAGACCATAGTGATAGTCGTTTTGTATATTCTACAATTAATCAGAAAAGATGGCAAACCATTCGGTGGACTTTTATGTTATTATAATGAATAAAATAAATTTAAATGTAACAATGAACAAGGAACCCAAATGAAAGAACGTCATCTTGTCATCTCTTACTTCATACCAGTATGTATATGACCTGCTCTTCGATGTATATCAACTGATCTGTTGTTAATACAATAACTTCGCACATATATAGCATACGAGAATAATAGGGACGCAATATGCATAGGACACCATTGTTGTTGGAATATAAGTATAACGTATTACACAGTCTGCACTTTCGTAGTGTAGTATTGATTGAAAATCCCCACATTTTCCATTATTGGGTAATCAGATTGTTACCTTCTTGTGTTTTGTCATCTATTCATCATTATACTCCATTGAGAATTCCTGCATTATCTGCTAGAAGGAAACTGAGAAACGAACTACAACAAGAATAAAAATACTTTCGTCTTTCCAATTTGCTCTCACACTATGATCATGAATATTTTTCGAGCTAGTTTTATTCCAATATTCAATAAGCTCCAAAGAAGTGATACTAATTTCGATTGTTAACAAACGCTGGTACGCCACTTTCCTCATTATGGATATCGAGAATTTTTTGTTCATAAACGGCTTGAAGAAGAGATTTCAATTTGGCACGTTTTCAGGCGTTTCCGATTTATTACTTCAAATCTGCGATTCAAAAAAATGTTGATTAGATACACGATAAATGTAGGAAAAATTGAATAAGTTCGATGACATTTTCTGGACACGTGCCTTTTGAAGGTCGTTCGAACCCTATTGAAGTTGGCGAGCATCGGGAGTGGCGAGTATTTTTTTGGTCGTGTACATTTCTCCTCAAAAAGTGGTCGTTCTAGCGCCGATGAGTCGGTAGATTCAAAAAAACATAGACGACAGTTTGATAGGGACTTAGAGGAGAAAATCCCTGTTTTGAAAATGTCGAGAAATAAACTTTTGAGGCAAAATGTAATAAAACACCCATTTCTAGGTAAAAAATAAAGATCTTATTCATTTTCTCGTAAAATAATTGTATTATAGAAAATCTGAGTACTTGACTACAATCTACGCCACAAATCGTACAAGAGTGCAATTTATAGATGATAATGAGCCAGTTGGATATTTTTTATTCAAGTTTTGAAGCTACACTTCACCACATAATATTTTATCACTGAAAAACCGAATAATCTTTAGCAATCATACTTTCGGTGATCGACAGATTTCAAAAGTGACATCTACGCTCAATTTGCGCTATATGCATATTGTAAGGATTAGCGCGCAAATTCTGCATAAGTGCTATTATAAATCAAACGCTGTTAGATGCATATTTCCTGTAACTGTTTTCAATTTGCAAACGATATCTAGTTTCTGCATCTACCAAATATTATTAGGTCTGTCGGATTGGAAGATTTCAGATTATATCAAAACAGTATTCATCTGATATGGTGATATGTATGGAAGACAATTAACTGGCATCTCCATTTCTGGAATATGTAGAACAGTATTAGCTTAGCAATGCAGATTTTATTCAGTATTTATATTCAAAACTTATAAGTATTCTTTTTTTCTCAAGTATCTGTCGGTATGTCTGCCTCTGTCAATACATCATGACCTTAATCTCAGTGAGTGGAAAAGTAGGGCAATAGATATTACAGTAGGTTGTCAATCGATTCTTTCATCTAATAATAGATGGATGAGCCGGTGAACTTCAAGAAAATCCGCTTGTTGACTGACTGAAGGTTTTCGTCCATCAAATTGTATCTAGCTGAAAGTACAAGTAATATAATAATTGGATGTATCAACTTCTGAAATCGAAGGACAACTGAAATCTCTACTACGTAACTAAAGTACTGGGGGGTAATAACTTTGGCACGAAATACATAAGATAACTAATAAATTGAATGGCATAAAAGGAAAAACTGTCATTCAAACCAAAGCTATATCGGGTTTTATTTTCAAACAGTGCTTTAAATAAAGACCAAAATGAAAACTCGTTATTATTTGCATTCACCACAAATAAACACTTATCCTCGGCTGTGAGACCTACACATGCCTCGTCTACCCAGCTATGAGACTGAGCAGATGTAAGCATGTACATTTGCACATCTTCATCGTTAATATAGTAGAGCTAGGAATCTTCTGAATCTTTGTTTCTTCTGTCTTTGAGTATTTATTTTCGTTTGGTGTTCTTTACCTTTGCATTGGTTCGTTTCGTCAGATCATGTGGCTGAAATGAGTTTCGTGTCACGTGTTACCCCGTCTAATCTCGTGCCTTCTTTACATGGCAAGTTCTTCCCTTGTGAGAGTCTGGTGTTTTGAAGAATGTTTTCGTTTGCTTCTACTGCTCACTGGATGGTCCAGCTGAGTTTAGTTGAGGACCCAGGTCCACTCGATTTTTTTTTGATGAAGACGTTGCTGTTCCTTTGCTCTCCTGTAAATCTTATTCGATTCGCGTTTGTAGGAATTGTAGGATGTTGGACTTCCCTGACGTCCATCAGAGACTTCTTGGAATTGGTTTGTAGAGGACTTTATAGTGTTCTCACATCCATTTACACCATTTTCTGAACAGTCAGGTTCTGGAGACAATATTTTTGATGGTTCTGGTCTCGATGTACTAGCACATTTTTCTATTGTTTCACAGAATATGATATGGGTAGATTGCCAGCTGAAACTGCAAATGTAATTTCGATTTCGATTTCGAATTAGGAAAGGATATATACCAGTAGTTCAAAATCTGCTTCTCATATTGGCAACGGTCATGTGCGGTATTATATTTCCTAAAGCATCAACACAAACCACGATGGTGACGTTTTCTGCTTGTTCGTATGCGACCAAATACACCCTTTTGTCACGTTTCGTTGCTATTACCTGTTGGTGATGCAGAGTGAGGTGACATCCTTTCACATCCATATTGTAAATTCGTTGTGGGTGGTTAAATAAATTGATGTTTCTCAATAAGTTCCTCAATTTTGATTAATAATAGTTAGTCATCGACTATAAAGCAGATCGAGCTACCTGTCCGAATCTTACAAACTAAAAAGCTACTTTTGGAGTCAAAGGTATACCCACGTTCGCTAGTTTATTCATTCGATTTTCCCGATCCCGTCAATATATCCTTGTCTTGAGATAGTTCCTAAAGTACGACTAGGTATTCCACACTGTTTTTCGACATCTCGTTGTGGAACTCCATTAATTATTATTTTCAAGGCCTCTTTTATCATTTCCAGATCTCATTTGACCCGAATACCTCTACACTTAGGCTTACTCATATGAAAAGAACATTACGTCATCAAAATATACGGATTTGAAAATAAATGAAACTCGATTTATAAACAAGGCCCAGTTCATAAAGAATCTGAAATTAAGGCATGGGCTTTTTGATCAGACATGCACTCTAGTTTGGATTATTATTTTTTCATCAACACGTGCATATCCTAATACTTTGCATGCATGCGCATGAGCCTTAATTGACCCAACATTCCAGAAGCTTACTAATACCACAAATAGCATTAACACTCAACTTATGGTCAATTTTTTCTCATTTTTGTATAGTGGTAATCACCACTCTTGTAATTAATATGTTCCAACAATGATAAGACGCATAACCACTCGGACGACCATATATGAACTGTCACGCTCTGTCGGTGGAAGCGCATATGTAGAAGGATTTTTCGCGGGAAATTTAAAGGAGAGTATTAAACTCCTGCACTTCATTTCACACATTGAGAATACCTACATAACGAAAGATCATGGTGTATTAAAAGAGACAGAAATGTTACAAATGATGGTAAAAACCCGTTTCACGACTCTGGAACAGTAAAATTTGCAATGAAATAGATAATCCTCAATAATTCCTAAATTGGGTAGCTTCTGAAGATTACTCTGTTTGTTATGATTGTTCGCATGTTATATCAACAAGTTCTATAATGGAGTTGACATAACATGGGAAGTTAGTCACTACGTGCAAAACAGCTTATTCAGCAAGGTTACATTATTATGATATGATCATCCCATATCAACATCGAACTGAATGAATATCGTTAGAGGAAGTGTCAACAATGTGTAATTTCTAAGAAGCAGAAGTATTCGTAAATCAGGAATCATGAATTCTTAGAACCTGGCTCTCTACATATGCAACATGAATAAGATTGCAGAATAATTCATAATGAAAAATTAAATAAATATTGATTCTATAAGAGCGATTATATAAAATAAGAAGGAATAAAATGAGAGAAACCAGCGTAAAAAAGCTATTTTAGAAGACATCAATGCAATTTATGGAAGGAATCCAAGCAAATAATATTAAATGAATTTCAGAACTTACAATCGGAAATACATGTATGTATTCACCGTATGTACATTGTACAATGATATCGAACATACTAGTTTTGGTCTGGTCTAAAGGAGGACATAGAGCGATTTTCCGAGCGTTGCAACGAATGCCAAAGATGTAATATTCAAGACCGAAAAAAGAGCTGAAGATCGTAACGACATCAGCCTTTGATGAGGTATTTCTCGATCTAGTGGGACCAATAAGCAATGGTTTTGACGACAATCGTTACATCCTTACCCTACAGTGTGAATTAAGCAAATTTGTAGAGGCGTATCCAATACCAAATAATACAGTTGCTAAATAATTCGTCACGAATTTCGTTTTACGGTATGACAAACCAAGGGAAATCGTCAGTGACCAAGTGACGGAATTCTTGTCAGATGCTGAAGCAGTCCTGTAGCTTGCCTGGTATGAAATTTTTCAGTTCAACAGCTTACCACCACGAAAACATTGGTGCGCTCATAAACGTCCGGGTGCACATCTGCAAAACACAAGAATTCATGAGCAGAATGAGTCCGATTTTGAGCATTCGCGAACAACACTACAGTTCATACTAAGTGGTAGTTCTCGGGATGAGTTGTGTCTCACCTTCGGAGATAACATGGCGAATAATTCCAGTTTATAATTTCGAAGATTACTCAGTTGAGCTGAATATCGATTACAACAAACTTGAATAGACGTTAATAACATCAAAATTAAAAAATAACGAGAAATTTCAACTTAATTGCGATAGTGTTGAATTCAAGGTAGGAATAAGATACTAGTAACAAATAATGCTAAGAATAACTTGGAACAACAATACAAGGTTTCTTTTATATTTATAGAAAAAAGGCAGCCTCATATAGTTTCAAGAGTAATTGATAAGCAGATTTGATACACAGAAATAGGCTAAAGCTATATCATGATCCATGGTATTGAAAAAAATATGAGTCATCCGTTCATTCTTTTACCCGTTCATGTGAGGTAATAGTATGATGAGTTAATAATCTTCCGAACCTACTTGACTTAGGATTTAACGAGGATATTCCCTAAGTTAAGTAGCTTCGGGAGATCACTCTATTTGTTTAAATTTCTCACATGTTATATCAACGTCGAGGCTGATGTAACATGCGAACTAAACCATTATGTACAATACCGCTAACTCAACAAGGTTACATTATCATCATTCCATGTCAACATCGACCCGGATGAATGTCGTGGGAGCAGGTATCAACAAGGTGTTATCTGTAAGAAACAGAAGTATTTGTAAATCAGGATGAAGTATTATTAATAAGGTGATAGTTGGTTTAGTTAGTTGCTGGTAGTTGGCAATGAGTTATTTAGTTAGTCTAGTCCAGTCTAAGCCTTAGTTATCAATAGTCTACGTTAGTAGTACCAGTTATTACATGTGTAAGTGTTTTAAATAAACAGATAGAATCTACAATTGTATTATTGCATCCTATCAAACATACTCATCACAAAGCCCTAGAACCTTGCCTTCCACATATTTATCACATCTAATCAAATTCATGCTCTAGAAATTGTTATAACAATAATTTTGCTACATAAATAAATTATTCAAGTCTGTTCAGTTCTATTTGAATCGATCGAGGTTTTAGTTATTTTTTAATATGATTTATAAATTCCACTCCGACCTGACAACCTCTAATTTATTGAAATTCAGCTTGGTTTGAAATTCAAATATATGAAGCTTTCGATGTTTGATTTTATTTCCAGTTCAAATTTGTTTATAAGTGGTAGTTGAACTTGTTTAAGAAAAGGTCCCTTATTTGTATTCCCCGAACACTATTCCCAACAACTGGAATAAAATTGAACTTTGGCTTCCCATATATGCTATTTGTTTTATTCTCTCGAATGGAATGCATAAATTTCAATTCGAGTACCTTGAAAATTGAGGGTTCTGTATTCAGCAAAGAAGCTGCTTTTTTCATAGTTGCGAATGCATTTCTTCAAAACCACTAAGACTTCAAGAAAGGAAGGAACAAAACCCATTCAGTTTAGGTGTGTTCAACCATCATACAATAGGATTGAGAAAGAAAAAAAGGATATTTTGTATGTCGGGCTATAGTGACTGATCCGAATATTCTCTTATGTAGGACATTTCTGCTATTTTTCTCGAAGGTATATTGTCATGGAAGATTTTTTGTAAATGAATTGATTTGACGTTGCCGGGTAACTAGATTATGTAGTATCCCATACTTTTTTGGAAGTCATAGCTTGATTCTAAGAAAATATATGAGAAAATGTGAATAAATCATCCTAACATAAAATTCTCATAAAACATCGTGAGTATATATTTGAAGTTCTCCTGTGGACGGAATTACATTTCCAGATTTTGGGAGTGGTACAATATTTCCAAAATTAAATATTACTTATCAATATTCATTGATATTTTCGTTAAGACATGTGGATGATTCGTTTATATTTTATATTATGCGTTAGAGAAGAATCAACGTACGATTGTATTTAGATCTTCTCAAATGCAGTTGATTGATAGAGGTCTCGTCTTGACAAATGAGTTAGCATACTTTAAATACGTTGCTGTTTGCATTCGTCTTAGCTAACATCTTTAACATTGCCATCTGTAATTAACCCATATGCAATCTAAATATATATATACGTTAAGTGTTTGAAGTGAAGTAATGCCTGCAAAAAATACAGAATGTACGTAGGAACAACATCGCGAAGTGATCTATGAAATCATGACAGAACGAATGATAATAACGTACTTTTTGTTGACACTGATAAATTACATGTGTTGGTTGCAATCTGAAATAGAATACAATAACTACAATAAAACAATGCAATGTAGTTCTAGAAGGGTAGTGTCATGTTTATTGATATATAAAGAGGAAATGAAAGAAGGTTTGCCGTCATTATTTCTGTTCAATTTCGACCATATTTGTTCTTGTGTTGATATTTTCTGATGAACTGGAATATCAAATTAGCTATTCATTATTACAAAACAATCCATTCATTATATGTTTTACAAATTCAAAGAATCATTCCATTATGGTTCTTCAAAATTCACATTTCAATTTCGACTGATCCCATTTATACTTAAGTATACAATATGAAATCTTTCAGAAAGATACTTTGACCAATATAGCTTCACTGATCTTGGGAAATACCTAAAAAAAGATTTCGATTAAGATTATGTGCCAACGGAAACAACTAAATTCTAACTTAAGTTACATAGAATTTTGGACAAGGCTTTCATGATGAAGGAACCAGTGAAATGAGAAGAGAACTATAATAAATATTGAATAATAAAGAAAATGACAGTTTGCATAATATTTCTTACAGATGCTGAATGAGTTAAGGAACATTAATTATGATATTTCCAAGGTAAGAACTTAATAGAACTCGAAAAATGTTCCTTTAAATATTCACCAGATGTCCAGAACTTTATCTAATACTATCGTTTAATTTTTCCACTTTAAACTACAAAATCTATTGACGTTTCACATTTATATAACAATTAATTATCTAGTGAATATAAAGTCAGAATACCAACAATGTTTCGACCTACTCTCCTTTTTTTACTCTCCAAAAGATGAAATTATTAATGCATCTGCATAATACGTAAATAGAGATCATGAACAAAAATAGATATGAAATTGAATAATGATTGTTCATTTATAGTAAAGAATATTCTTCTTTTTTGTTATTATAAATAACACAATATGATGTGATTAGTGGTGTCATAATTAATTTACGTTACAATGCTGGAAAATGACTCATTTAAATACTAGCTTATAGTCAGAGAGCTGTAGGCCAATTTCCTTACAGGTATTTGAAGCTTCTGCTCCAATGTTAGTACATTTGTCAAAGGTACCCCGAACCCCCTGACCAATTTTAAAACTTTCCCAGGTGGTATGTAGGGTACTCTAGGGCACCCTGAAGTGTAGTTAGTTTTCCACAAGACCGGTAAGTTTCTGCTTTTTTATTTAAAGTTAGATATGGTCAAGACCATACTCCCTTACAGATAGTAGACATGCAGATGGTCCAGATCCTAAGATATGGCCCAAAAACCGCGAATTTCAAATTTTTCCTGATGGCAGTGGATAATTTTGTTGGTGAAAAGTCCGGTAAGTTCTTCAAACTTTGCCTTCATATTTTAGGCTGCAAAAAAAGTGAAAAAAACCACAAAGCAGAAATGTTAGTAGTCATGGAAACTTTTGGCGGCAGTTTGAAGAAATTCAAATTTTCAAAATTTCGGAAAAGTTATACATATTTTCAATATGTGTGGAAAAATTTTTGAATACACGTTATAACAGTATTAGAAAGTGTGATAATAAGCAGAATCAGCTTCAGTAACAAAACGAGGGAAACAAACACATGTACATGATGATGATGAATTACAGCATCTGCGCAACGCGTGCCTCCATTCTGTACGCATGCCCTCGCACCTTGCATGCAACAATGAAACTAACTAAAGAGAGCGTTTTTTCAAAATTTAATATGGGAAGCATATGAAAATTAAAATTAGATGTTTTTTTTGAATTTGAAAAAATTCTAATTATGACGTTGAAAGTAGGTTTTTTATTAATTTTCCTATAGGTCAACTGTCGTAAGATGAAAAATTTTGCTTTTCCATTTTTCACTATTGAATTGAATTTTGAAAAATTGAATTTTTTCAAACTGCCGCCAAAAGTTTCCATGACTACTAACATTTCTGCTTTGTGGTTTATTTCTCTTTTTTTACAGCCTAAAATATGTGGGCCAAGTTTGAAGCACTTACCGAACTTTTCACCCACAACATTTTCCACTACCATCAGGGAGAATTTAAAATTCGCGGTTTTTGGGCCATATCTTAAGATCTGGACCATCTGCATGTCTGCAATTTGTAAGGGAGTATGATCTTGACCATACCAATTAAAAAAGTAGAAGCTTACCGGACTTGTAAGAAACTAACTACACTTCAGGGTCAGGGTGCCCTAGGGTACCCTACATACCACCTGGGAAAGTTTTAAAATTCGTCAGGGGGTTCGAGGCACCTTTGACAAACGTACTATCGTTGAAGCAGAAGCTTTGAATAAATTGGCCTACAGCTCTCTGACTATTAGGTGTTTACGGGAATTTCTGAACCAACAATATAATCCAATAGTATTTTACGGCTATATGAATTGATTGATGTTATTTTATACTTGTTTACTTAAATAACGAATCTTAAATTTTAATCTGTATTGTCAGAATGGAAGTACCTTTAAGCCGCTTTTCAATAGCCGTTAATAATAGTGACAGCTATACATTCCATGTGCTAAATTGACACATCATGTTCTGGCGAAATAAACAAGGAAGACATTTAATCTGAAAGCAAAGTGAAAATAGATTTCAAGCGAATTCACAGAGAGGTACGACAAAAAATATTATGTTAAAATTATGAAAATTCTTGAGATCTCTTGCAAAAGACTACATGAGTCCGAAAAATGTAGCTATACAACTTTTCCCGGCCTAGTGGTGTAATGGTCCACTTTCTAGCCGCAAATTAATGACGCAAGGTCAAATTTTCGGACAGTATGAAATATTTTTTTTTTGCGTAACACAAATTGCATCGTTTTGCAAGGTATTCGTTCTTATCAAAAAGGAATGATCGAGGATGTATTTATTAACTCTATAATATAATCCACGTACAGAGTTGTCAGGATGGAATAGTTTCAGCTCTTCTGTTATATCAATAAATTGGTGTATGACGTCCTTATGACTAAATTTTCCAAGATTTTAACAAGCTTTGTGAGGAATCTATAGTAAACAGTCTTTAGAATAAGGAGGGCGAGACAGTTACATCTATCCATGATGGATAGAAGGAAGATTTAGAAAATATTCATGTATAGGATTGTGCGGATATGCATTTTGACATGTCAAAAGAATTTTCCTGTTCTCTTGGAACGTTCGATGGCTCCTGGTATTTCATTATCAATATTCAGTATTGATAAATTACTGAATTGATTTTGCGTCATAGTAACCTGTAGCCAATTTTTTCACTCTCTTCCCATAGGAAATGACCTCTCTCACGATTTTGAGCTGATTATTAATATTTAAAAAAGTATGTTGATTCATGTATCTTTTAATATTATCAATGGCAATATTGTTATTTACATCTTTGTTCTCTATATTATGTTTTATAATTTATTTTCATGTTTTAAAACCTCTCGGTTCATTTTTAAAAAGGGTCAGCATAATGATGAATGAACTAGAATTGGGTTTGAATCGAATTTGAAAAAATTTGCGAAAGCAATTGCCATTTCTTGCATGTCTAGTGAAAATCGAATTTCTAAATGACTATTAATGCGTCGAGTGAACGGAAATATGAATTAATTCGTGATAGACGACCATCGAAGGTGTATAGAGGGGAAGTGGGGACAGTGATACAATTTTAGCTCTAGAATTTCACATAGTGCAAGAAAAATAATATTTCAACAATATAGCGCGTAAACGTGTAACATGATGATTAAGCAAACGTATAATTTAGACAACATCATAATAGCTTCTCTATTTTCTGGAAATTCAAAAATTGATTTATGCGTTTATAATGATGCAGAAGTACTTCTCTCTTCTGCAAAAACAAGCAGAAAATCTCCGTCAAAGAGGTTATCTTCTTGAAAGGAAACATCATCACTTTTTTCAGGTTCAACAATTTTACGTTCAACTTTTATCTTCTTCAGAAGTGTTTTCTTAGTTCCTGATTTGATTCACTTCATAATTGACGTATTAGTGATAATTTTACTTCTCTTCCTCCGTCTGTTCATACCGGCTTTCATTTCGCCTTCTTTTTGTAAGGGCGTCATCATGCGGAGACATAAATTTCGCAGTTTCTTTTCTCATTGATGCATTTGATCGAGCCAGGCATGAAATGGTTACTATCTTCATTATTATTTACGTTATAAATGTGGATTGAAGTTCAATCCCTCTTGTGAATTGTTTTCCGTTTCTTCAACTTTTCTCAGTATCTACGTAACGTAGATACGGAAATGTGAAATTGACTACTAGTTTGTCTAAGCTTCAAACTAGCACTCATTACAGCAACAGCTTTCTTCATAATTTTTCCATATATATTCCTTTACACCATCTTTTCTTCAAATTTGCGTGCTTTCGGCATTTCACGCTTAAAGAAAATAAATCTCAGTTACTAAGGGGACAGTAGAACAGTACTACTGTACACTCAATCGAATTGTTGCAATGTACCCATAACCACCATAATTGTTAAGTATTGAAATGATTTTTGTAAAACTTTAATCGGAAATAAAATTCTACTACTACTTCTACAACTATTCTCTATGGCATAAGTATATTCCAAATATTATGCTTATGTACATTTAATTAAAAATTCAACGGAGGATGCACAAAAATATTCCACCAATTTTTGCAACTACTAGCCTTCCGAAACAGATCGTACTTTTTGATGGATCATTAGACACAATCTACTGATTGAGTCAAATAGCCTGGTATATTACCAGTTGATAAGTGCAATAACTCAGAGGACCGTTCCAAAATTTAAGCGTTACATTTTTGGTATCAGTCGTATACAGACTTTGTACCACATGAGTTCGTATATTATAAGAAAATTGCTAAGTAGTGGATTCTTGATACATATTCATCTACTTAAAACATTAATGTCTTACAATTTCGATTATTGGTGTTCACTTTCGTTTCGGCGACGTGGGCATTTTTAATTGAAATTGGTGCGACAAGAATTTTTACTGATACAATTAGTTTTAAGAAATCACGTCTTCTGATGATGGTCTTGAGATCAAAACTTACGTAAGGACGAAAATAATCAGCATATGTGTTAGTGTGACCTATTTCCCGAGGATCTATATATAATTTCTACTCATCTGATGAGCTCTTCGAAGAACTAAAAAATTAGATATCTGACAAATAGATGTTATTTCAAGGTCAATGTTCGTATTTGCTAATGAAACTTACCTCAATGAATCGGATAATAGCCATAACCCAGCATAAAAAACGCATATTCGCCGAAATTGAACAAAGCGATAGCCCAACGGTCTCTAATATATATGAAGCACCAAAACTCTACAATGAACTTCCAGAATATATAAAAAATGACGAGTATAAATAATATTCAAAAAAATTGCGAAAGTGGATTCTTCAACCTGGGAAAAGCTTCTTCCATTCATTGATCGATTAAACGAAAAGAAATACAAAATACGAACACGTAGACCAATTTCAGTTTATATATTCTTTTCATTTTCATTGAAACTAGAGCTTCTCAGAAACTTTTTATTTTCACAATGATGAGTACTTTAAAATTCTATTATTTTTAAGACAATCTCCTCAAATTCTATTCAGGTATTCATGTATACATTGTTAATTTCAGTCTTAGTTAATTATACGTTTATTATTCACGAGTGATAAAATCATGTGAGCAACAGAGGTTCAGGACTAACTGGACGATTTTGTTTGTTTACTGGGAACAGTCACATTCTTATTAATTCACCTTGTAAGCAATATGAATCCAGGCAATGTTGTTTCCTTCTTTCTGAATAAATTATCAAATTATCAGATAGACTTAAACGTCTCATTTAAAACTAGCTCTTGTCTGAAACAAACACCCCACACTTATATTTACATAAGCAAAACGTAGGCAGGAAAACTTATGAAAACATTCCTCCTGAAAACACATTTACTCTAAGACAAACCGATGGCGAAGTGAATTTTAGGTGCGCTAGTCGGAATACACGGTAATGAATCTTTATCGCCCACGAAAAACCTAACTATCCTCATTCCTGCCTTGAAATTGCTTTCTGGGAAGATTTGTGCAGAGCTGAAAACAAAGCTATGTGTAATTTACGGAAATTGGTGCTCTGAGGCGTCGAGTATTAGGGGTGCATTCTGTGCTCCTCGTGCTTTTACCTGAATCATTCCTACATTTAGACCTTGACGGCTTGAACCAACCAAAATAACAATCCTAATTGGTTATCTATCCGAGTAAACACTCTTTCCTAATTGCAAGCTAGTTAGTAGGTATGTTCAACGTAACGTTTTTTTCTAAATATTTAAACATACTTCCATTTTCTGTTCTTACAGTATTGTGAAATAACGTTATTATACATTATATGTTACATGCCATGTAAACCTGGCATTTGCAACATAATTTACTTACTGATGTATGCGGGATTCTGAAATATCATTACTAATATATTATTTGGTCTCATATAATATTGTCTCGTGGAAGTTTGTCGGTAATTGAATGGTAGAACATGAATATAACAAAAATTAGAATTGTAATATCTATATATTAACAATTGTTTCAACAAAGATTATCAATACTAAATTCAAATCGATAATAAATTATATTACCTAACGAAATGAGAAAATCGATTGCTTCGATAATATTACTTCCTCTACTATCTAAGGCTTGCATTCGTTTTTGAGTTTTCGTGAAAATATCCTTTTCCAGCGTTTCTGTATCCATCTAGACAAGACTATTTTATAAATATGTGTGCGTGCGTACGTATGTGCGTGAATATGTAAACCACTATGGAAACCATATTGTTAGTATTACGAATTTGAAAATCTGCAAAGTGGTGAAAATAGGGACTGTATTGTTTTTAGGAGTGGTGGTTTCCTTGTAAGTGGCACTTTTTATCTTCAGTTTTCCAAAAGAAGATATGGTACCATTTGTATCATTATGGCAACAAATGTTTTTCTGGTTACAAATATATTTCACACCCATATAACTTGCAGAAGTAGTGACGTCAAATTTTCGTCTTTTCGTCAAATAAATGAAAAATAGAATGAATCTATAGGGCTTGGACCATAGCTATCTTATAATGAGTTGTATTAAATTAATTATTATGTGATACAATGATGGTATGGTTCACATAGTCTTTTTATCAATGATTTTGACAGTTTTCCAGATATTAAAATGTGATAGTGTACAACAGCAGTACATAAAATTCTAATAAAGTAGTTTCCGTATGAAAAACAGTGCCAAGCTGTCCCCAATTTTACTTCCCTCACTAAACCTAGTACGAGTGAAGTGCGTGCGTGTGTGTGAATGTGCGTAAGATCTGTAGAGCGCGGTTCCTATTGGACGTATGGATTTGAAAGCTTACAACTCGCTTTACTGTGGTGGAAATAGAAACTGTATTGTATCTGGGCGCGGTAACCACGTTTCGAATGGTATTTTTGATATCCATCTTCAGTTTTACAAAATTTTTTCATACTCTGACTACACGAGCGGGATACCTATAATATTCGAAGCAAATTGTGTGAGACAGCAGTGTGTAGGTAGTACAAGATTACCTAAAATCCCCACATTATAGAATGCGACCTTATTTCTATTTAGTAATGTTATTATGTTTGGATCTCGGAGCTGACCCACAAGCAATATGTTTATGTTGTGTTAATATATTGAACATATTGTGTGGCACATATACCTTGAATTCTCAGACTAGATAACTAGGACATGATAGCAATAACATCACATTAGATTATAATATATATATACTTATGTAAGACATGCAATTATTCATATTGATATAGTATTCATATTCATATAAGATATTGATATAAGATATTCATTCAGGTGTACAAGTTATTATTATGTAGAGCTAGACATTAAGTCTTAATGGCGTCAAGCTCTACCTTAAGTAAAGTAACTCTTTTGTAAGTGTTGTGTTTCAATCCCCTATGCCTCCACCAGGACCACGAGATAGGCATTCGTATTTTGTTGAAGGTTTGGATGTTACAGGAATAGAGAAAGGTCTCACTAAGTAAAGAGTTTCACTGTTCGTTAAAAAAATGAAGTCTGGTAGGAAGAAGTTGGACAGATCTCGAGTTTGACAGTGAAGATCTCGCATCTTTCTACGATGTTCGAGAGAGGTCAATGAATTCATAAGTATGACATCATCAACGAGTAGCTCTCTTCTGTATAGAATTCAAGAGCTTCAGTGCATGTTTCGAAGCTGAACTCCAAACATGTGAACAGTACTCCAGGACAGATCGAATCTGTGCTTTGTAGATTATGAGGAGCTAGTAGTAGCTATTGGCATGGGAAAGAAAACCAAGTTTTTGTCAAGTGGTTTTCGCAATGGACCTTACATGATCGTCCCATGAGAGGGTGCTGTTGGTGGTGATTCCGAGCATTGCAATGGAAGAATAGTTGTACCTGACATTATCATATTAGGGATTGTGGGATACGCCTTACTGGAGAAGACGCAAGTTTGAGTTTTGGTTACATCCAACTCTAATAGATTATCAGATCCCCATTTCAAAATCTTTGCCAGATCTCCATTAATTGCATCTACCTGTTCTTGTCCCGCTCCTCTGGCTTCAATGGATGGTATAGGGGTCTAGATGAGAAAACGGTCTGGACTGTACCATCATATGCAAAGCTGTGGACGGAACAGGTGATCACTTCCAACAGATCGTTGATGTGGAGCAGAAACAAAGTGGGTACCAAGACAAATCCTTGATCAACACCAACGTTGATAGACATTGTATCGGGGGATACTCCGTCAGCTACCAGAAGGAGTGATCCATCTGAGAGAAAACTCGATAGTAAGCGACGAAGTTGAGGCGGCAAACCATATGACGAAAGTTTTCCAAGAAGACTTTGGTGCCAGTTAATTTTTATATTTATTAGAATATATATGCGGATCATGCTGATATGAACATATTGAAGTATGGTATTATTATCAAAAATGTTGCGGCTAATGTGCTAACTTGTATAGTTTAAAAACTAGCTGGATAGCTTATAAACCAACCAAACCATGGGCCATTTTGTTGGATACCGCAAGTTCAATTCAATTTGGTCTGATCTATAAGTTAACTTGACTAATTCACTTGAAATATCATAGAAATCTAAAATTGCTGGATAGTGTATAAACTATCCAAGGCAGTCAGGCTAATATGAAAACCATAACTACTCCAGTAACACAAGAAATGCAATGCTTTAGCTGGGTTATAGATGAACCAACCAATTTCTTGGCAATTTCGATGTATTGTGACTTTTTTTTTCCCATTTTTCCAGTCCCGGCCGGTTTCTATTTAATTTCCATTCACAAACGATATTGAATAGTTAAAATGTATCACAGCGGAACGTTTCAAGTGACTTCATTGGATCTCCATAGTGAGAAAGCTTTTTAATTTGTATCGACTTGGTATATACATGGAATACTAAGAGAATTATTTTCAGGGATTTAATTTAATTTAACAGATTTTTTAATCTGAAAATGATGTCTAAAAATACTGAACTAATTGTTGGAAAACATTTAGTTTTAGGTTCAACACAAGGATATACAGGCTGTCCCAAGTTTTAGTAGCATAACTTCAACAGTAGATAGAAAATTTGATTCTGAGAAAAAAAAGTTCCTATTAACATATATGCACAGACGCTTAGTTTTTGAGGAACAGGGTGTTGAAATTGAAAAAAAAATTTCGTTTTTCGCAAATATCTCCGGAACCGTTTATCGTACAGCTTCCGCAAACATTATTAACTCATAACAAGCTATGTTCTGTGTGAAAAAAAATTTTTTTTTAGTAATGTTTAGTGAAGATTTTGAAGGAGTAGTGGGTGTTTTTCTCCCCAACTTCTACACCACTGAAAAAAGTACGGTTTTGAGACAACCGTTTGAACCGTCAATGTTTTCTACACAAAAAAGGTATCCTTGGTCATAAGCTCTAAAGTAGACCGTTTCCGCGAAAAATCAGCTTTTATGTTGAAAAACATGGTCAATTCTTACTAATTAAACAAAATTTATTCAAACATTAGAGCAAGTAACAAAACCAAAAAATTGACCATGTTTTGCAACATAAAAGTTGATTTTTCTCGAAAACGGTCAACTTTGGAGCTTATGACCACACGTACCTTTTTGTGTAGATAACATTGGCGGTTCAAATGGTTGTCTCAAAACCGTACTTTTTCCAGTGGCGTAGAAGTTGGGGAGAAAAACACCCACTACCCCTTCAAAATCTTCACCAATCATGACTAAAAAAAATTTTTTTCATTCACAGAACAAAGCTTACTATGAGTAGAAAATGCTTGCAAGAGCTGTTTTCTGTACGATGAACGGTTTTGGAGATATTTGCAAAAAACTGAATTTTTTTTTTAATTTCAACACCCGTATCTCAAAAACTAAGCGTCTGTGTATATATGTTAATAGGACCTTTTTTTCTCAAACTCAAATCTTCTATCGACTGTTGAAGTTCTGCTACTGAAACCTGGGGCACTCTGTATAAGGGGTCAATGTTAAAAACGCTGGAAAAACAAAAAAATAGTAATCTAAGCTTTCTCCTTACTACAGGACATGACGTCGGTAAGTAATCTTATCGTTCAACTCAACGGTAAGTTACATTTACAGGGCAAATATGAATGGTTACCAACAATATTGAGTAGATCAGGAAATAACAGGGTCGTATACAATGAAATAGTATAAGCGCCTCCAACGGTAAGGCTTGACAATATTGGAACATTGTCATCAAAATTACCTTTCTAATTACTTTTATTTTTCCAATATTTTATATCAGGTTACATTGTTGTCATTATCAGTAGGTATTAATGTATACTCCCAGGTTTCATTTTTTATTTTTTTCTCACTTATTCGAGAATATTATCTATTTTTTGTTCAATAAAAAATTAGGAATTATTCTCAATTAGTAGGTAGTGAAATTGGTCAGATAAGTATGATTGGTTAGCTTATAAACTAGCTTATGCAATCGCTATTTTGTGTTAAAATTATTATTGGATAGTTTATAAATTATGCAGTTACTTTAAATTCCTTTAATTATTTCAAGTAAATTAGCCAAGAATCTTAGTTAGGTTATAAATTAGCCGCTAATTTATATGGAATTGTTTTCTATCAAAATAACCAATGAGTCGGATGGCTTATAAACTATCTAGCTAGTTTTTAATCTAGACAAGCTTGCACATTAGCCGTAACATATACAATGGGGCGAATAATCATATCATAATCTCATTTGTAAAAGGGCATTGCGAATAAGAAATTTCATTTCACGTTGACCGCTAGAGATCAGTGAATGTACTGAATTCACAATTTATATTGAAAAGCAGCCTGTAGGAATACCAAAAAAGATTTTGATGTTCCAATAAAAAAACTAAATTACGACTTGAAAATAAAACGTGAAAATGTAAAGACTTCTAAAAATTCACTGGAGCATGTTTGAAACTTTATCTTTCAACTGAATATTAACATGCTCTAAATTTAGAAATCAAACTCTTACGGAACTCTAATAAATAAACTTAAATGCTGGATACATATCACTGTCAGGTACAGAAAACTTTTCGAATAAATATTGTTGGTAAATACTGAAATAACTGCGGGTCGTATATTACATTCTTCGAAGTATACGCAAATTCTCCATTTGCCGAGTTTTAATTTGGCAAATGTTACGGGAAAGTTGAGACGGATGCTTACGTTGAATGCTTCAATAAAAGAGTTAATTGTATTTCTACTCAGACATTTCGAGAACACGGATAAAATTAACGTTACACTCTATTTTCGTAAGGCTGAAGAAAAATGTTGACGGTCCCTATATGGTATCACGGCTGTAAAAAAACTTAACTCTGTTGGTGAGATCTAAAATGGTATGATAGAATTAATTTGAGAGAAGTCCTTGCATAGATGTAGCCCTAGCAAATACAATCGATTGAATGAATATTATAATGATGATCAATTCCTTATCCAACATTGGTTTCCCAATGTCTCTATCTGTACTGACTGAATAATGTTCTAATAGGATCAGAATATCTGAACTATATGAACTGGTGTCTGAAGTCGGTTGTACTAATCAGTCCATTCACCCAAATATTTCATTTCGGAATATCATCAGTCTGAAACCTTTTGGGAAACCGAAAGGATTATGTCACCCTCCATGGCTCATTAATTGTTGATTTAACAGGTTCGCCAATTATTAACAATGACGTTGAAAATTTGAATTTCAGAATGGCGGATCCAATATAGTTTTTTAGACCGAAAATGCACCAAAATATGGAAATACTTATTTTTGTATTAAGTGCGGAAGATGAGTGTTTTTTTAATGGCACATGGGAGTGTTAATTTTTGGCCGGGACTGCAGGTCGAGGCCAAAAATTCTCTCGAATGTGCCATGAAAACATGAACTTTATACACGGAATACAAACAACATTTCTTGTACAACTGTGGATGTGAATTTACATCGTCTGAAATATATTAGAAAAAAATACTTCCAATATAATTTCACAGCATCCAGTGGCATCTCTGTGTCATTACTATAGAAACGGTTTTTCGGCACGCCGCGTGTTTGACTGTTTTACTGTGTTTGCTCGTAGTTGCTTCAATTTCAAGTTATTTTCAAGGAGATGGATGTTGATTATGATAGTGGTAGTGGTACCACATCAGATATATCTGAGAAAGCAAATGCAATAGTATCTAATATGTTACCGGTCAAATCCAAGATAGTATATGAGAAAACATATGACAAATTCCGTGAATGGTGCTACAAGAAACACGTGAAAAAAGTTTCTGACAATGTTCTTATATGCTATTTTGAGGAAAAATCAAAAATTATAAAACCACCTACGTCATGTAGTGTTCACTCATCAATTAATAATTGACTCTGTTAAAAATAAATCCTTCAAAAAGTAATATTTCAGGTTTATTTTGTGAATTATTTTGGCAGTGAAAAAAAGACTTTTCTTCACGGTGAAAAAAAGTAAACATTTACGCATCAATTGAGATGCAGAAATGTCAAGTTTCTATGATAGTTGTACAAAAATATTATTTACGGCCGGAAAAATGACCAGAATCAAATAGTGTGCAGAATGAAGTTTCCCACAATAAAATATAACTTTCAATCCCTATTTCCTCAATTTCAACCCCTATACGTATAACAAATCGTAGGGTGGAAATATGCTATTCTAAAATTATGTTAATTTAAATTGATTATATAATCAAGATTGATATATCAGATAAAAAAAAAAAAACTAAATCGAACAAATCTTAAATTTTTCAAAAATATGATGCGCTTTGCGGGTTAGATGTTTACCGTTTAAAAAATGAAGCCATTTCAAAGAGAGGAAAACAACACAGATTCTAAGCTATCATTTTCATTTCATTTGGTCCCAATAGACTTAGTGTTTTCTGGATAATGCTCCAAAAATGGGGGAAATTCTATTCAAAATATTGACGTGTTTCGTATGTTACATATGTGCCGTTTGGAAACGAAACCTCCTAAATTAACAATTAAAACAGCGGCAATAGCTGACAAGTGAAGCGATCATACGTAGACCTAGTATTTCCCGGATAATGTATCGAAAACATTATTTTCCAAAATATTGACTTGTTTCGCACGTTATGTTTGCCGTACAAAAACTAAACACGCCTGATTAGTAAATCAAAAAGGGATCGATAGTTAAGGCATGAATCTATAATATGTATTTTATTTAGTTTCAATAGACGGAGTATTTCCCCGAAAATGCACCGAAAACCGTGGAATTATTTAAAATTCTAATGCTCCATGCGTGTTGTAGTATTTGCCGTTGGAAAACAACGTGGCAAATTGAAAATTCAGGAAAATATCAGTAGCTAAGATATGGAGCTACTATTTGCATTAAATTTAGTCCCAATAGACTCACTATTTTGCGAGACACGTCAACAATTTGCAAAATGTATTCCAAGTTTTCGGTCTATTATCCAGGGAATACTGATACTATTGGATCATACCTCAGCTAGCTAATTAAAACAGAATGTTATTTCTGAAATATTACTGAGCCGTTTCGCTAAGTACGGTGTTGGTCACAAATGATCCTTAGGGTATCTCAAAAGGCTTGTAAAAGGTTTCTGACAAAAGTCACCTGTACAAAGATATCCCTATAGTACATAGCATTTTTGGCTACTTTGACTGCACTCAATTATTTACAATTATTTGTTCAAGTAATGACAATAATACAGTCTTTGGTGCTTCAGATCTAAATGTTACTCTATATTGGTAAATGTAACCCAAACTCAACCGTTGAAAAGGTGAAGACTTACTTCGATCCGATATCTCCAAATAATCAATTTGAAGAAGTTAAACTTGACAATAAGTGATATAATACAGCCTACAGAATAAGCTAGTATATCCCACACTGAGATTACTCACTTGCTGAGTCAACATACTGGCCACGTGGCGTGTTACTGAAACGTTTTTACGTTATCTCTCAATCGAATATTGACATCAACTGCACTCCTGTTGAAAAATCCTCGAGAATTACAACAAATTGGAATCTATTACCTAGTAACATTCAGAGTTTATCGAATAAAATTAATGAACTAGAATTATTGCTGGAGAAAGACATACCAGATATGTAGGTCATCAGTAAACGTTGGATGTGTGAACTCTAAAACTTAGTATAACCAATATTTTGGGGTATCAAAAAATTGGTATTGTAGACTTACTCATATTCATAGCGACACTATTATTTTATTATATTTACCAAAGAGGAGCTTGTTAAAAGTATTGAACCTTCAAAATACGTGGAAAGTTGTCCATATTCGTTATCATTATCATTTATAGGTTTAGACCACGGTCGTACATACAGGTCTGGGAACTCTAATGTGCGAAATGAGTCTCTTACATGTCGCCAAACTCGTAGTCCCTCGCTCAGCCACCAGCTAGCGCTTGGATCGAAGTATGGCAGCAATCACATTATTAAGTAAAATAATTGTTCTCGTAACGCAATATTCACTATTCTGATTTGAAAGAGGAATAGAACTGTTACTCTTGTCAAAATATATTACTCACCTTGAAAATAACTACCCCTTTTTCGCACACATAAAAGACCTCGTTAAAACGATTTCTTTCCGGAATCGCAAGCATCCATTTTTTTCGCATTTCCTCATCTTTCGGCACTTTAAAAACAGAAGTTTCTTGCTTTCACACTTTTGTACCCCGTTTTGCATTTCGGCACAATGCACGGTTTCGTAATTTTTGTCTAAAAACGTCGGTATTCCTTGTGTTTACAAGTCAACAATGACAGTTGCCAGAGAACACGGTCGTATACTTGCCAGAGATCATTCCTCTACTCATGCGCCACCCTTTTGGTATTATGAAACAGCTGACGCTTAGCGGACTCACTTCTCACAAAGGAAACAGCTTCGAGGTCCCAGACCTGTTAAATCAATTTGCAGAATTTTCAATATGTACGACCAATAGAAACGGAGCAATCGGCTCCACACCCAAGCACATGGGCGCACAGACATCTCAAAAATTGTCTACATTCCCATTCGTGCTCATGGGACCCGGAATCTATTTGGCAAGGAAGATTATTCAGAAATGTATGATCAATACTCAGTCGTAATTTTCCTTTCCTTTGCTTACATAATTGCATACTTTAGAAATTCTCCATTCTCAGGCTAGCCATTGATTATTATGTATTTCATAGTAGTCTAATGATACGAAAGATTATTGTAGAATAAGTATCACATCATTTCTGAATATATTCAAATCATTCCAATCAACAATTTGTACAAGACGATTATCAATAAATCAGATAAATAGAACTATATCAATATGTTGATTCTTGCAACCTCTTAATTCTCGTAGTTGCGATAAATACCACAGCACAGAGTTGGCAGTGTGAGCTCTCTAATGAATCGGAATTAGGAAAGCTACCAGCAACAAAATCCAATTGCGGCTTTCAGGAGATCTTTGTTTTATTAAAGCTCTAAGGGGTAATTTGGGTTTTATACGATACTATCCAGAAGGAAATGCTCGACATTTTCTGAAGAATCAGGAACTGAATGCACTTAAATAATGAATTTCTCCCATCCTTGACTCGGGTAGAATTATTCCCGTGCATAATAAACCAAGGTGCACCCCAATAATAAGAAGCATAATACACAAATAGGAGCGGGTTTAAAGTATTCACGAATTGCATTCCGAGTGATGTCGGATTTGAAACGAGGGTAATATTTGAAATTAAACTTTGATTGTTTCAGATCTAGTACTGTAGCAGTTGGTATCCAAGTGGAGTGTTGAGCGTTCTTGTGAGTTGAATTCATTCTGAGATTTAGGCTACACTAATAATTACTTAACACAGTGAACTTTTGAATCCAAAATTATAGGTCGCCTGGATGATATTACTTTCGCTTGATCATGTGATTCTTATGGCAGATAACTTTTTTGATGGCTGGGATTTTCAATTCAAAATTCACTTCTTTATCAATTCATGAGCAGTACACAGTGATGTTTATAAGAATATTTAAAAATTTTCTGTTTTATACTTATGCCCACACGGAATTTTTATTGTTGACCCTCAACAATAAACAAGATATCATTGCAAAACACCGTGAACTGGGGATTCATCGTTCATCGTTCATGGTTTGAGGGTAGGTGGCTTGGCCATCAAATGCACTTAGGCCACTTAGCTGGGCTCAATGTGCATCCGGTGGTTAGAAGTCATTCCTATTATAGCAGGTTTGTGACCCGCCAGAAGCCTAGAATATTGCCAGTGCTGGCTTTCATGGGTTCTTCTGGGAGCAGTTTTGATTCTCCGAAATGTCGGGGCCTGAGGGATGCTAATGCTGGGCTTTCCGACAGGATGTGAGAGGCAGTTTCCTCCGACTCTCTGCATTCCCTACATAGTGTGAAGGTGTTTGTTAAGACGATATTGACCAGTTAGGATTCCTGTCATTTCTCTGATGTCCCTTCTGTTCAGAGAAAGGAGTTTCTTTGACGGCCTAGGCGCAAGCTCTTTGATGACGAGTTTGGCCTGTCGGGTCATTCAGCCCCTCCGCCTAGCGCCTAGAGTCACTGAGATAGTGATCTTTGGCCTTTTCAGGTACACTCCCGCCCTAGAAGCCTGATCTACCTTGGATCCATCTGTGAACCATACGCGCTCATCTGTTGGCAGTAGGGTGAGAGTTTCGTTATTCCAATCTCTTCCATCCGGGATGAGGATTTTGCGAGAAGTGGGACATATAGCTGGGATCAAGCTATCTTTCTTCTTTCCTAGTATGGGGCATTTAGAGATTGCCTCACTTAAAAGCGATGAGTATTCACGAGAGTATAAGTCTGGAGGTGGTAATCCGGCGAGAGTTTCAAGGGCTCTCGTTGGAGCCGACCTCATACCACTCAATATGTCTACACATGCAAGCCGCTGCAATCGGTCCATGGGGCGCTGGGACATACGAGTTCTTATTCCCGACCACCACACTACCGCAGCATAGGTAACCATAGGCCTGATAACAGCGGTATAGATCCAATGAAAAATCTTTGTCTGTAATTCCCGAATCAGGGATTACTGTTGGCAGTTCTCATATTGAGTTTTTGATAACCTCTCTTTTCAAGTTCCACATACAGTATATTTGTTTCTTCTGTACATTTTCACTTCCCTCAGTATACGTAGTATTAGGGAAGTATTTCAATCGGTTCAAAGGATTTTCGCGTTTGAGCCTTACTGAATCGATCTGGATTACCTTTGAGATGATGTCTGGGTGTATCATATGCAACATACTGTGGACAAGAATGGTTGGTTCCTAATGTACGAAAGGAGGTAAAATAGTGATATCAAGGACTATATTGCTTTGGCGCGATAGCCCCCTTGCAAGTATTACTAAGACATCTATACCCTCATCATACCTACAGTATCATGGACGTAAGTTTGATTGATAACTGACAATTCTCCTGAGTGAAATATAAGGTAATCAATTGGTCACATAGCAATAAGGAGTAAGTTTCACGACATCAGCGAACATAGTAACTTGTATGTGTGGTTAAAGTTTCATTCTCATAGATAAACACAGAAAGCTGCAGACTCCACAAGAATAATTACGTGAATCAAATTTATCCAAAGGCTGCATTGAAGCGTTCTCTGTTACATTAGTTTTCAGTGCAAATGTGCGATCCACTCATGGGAAAAATTCGATTCTTGAGGGACTATGAACAATAATGATTAAAACAGCATAACAAGAATTAATTTGAACAAGTGAGTAATATAGCTGCATGATTTCTAGAAATAATGCACTGAAGATGTATATAATCATTGTAACGAGATAAAACTCGTTACTTAGTTTATATGGATTGAGGTGACGACAAATCACCTAAAATAAGGAAGCAAACTTCGTGCAACGTTATGTATAAAAACACAGCGCTAGAATGCGAGCGTTGTTAAGCCATCTCCACCGCATGGTAGATCTCGAGGAGTATATAAGGCGTCCGATTTTGAAAGGGCGGAAATAGATCTAAGGAACTAATAACTGAATATATTAAGTAAACTCTGTATTCCAAAACCCTATAAATCGAAAATAAACGTTTTTGAATTTGAGTTTGGATTTGTATGAAAAGGGAACTCTCTACCGAAGACCCCGCTAAAGAGAGGAAAACCGAATTTCGTTATAACTGGAGTATTTACGAGCGAGTATATTTCAGGTTGAAACTGATAATTATTCAATCATTTTTGCCAGTGTCCGAGAGTAATAAAACTTCAATTATTTTGTCTGAAATAACAAACTGTACATTCAAACCTACCTATCGGTTGTGTTTGAGAACAAAGGATTGCGAACTGTATGATACCCAAAATCTAGGCAGAAAGGAAAGTCAGACCTAACCTGACAGCCGCGTTAAGACTGACTACTTTCTCTTCAAATACTAGTGTATCATGAGAATAATAAATCTTCAATTATTTTGCGAGAGTCCGAAATTCTAAGTGTTCACTCAGACCTATCTATCGGTTGTATTCAAGACTAAAATATTGAGGCCTGAGTGTTATTGCAATTGCTCACCGCTGACTAGAAATCATTTAGTAAAAAGACGGACACCGAATATTATACGTTAATCCGAATTGACCAGTTACAAATTAGATAAAGGAACGAGATACACAATGCCATACATGATTGAATCTCAACTGACAGTTAATCAATTAGTCCAGGCTATGAACCGGAGAAAAAAAAACATGTGAGTTCGAATCGAAAATTTTTCTTTGCATCAGCTTCAGGAGGTTCTCAGGATCATTCATACACCTTAAAACCTCTTGAGAACCCAAACCACACCTATTGGGGGCGAAAATGGCCCGAAATCTCCAAGTCTTGAATTGTATTTTCTACAAAAAAAGGTATTTTGGCATTTCGAGTGCACCTAGTAGATTTTTTGGGTCGCTGAACACGAATCCTTAGCCAGATTTACTTGTAATATATCGTAGGGGTGGTAAAATCGAGGAAATTGGGCCATTTTGCACCCCTATATGTCATTTTGCAATTTACGTGTTTTAGGCATTTCGAATGCACCAAGGAGGTTTTTTGGGTCGCTGAATACGATTCCGAAGCCAGATTTATTTGAGTATCATCGTAGGGGTGGGAAATTTACAAAAATGGCTAATTTGACACGCTTCTAAATTATTATTATTTTTGCATTTCAAAATTTCTTCGGAGTAAATCTGGCTTCGGAATCGTATTCAGCGACCCAAAAAACCTCTTTGGTGCATTCGAAATGCCAAAAACACGTAAATTGCAAAATAACATATAGGGGTGCAAAATTGGCCAATTCCGCCGATTTTACCACCCCTACGATGGATTGCAAGTAAATGTGGCTACGGATTAGTGATCAGCGACCCAAAAAACCTTCTTGGTGCATTCGAAATACCTAAAACACGTAAATTGTAAAATAACATATAGGGTTGCAAAATTGGCCAATTTCGTCAATTTGACCACCCCTACGATGGGTTGCTAGTAGATCTGGCTACGGATCCAAAACCACCTAGGTGCACTCGAAATGCCAAAATACCTTTTTTTGTTGAAAATACAATTCAAGACTTGGAGATTTCGGGCCATTTTCGCCCCCAATGGGTGAGGTTGGGGTTCCCAAGAGATTTTAAGGTGTATGAATGATCCTGAGAACCTCCTGAAGCTAATGCAACAGAAATTTTCTGATTCGAACTTACATTTTTTTTTTATTATAGCCAAAATTCCGGTTCACAGCCTGGACTAAATCTAAGATCGAGGTATTCTACCAAATATTGGCATGGCTACGCGCATTATTTAAGGACATTCAACTGTAATCACCTGCGAAGTTGCGTACTCAGTTCGCTCGCTGCTGATTTACGTAAGACTTGTACATATGCATTTATTAGTGGTTAAGTTGTAAATAGTGTAAATAATATTAAAATATGTGAATACACAATTAAACAGTTTCGAATCTCTTTCATTTGGCAAAAGCAAATTCGTCGAACAGAAAACTTCATTCGAATGAGAAAATCAATTAACTAGAACTCTGGCCTTTTTCTGAGGAAAATACCCTGGCCCGTCAACTTCTTGACATCAAAGAGTTCTATATATAGAGTAGACAAGTAGTGTGTTGAGCATAGGAAAGGGCTGGTAAGTAGTTGGACATTCTGCCCTTCTCGCACGGTCACCCCTTCTATGTAAGTATAACGCGCGCACATCGTGCGAGTGAGAGCGCAGTATGTCCATCAACTTCACCAGTGAGTGCGAGAAGGACAGAATGTCCAACTACTTACCAGCGCTTTCCTATACTTAACACACTACTTGTCCACTCCATATATAGAACTCCTTGCTTGACATTTCCTTCTCGAGCAAATCGAGTGGGAGTGGGGTGGGGTTTACATCATTGAATTAGCTCCAATCACTATATCTCAATGGTGTAGCGGTGCTCAGCTCCTTCGACCTTCGACATATTTAAGCAGTGATTAAAATAATTCCCATCTAATTCCAAGTATTAAAAGTAGCTCTTCGGATTAGATGGAGATCACTACTTAAATATGTCGAAGGAGCTAAGCACCGTTTCACCTTACTTTCCGAATAACTGTGACCGTCATGTTCAAGAAGAGTTATCGAGGTGGTATGAACGAGAACTCAAGTTTGACTTTCAAGAAATTACCCAACTGATTCTAAGTTAGAGCACAGAGTTGTGAAACATATATTATGTTGTTAATTCGAGTGAACTTTCAATGACATAGATCATAATATCATCACGTTTTTGACTTGTGAACAACAGCTACTGAATGATAATATACAGGATATTCCACGAGAGCCGTTCCTTAAAAGTTTTCGTGGTTAGAAAAAAATTAGAATTCTGAAATTTTGGGTTCCTGGGTTATCCAAGATTTTCTTTCTTTTCAAAATATCTTCAAGATCATACTACTTCCGGTTACACCGGAAGTCGCAATTAATTTCCTTATTTTAAATAGAACACCCGGTATATTATTTCATTTTCAGATTCCTGAGAAAATTTCATAGTGGATTCCATCAGGTTTCCCTAAATATATTTTCAATTTTTCTCAGATATCTTGATTTTTTTGAAAATTTTAGCAGATGTAGCGCTGTTTTGAGCATTGCGCCCTTTAACCAATTTCGATTGGTGGAAAGCGCTTCTGGGGTAGACGGAAGCACAGGAATGATTCTTTCGAATGCCATATTGACAACTGATTTATCGCATACAGGGTATCCAAAATTTAATGACCAATTACATCATTTTAAAAGTTGAAAAAGTTCGTTTTTTCGAATGGGACACCCTGTACTTCATTGAATGGTCGGATGCAGAATTTGATTTTGCATCGATTTACTATAACATTCCCTACACCTATTCCCAGTGGTTTTCTTGTTAATCCATATTTTTTATTTTAATGTGGTTTTTTGGCAGAAACCGAAACATCGCTTGCCTTTCGAAGCCAAATAAACATCAATGAAACGATAAAAAATTTACTTTAATCAGAACATGACATTAGTACATAACATTCAGAACGAAATATAAAATAAAAACAAAAAATTGGAACATAATGACATAAAATAGTGAGAGAATGTAAAATGACAATAATTGTTCTATATGACCTCCATTTTGGTTCAAACACTGAATAACTCTGTCATATATTCCTCGCGAAACAGACCTCCGAAGTTCGTCTGGACTTATATTAGTAAGCGCATGGTGAACACGGTTCAACAATTCCTCTTTAGTTTGTACCGGCCTAGAGTACACTATTTCTTTTATGCGACCCCAGAGGTAAAAAACCAAGGGGGTCAAATCGGGTGATCTGGGTGGCCAATTCCAAAGTCCTCTCGGGCCAATCCACCGATCCTCGAACATCAGTGACAATTGCCGGTGTACAGCTATAGTGGAATGTGTTGGAGCACCATCAACAGTTGGTATCAGAACTGTTTGCTCTATCACGTGGAGGTAGGGCATTTAGAAAATCACTAACAAACCCTCTCAGTATTTCCAGATATCTTGCCGCATTTAAATTTTGGTAGAACTTTTGGAGTTTGATCACCTTTTGATAAAAATATGGATTAACAAGAAAACCACTGGAAATAGGTATAGGGAATGTTATGATTAATCGATGCAGAATCAAATTCTGCATCCGACCATCTAATAAAATACAGGGTGTCTCATTTGAAAAAACGAACTTTTCAACTTTTAAAATGATGTAATTGGTCATTGAATTTTGGATACCCTGTATGCGATAAATCAGTTGTCAATATGGCATTCGAAAGAATCATTCCTGTGCTTCTGTCTACCCCAGAAGCGCTTTCCACCAATCGAAATTGGTTAAAGGGCGCAATGCTCAAAACAGCGCTACATCTGTCAAAATTTTCAAAAAAATCAAGATATCTAAGAAAAAATTGAAAATAGGTATAGGGGATCCTGATGGAATCCACTATGAAATTTTCTGAGGAATCTAAAAATGAAATAATAAACCGGGTGTTCTATTTAAAATAAGGAAGTTAATGGCGACTTCCGGTGTAACCGGGAGTAGCATGAGTAGTATGATCTTGAAAATATTTTGAAAGGAAAGAAAATCTTGGATAACCCTGGAACCCAAAATTTCAGAATTCTAACTTTTTTCTAACCACGAAAACTTCTAACGAACGGCTCTCGTGGAATACCCTGTATACATTTAACCCTCAAGAGTGTTCGAAAGCGAAAAAATGTACTAACGAAAGGTGGTTGAAACCACTTCTATAGTAGTAGAGTAGATAATTTATCCATATTTATAATAAAACGATAATAACCTTTGTAAAACACATTATGTTGTCAATTTGGATTAACTTTTAACGCAATGACAGATGTATCATTCTCTTTCATATTCAGTCAATTCAACCCGAAAGATGTTGTTCCTAGATTCCGGCTCTTCTGAATGTTTTTCGACATTTGAAGTATTCTCTAAATGATACGAACAACCTCCCATAATTGATGTATTCCGAGGCTCGGCTGCTTTGGGAAAGCAATCCGTAAGGACCTAGAAAGTAGGTTCTCAAATATTTCCATCAAACAAACGTTAGATACCTCCAACAAAATGGTTATCAATAAAATTAATACTTGCAATCGAATTTGACGTAATATTATGATCGAATCCATTCTCCACGGTTATACGCTTTTGTTAATGTTGATATTTATATAACTATGAAGTTACGAAAACCTTGAGATTCCAATTATTATTAAAGTAGAATTCAATCACAATCAATTCAATGATATACCTTCATATAGGGCTTCTAAAAGTGGGAAAATATACTCCATTGGTTCCTTGTGGAACAAATTTCTAAAACACTCCCTTTTTCTTCATATAGAAATAAAATCTTTGAACGTTATGGCCTTCGAATTTTCAAATTTTAATTTTTTGAAGAACCAATATAAAAAGATTTCGAAGAAATTGCTTCAATTTATCTATTCAAGAAGTTTATGACTGATGAGTTTTATTAAACTACAGGAATGGAATTAGTAGATCCAATAATATTAACTTAATGTATATGATCAGTTATCACATCAATTGTGGAAGACAAGTTTAGAAGCATTTATCGACATAAAAGCGGGTAAATATAATCAGAATAGAATTTGACTTTCAGCCAATCAGTTGATAGGACTACAAAAACATCAAGGGCATAGCTTATACTTGACTAAGTGAATATTAATAGAACAGAGGAACGAATAAAAACGAACATACTAAGAGTCGGTTAATAAATAGAAGAGGAGAAATCTGTTTAAAAGATTATAATAATTTAAATAGTATAATAATATAATAAGCTGAAAATGTTCGGTGGAATTTTACTGACGGACTTCAAAGTACTGGCCTGTCCTATCACCATAGGAACCCAAGAAATTAAAGAAGGAAAGAAGAAATTATCATCAAGAAGCTGAATCAAACATCAATCAAGGACTAAAGCAATCAATGCAAATAATAGAGCAGAATATTTATACACTAGCAACAATTACTAAATATTCTGCCATGTTTATTGTTTACTCCCTCTGAAAAATATTATAGTGATCCATACTGTAGTTCCAGGCAATTATACACAAAATTTGTAAAAGAGTTAAAAAGGTATCTGAGATTCTATATTTAGTACTTATGTGAAAGATAGATGCCACTAACTGAGTTATTAATTATTAAATCTCCGAAACTATAAAACCGACATACTGCAAATTCGGCAGGTAGGCACCTGCTAAGACAGGATGTTTTAAAATTCGATTCCAGAAGGAGCAAAAGAGGTTGTAATCGATATGTCGTATTTATAGTCCGTTCAATCACGTACCGCTTACATGACAGACATGTCATAGATTGATAGTTCATCACAGTTCGGACTGTTCATGACATACTACGAAGGACTTCATTACAAGACAAAAAGGAATGCTTACATGAAAGGCACCTCATAGAATAACCACTCATGAATTGACAACAAATACATGCCAAGAACAGACCACCCCATAACATTGATATCCCTGCCGATTGAAATAAACTTTCGATGTCATGGCATTGAGTATAATTTAACGGCCTTACACCCCTTCAGCTGTTTCTGATTATTTGTAATATGCATTTTAGTTTTGAAACTTGGGGAATGACACTGCAGTGCCGAATCTGACGCCACTGGCTATTCCTACGTGCCTTAGTGGTTTCTACGGGCGTAGCTATTGTAATATTGAACAGAATATGATCAACTAATGGATGGAATTTGGATTAAACCAAGTACAATGTCAGATAAATAAGGATATGGCCTACCCAATGTTTCTTAGTTATCTTCAATATAAAGAATCTCAATCTTGAGCCAAACGCCTGAATAAATAACAATCGGAAACCAGAACAGCAATTGAGGTCAAAAGAGATTCTATAGTGAAATTTCAACAAATAAAGATTACGGAGTACATTTTTTGACTATGATTATAAACAATATCACAATAATAATAATAATAATACTCTATTGCCATGACTTTGTACAAAATATTAGGATTGTCAAGAATAATAATACATAAACATTAATAATGGAATACAATATCAGATATTAGGAATTAATAAAACAAATAGGTTAGTACGGTCAACAATTTAGAAATGATCTACAGACATGTACAGGTTGTCCCATTTTGGGTACTTTTGCGGGGTATCTCCTTTATTTTTAAAGATAGAGAGTTGCGGTTTTCGCGACACTGTGCTACTTTTTCGTAAAACTCAAGATGCCGTCAACAGAATTTTCATAGTCCTTTTAGTTTTTAAGATACAGGGCATTTCTGAAAATGTTGCATTTTGTGACCCCCCTCGTATCTCCGTTATTCTTCAACTTATCGAAAAGGTAAAATAACATTCTAATAGATTTTTTTCCGTAAAATGCAGTGGTGTAGATAACTTTTGTTACATATTTACTGTTTTTGAGTTATAAAGTAAACTTATATTTTTTTAAATGGAACATCCTGTTTATTTATAGTCTATAAAATTTGTATTTTTTTACCTTTTCAAAAATATATGATAGTATAAACTTTTTTTCAGAAACACGCAAATAATTGACAATTTTCAGAAATTAAATACATATTTTAATAGTAGGCTATGGATAACAATAATAAACAAGTGCAAGTTACATATTACTAACAAATAATTGGATACCTTGTATATAGCTATCTATTAAAAAAAATTCCCATAGATCTTTTTTCTAACAGTAAGTTTGTAACAACAGTTTTGTGGCGTAAAGTGACAATATAACAAAAACACAAAAAAATAACATTATTAAAAAAAATTAAATGTGATATTCAAATTGACCACCATTTTCTCTAATGCAAAATTGGCACATCTTTGAGATTCTTTGAATAGCGTTCAAAAGAACTATTGTTCTCATTCGCAGATTTCGAAAAGCTAAATGAATTGCCTCTCGAAGTTCTGCAATGCCGTCATATCGAGTTTTATATACTTCATTTTGTATATAGCCCCATAAAAAACAATCTAAAATTGAGAGATCTGGTGATCGTGGAGGCCATCTAACAGGTCCGTTGGTACCTATCCATCTTTGAGGAAAGTTATTATTAAGAAAGGCCCTTAAGAGCCTAGAGTTATGACTTGGGGCACCATCTTGCTGTAGGTAAACAGCATTATACTGGGCTAATGGAATGTTTTCGAGCAGTTCTGGAATAACTTCCTCAAGAATTTCTAGGTATCTACGTGCTGTAAGACCTCCTTCAAAAATCCTATAAACTATATGTCTACACAAAATAAAACATTAAACCCCAACTCCAAAGCGTCCTTGTTGTGCCCTTTCAAACATTAAATGCTGATTTACGCTATGCCAAGTCCTTGTTTTGTGACGATTGAAAATGCCAGCACTTGAAATAAAGCATTCGTCTGACCAGATAACAAGTCTGCCAAACAAATCGTTAGCATCGATTTGTTGCAAATACCACTGGCAAAACAGTTGCCGGCGCTTGGCATCGCCAGGATGTAAATGTTGTTGTATATTAAATTTGTATGGATGATACTTATATTTCTTCAAGATCCTCTGAGCGTTAGTTTTTGGCACACCAATTTCCTTCTCAATTTTTCTACATGAGGACGAAGGTGTTGCTTCTATATAACCTAAAGTATCTATCTCTTTTCTTTCCCTGTTCTCTTTGTTGTATGTTTTAGGGCGCGGGTGAACAAATGATCCGTGCTCAACTAAATTTGCTTTTAAACGGGCAAATATCCCAAAAAACGGTTGCCTTCTTTCTGGATATCTAACAAGCAAAAATTAAAATGATAATAGAGATTTTCATAGCCATAATAGCTTACTCACCTTTGGAAATATAATTCCGAAGCTTCTTCATAATTTTCGTTACTCTGTATAAAACATACCAGCATATCATATTTCTCATAATTTTCGTAAGCTGCCATTATTCGAGAAAATTGATAAATATCTATTGAATAATGATACCAAAAGAACGAAAATAAACAGCTCAAATGCGATAGAGATTAGACGTTTATTTCTGTTTCTTTTCATAAACAATATCAATGGCCTACTATTAAAATATGTATTTAATTTCTGAAAATTGTTAAATATTTGCGTGTTTCTGAAAAAAAGTTTATACTATCATATATTTTTGAAAAGGTAAAAAAAAGACAAATTTTATAGTCTATAAATATACAGGGTGTTCCATTTAAAAAAACATAAGTTTGCTTTATAACTCAAAAACAGTAAATATGTAACAAAAGTTATCTACACCACTGCATTCTACGAAAAAAAAAACTATTAGAATGTTATTTTACCTTTTCGATAGGTTGAAGGATAACGGAGATACGAGGGGGGTCACAAAATGCAACATTTTCAGAAATGCCCTGTATCTTAAAAACTGAAAGGGCTATGAAAATTATGTTGACAGCATCTTGAGTTTTACGAAAAAGTAGCACAGTGTCGCGAAAACCGCAACTCTCCATCTTTAAAAATAAAGGAGATAACCCGCAAAAGTATCTAAAATGGGACACCCTGTACATATAAATGGGTAAATAATAAAATTAACATATCATAAATTTAAAAATTCATCATATGAATAAAAGCAATTTTCAATAAAAAAAATTTTAAGCACTCTCTTAAAACCCAATATGGAGTGACAATCTTTGATGCATTGTGGTAGGCAATTGTATGCTTTAACACATTGGTAAATTTTTTTTCAAAAAAAGGTGATTTGTGTTTTGGTATCCTTAAGTCATCACAGCCTCTAGTTCTCATATTATTATATATTTCACTATTTGTTGTGAAGGTTTCTGTATTTTTTTGACAAACATCACCGAGCAGTAAATGTACAAACCTGGCAAAGTCATAATACCAAAGTCTTTAAAATATTTCTTGCATGAAGTTCTTGGAGGCAAATTGTAGATTCCCCGTAAAATGCGCTTTTGGGAAGAGAAAAGTCTTATAGAAAAAGCAGATGGATACCAGAATAAAATACCATAGGCTAATATTGATTGAACATGTGAAAAATAAAAGATTCTAATTGTTGTTATTGATAAATGATTTCTCAAGTATCTTAGCAAAAAACAAACTGAATTCAGTTTTGAGTACAATTTGATGATTTGATGCTCCCAGTTGAAGTTTGAGTCAAGAGTGACACCTAAAAACTGTATGTGATCTGCCTCTGGAATTGATTTGCCGTTGAGTGTGATGTAAAGCGATTCCTATCGTTTGACTCTACTGTTCCAAATACTACTACATTTGTTTTACTGTTATTTAGTTGGAGGCAATTAATTTTACACCAAGTTGTTAACTTGATATTGTTATTAGAGAACGGAACAACTTGCCAATATAAATTAAATTTCAAAATAATAATAAGACTGAAACAACATGAAAGTAACGCAACTGAGGTGTAGGGTAAGAACAAATGAATGATACACGAATAGTATATTAAAGTCATTGGAGCTAAATGAATATTTCATTGATGTCTATCTACGCCAACAACTAATAAAGATCTAGACATGAATGGGTGGAGCCTGTCACGAATGGTATTCCCTCAAATCACACAAGCTCTGATGAGGTAACAATATCGTCCAACCATTGATGACAACGTATTTTCATTAAAAAATCATGAGACCTATAAGCAACAAGCCACATTATTGAATGTTTGTACAAAGAGCTTTCCTCTAACTGGCGAAAAAAGCTCAAATGAAAGTTATACATAGAGAAGGATACGAGTAACTATTGTCCATTGAAAATTTACCTAATTAATATCATTTGATATGACAAGAATTTATTGGTATTCTGGATCTTTCAATATGACGAATAAAACTAATCTTTATCTAATTGCGGTTTAACACATCGAGTGATTAAAATCTGAATATATTAATTTAATTTAACACTTTCATCCTTAATTTGAAAATAGTGGATTTATTATCAATGAAACTACACTTATGTTGCTTGATCTGTTTTTTGAATGACTCTCCTGTCAGTATATCTTAGAACAATACTTTTCTGAATGTGTAAGAGACGTAGTTTGCTATGCCAACAATCGCGCTGATATGTAGTTAATAGTAAGTAACACCCATATCCATTTGAGATTCAACAGGAGTAATGTGTTGCACTCCCCTTAAAGTGTAGACAAATTTTGGATTGTTATGATCAAGATGTAGAATTGTGCATTTACTTAAGTTTAGGGGGATATCCCATTCAAAGGAACGTTTTTCTAGTGAGAATGGATCAGATTGATGTGCTCGATTAAGCATGAACGGACTTATGAATATCTTGCCATCATCAGTGTGAAATGCATTCAAGCAACTCAAAGACCGCGGTAGGTGTGAAGTGTATATTCAAAAAAGGACGGCTCGCCTGTGGGACAACCGGGACAACCATATGTAACTTGGACAAAGAACTAGGTCTGTGATTTGTGGTGTGTGGTGTATGGTGTGTGGTGTATGGTGTGTGGTGTATGGTGTGTGGTGTATGGTGTGTGGTGTATGGTGTGTGGTGTATGGTGTGTGGTGTATGGTGTGTGGTGTATGGTGTGTGGTGTATGGTGTGTGGTGTATGGTGTGTGGTGTATGGTGTGTGGTGTATGGTGTGTGGTGTACGGTGTGTGGTGTGTGGAGTGTGGCTTGTGGTATGTGTTGTGTGGTGTGTGATGTATGGTGTATGATGTGTGGTGTGTGATATGTGGTCTGTGGTATGTGTTGTGCGGTGTGTGTTATTTGGTATGTAGAGCTTGGTGTGTATTCTATTGTGTATGATGAGTGGTGTGTGGAGTGTGATTGTGGAGTGTGATGTGCGATGTCTGGTGTGTGTTGTGTGGTGTGTGTTGTATGGTGTGAGGTGTGTGGTGTGTTTTCTTAGCGCGAAAAAATGAATAGTTTTCACGATTGAAGATAACAGTCTATCATAAGACCACAGAAGAAAAATTTAACATTCACCAGGCTTAGTGGTTTTTATTAGTGGCTTCTGACATCTTCCATTTGAACGAAGTTTCTTGTTATCTAAGAAAATGAATTGAATTATACTCTTCTCCAAATTTTCTATTATCATCTATATCTTTGAATCATTCTTGCAACCAGGATTCAGTATATTGCGATCAACGTTAACTACGTAGATAAAATGAGGGTCATTTTCACATTCATTTGGATATTTATATATTTCCTGGTAGCTTGACTCCTTTATAACCATTTTCAGAGCAATCTCGCTGCAGTTGTTTGGCATTCCAAAACATAGTTTGCGATGGCTTCCAGATATCGGAGTTTAAATAATACCATCGAATATCTTTGTTTATATGTCTGGGGGGTTATTTTTATTGTTGATCCTGAAGACTCCATAATTTTGAATAAACCAATTTCTTCTGCCTTTGAATCAATAAGAATCAGCGTGATCTAGATACGAGACATAGAATATTTGGAAGCACTATCGAAAGCACACATATTTGCTAGAGATATGTCTTTCCCATGTACATCAATAAGCTGGAGCATCTTTTTATTGCGATTTCTCAAAATGCAAATTTGGTTTGTTTGATATGTTTGAATAACACTATGGTGGATGTTTTTTTATATAATTTGATTTCATTGTTTCTGATTCTTTAGAATCTTTTGATAAACCTCGTCTTCTTTGATATTTCTTCGTAGAAAATTAGTATGTGGTGTTGGAAATCATTGAAAAATATGATAGGAAGGCTCGAAATTCACTGCTATTAATATGTTTTCGAACGGATCCAGTTCAAGTCACGCTGTGCTGAGATAACGGTATCTCAGCATCAAAACGAGTTTTTTGCGATTTTCTGGGAAATGAGTGGTGATGAAAATCATTAGGAAATATGACAGGGAAGCTTGAAATCCACTAGAAATTTCTGTGCTATCAATTTTTTTTCAGTTGTTGATCCGATTCAAGTGCTGTGCTGATACAACGATATCTCATCAGTAAAACGAATTTTCGCGATTTTCTGGAAAAGAGGAGGGTTTTGGGGAATACAGACTCCATTCGAAATTCACTCGTAAAATACTCGAAATTCCTGTACTGTTCGTTTTTCCTTCCCCCTTCTATTCCCTGACTTCGCTGCTTAGATAATTTATAATAGTTACTCAAAACTTTTTTTTCTATTTTCCGGAAAATGGAAAACGAAGAAATTCACTCGAAAATAAGGCGAGAGCTTGAAATTCACTCGAAATTCCTGTGTTTTGAGATTTTGAAAAGCTTATTATTCAGTAGCCAAGATATCTCATCTCTTGAATTCAGCATTGTCAGGAATATAATTTTCTCCAAATTCAACGATGTAAATATTGTATGGTTTTTATCAAAATAGAGTGCTCCTATCTGTTTTAGAGTGAACACACTTTTCATTTTGTAGGCTGATAAACAACGGATGAAGTATTTGATTACATTTGACAACTGTTAACGTCAATTCATAACTAAAATATTAACAATTGTCTTCGGAAGCGGTGGCAGAAAACGCATTCATGCTAAAGCTTGTATAGTGTTTAATAAAATACATCTGAAAAAAAACATCATTAAGGCAATAGTTCCAAAAATGGTGAAAATATTCAAAGATACAGGTAGCCTTGAAAATCGTCCAGCATTAGGAAGACAAAGAACAAAAACTAATGACGAAAATTTGTTGAATGTTTCAATTGACGTGATAGACAATGCTAGAGTTCAAATACTTTGAAACCATAATATGTGTAGACGATGCTCAGTTGTTGAAAAGGCTTTTATAGCGTATATAGTAGAATCGAATTTGTCGAAGTTGTGATGGAAAAAATACTAATCCAAATTTTGTTAGAAATATTTTTTTTCACGGATGAATATCTTGTTTAAACGATCAGCTTAACAGATACAATTGTAGATATTGCACTTATATTGATCTGAATTGATGGAGCAGGTTCATATACAGTATTCCCGTAGATCAAATATTTGGATACGATTTAGCGACAAACAATATTGTAGGATATTTTTTTATTGATGGAGACTTGCCAGGAGATAAGTATATTCAGATCTATGGAGACAAAATATCAGCTCTCAACATAAGCGTTTGTGTCCAAATTTATTGAATTAAAACCAGGAAATATGATTTCAGTAAGATTATGCACCAGCACAATATGCCGTTAACTTTACAATTTTTCCAACCATACCGTATAAATGAATCAGTCGATGAGGAAGTATGGACAAGGTAACCAGACTCGGCACCACTCGTTTTTGGATTTATGTGTAAAAGTCGGGCTTAATTTAATAGGTCAGACAATCTTGAAGATCTCAATTACAAATTCGACAAGAAAATGCCGATTCACCTCTTAATTGGTGAGAAAACCAATTTTAGGGTTAGTCTGCGTATACATTATTGACAGGAAGTTGATGAATACTTTGTGTTAACTAGGTAGTTATAGTTTTTTTTTAATTTTCATACATGGTAACTGGACAGGTGATAAATATTCAGATCTATTAAGAGACATTCCTCAACTTGGGTTTTCTGTTCCCAAATTTATTAAATTAAACTAAAAAAAATGGTGTAAATTTTAGAAAATTTCTCAACACCACCGATGGATTGGTCGACTTTGAATTATCGAATGACAAATCACCACTCTATTTTATTTGTGGGGGTGTCTAAAAAGTCGGGTTTACGTTAATAGGCTGGACAATCTGGAAGCTCTCCAATTACGAATTATAACGCACATACGATATACTCTCTTCATAATAATTTTGGGATCAATCTCACATTTTTAGTAATTAATAATATCACAGAAAATTTTCCAGTTACATCTTTCAATTATTTGAGGTGGAATATTCCCCAAAATTGAAGATTTGTAGATCCCACGTTCGACATATATCTCAAAATATGTCATCAGGAACAATTATGTTATGGGATGTAATTTGCGTACGTCAAATGAAACTTGGACGAAAATTGCCCAATTCTACAAAATACGAAGTTTAATTAGTTGATATCTGATATCAGGATGAACCTGTTCCATTCACTAAACTCAAAGTTTGGAAGAAATCCTTATCAATGAAATATTTCATTATACCTCTATATCGAACATTCATTAATTTGCTTTGTAGGATTGGTCAGTCATAGGTCGCAGGTGATCTAAGATGTTTTTACAACATTTTATCTCCACCTGCTCATAGGTTAGTGGTGGGTTTAGGTTAAATATTGCAATCAAAATTGAGACTAGTTTTAAGTAAGCTAGGACTTTGAAATTTTAGTGACAAAGCAGACTGACATTATTCAAGGAAGAAACAAGGTGGAGGCAAGTTTCGTCATTCTTGGTTCGATTCTGGTCGAAATCAAGAATTCATTGGACCGAAAGAATTTTGTGATTTATGGTCTGAATATGAATTTTTGAATATTGATGGTGGGAAGTATTTGGAGGTGAAGAATGTTTCATGACAGACTGGAAATAATTGAATGGATATGAATAAAAACTTTCCAAAAGAAAGCATTCATTTTAACATACTGAAAAGAAAAATTTATTTTTTAGAAGGGTTATTCCGTGAATAACAGATCTAGCTAGTCAATATCTATCATCTCATTATCCTGACCCTTGTTATAAATAATGTTCATAGATACGTAAATTTGCAGTACATGCCCACAGCAATTCTTCGTACCATATATAACCTGAGATTTACGAATCGAATGTCTACTACATTACATGAAAAATTATGTTCAGAAGCTCGTGATGTATAGCGACCAGTGTGGTGGCCCAAACAGAAATATAGGGATGTCACTTATTTGCGATTACATTGTCAGTTCTGCAAAATTTTCGCCAAACATTTATAATATTTGGGCATTCATTCCTACCTTATGATCAAGAATTGGGGCTCATGGAGAAAGTCCACAAGCATATTTTGTGATAGATGACTGAGCTACAGTTAAAAATGCCGAAGGACCATTTCTAAGATCAAACATATTTTCAATATAAAAATAGAGGCTCTCATACTATGCCATTTTATACAGGGTGTTTCCTCAGTAGTCTGAAAAATTGAGGATTTGATTCCTCATGTGTTTTCATGAGAAAATTTCATCTGAACATAGGTCTAAAATGCTTCCGTTCTGATCTACAGGATGTTGAAAATAAAAAAAATTGGAATTTTCCTAATATGTCGGAAACCACCGTCCGTATGCACACTCCCTTGAATTATGTTATTTGATTTTTCAGAGAAATAATTTTTTCTTGAGTTTCCATCCTTTCTTAACAAAATTGATCTCTTGAGTTTTTCTTGTATATTGAATGGCTAACGAAAACAAAAATTAAATCAACTTCATTGCATATCCCAAAACCGTCAAAAACCGGACTAGAGCTAGCAACAGTGTTTCCTAATTAGGTAATGTAAAACTTATCAGGTGGTGATTCCTGAAATCTAACGATCTACGAAACTCTTTATTCAATACAACTGATTACTACAAAAAATTATAAAACTAAATAAAATGTTGAAAATGACCGCCATCTTTTCATTTTAAACGAAGCCATTATCAAAAAATTAGATAATCAAATTCATTTTTGAACGAATCGAACAGAATATATACGAAGTTAAATAATAAATAATTCCGACAATTTGACATTTGGTAAATTCGATATGTGTTATGAAATACACATTTTCGAAGCACGTTTTGACATTCATGTAGATTGTAGACCGATTTTCAGTGGTTTTGGGATATGTAATAAAGTTGATTTAATATTCCTTGTCGAAAACTGTTCGACGTACAAGAAAAGCTCCAAAGACCAATTTTGTAACGGAAGGATGGAAAATCAAGAATGAATAATTTGATATAGGTGATTATTTTTTACATTACACATAATGTCGATTGATAAATAGGCACCATCTATTGAATAAAAACGTATGTACTCTAGTAGCGTTCCAACAAAGAAACAAAGAGTATTTCTAGTTCATGTCTACGACACGTTTTTAAAATTTGCTTTGTAGTAACCCATACGGATACAAACAACCATACTCTCAAAAGTTCATAAGGGAATTAGGTTCCACAACAATCGACCCTGAATTATATTCGTAGATTGAAACAGTAAACATTGGTATCTCGTAAACACTAAATTTGTTCTAGTAATTTCGCATTTAACGTTCATTTAATAGCCCATTTCTCTTTTATTCGAGGTCTGATTAACGCAATTATGTTTTAATCCAATCGATCAACAGTCTTCATCAAATAGCGTACTTTATTATACATGATAATGATTCATTCTGTAAATCAAACTCTTGCTTCAGTGTATAACTGCAAGAATGAGCCTACATTTCAGTACTAGTCAAGATAGCCATGTTTACATGATAGAATGGGTTGGACAAAAATGTAATCTTCGTACCCAGTAGCTGAAGGAAAAATGTTCGACTCTCTTTCCATTAAATCTTTCCAAGGATCGAAATGACATCATAACTCAATTTCACATGAATAAATAGGAAATAGTCACCTTTATTTACAAAAATACTATATTAAAGTACTGAGGACAGTAAACAAACTATTTACTATGATGATGGTTACTTGGTGGGTGGAAGCATCACAGAACTTTTATATTATATTCAATTGATTTCGAACTCATTAGTCTTATAGTGTTGTACATTTTTTCATTACTAATTTTACATTTTATTTTCACGGTCAGCCGTCCAAATCCAGAATATTTAAATACTAACCAGTTATTGGTCTAACATCTTAAAAGGTTTAATTTAATTGAAAGTTTTACTTACTTAGTCAGTATCTTGCTCTTCCTTCTTCACTGCCCCGGCCCATTAAGATAACTACAAGGTGGCGCAAAAAATATGATAGGTACTCTGTATAAAATATAGATTTGTTGAAAACCACTCATCTTGTGAATCATGAATATTCATTACAACCTAGAAGATTTGTGAAGTTACATATTGGAAATAAAATCAAGTAACTGAGTGCCCTTAGCACTATCTACACTTTGCCGGATAATTTAACATTTTCAATTATCCATGATCACTAGACTCTGACATAGAAATTGATTATTGTCTGGCAAAAAGGTTTTGTGGTATTCTTCCATATCGTTCTAGGACCAGTGGTTACATTGGGGTACATAATTTTATGCTAGAGCCATCACATGTTCAAATTTAATTTTCGTGAGCTTTCTTCTTTATGTATATGATTCATTTTCACCGTTGGGTTATTATAACATGTTATGGGCAATTCCATTTTCAAGGAGTCCAGTTCAGGGGGGGGGGGTGTCAGCTCTTGGCCCGGCTTCTGGTTTTTTCGATTCTACTACTAGAATGATGGCTTCCTGCCAAATTTCAGCTGAAATGGTGAGAACAACAAAAAATGGCGCCTATTTTTCGTTTTTCTGTCATTTTTTGATATTAATTTTTGAAACATTGTCTTGAGAGCCGTTCGCGTCAGTTTGAGTCTAGAAAATTTTTTGAAAACCCATAGGAAATCGGAAATTTCCCGTAGAATTCGAATTTTTCATTAGTTTGGTCCCAGCGGCCATATTTTTTTTTGGAAAAAACAAAAAAACCGATTTTTCGTCTTTTTTTTTTTCAAAGCCGCACTTTTCAAAACCTTCTCGTTAAAAAATATCAAGGAAAATTCAATCAGTACCATTTTTTCTTCAAATGCTCTTTGTATATTGGCTGTTTTTTTCTAAAAACCTCTCAAAAACTCAAAAAATTATATAGGCCAGTCACCAGAGGAAAAATTAAGGAAAAACAATTGAAGGTATGAATTTGCAGTGTTTTTATAGGTATTTCGGTGTGCTGAAGACGGGAAACATAATCAAAAAATTCCTACAAGTTAGCTCCAAAAGTTACGAGCATGTTTAGGCGCGAAAAAAAACGTGTTTCTTGCGTTTTAAAATAAAACGGTGGCCCAAATGGAATAACATGTCGGAAGACAAATCGTAGAAAAAGTAGGAACGCATCGTTTGAAATGAAGCAAAATATATTTTGAGGTTATGGTCTTGAGATATCAGCGCATATCGCTTAAACAATGAAGGTGTAAATTTGGTATGTTTTTAAACATAATTTAGTGAGCTGAGAACGGGAAAAATAATCAAAAAATTCCTACGAGTTAGCTTCAAAAGTTACGGCCATTATTTGGCGCGAAAAAATAAGATTTTCATATTTTTTGCGTTTAAAAAGAAAACGATGGCATGGAAAAACATGTCGAGACAAATTGTACAAAAAGTTAAAACGCATCGTTTGAGCAGAAATATAAGTCATTTCGATGTTACAGTCTTGAGATATGAGCAAAATAGTGTTTTTTTAGGCGAATACAAATGTTTTTTTTTCTCATTCGAATATTGACCAAAAAAATATTCTATTCAAATTGAAATATATTTTCTTATAAACTTTCTACGGTGTTTTGTTTATTTTTTATCTTTCATTTTGGCTCCACAATCGGCCATTTCCAAAAATCCCTAAAACTGAGCAGTCGAAAAATGGACTTATCGACAAGAAAAAGAAATTTTCTTGTAGATCTCAACAAATGTGATACAAAACCTCCTTCAATACTGTTTTTGGGGCTTAAAAAAATGTAGGACAACTTTGAAAATTTCGGACTTCGGAAAATGTGCAAATTTTTTAGGTTAGAAATTTTTTAGGATGATCAAATCTCAGGTTCTGTTATAGTATTTCACGACGCGTATTTAATGCTAAAGAAAACTTTTCTAGGTTGAGTAGAAGTTGAGATATCGATATAAATGTGTTTGGGCCTCCACAGAACCCAATTTTGGGCCCCAAAAACAGTATTGAAGGATGTTTTGTATCTAACTTGTTGAGATCTACAAGAGCATTTTTGTTCTTGTCGATAAGTCCATTTTTCGACTGCTCAGTTTTTGGGATTTTTGGAAATGGCCGATTGTGGAGCCAAAATGAAAGATAAAAAAAAAAACAAAACACCGTAGAAAGTTTATAAAAAAATGTATTTCAATTTGAATATTCGAATGAGAAAAAAAAACATTTGTATTCCCCTGAAAAAAACACTATTTTGCTCATATCTCAAGACTGTAACATCGAAATGACTTATATTTCAGCTCAAACGATGCGTTTTCACTTTTTGTACAATTTGTTTCTCGACATGTTTTTCCATATGGGCCACCGTTTTCTTTTAAAACGCAAAAAATATGGAAATCGTATTTTTTCACGCCAAAAAATGGCCGTAACTTTTGAAGCTAACTCGTAGGAATTTTTTGATTATTTTCCCGTTTTCAGCATACCAAATTATGTTTAAAAACTTACCAAATCTACACCTTCATTTTTAAGCGTTATGCGCTGATATCTCAAGACCATAACCTCAAAATATATTTTACTTCATTTCAAACGATGCGTTTCAACTTTTTCTACGATTTGTCCCCTGACATGTTATTCCTTTTTGGCCACCGTTTTATTTTAAAACGCAAAAAACATGAAAATCGTCTTTTTTCGCGCCAAAAATGCTCGTAACTTTTGAAGCTAACTTGTAGGAATTTTTTGATTATTTTTCCCGTTTTTAGCACACCGAAATACATATAAAAACACTGCAAATTCACACCTTCAATTGTTTTTCCTTAATTTTTCCTCAGGTGACTGGCCTATATCATTTTTTGGGTTTTTAGAAAAAAACAGCCAATATACAAAGAGCATTTGAAGAAAAAATGGTACTGATTGAATTTTCCTTGATATTTTTTCACGAGAACGTTTTGAAAAGTGCGGCTTCGAAAAAAAAAAGACGAAAAATCGGTTTTTTTGATTTTACAAAAAAAATATGGCCGCTGGGCTCAAACTAATGAAAAATTCGAATTCTACGGGAAATTTCCGATTTCCAATGGGTTTTCAACAAAATTTCTAGACTCAAACTGGCGCGAACGGCTCTCAAAACGATGTTTCAAAAATTAATATCAAAAAATGACAGAAAAACGAAAAATAAGCCCCGTTTTTTCTTGTTCTTACCATTTCAGATGAAATTTGGCAGGAAGCCATCATTTTAGTAGTAGAATCGAAAAAACCAGAAGACGGGCCATGAGCTGACACACCCTCCCCTGAACTGGCCTCCTTGAAAATGGAATTTCCCATATATAAGTTTCGCTTGTCGTCTATTTCGAGAGTTGTGGAAATAGTTAATGATTATTAAAGGGCGGAATATATGCACGTCAATTCAGTTAAAATATGCGCATATATATGCATAGTTTTTCTTTGGAATATGCAACAATATGCATTTATTTGTCAAAATATGCGATTATATGCCTCGAATATAACATGGAAAAATGGAAATAAAGAAACGCCGACTCTTACAAAAATTATTCATTTTAATTAAAATTAAAAGAAAAATATAATTGGTAAAATTTTTAACCTGAAATAGTATAAAATGCATTTATAACGATACATTTTAAAAAATTTTCCAATAAAAGTGTTTGCCTTCGGTCTGTAAAAATATGTTTGTACAAAGAAAAAGATCTTTCAACATCTACCGATGTGATCTGGCAATATTTTAATTTGGGTAGTAAGTTATAAGGCCAAGGTATTACTTCGTTGGATGGTTTAGTATCAAAAATATTTTTGACTGCCATTAAATACTTAAAGCCTTCATTCTTTCTCACAATAACTTCGAGTTTACTTCTTACTTGATTCCCTACATCACCGGGAACTTTTTTGCGACTGTCGGAAAAAGTTTCAACAATATTAATTGATTCTCTTAAACTCATATTCCTACTTTCTAACGAAGTTATTATATCTGGTATAAAACTAAAATTAACCTTAATAAAAACAAGTTCCTTAGCTAAATTCACATTTTTGAATACTGCTTGACTTTGCATTACACACTGTGAATTGTCTTCTAAATCTAAAACTATGTCTTTGATGGCTTCAAAATGGTCTGCGTAGAATATCGCGGCCTTAATCCATGTTCCCCATCGAGTAATCACGGCCTCTGGAGGTAAACCAACTCCTGGCAATTTCTCTCTATAGATCTGCACTCTTAGAGGTGCTTTCAAAAACACTTTCTTCACATTTGAAATTAATTTGTTCACCAAGGGATATGCTGTTCTAATAGTTCCTGCAACTCTGTTTATCCCGTGTAAAAGGCAAGTGACATGTACCATATTGGGATAAAATATTTTTAAGTTTTGGCCTACTTTAACCATATACGGCGCTGCGTCAGACAAAAACACTAAAAACTTCTCTACTGGAACTGGATTTGGTAACAAAAAATTTAATAGAGACTGCTGAATAAATCGAGTTATGGTCACATTATTTGCTTTAGAAGATATTAAATATGGCTTCCCTGGCTCATTTTCTTGAAGCCCTCCAATAATAAGATGTGCGATATATCGACCACATGAGTCTGTGCTTTCATCAACAATAATATAAAAATGTTCATCGCCCAGTGAAACTTTAATTTCTTCCAATACGGTTTCGTATACTGTTTGCACATACTTCTTTCTAAGTGTGGATTCGTCAAGGATGTTTTGATTACAATATTTTTGCAAAAAATCTCTGAATTGTGTATTTTGCAGTTTCTTCAAAGGTATATTTGCTGCGACTAAAGCTTTGCATAAGTCTTGATGAAACACCTCCTTTTCACTCTTTGGTTTGACATTTTGAAATGCGGTTTGCACACACTGCTGAACAGACACAGATTTATTTTTCTGCAACTTAGCTTTATGCGTAGCTGTTTTCAAGTGTTGTTCAATTTGGAACTTCTTTTACAAACAATGATTTTGACACAAACTTTGCAAAACATTTTATCCCCACTAAACTCCAACTAAGGAAAATTTTTAATCCAGGAAGCGGCTTTCGGCATTTTAGGCGTTTGAAATAAATATTTTCGAAATCACTATTCTCACACTGGAATCTATCGACAAACTGAACTATACAATATAAATACAAAAGAAGAGACCACATTTGCTCTCCAATTAGGCATCGAAAAGGAACAAGACAAGAAGGTTCACTTGCCGTCGGTACTTTGAAGTTCGAACTATAAAAGCAAACCGCCGCATTCCAACTAGACCCCGAAAAAAGAAAGTTTTGTTATGAATTCATTCGCGCACCGAACAGAAGTTTCTGTTCGGTGACAATACTTACTACCACCGAACACGACTTGGCACCACCAGCTTCAAGTGAACCTTCTTGTCTTGTTTCTGTTCGGTGAATTAGGCAAGCTGATTACTTAGAAATTCCTAAACATCCAATAAATGCCGGCAATAAACCATATGATAATAAAATGAGTCCATAAACCATATAATAATAAAACCTACCCACCTTTTAAATTATTTCAATTATCTGCAAGGGTCGCACTTAATCTTTTGATAAAACGAAAAACATAAAAATATGCACACAAATTTTATTTTTGCCGAAATATTCAATTTTTTATGAAATTTGTAAAAATATGCACTCTGCATATATTCCGCCTTTTAATGATTATACCACTTCAATACATTTGAATACAATTTATGTACCTAATTTTGATATGTCATGATTCTGTATGTGGAGATTGTGAATTTACTATTTATATTTTTAGTTCCAAATGAGTTTTGAAATGCAATAACATATCTATCGATACCTTGCAAGAAGCAGACGAGTATAAGGAGGCAGACAAACCAACAAATACCACACAGTATGGGTAGTTATAGGAATAAAATATGGCTCACACACAGGACTATTCAGAATTTGAAGCTATGCAAGAATATGCTATCAGATAGTTTCGGCCTGAAAATGGACTTGACTGATTTATGCTTTGGACCTTTCAATTCAGAAAAGTGTATAAAGTTGTAGTATGGTGGATGCGCCAGATTAGATAAAAGAAAACAATTTTCTCCAGGAGAATGTTGTGCAGAATGCTGCTGTTGTTTACACTCTTGTATGATGATAGTTGGTTGAAGAAATAGCACTTGATGATTCTAAGTTATTAATTCACACCTATACATTTATGTACTAACTACACTAAAATAACCGAGTTGCCTTATTTATGAAGGCTAGTTTTTCTAGAGTTGTATTTCCCTAGGTTACCGTTTTGATTATAATATTGATGATATGGTTAATGTCATTGTAATGTATTGGGAATAATGATTTTGCTCGTTGAATGATTTTGTTGGAATTGTTCCTTTTCTAAAGTGGTTTACTTCAGGCAAATTTAAGACTAAGTAGGGCTTGTGAAGGAGGGTAGTAGCTGCTATCATTGGCTACTTATCTGTTGACCAGAAATTCTCAAGCAACACAGACAATTCTTAGAAGTACCGATAACAGAACCATGCCAACTTACCGATAACACTTCGTCGGCTGATGTGATGTGACATAAGTACATTCACAGAGGCTGTAATAGTTAATATACGGAAAATGACTTGTCATAGTTTTTATCGATATGTACAAAAATATGAATATGTTAAGCTTTAACAAATGCATAATCTGAATAGAATGAAATGAGCTGATTGTGATTCAAAGAAATGAATAATTATAAGTTAATTGTAGAGTGCCAACGCTTACTGTGTTAAAAATCCTTTAAAATCTGATATTAAAATATGAATAAAACACGAATTCACACTACGAATTATATATCAACAATTATTCCACTTTATAGTGGCGGAGTTGGTGAGACTACAAATACCCTTCCCTGCGTTTTCACTTAGCTTAGTTGTTCGATTCGGAAGTTCACACTCTTGAAACTGTGAAGTGATCGGGCCCAAGCTTTCTGTCATTTTGAGTTAGGATATCTATGGCAATCAGTTATTCAGGATGTGAACTTCTCACATCAGATTGAAGTGCGACATGAGATCTGCGACTTATATGGTTTTGTAGATTCTAGTTTTTCTCACATATTTGAGAATCTTAAATGGTGTAACGTTCAATGTTACAATATAGTTTCATGGTTCATACTGGTAGATTTTTCTAATTATTAATTAGTATCCCCTTGAATTTTAAATTTCTGTTCATAATTTCTACTTGCGGAACACGTTCGATAATTTTTGGAATCCATTTATGGTAATAATTTACATTCAATGAATCATAAATATATCAGAATGTATTAAACATCTTCAAATTCATCTTGATTTTATTCGGTTCGTTATATACACATTGTACAATCACTATTTGATGCTAAAAAACTGATTAATCTTCGGGTTGTGTAATTCACTCGAATTGGACCCTGAGAATGGAATAAAGCCGAAAATTACATTCCAATATTTTTGCTGAACCCAATTACTGAATTTGCGGAGTTGTGAATGTTCGAATGCCTCGGGTCGTTGTGTTGATTGAATTTTGCCAGGATCCACACCAAGATCTTCTAGTGGTATGGGAAATGTCCCATCGTTTTTGGCCGGTCATGGCAATATTTTCAGTCAAATGAGCTGGAATAAAACTGTTGCTATTCTGCGCTTTCGGGAAGAAGATAGGAGGGTTAAGGGTAGGAACTGTTGCAATCTGAACGAAATTGTTTGGAATCAGGTAATACCCGTAGAAGAAAGCGTTGACTGCGCCAGCGCGATTTCATTCCTCAAGTTTCGATACTTGATAAAAATATTTCCGATGAGTAGAAACAGTTTAAAACGTGGTAAAACGTAACTCTACTCTAATACTCTATGTCATTAGAGTTCATTTGAATTGACAAGGATATCTGTGTAAGGGGAATAGAAATAAATGAATATATGAATAAACTTATTCATGTCATGTTGGATTTTTCCAGATAACAATGATAAAGACTTGCTATAGAATGGTTGGTCACGGACATTATGTGACTGTATTCTCTGTCATCGCGTAGACAGTCTGATATTGATCAATTTATCTATGGATCTGTCTGTCATGTTAAATGAACCTGATCACATTAGCAGTCACAAACGTCAAAATTTATCGAATCCCCTTTTTCGCCGTAAGGGATTGATTTTCGAAAATCTGATCTTAGCGAGTCAGTCAGTGAGTCAGTAAATGGTATTTGTCCTTTAGATTCATTGATGAAAGAAACCAAAACAAATTATCTTAAAAGTATGATGCATAAGAAGAACTTAAATTTATTGTGGAAATGCATAAGAAATCTAAATGGAAATGAGAAATCCAAAAATAGGATTGATATAACAAATGAAAATAAAGTAAAAATGGATGAAAGGAACATAAACATATACTTCAATACATTTTCTCAACAATAGCAGAAGGGAATAATATCTCAAATATTCGAAAATGACAATAAAAAATCATAAACAAAATTGATGATATCATTTATCTGAATAGTAGTAGTAACTGAAGGGGTAATATTGAGAATTATGAAGAGTCTTAAGTCAGAAGTTTCTCCTAATATTGATAAAATTCAGCCGAAACACTCAAAAATTTCTGACAAAACATCATAAAGTCTATTACATATTAGGTAAGCAAAAGCCTGGAAGCAGGAACGATCCCAAACTGCTTAAATATTGCTTTAGTGATTCCAATATCCACATTAGCTAACACATGTTGCCCTAAAAATTATCGACCAATTTGAATATTATCAAGTTTTTTGAAAGGTTTGTGAATATAAAACAATTTCAGATTCACAGTATGGATTTAAAAAGGAAAATCAGCTCAGGATGCTACGGCTTATTTAACATCAGAAATACATAAAAATCAGAATATTGACCAGGCCTGTCTCTCTATCTTTGTGGACTTGGCTAAAGCTTTCTATACTGTCACGAAATCTTGCTCGACACACTATATAACTATGGGTTCAGGAGTTTTGCACGTAAATTGCTCCGTAGCTGTTCAGAAAACAGGAAACAGGTTGTTGTATGTAATAATACCACTAACTCCGAAAAGGCAATTCATTGTGGTGTATCACAAGAACCCATATTGGGGCCTATTCTTTTTTTGATTCATTCCAATGACATATTTCAATTGTCTGTTGAATGGGAAAATCGTGAGTTTCGCAGAAGGTACTGCCATTACCTATAAAGCAAGAAACTGGATAGAATTTAAAACCTATGTCCAGAATGATCTTATTGAAATATTTCAATTCATCAATAGTGGATTACTTCACATAAATGTCGATAAAACAAAGCTTGTTCTCTTTTTAATTCATACAAGTCAACTACCAAAATACGAAATGTTGGAAATACATATAAATGACAAAGTAATGAGAATACAAAAGGCAACTAATATAAGATATTTTGGGATACACATAGATAGTCATCTATGATGCGATAAACATGCAAAAATCATGTTATTCCAGAATTAAAATATCTAAAAACGTTCTGTGATCAAACTCAATTGAAAACCATATATTTTGCTTCAATACAGTCCACTCTGAATTATGGAATTCTCGTTTGTAGAAGAATAACAAACCACTATTTGAATAGTATTAACCTAACTCAAAAATGAATCCTGAAAATAATAGTCAATAAACCATTCAAATACATAGATAGTAAAATACTAGATACCAGACAATTATTTGACCAAGCATTAACTACATACTGTTTCCAAAATATAGATAAAATTTACAAATCTACCATTTACATGACACTTATGATAATAATAATGATAAACTGATTCTCTTATCATTGTCAAAATAAACAAATTGCTTGGTTTAAGATTACATGCTTTTCTTGAACCAAAAATATGTGATTCCTTACCATTTGAAATGAAAGATATAAAATCACTCAGACTTTTTAAGAATAAAATCAGCATATAATGGAAACACCCAGACTTAAGGTACATGATTTTATTGATATAAATAATCTACTAATAATCTATAAATAGACAAATATTAAGAATGCGAAAATACATCACTTTAATTATTTTATTTTAATATATATTGTACACTTATTTCACTAAATGTTCTAAATTAGTACTAAACCTAAATTAATCATAAATAAGTAAATAACTTATCCCATTACTATATAGTATAATTTGATATATTTTCCTTCACTGTATAAAAATGCTCATATCTACGCATAAATGAGGTCTAACCTTCACGGGATAAGTAAGTTTATTCTATATATACAGTAATTACTATGTACTATAATATACTTTAGATACTTTACTTAATATACTCTACCATAATTATCATCTCAATAAATTTTCATTATTATTATTATATATTAAGATACTCAAAGTAGTTTACTATAATTGAATATAATCAGCCGTTATGTGATGAAAATCAATTCTAAACACTAACACCGTAGCTTATGTATTAAACTCCTTGGAATACCCGGGAATTAATGAATTTCTTATAACTTATGTCTGATATCCTGTTGTACTACTTAGAAATACTCAATAATTCACACGGATTAAATTTGTGTAATTATATTTTCTGTTTGTTACCATTATATCGTTTAATCCCTCAATGAGTTGAATCCGATGAAATAAAATTCAATCCACGATCTATGCTAAGACAATCAGAAAAGTTATATATTAGGTTAGCCCTGTTGTAGTGAGTTAGTACTTTGTAATATTTATTTGAAGAAGCTTATTGAAAAAATTTTCAGACTGATGTGTCATTCAGTTCTGTTTTTGATACCAATCGGGAGCAAACAACCTTGAAAATTTTTGTAAAAAAAGTGAATTTCTTGGATGGAAAAAACATCACGCAAACCAAATCATCTCTTGTTATTCATTAGGAGGACTCTTCACCATCAATTGTAACGATTCAAAAGTGAATTATAGATTTTCATTGTGGTAGTATGACCACAAAGGATGACGAACTATCTGGTCTTTCATTTGAGGTTACAATGACAGAAATCGTCGATAAAATTCATGGCATGATATTGGACGATCGGCAAGTTGAAATGCACGTGATTGCTGAGGCGACGGGCATCTCAACCGAATGGGTACGGAAGTTTCTGCATACATTTACAAATATGAGAATCTGCGAGATGGGGGCTGCATTTGCTGCTTGTTGACAACAATCACGATAAGAAGGCCGTTTTATGCCGTTTCGTAACCGTGGACGAAACATGGATTCATCACAACACACCAGAGACCGAAGAACATTCGAAACAGTGAACTTGTACTGGCGAATCGAAGCCAAAGAAGGTCAAAATGGGTTTATTGGCCAACAAAGTCATGAATACAACCTTCAGATAGTTACACTATTCCGCGGATTTGTGACCCACCAGGTCAATTATTCTTACCGAAATAGTCTTCAATTTTATGAATCGTTTTTTTTTTTAAGAAACGATCATCTTCATAGTAAGTTTGAATGAATTTCATACATTGTGTGGTTAGGAGAAATACCATCGTTGTCATTTTCGAAGTCTATGATTGACGTTTGCCAATGTTTTTAAGGTCAAATATCCACAATCATGATTGTCGATTATTTACGAATTTTTGTTCAACTTTTTAAGTTTATCTCAATTTTGAAACTAGTGGTATGCCGTTTTCGTGTTATACTGGAAGTAGACTATGACTTCCGTATTTCAAATATAACATTATTATGATACATTTCGAAGAAGCTGCCCTTGAGAATTCGTCGAATGTAAGGTTTTGTTACTTATGACGTACGATTATGCAATGTAATATAATATTATTCAGTTTACACTATCACCCTTCTTCCACTTAAATTATAAGTTATCTAAAGCACATATTATTATGCAAGCTATATATGTCTATGATAATGGCTGCATCGCAGTCAAAAAGTGCTTCAGATAAGTTATATTCAGGTGGAGATAGTGGAGAATTGGTGATAGTATGAACTGAATTGTATGAGGTTTTGCTACCTTATACTGAATGTTTTACATGATATGGCAATTTTTATCATGAGAGAGGATACAATTTAACGCCATATCTTATTAACTGGGACACCGCTTTTTCATAAAATTATTTTATTATTGTGTAATTCGATTGAATTCAAAAATGTCTTCGATTAAGTGATCATATGAGAACAGGGTGCGCTTAACGCATCAGTAAAGATTACTCAACTTTTTCAAACGGATGATCCTGTATACTAAAAAGAACTTAGAAACATCTTTTACTATTTTGTAAGATTATTTGTTCACCATTTTCTTTGCCTATAGCGAACGGGTTTTGCAATATTCCACTTTCAACGTACATATGATAGATCTGTATTAGGTTTGGTGTAGAGTGCCATTGAAAACGCAGAACCATAATGCTTATCAAATCTCAGTTTGACAGCAGTATCTCTAATTGCGCAATGTTCAGTATTCGGGGTTTCAGTTTTCCATGGCAGTCTACAGCAAACATAATAGGACTCCATAATCCGTACTTTGAATGAATCAAGTGCCAGTGTTGCCAATTTAAGAACATTCTATTAACCTTTGTTGGACAAGGTTTTCAACACCGAATGATGAAACAATTGTGAAAACATAATTATAAGATTTTTAATCTGTGTTTCATTCACATTCAACTATTCGAAGAACCGTTAGATTTTAAATTTCATTATGAGACTTTAGATGTTCATTGAACATATATCATTTATGTATTATTGTTCTTTCGAATTACTACTGATATAATATTACTGTTCAATTTAAAGGTATTTATGAGTGAAACCAGTAAAAGTTTGGATAATCTTTTGGATAATAATAAAAAATTAATGGCACCAAATTTTCATCTTAATACATAGTCACAAATAATTTTCAACCTCAATCCCGAATTTTGAGTAATATTTTGCATCAACGTCTATGAAACTAAACAGCGTCTAGAACTTTTCAATAAAGCATTGACCCATAATATATGTGACATATCCCTACCTTTTCTATGAGTTATAGGGTGATCTATTGAAGTTTGGTATCCCTCTCAATGCGCAGCGTATATACAAAGATGCTCTATTAGCCACATGTGGATATGAAATATTACAGTAAATCTACAGTTCTAAAGTAATCAAAGATCAGCTGTTGAAGAGGAAAGTTTAACCGGCTGAAGATTCAGCCTCTCCAGCTCAAATAATGAGGTAGGTCTCTCCCAGAGAAATTAAACCAATAAGGGCAGCGCAAGACGAAGAAAGTACGGAACAAGATAATTCACAAATAATGTTTAAAGGGAATGCGGCCAAACTATAATTATTCCAATTATGATAATCAAGGGAGTGGATTAACTAGACATAATGTGGGTCTAAAACTAACACAACGAAATAGAGGTAGGTCATTTCATAACAATAGGAGGTCGATTCATTTCAGAGGCAATACAAGAGGGAGAATCCAACAAAATGATCGCATATATCAGTTGGAGGAAGCAAAAAATCAAGAGCAACAAAACCTTACAGAAAGTAACCCTGCTGTGGGGCCATCGGTGACATCAGATGAACAGCTTAATTTGTGTTTTCAATAGAATCATGTTTATATAACAGCAGAAATAAATAGCGTAAATGATATTTATAGCTTTAGTTTTTTAATGGATCCGGTCGCGTGGTTATGTGTATTTTATTGTGTGTTAGTGAAAATTGTTCAATTGTCAGGCATAGAATAACAGTTGAAGGCATTTAGCAAAATTTAATATAGGGGGGATGTGTAGACTTAAGATTATATTATGGCAGACAATAAGTTAACCAGTAATTTTACGTTTTCAAAAATTTATCTTCTTCAGCGGATGAGATTTTAGTTCAGAATTTTTTACGAAAATATGAAGGAATAATTAATTTTGAACAATATGGAAATACCAACGACATTATAGTTACATTCATATAATAATAATACTATGAGAATACCCCCGAGATACAAAAGTTTCCAGTGCATACCTGTAAATATAAAGTAGTATTGCATGATTGTGGCGAAAGAATTATGTGAAGGGGTGTTCATGGCTGGAGGAGTACGGAGACCAAAAAATGGTAAAATTCCCGTTAGAATACTTAATGTCAATGAGGAATAAATTATTTTAAAGAATTTTACGCCTGAGATAGATATGTTAAGCTAGTATAAATGCTGTAGTTTCGAAAATGGTTCTATATCTCCGAGTCGTGTTAAGAAAATATTCAGTTTGCTTAATTTAAAGAATATGAATAAGGAAGGGCAGGCCTCTATTGAGGATATTTGTGCAGAATATGCTGATGTCTTCCATTTGGAAGGTGATAAATTAACAATGATCAATATTTATCATCAAAACAGCAACCTGAAAAAAAGTAAGCCCGGTCTATGTAAAATCATATAAGCTACGCCAAGCTTTGAAATCGGAGGTTGATGAACAAACCGATAAGATGCTAAAAGATGATATTATAGAGGAGGCGAAAAGCGAGTGGTCATCGCATTTATTACTAGTAACAAGAAAGGCAGACTCAATCTGTAATAAAAATTGACCAGTGGTAATCGACTGTAGGTTAGCAAGTATCACTGAAATACTTGATTCACTATCCCTGACAATTCATTTTACAAATCTTGACCTAAGTCAAGGATATTTCTAGGTAGAATTAGAAGTAGACCTTGTACATCTTTCACAACAAATTGAGGGCAGTATTGGATGAAGAGGCTATATGATTGAAAATTAGTTCAAGTATAATTATTGTCGAACAATGACTCATGCGATGACAGGCTTCACGTTCTCATATGCGATCAGTTAATGTTATTGCAACTGAAAATTAACTTACAAATAACCTACTTACCTAGAATTGCCGCTTGGGGGTAGTATATTGTTCTCTTATATGTTCAGTTGGTGTTATTGAATCCAAAAATGAACATACTAACCGTGAATTGCCGCGTGGAGATAATACGCTTTCTCTTTTGTTTTTGATAATATTATTGCATTCAAAATAACATTCCAGATAATTCACTAACCTTGAATTGCCGCTTGGGGATAATATATGTATCTTGAATAGTAGACTTCCGCGGATAGCTATTCTATCTATTGTGACGCGGAATCCATCCGGAAGCCAAGATTTTTCATAATATATGAAGTACAATTTGCATTGCATCATTTGAGATATTCCAAATCATGGTCGAATCCAATATTTCTCTACCTGTATGACCCATGGACGAAATTGTATATTTGAAATTCTAATATCCAGATGATAAGGTATAAATAACTGAATTAAGGTAAAAAAGGGTTTACAGTAGAAATTGTTATTGTTGTTTGTGAAAACAAGTTTTAACCATTCAATACGCTAATCGTTGACGTATTTGTAAATACCCGAATGAGTAATAATTGTTAATGGCCTCCGATTTTAACTGTGATTTTCGGTCAAAACTAGTTCTATGACGTCGTTTGTTTGACGGAAATAGCTTCAATTCATAGAATCAGTTGAAGCTTGCAACGTTTATTCGTTTGCATGACCTCGGTTGACATTAAACTCTAACGACACAATACTTATTAATACTTCTATATTATGACTTAAAACCACGAAAGCTCTAAATAACATAAAAATATGAATCTGTGGACACTGTTGACTGATTTGGGATTCATATTGCTCTTTGATGTTGCAATGAGAGAAAGGTTCATAAGTCATTTTATGTATGTACTTATGTATGGTTTTATCCAGAATGATTTCATGCTGACTAGTGATACTTCTTATCTAATCATACAAAGATGCCCTGAAATTATCCGATGAAACGCAGGGAGCGTCCATGTGCAAAATTTCAGCTCAATATCTCTTTGTTTACTTCTACTACTAATTTGCCACAAGTGTGAATCACGCTATATATTGAACCAACAGGGGTCTCACACATACACAGTAAAAAATTTGGAGTGAAAATTTCCCTCTAAGTAACACTAAAAACATTCTATATAGGTTCAATGTTTTTAGTGTGAAATAGTAACTATGCATCTAGAGTACATTTTGATGGTAACTTTACTCTAACGTTAAATAGTCGCTTTATTTAGATTATCTTTTACACTATAGCAGATGAGATGCAACATAACCCAGAGTTGGAAACAAATCTAGCTAGTGTTCAAATATACACTGAGAAACTCTAAATTGTGTGAATTAACAAATGTTAGTGTATCCAAATCACCATTTTAGTGTAATATTACACTGATTTTGGTAAAAAAATACCGTTTTCGGTGTATGTTAACTCTACCTAGTGTTGAATTTACACTGATTTTGGTGAACAAAATACTGCTTTTAGTGTACGTTAACTCTAGCTATGCACCACCTAGTGTTGGGTGAATGAAGGATACACTACTTGCAAATACAAAATGTTTATCTGAAAATAAATGTATTGCATAATCATACAACTGAGCAATTCCGATGAATTGACGAATACGTGAAACATTTAAATCTAAATACTAACCGAATATATGATACATAAAAATTAAACAGTATTTTAAGAATAATACAAAAGTCAGAGGTTTGTATGACCTTGTATAATAGGTTACCTTATTGTTCGTATTCTTCATATATACAGTGTTGCTCCATTTTGGCCACCTTCAAGCAATGAATATACTTCAAGCTTAATAAAATTCATCATATAGGTAACCTCTAACATATTATCTTTGTGAGAATATAATCCTTTATACATATTTGACGAGTCGATCAATTTGACCCACACTTCAGATCGTACAGATCGGTTCGTTAGAATCATAGACCTATTATCCTAATAATAGGTCTATGGTTAGAATCCCTATTTGACCTTCGCCAAAATATTTGCAATGTGGGGTCACAACTGAACCTTCACAAAATGGCAGTAAATGTTATATCAAAAAATAATGTACGATGTACCTCACTATCAGGTTCTGTCTACTATGACTGATTGAGCTCAGTAATTCAAAGGTATTACTATTGGTATTTATTAGAACTAGGTGTACAAGTAACTTTCCATTCGGTGGTGCCTCTGATTAATATTATGAACCAGAAATTGGGGTTAAGGCGTTTGATTTGAAGTAAAACACATTTCATCACCTCTATTATTTGTCCAGTTTACTACTAAGTAGATTATATTAAGAAGATTAAACAATAACACTTACCTTATAAGAACAAATAAAGCTACACAAGTCACGATTTAAGTCCAGTAAACACACAACACAGGTTGAAGCTTGAAGAAAGAATAAATGCCGCTAAAGTGAAGCCAATGCGGGTACTCAGGGTAACGTGTTGACACTCCTAGTGTAAACCTAGAATATTCGACCCTAAAACAATTTAAATGTAATTTTGTAGGTAATACAATGAACATTAAAATAGTAGAACAACTCAACTAGAGTAGTTTAGTGTAAAAAGCATCGCTCACCGATTCTAGTGTTACAAAAAATAGTCATTTAACACTTAAAATTAACTGTTTTACCCTGTTTTACAGGGACCAATTTTTTTAGTCTGTACAATGAGATTACATTATGACAAAATTGAAACATTTTCAGTTGCGTCACGGGTTAATATAGTTAGGTAACTCTCCGAGTCACTCTCTTTGATTTTGAGCAGCATCCCTGTGAACTTCTATTTGCAAACTGCCTTTGTAACCATCCTATTCGGTTTGTTAGACAGTGAACCGGATAAAGTAAAGATTTTCGGTACAATGGAAACATGTAATATTTGTAGGATATGTTTGTCTTAAGAAGCATTTCGTGCGTTAACAACCGACACTATGAGTTGAAACTAGTTCCTTGAAATGGACGACTCGATAAAACTAGTTTTCACTGAAAACTGCAGCTAAAATTCTAAGCTCATCAAAAATTATTATTCACTAGAGTTTCTACAAAGGTTGTCTGTCAACTCACTCTTCAACTAGGTAAAACTTCTTCCGAAGAGGCTCCTTGTTACCTTCAGTTCTAGCAAGTTATTGCTCCGCATGCTGGTTCTATTGGTAACATATAGTTTGGAATTTATGAACCATTAGATAGGTATTTGAGTGTGGTAATAGGGTACACATTTCAGACGAAGATATAGCGTGAAATCGACAGCCTTTGCTGAGTAGTTTGTATAGTTGGATAGAGACATTGAAATTCTTTAAATCATTAACTTTTCGAACGCATAAGTATATGTCGTATTCCTTCTAATAGTGAATAAATGACGTGAATTAGATCAGCTGGAGAGAATACTGTTCTTTTATGGATTTAATCTTTCATTACCGTGAAATAACGGAACTATTGTTTATACTTCTTGATGGTAATATTGAACCAAACTAAAAATAACTTTGGAATGATAACAGAACTGGAAATTGAATTTTTTTAAATCAAACGGATGTTACAATTTACATTTGAAACTCAAAACACCCTCCTTCGTTTGGGAAGGCAATACTCCAACTGATAAAGAAACTACGCACATTGTTAAACGTCTCACCGAGAATTGAACTAAGAGAATTTTCAATATTTATACGCAAGTCACAAACATTATTGGCCCTAGCTAGATCCCAAGACGTCTGGAAATATCTCATTCCACGAAAACCCCTAAGGAAAAATCACAGGATTTCAAATCTGGAGATCTTACGGGCCAGAGAATATTCTCGTAGAGGTTCATCATTCGATTTGAGAAATCCTGTTTAAACCATACATGATTCAAATCAATGGGCTTCCAATACGGGAATCACACACGTTTGCAGTAACTCGTGATATCTCTGGCTGTTCAAGGTTCCCACAATGCTTTCAGGGCCAATATTGTTATTTCCTGAAATCCTTATACAACATTTAATTTTCGTGGATGTTGTGTACGTGAGTCATACGTCCTATTGATATTTCCCAAGCTCAACAAAGCATAACAGATGGGTTGTGCCGAATATGTAACGGATCACGACTCTTCGCCAGATAAAATAATAGGTACTAAGTACCTATATCATCATTGCTTGTATTTTCAATAACGATTTGACAAAATCCCAACGTACATTGTCGCCTCGTAAAATCTCTCTATTTTTGCTAACTTCATAAGAACGTTACTTAATTCAGCATTCCATGGCCAGCGTGCAAAGCTGAATTTTATTATTGAACGTCTAGTGCGCGGCTTCTGCTTTATCATTAAAGAATTAAACAGGTACCTAGGTATATTGAATAGGAAGGAAATCTTGGAATTTCAGAGTCTTGGAGTTTTGTCTTTACAATACATGTACATTGAAATTCTAGGGTTTTTAATTTTATACCCTCACCATAATAATGCAAAATTTTAACTCTACAATTATTACACGTTGAACCTAATAGGAATAACGAACATAAAGATGGTTCTAACTTTCAACAACAAGATCCACATTTGCAGATCATTTTTTCGATAATAACCATTCCTTTCTTGAAATAAATTTTTCACATACATTAAAATTAAGAAAAAATCACTGGAAATAGTGTTAAGGTACTGAAGATGTTTCAGCTAGCAAGAAGCCATCATCAGAGTTTATTCTGACCTCGTCTTCTATTCTATTGCTTCAGATAACCTCTGGTTGAAACTCTAAGCAGCAACATCATCACAAGTTAGTTTGTTGAATTTTTATATACTCTTGGGAATAGATACTAAGTGAGTAGGTTATTTGAATGGTTGTTCTTATAATGATTGATTTTCCTGGCTTTTTTTAGCATGCAGGAATCTCCAAGCGGCAACGTTATCGCAGGTTAGTTCGTTAAAATTTATATATTTTTTGGAATCATAGGTTAGTAGTTCGTTTCTGTAATTGATCGATTTCCTAGCCCTTGTTCACATGCCAATTGATCTACATTGCATCACGTGGCGTTTTGTTCCATCAAACAAAGCTAATAAATTATAAACGAGTTCACACCATACTATAACACTTTAAATGAGAAACAACAACCTTTATCCACAAGAAATGTTGGATCTGTTTCATAACGCACCAATTATGTGATGTATAATTTTTAGGTTAATCGTCCAGTTTCAGGACGAATAGTTCCATCTTCTCACCACAGAATGGTAATGTGATGATCAAATGGAAGAATTCGCACCCCAAAAATGTAGAAGAGGAATAATTATTACAATATAACAATAGGTACCATTTCCGCGCTAGACGACCATCGGTTGGGCATACCTAGGCGATAGAAAAAGGGATTATGTAGATGTAGACTAGACGGCCCTTATTTCTTTCAAGGCTTGCCTTCGTGAAAATAGAATACACATGCGGCTATATTCTAACACTAGCATCTGCTCCTATATACAAATTTATGAATTTCAATCTGTTTACATTAAACCCTCACGAATCCATCGAAGAGACCCAAGGAGCAATTATAAATAGTGATTATATGTATTGTTTCCCGTCAATAGGAGAAGTTATGAAAAGGAATAAACATATGGTTCATCATTTATCATCGTGTTTGGAGAATTCTGACGAAAAAAAATTGGATACTTGGGAGAATAAACAATCTACATTAGTAACACAACGAACGGAAGAGTTATTCCAATGGTAATCATATAATCAGAAGAAGTCAGATATAAAGCAAATGAATTCAAGCGAATTTGAGTACACTGTGCTGCTTCCAAAGACGGGAGACTTGATCCCAAGAACTACCGGTCGATCAATTGTCCCAACACCTGCTACAAGTTATTAACACATATTTTGTATGGTAGGTTGTTGAGACCGATCGATCCGGTAATTTATAACAACAGCGAGCAGCGTGTGGCAAAGAAAGGCATGGATGATTGCCGGGAGAACCTGGTGATTGATAGATCTATTACTCAGGACTCATGTTTTACAAGGGCAACCTTTCCATGGCCTGGATAGACTACCGCATGGTATTTGATCACATAAGACACTTGCTCCAATGCCATGCGGTACCAACCTCACTAGTGAGATCCATAGAGCATCTGTTACCACTCTGGAAGACTCGTTTTGTCATCACATCTGGCACACGACGAGTCTTGACAGAATTGGTAATATTTAGGAGGGATGTTTTCGATGGAGACTCCTTGAGTACTCTCCTGTTCAACATCTCACTGCTGCCGCTTTCCTTAGCTTTAAGACGAACACATGGATATTACTTTGGACCACCAAACGACCGGAGCCATCGGATCACTCATTTATTTGACATGAATAATCTGAAACTGTATACCTCTTCGAAGAAAAATTTATATTAGTCTCTCAACGTGGTTCAGGAATATACAGGAACCATAGGCATGAAGTTGGACAAGGGCCCAGGGTTTCATCTGAGGAGAGGATGATCTCCGGAAGTCCACGAGAATGTGCAGATTTCGGACGGAAGCATCTTTGAATACCTCTGACGCTGGGGATACATATCGATATCTGAGAATTGAACAGTGTCCTAATTGTGATGCTTTTCAGGTACTGTACTTGCCTCTTCGCGGTTCGAAGGATTAGATCGTCAGAACTTTCGAGTGAGAACAAGGTATCTGCAACAAATATGCTTGCCGTTCCAGTCATCTCTACTCTTTTGTGGTGGTGAAATGGAGGTCGATGAGCTGCATAGACTCTACAAAGACACCCGGAAAATGATGCATATCCATCACAGTTTGCATCCTAGGTCATCTGTTTCTCATATTTATCTCCCACGTCACCGGGAGGTAGGGAACTCCTCGCTCTGGAGGGTCTGCATTGGAGTGTGGTCCTGAGTATACCGTGTAAATTTCTAAGGAGTTCGGACCTCCTCCTAAGCCTTGTCAAAAGTCATGAATTGGACAGAGTAGGGACATCAGTCGTGACTGCCAATTAGAGGGGGTCTTCGTATTGCAACCTTCCCGCCTGAAAACCCAGATAAATGACACGGAACACATCGAACATTCGGCTACTTAAAGTTAGCCGGGCTAACATCCGAGACTGAGGGATTTACCGCAGCTTGCTAAGATAATCAGCACATTGGTCTATCACCGCAATACAGTATGGTATAGTATTTGTCACGTACATATATACAATAACGGTATGTCAATTAACAATATAAAATACATGAAAATTTTGAATAAAATTTACAATAAAATACAATACAATTACATACTACAATAAAAAAAGACACGTGTGGCACTCGGGGACTGCCGCGGTAAAGCTATTGCATAGCAGTTTTTCTCAACTTATGCAATTATAATTATTTATTTTTTTAAATTTATGCAGTATTTTTTTTTCTTTGATATTTTAATTTAAGTTTTTTCTTTGATATTAATTCAAGTTACTTTTGAGCGTGGTGACCGATAAGAAAACAATTTTTTTTCTTTTATTGAATAAATGAGAAGTTAATATCGTTTAAAATATTTTTATTATCTTACAATACATGTAGGTTATTCAGGAATCTGTTATCATTGAAACTATAGGTTTATGGTAACTGAATAACTGAAATAAGAGACATAAGTTTGAGACTTGATATCCTCTAAATATCTGGAAAATACCGCGTCAATGGTGGTCCCATATTTTGTTGTGGATTCTTGTGGATCATTATTCATTTTCAAATTCAATTTTTTCGAAAGAAAAGTTGTCAACCGCTCTGATTTTTTATCAGCGAAGTTGATGTTGAAATCGCCAGCCAAGATAAGTGGAAATTTATTACCATTTGTACCAAGTATTTTCGACCCTTCTTCAGTGTACTCCAGTAAAGTGCGATGAATAAAATGCTCTACCTCGTCCAATTTTGGATTCCGAGAAATGTAAATTGCTACCATGACTATGTGTAGGCCATTTCTAAGTTTGCATAAGCATGCACAAATATCTCCAACAAATGAGCGCCTAATATTAACATCGCTAACGTGTGCAATATGTATTTCAATATTCGCAGTCATAATATTAGTAACATTATTATTATTTTGGTAAATAGCTACCCCACCTTTTGGAACAGTATCTCGTTTGAATTGAACAATACAATTGAAATTAAGTATTTCAATCGGATTATCATGCGCCATGCAAGTTTCGGTAAGAAGTAACACATTTGTTTGTCTCGTAACTGAATCTTGTAAATCGTAAATCGTGACTATTTAGACTTTGGCAATTGAAAGTTATTATTGAAATGCCATTTCTATTACTAATGAAATCTGAGAAACTTTGAGCTGTCGTTTGAACACTGATTAAAGGCAGTCTTTTGAATTTTTGCAACAAAGATGCAGTCGATGCAGCTTGCCTTCGATTATCATAAAACTTGAATGTAGAACTATCGTTCTTTGTTGTGATATACAATTTTTCAATATTAGTCACCCTAGAGAGCGCAACATAAACGAGTTCCTGTTATTTTTCGTTACGGAATTTCTTGATTCGGTCGCCGCGCTCAAAGCCCGCGATAAAAGCTATATGCAATATATGCAATAGCTTAATAGAAACAGGTACTCTCAGGTCTCTGCTACGCGCGTCTAACGTATAAACTCTAACATATGTCAAAATGATTTCGTTCGTAGCTAATTACATAGGACGTCTGGAGTTCATGCAATTATGTTTTTAGATAATTCGAACCTTCTAATTTCGATAGGCCACGTGAAAATCCCGGAGTCTAAAGCGCTAGAGTGTTATTATAACATTCGTATAAAATAGCGAAATCTCTCACTCTTAGAAACTTCAAATTAATTAATTAATTTGACACATGTTAGGTGTTTAGGTCTTACATTATTTTTCGTTACGGAATTTTTCTCAAAGCCCGCGATAAAAACTATATGCAATAGTTTAATACTTATATTCATTATTTTGTTAAGACTTCGTTAATATTATTATTGTACATGACCATAGAATGTGCCAGAAGCGAGTTAAAAATATCAAGAGCAGGAAGAAATTAAATATATATCGAATATTTTCAAGAAGAAATACGCTCTAAGACACACGCAGTTCAATCATGTCTTGGTATTAATGGATTAGAACATGATTACTTCATTCGTCAGGGCGATATTAACAAGTTCGATAGTTCCCCCAAATTCATTCATAATTTCCGATCAAACATGTTACGTGTAATACATTTTGCTGTACTTTCATAATGTATCACTGTTTTGCATGAAAATCCGTGGCAGCATGTGATATTCAATCTCACTTGATTTCCTATCCTCGATGAACACAGAACCAAATTACTGTATATATATATATGGTTAGTAATTCCATTACATTTTAATCCAAGCATGGGATTTACTAGAGAACTAAATATTTTGGTTCGATATGAAACATAGATTCACATATGGGATCCTACATTGTTGCAGCCGTCGAGTATTGATTCAATTCTGAATAATCAGCATTGTGTGTAATAAGCAAGGTTTGTTGATATTGCATAATTCTTTTATAGCAGAATTGACTTTGAATATGTACCCAATCAATGTATACATGTAACATAGCTAATTAGAAGAACAGTAGTTCATGAAATTCAAATGAGAATATTCCGGCAGAAATATTCGTTCTGAATCGATTCAGACTATTTTTGAGATGATGATGATGTCTGTATGTGCGTGCGTCCCTGTGTAAGTAAGAAAATAAAGAGATGATTGTGCCGTTCGTGTTGGTCGTACCCATTTGAAATTTTGCAAATCATTCTATGATGTTGATAATAAGAAATGTATTGTTTTAGAGCGCAGCTCAAATCATTTCTTGACATCCATTTTCAGATTTTCAATTGAATTATAGAATTGTATTGAACCATAATCAGAATTGTATTTCTCTGGTTCTGTTCCAAATGTTTATTTCAAAATTCCAGTGACATCATATATGTCACAGTTTATTTCATGTATTCAATCTGTGACATTGATGTATAGTTCTATGATCTGTGGTATAAAAGAATTGCTTCAAACGAAAAATTTAATTTTTCTCATTTGAATTTATTACGAATTTTTATTATTTTTATCTAAGGTTACATAGTGTCAATAATTCTGATAGTTCATGTGACAGCATATGTCAATATAATAGAACATCATTAGTAAATTTTGAATAATTCCGAAAGTCAACCTGTCAATATAAAACACAATGAAATTCAACGTCTTTTATTAGCCGTTTCTAAACTATTTCCAATTTATTTTTTTCCTACAAGGATCTCGACCCGAAGAAGTAGCCGAAAGTGAAAAATTATGCTAACAATTGTAAGGGAAGTCGGTAATTGATTGAGCACAGCTTTTTTACATTTAGATCACACGAGAGTCGATAAAGAAATGTTTGGAGAAAAGATGAGATGAGAATTTGGTGATTATTGGCTTTAGAAAAGATCTCACTAGGCGAAGAACTCTACAAGTTCGCCGTTCGATAGGAAGATGATGTGTGAAGCCTGACAGTGGAGGGGTGACCAGCCTGATCACATCTAGTCTGTCTATCCGGAATCACTCATGATGGATTAATAGCCGAGGATTCTGGTGAGACCACGGTAATATTCATAGGAAACGGAGAGAACGTCCAACTACCTACGATGATCTATAAAGGTGTAAGAAGTCGTATGTGTGACGTGACCAACAACAACAAATAGCTCGCCTCTGAATAGAACTGAACTCCAAAAATGGGAACAGTACTCGAATCTGTGTTTCTAAACCAGAATGAGCTGCTAGCGTGTAAAGTAGGTCTTGACATGGGATAGAAAACAGAATCTCCGTGGAGCATTTTCCACAATCAACGTCACATGATCGATCTCTAAGAGGGTGTTGTTGGTGGTGTTACTGAGCACGAATATTGAGAACTTCCTAGAAATTGTTGTAGGGGAGACCAGTGTCAATTTCAACAAGCCTCGAAAGTAACATGGTTGATTTTGGAACCATCTGAGGAGGAAGTGTGAGATGAGGTGTGCTTCCTTCACCGATCAAACATTTGATCACAAGCCTCATCTAGTTTCGATTTTATTGGCCGATTCATGATTATTGCCATACGACGTAATATTCTACCAAGAACTGTGTATGTATTATAAAGCATATATCATGAGAGTAGTGTTGAATCAGAAATGTCCACATGATATCGATTGTAACATATCTAGCGGTCTCAATTGTAACATGTTACGAAAAAATAATGAATGATATAGATCCTAATTTGTTACGGTAACTGAGTAAATAATGATAAGAGATAAGAGACCTCAAACAAAATATGAAGAAGCAGGAAAAAGAGTCATCGATACGGAACTGTCGGTCAGAGCCATCGCAAAGTACTATTGAATGTGCCATGTTAGCCTGAACCATTTGATAAATGCGTTTTGTCAACAATTAGTACGGGCTATAGACCTAACAACCATGTATTTCATGTCGAATATGAAAAATAGCTTATCCAGCACCTACTGAAAAACTTCGGTGAAATTATATTTTGCATTGAGAATGGAAGATCTGAGAAAACTAGATTTTCAGTTTGCCAGCCGAAATAAATTGAAATAGAACAGGAATCTACGAACAGAAATTTACAAACAAGAGTACAAAAATCAGTAATACTTGATATAACATCAGACGCAATAAGGTCTCTTCCCAAGGGTGACGATAAGAAATTCACCAGGGGTATCAAAAGGAAGATCGGCAATTTATACTGATACGCCTGAGAAGCATTTAGTGATGCAATTAGTTATAGTGTACCAATCACTGACATGAATGGTCGATGGATTTAGGTAAACTAAGTTATGAATACAATTCATATACTACAAGAGGACGATTGATACGAGGATACTTTGTGTTTGATATGTTGTGCGCCATATACCCACAGCCATGACGGATCCAATGCGGACCCTCCAAGTAATGAGCATGTCAGTCGAATTGGTGAAGATCCTTATTTTGTATGCATTACTTGCCATTCTGATAATTCTTTTGACTTGTGTACATTTTTTGGAAATTGATTTCTTTTTAAATCCGAAAATGAAGTTGCTTTACATCCGCATTTATTTGTTTGTGGTTGGTACGTTCTGTGAAAGTCTATATACACACTACATTTGACACCAAACAGCTATCAATCATAGCACCCACATATCATATAATTTATGGATTATGCTAGAAGACAATATTCGATAGACATATTGTACAATTGGGATAAGTATGTAGAAACATTATATGATATTATTTAAAAAAAAACATCCAAACTTAGACTACGAAAAAATATTGCTAAATTTCCGTTACAATTGACACTGCTTTCCCCTACCTGATATATTAGGGATTGCGGGATCCACCTGCCTCAAGAAAATACAAGGTTGAGATTTGGTTGAATCAAACACTACAAAATCATCAGATCCCCATCTACGTGTTACGTAGGCGAGCAGTCTCCCGTTGATGAAGGCTGTAATATTGCTGGTCGTTCACGATTTTATTTTTGAGGTGGCAAGATCTTGATTGCTTTCTCCATTACTTCAGAGATCCCAGATAATGCAATGGGTCTATAATTATAAGGGAGATTTTTCCCTTCTTCTGGAATTAGTTGGACTCTGGCAGTTTCCAGCTGGAAGACACACCAAGTTTGTATGAAAAGTTCAACTTGTCAATGTTGCATATGAGAATCTGCTTATTTTCACAGGATAAAGTTCTCTGATGTCTGCATGTAGTATTTGTTGGATGTTTGAAAATCTGTATAGGCTTAGAGCCAACAAGTGTAATGTCTGAGGTTTGAGATTTATCTCCACAACCAATCCATTTTGAGAAATTTCCTTCAATAACCATTAGGATGAAAAATAAACATGTCAGAAAAGTGTTATGAAATTTGGATAGACCCCTATATTTGAGATGTTGACTGACCCAATATCTGGGAATTGTGTTCAATACTTCCTTACAATACGGAGAGGAGAGTATGTTTTGATACAAATTCCATTTGATGTTGAACTACTGTGACCCACGTTTGACATTCAAAAGTTCCGTAAAAGTTTGAATATATACCCTGTTGTTTCTATGTAAATCCCTCAGTAAATTCGTCAGATTAGAAGAACGAAAAGAGGAGCTTGAGTTGAGTTTTCACAAGTTTTAACAAACCACGTGTTGCAGTTCCTGGGCGGCAATGCTACAAGACATGACAACACTTGACAGACTTCCCTAACGACTCTCGTGACATACGTTTCTGTAAAGGAGCGCGCCTGCAAACTCGGTTAGAGATTTACTGTTTGAATATTCACTAGCTCCACGTGATATAATAAGTTTCTGTTCCTTGATTCCGTTCATTTGATTACTATCTTTTAAGTTGAATATATCACACTAATAATTACAAAATAATCAACCTCATCCACTAAAAATAATATTGAAGTACCTACTAAACAACTACCAAATAGCCAACATCAGAGTACACTAAATTAGAGAACGAGCGAATGAGGGTCACCTTCAGATGGACATTTTTCCATTTTGAACCTTGAATAGAATACAGCAGGTACATTTACTAGTTTAGTTTATTCTGATAATGGCTACTTGATCGCAAAAAGGTCTTTAGTACTTTAATATTGTTTTCTATTCATACGGGTGACTCTTTACTTATTAGTGTTAAAGGGTATCCACAGTATTTCCCTCTCTTAAAGTATTAGTAAAGATGATGTCCCGGTCAGGTGATTTCAGCTAATACATTAAATTAAATAACAAAATTTCATGTTCAAAAGTAGACATACGTTTCTTCAAAGATTTTTTGCCAAACAATGTTGAGCTGCAAAACATGCTGCTCAGCATAGTGTTCGCAGTTGTTGCACTAAGGGGCTAGGGGTCAACCTGTACAAGATGCAAATTTTAATGTTCACCAGGAAACTCAAACTAGGCGCACTGCTGGAGGTTCCTTTCTCTGGCGGTGGGTCTTCCAAATTGAGAAGTTGTTGAAGTTTCTGGGAGTTATCCTAGACTCAAAACTGACCTGGAGGGATTATCTCGAATATCGAGTAGAGAAGGCTTCTGCGTCCATTTGGGGGAACAGAAGAGCTTTCAGTAGTACATGGGGATTACTGCCACAGATCCTTCAATGAATCTACACGAGCGCGATTGAATCTATGATTACATATGCCTAGGATTACAATGGCCTAGGTCACTACATCGAAACCCACTAATCTCGCAGTCACTCAGTGATTTGAAGTGAGGCCATCTTTAAGTGCCTCATACTAGAAATAAGGCAAGATAGCATAATTCCAGCTGTCTGTCCCACTCCCTGACAGGGGAGATTGAAATAGTGCCATCAGGCGGGCTCTTACGTTTTCCAGAAGGGTCCAAGACAGATCCGGCATCATGAGAAGGACTGTACTTCAACATGCTTGTGTTCACTATATTAGTGGTCCTAAGCACGTACTGCACGGTTTTTCAGGCGGAGGTCTACGCAATTTGGCTGACAACCTGACAAGGCGGGGTCGTTTGGTAGCACTATTGGGCCAGAATCAATGGTCGCTTTATCAAACAGCGTGGATGTCCTGCCTTCGAGGCCATCTGAGCAAACAATGGCCAAACTTGCAGCGGAAATGACAACCTATGAGGCTCTTCATCAAACAGCATGTCCCAAGAGCCTCAAAGAAACGTTTTCCTCTAAACAGAAGGGATATCAGAGAGAAAACTAGGATCCTCATGGTTTACTGTCATCTTAACAAACACCTTCATATCATGGGCATCGCAAATGACCCTATATGTAGGAAATGCAGAGAAGTGGAAGAAAGTTTCTCACATATCCTGTTGGAATGTCCAGCTTTGACATTACAAAGGCACCGTTTTCAACGGCGTGGGATACAGAGGAATTTATGGAATCCAGCGTAAGCAATATTCTGAGCTTATGGTGTGCCACAAACTTGCTAGAATAGAGTTCTGATCATAAGGCGCTCAATGGGATCAATAAGCGTCGAAAGTACATCTATGGGTTAACCCCTCCCCTTCAATGATGATGAGGTCCATATAGTTAATTCTCTGATAAAACAAGTATAGTCCAGCATATAAAGTGAGGAACTTACTAACTTCGTTGCAGGATTCCGAATCTAGAAAATTCTTTCTGCATGCTGTTCTACGAATCATGAAGGTCAGTGGTGAACATCATGCAAAAATAATTTTTCAGATTCGACCTCCTGCAATGAAGTTAGTTCGTCGACATATTTCCCCACTATACAGACTGGACTAGTAAAATGAGGAAACTACTATTAAAGCCACCGTAAGATATCATTGCCTGTGAATGTACTCGAAAGTATAACACAGAAACAAACTGAATTGATCTTGAAATTTTTGTAAAAACTTATAAATTAGAGAGATTAAATGTGAATGAAACAGTTATTTTTAGTTCTGACAAAATAAAACATGGACAATTGTTTCATCAGCAGCATCTTGATATAATATTATAATATATGAATCAGCTTCATTTTTTGTGTGATTATCTTAATATATGTTAAATCAGACAACTGCGTTGGTCTAAGACGTCATATTTATTAAAAACCCCGAACACTAATGTGTTAATTTATTTGTCCTCAATGTTATCCTTCCTGAATTTATGTCATAATCCGTATAAATAAGTATTGTACTATAATTTTTATGTGGGCAGTAGTTGCATCCTATTATCTTTCAGAGTCTCTGAATGCAAAACGGACAGAATAATATTATTTATATCGAGAATATACGTTTGCTCACTCTTCACCCACACCCAATTGTTATTAATATTACTCAACTACTTTTTATTACGACAGCATGTATAATTAACTATTTGATTTATAATGACGTACGACATTTAACTATCTGTTTATACAAAACGCTGCAAAAGGAAACCTCATAAAGTTCTTGTAAATCATAATGAAATCAGATTATCTATTACGAAATGTGATCATGGCATGAGTTACATAAGCTAACATTCTCCCAAATATAAATGAAATTTTGAATATCTATTGTATGTTCTCTTGGAACGAATTCACACAGATTCATTCTCGTAATTGGAAATCAATTGAAATGATCAACTGATTAAAATTTATTCATTACAAATTAACTTCTGAATGTTGAATTTAATTCTATTAAAAGATATTGCTTATTTGGGGAATAGCCGATTCGTGAATTCTTGATTGATAGGTTGTCTAAATGTCCATACATTGACGTTGATATCGATTTTGCAACCAGTTTATATGAATGAAGATTTCCAAATGAAATATCATATGAAAAGAAACAACATATATCTTTCATATGTTGTCTATTTTTTAGTCGCTGTGAACTATCAATTGTAAGGAGGCTGATGAATTTGGGAAAAGGAAAATAATGTCTAGTATACATTTTCCCAAAATATCTCAAGCTGATTATTTAGATTCGTCATATTAATTATTTCTGAAAAACATCTTAATTCTCAGTTTCTTAATTAAACGAAATATTAGCATGAAATTCGATTTTTCTCTAAATCCGTTTATTCTTGCCTATATCCCGCCTGTATTTTTGAACACTTTATAAAATAGCTGAATTTACCCTTTACTTCATACTCCAAATTGGCAAGTTAACAAAGTTTGAAATTCTGTCGATGAATCTAGTGGATGAAATTTAACAGTTTTGATAAAGAAGTGACAAGTTTTTCACGTTATTTGAATTGAAAGAGACGACTCTTGTATAACCATTGACATTTCAGAAATTTTTTTGTCCATTCATTTCGAAACATTTCAGACGTTTAAAATTCGAAAACGCCCAAAATTCAAACCACCCCAATGTATATTATGAACATTAATGAGGATACGTGCTCCAATTACAAAGTAGAAACAAATGCGGTGATGAATGGAATTGCTATCAACCAACCCAAGTTATGATTACCGCAGCTTCCATTGTACCAATACAAATCTCCCAGGAGCATCGGAGTGATTCTGATATTTGAAGAATCATGTTTGGCTGATTTTGATATCAATTTTACATAATTCCATCAAATCCTTATTTTAAAGATAGACGTGCCTCCATTCTCTACTCTCAAATGTCTAGGTTTGGTTGAGAATTAACGTACTACCATTTCTTTGACCTCAAATTATCGAAGAAATGTATTCATCAAAAAAGGAAAGATTTTATTCAAATTAGTTAATAATCTTTATAATCATTCTTTACATGCTTCGCAAAGATGTTCCTTCATTGTATCGGCATACTATTCTACTCGACCTAGTATGATAGTCAAATCACGGCTGATTTCAGATGTAGGCACCGATCTACACTGAAATATGAATTGATCGAATATTCGTGAAGACATCAACTGGCTGGCACAGTCGTCATATTCAAACTCTCTGTAATCTGTTAGGAATAATCCAAAGTTATTGATCTAGGCCAGATTGGGAGATGGTATCAAAACATTTAGCCAGCGGCTTTTCAGTCATGGCTCAAGAATGAGAAATAACACAGTAATATTGGCAATGGTTGCTAGATTCATGGAATATGTGCATCATAATGAATATGTAGTTCTTGGCATTTCATTCTGGCCATTTCTGAGTTATCATTGAATTGAGTCTTATCAGAAACTCATGCTTTCAATGGACAAACATTCTTTAATATGGTTCGAACTCGAATACGAGTATCAATTCATTTAAATCATGAAATATTCAATATAGGTTCTTTGTTGAAGTTTGACGTTTCCTATGAAGCATAATATGCAGCGATAGCTTTTTTCGGAATGAGTTACTCTTGGGCATAAGTAACTGTACCTCTAACATGTCAAATCATTCAGATAATCATATCTTGTAAACTGGAAACAGAAGAAAATCAAATCAATTGTCCAAAGGTAATTTGAATGTGAGACTAAGTCCCTTCAAGTTACGGTTCAACGGTGACCACTTCCAAACCATCGCATTCTAGAGCAATATCTTTTGAACCATAATTAAAGCCTACATAGACAGACAGAAACAGATTCCGTGAGATTCAGTTCTCAAAATGTTTATCTTGTTAGAGTTTCCATAAATGGTTATTTACGTTTATTATTAAATATTTGAACTGGATGAAACCAAGTTTCATCACAAACTAAAGACCTATTCATCATATGAAGATGTGCTATATGTACCAGAGTTCCTATTGCTATCACTGAGTACTGTGAGTAGTCCAAATCTATTATGAATGACTCCTCAATGAATAATATGGATCGGGGATTATTTTGGTAATAAAATTGAATAATTTGTAGATAATTACATTTGTTATGTTCTAATTTGTCATATATGCAAGAAACTGAATCACTTGTGAAATGATCCTTAATTCCATAGAAGTTGTCTAGTCTGATGAAATCGTGTATCTAAGGTTGAAAAACAATATTTCATTCATCCTTTCTCATAGAAGTTTCTTACTATGACTAGGATTAATAATGATTACTCTTAACATATGTAAGGTAAGAAATTGATAATTCCCATGTGGAAATTAATTTCAAATTCGAAAATTGTCAAAGTTTAATTCTCCGAAAAGTAGATAGATATACTACCGGTTTTGGTGTCAGTTGTCGTCGGGTATTATTGAGGCTACAAATGAAAACTAATTTTTGAAACTTTTTGTTTCATTTTCAATATCAACAAATATTAGTTATATTTTGAATAATATAACTAGTAAGGAGATTTTTCCTTAAAGTTTGGAGGTTATAGGTATCAGACGAGACCTCAATCAAAATATAGACACCGAAACTGATAGTTAATATTTAGTTTTTAAAGGATTAAGTGAATCAAACTTCGATGCAACTTTCGAAATAATGTGAGATGATTCGCTCGACTGAATTCCAAGAATGTCGTAGCATAGAAACTGTGAATAATTCTGGAAAAAAACTACATACCTTGTTCATAACCCGATTAGTCGAAGAAATAAAGCACAAAATTAAGCCAACCCTGGGAGTTTTGAACGAATCAACGGATTTTGATGTAACTGGACTCATTCGATTCGAGAAGTCGTGTGAAAAAAATGTGGTGTATTGAATTTTCTTGGGAAATTATTTCTGAATTTTAACACGTGACAAATAGACATTTTCATGCCATTTTCTGGAGATGATTTATCTAATTATATAACTCTTTGAAAATGAATCCTGAAAATAGTGGTAATTGGTTACTCAGAGGTCTTAGAGGGTGCTGAACACAAACATGATGTTTAAAATGCCCAAAATGATCCTGAACGTCAGTAACCATGAGTACCACGTCGGTCTCAATGAAATTTACAGAAATTGTATTGAAACCTGTCCCGAATTTGTTGAACCTGTTTAAAATATTCCATGATGCACCTGGTGATCGGTAACCCTGACTATAACGTCGGTCACGGGGAATTTCTCCAGATACTTCATTGAAAATTATCTCTAAATTGTGAGGTGGACGCGCAGTATATGCGCGGGGGTGACTGTATATGATTTGGTACCACGATATAGATATTAGAAGGGGCGGGGCATGAATTAAACTTTTTTTTATTTAAACAGATGAGCATTGGTGTGACGTACACAGAGCTGATAAACGAGCATTAGGAAATCATAAGAAAAACCATGGAGATCATGTACTAATATGATCTCTCTTCGGAAATAGTATTTTAAATTTGAGCCCCAAGTGCATTATCGACTATTTTGACCATCATAGTTGTATTCAGCATTCGCGAAAACACTCGAGTAACAATTTTGGGATAATTTGTAGTATGTAGAATATCTGAAAAATTCTCCGTGACCGACAATATAGTCAGGGCTACGATCACAGGTGCATTATAAAATGTTTCAAACATCATACTCGGGTTCAGTCTCCTCGAAAATCCTCGAGTGAGAATTTCTGGTAACGATTTCAATAAAATTTCTGTTAATTGCCTGAGACCGACGTGATACCCAGAGCTATTGACCTCCAGGTGCATTATGGTCATTTTTGAGCATCATATTCGTGTTCAGCATTCCCGAAAACCCCCGAGTATCAGTTTTGAGATATCTTGTAATAAGATACCTGAAAAATTCTCCGTGATCGACGTTATAGTCAGGGTTACCGATCACCAGGTGTATTATAAAATAGTTTAAACATCATACTCGGGTTCAGCATCCTCGAAAATCCCCGAGTGACAAATTTTGGTAACGATTCCAATAAAATTTCTGTAAGTTCCCCGAGATTGACGTGGTATCCAGGGTTACTGACCTCCAAGTACATTATAGGAATTTTTAAACATCATATTCGTGTACAGCACCTTCAAAAATCTCCGAGTAACAATTTTGAGATAATTTGTAATCAAACATCATATTCGTGTTCAGTACCCTCGAAAACCCCTGAGTTACCAATTCCAGCTATTTGCAGTGCATATTTTCAAAGTTATATAATATTTTTTCAACTCGAGTTCCCAAATCGAATAAGTCTAATCACATCAAAATCCGTTCATTCGTTCAAAAATTCCGGGTGTAATGGTTTATTTCCTCGACTAGATGGAAATTAAATTAGTAAGGTAAGAAAAGACTATAGCCATCAAAAAATTACAAATGTGAACATGTGTTAGTGAAATGGCAAAAGATATGAAAGCGGCCGCTAAGATTTGACATTTGTCTAATCAGGACATTTGCCACTATAATATGAATATTATTATGTACCAAATGAAATTGAACGTAATTTGGTGCTAGTAAGAATTGAACGACAATACGAGATACCGAGAACAAATTGAGATTGAATGAAGGGAAGATGAACTGGTACGCTGAGCATACGATAAAATCTACAATTGCTCAATAATAATCCAAAAAAATGTTTTCATTCGCCTCGAATCCCAGTCTGACTAAGACTTATTATGTATTCCATGCATAGGTATATCATAATCATAATTCACAAGATGATCAAAGTTCTGAGAGAATTTCCGTATCCTTAAGATGAGATTATCAACCCTGCACAGGTTGAATATAATCCACATTGTCAACACGCCTCAAATTTGATGAGTTTTGTTACAATACCGCGTGAATTCTCACTCGGAATACCAGATGAGTTCCCGCACGCCAATTTCAGTCGAGAAAACTACTCCAACTAATCTAACTTGAGATTTTACTAAACAAATTCCGCAAAACTGCACAATAAAATCTCAGATTTATTAACCTGCATCAAAAAGTTTAGTAGGAGAGTTTCAGCACAGATACGACTGCCATCGAATTACGTATTAATTTTGTTTCACGACAATTCCGCTTTCCCACAGGAGCGTGATTTGTCATTATATCCTTATGTACGTATTTTGCAATGCAAATATAATTACCTGATTCATAAAATTACATCATTTCATTCTGGAAATGTATGAGATCGTAAATCTATCCTTTTTAGCTACGTAATTAAATAATAAGATAATGTGTCTTCCGCAGCTTAAATCTGATACCTACACTCTACAACTGACCGGGGGTCGACAACCTATGACACGTTTGCCAATTGTGGCACGCTGAACGATTTTCAATGGAATGCAGAAAAAATTAAAAGGCGTCTGAAAAAATTAAAATGAGCATAACAGTTTGTAAAATTATAAAACATTGTTTTTTTAGGTAAAATGACTTGACTGGAAATAGCTCTGGAAAGAGTGAATATATTGAAATGGGGTTTTCGTCAAAAAAATTACACTCGTCATGTTCTTCTGATATCCCGTAAAAGGAGTATAACGCGTGGCTTAAGTTTCTGAAGGAAAACGTGAAAACCCGAATCCTTTTCAAACAACTCCTCCTATTTAGAGTACCAACAATTAGCCACCATCAAAAGAGTAGGTTTTAAATCAACATTTAGTTTTCCTTCAATCGAATCTTTATTCGAATAACTTTGGATGAAATATAGGTGAGATACTACAATTTGAAAGTCAAATTACTTATCATGTTCTCCAACTTTTATTATTGGAGATGGGACAATAAGATGAGAACCGAACTGACAGAGTAGGACGATTTTTTCGCTGACCTTGTCGAAGTTGGACCTTATATTGAATAATTTTTCGGGATAAATTAGTTTTATTTCCATTCACTATTGTAGTTACACCATCTTATGATCGTTTAGAAACATTTTCAGCAATGGGATTGTGTGAATTTCAAATTGACAAACAAACACGGGTAGGTTGGTCGAATCTTTGGAAAAATGAGGTCGGAAAGTTTTATGTCTTAAAATGATTCCAGTATGTAGTTGTCTACCTATTATCTATGTAAAAAAAAAGTCATTGTGAAATTAGGAAAATCGATACGGATCACGTTCACACATATATTCGATAGGTATCAAATTTGTCGTGGTCATCAATAGTATCATGACAAGTGGCTGAAACCTCTTCGGATGAACGGGAAGTGAGATGATTAATTCCATTTCGTTGATTCCATTTCTCAAAAAATTTGCCCCCAAAGTTCTCCTATAAACATATTGTTCATTTTGATAACTTTCATATTATTGAGAATGGAGTCCAAGGGTAGATTGATGAATATAATTCGATACCTACCAAAGGAAGTTATAGTTATTTTTAAATCTCATATAATATAAAATGAATTCTCAATATATTGCTTTCTGGAGTTGTTCCCAATAATTGCTTTTTGGAGCTATAATTTTTATACAATTGCGATAATTTTCGTGAAGTTTCGTGAAAAGATTTGAACACCTAATTAGGTTCGAAATATCCAATCAAACTTAACATGGAAGCTGGGGTTCTAAGGGGTTCTATCAAAAGTTAACCAAAAAGGTCTCTATCCAGAGTAATCTTGATCCATTCAGTATGCGTCTTTTTCTCTGTACTTTGACTACATGAGAGTAAAACCTATGATATTCCGAGAACATCCTGTTAGTCAGTGGTGGAAAGACCTCACTAGGCAAAGAGTTCCATAACTTCGCTGTTCGATAGAAAACTAAAGTTGACTCATAAATTGAGAATTAATTATGATAGTATAGGTATTTTAGAAACAGAAATATTATTATAAAGGTGAAAAGATGTGAGATTAAACTCTGTTATGGTGATGGGACTGATCGACATGCTTCAGTTTGGATAACTACTCTCGGCATCACATGTAACATTCATGAGGTGAGTTGCAAGTATTTAATTTCCATTGCAGGCGGGTCTAATTTTTGTTTTACCGCGTCTTGATTTATGACTTGTTATTGGATTCCACCAGATTTTTGGCTAAGCCTTTTATTTCAAGACATTTTATGATTTTATACAGCAAAATGTATTCATATCCGCAAAATGCCATCATGTACAACGCAGGCATGAATTCGTCTTGTTCAATTAAAATTTACCATGTTTAACATATTTGGAGAATGTTTAATTTCAAGAAAGTTGTAGCTCCTGTTTGCTATTGTTCTCCATAGCTACAATATTTTCGATATGTCCCCAATAATAGAAGTCAATAGGGTTCAAGTTGAGGATCTGAAAGGCCAATGTATGGTAGCATTTTTTCCTCACCTATCCATTGACCCATGGAAAAGTTATATAAATATCTCCGAAATGACATGACAAAAAGAGCAGGGGCGCCATCGTGCATATACCATATGGTGTGGCGAATAATTAGGAGAGATTTGTTTGAGACCTCAGGTATTCTTTGATATCAAGTTGCGCAAGCAAAATATAGGTCTGATTAAATATTGGTCGACGAGTCCCAACTACACATTGATTTTAAAGTTATGTTGTTATTGAGTAGTGAGTATTGCATGTGGATTTTGATCACTCCACTTGTGTATATTGTGGAAATTGAACACCACTTCTTGTGAATAAGTTCTCGTCTGTTCACAAAACTTTTTTCAGAAAACCGTTATTTCTTTATCATCATCGTGCAGAAAATTACACTGCTACGATAATCTTGCGGCAATAACTCATGTACCTTTTGGAAAGGTTAGGCATGGAGCGATTACGTTTTTAGCAGTTTCCCAATAGGAATGTCCTAACACTGTTCCGCATGTTCACCTCATAATACTTCCAGATCCTCTATATTCACCACTCCTCCTCCTCCCCTCATTTCTTATTGCCTTGTAACTTAACAATTCCCACTTTCCACTAACCATCTGTGTAGATTCACGAAAGTATTCGTGTTTGAGATTCTCCGAACACTATCTTCATTACATCTTGGTTCGCCATGAATCAAATGCATTTCGTCATATTCTTGGTTAGAAAACATTTGTTTGCCATATTTAATATATTATTTCCCCCCAAATCAATTATAAAACAATAAAATTGTGGTGACAATACTGTTTCTTATTTTTTTGCAACATCCGATATATCGAATGACAGGTAGCTACTGTGATAATTATGGAAACATTATTTGGCCTCCCAAAGGAGTTGTAATGGAGAATAATTCTTTTGTAAGGAAACAAAACAAAGTATCGAAATTTGTATAGATATAAAAAAGTTTTAATATTGATTGAGGGGAAATATTTTTCTAACTCTGGAGCAATACAGTTTTTGGCTTCTGGTACATACCTGCTCAATATTAGAAGGAAATTCAATGAAGACATAGAAAAGAAAATCTTGTGGCGAAGAGAGGTTCGGCTTTTCCATAGTTACTTAGTAATGTTATGAGCTAATATTTTCGAATACGTGTATTTTCAAATAAATATGCATCTGTGTTCAGAGTTACGACCGGGCACGGATGACCCCGTGACGAACTTTTATTATTTGGAGAATCGTTCATTGCAAATATACGTAAACAATTCTGGTAAAAACTTCGAACATATTCATAAGGAAAATCGTGTCAGCACTAGCCTATCTTAAATGCCTTTGTAGAGAGCTTAGGGATAGTAGAATCAGGCTCCATCAATACTGATTGATTCTACAATCAAGTTCAGGTATCAATTACTGGTCATATTATCATTCAATTGTGATCAATTTGAAGATACGTATTACTCGTATAACTTTTTTCATATACAATCAGTTGTCTTACGTCTCTAGCTGTCCCTGTGTTTATCATGTCACATTACGATGAAGCTGTAACAAGATGATGATATTCTTATCTTCATCGTGAAACTGATATCGTTGCAGATCAACATAATTGAGACACAAGTGCAATTACAAGTTTTTCAGCAGAATGCAACATGATTAAGATAAATAATTTGCATCATTCATTCATAATGAGAAATTTTCAACTTCATAGTTTACTCGGAAAAGTGATATTTAGCATAAATGAATCAAGGTGTTATTTCTATTCGTGGATATAGATCAATAGACAGTAGTTATAGTTATCTCACTATAACTGACCACTTAATTAAAACCAGTGCAACAGTCTAATATTGATATGCAATGGATTATGTGTAGTGGCCCGCTCAGCTTTTCTCATCATCGCTAAAGCAACACGCTAGTTGGATTAATCTTCAATGTAATATTCTCTAATCAGATTAAATTAAATCATGACTGAATTTAGGTCACTATCGTTTGATAGCATAGTAACAACTCCCATGGAATTATGATTATAAATATAATTACGCATTTAGAAAATCGTTGGCGCTAGGCATTACGACAGATGAATTTGCTATGATCAATAAATTTGCTACTCCCCGTTCTAGTTTTTCGAATGTTCAGACCAATTAACCCTAGAATTACACAGATAAAAATATACAATTCGCGATTTTGTGAATGGTGGGCGAAGATGGAAATACTATTTTGTTTGGAAATAGAATCATTACCTTTCTTCACACAAAAGTTTGGCATGTTTAGGAAGTGAAGAATCACGATCAATCTGATGGAATCATATCGCTCCTCTTAATTCCAATTGGTTTATATAAAAATAATCACTAGGTAATTCATTAATTAGTTGCGCTCCTGCATTTGACATAATAATAATTGAAAGTCGAGAGAAGCCAGTCAAATGACAGTGCTGAATATGAAAATATGAGTGTGAAATTGTAAACATTATAGAATATTGCATGGAAATTAATGAATCGAGAACTTCATATTCTTCGAAAATGTATTTCACCGACTGATCACTTTTAGATAGATCTGGAATTTTTATGTTATAAACATTCCAATTTACTGTTGAATATTAAGTCCAAAATAAATATTTTAAGAACTAGTTTGTTTCTTTTTTCTTAGGAATTCGTTCGATTTATCCAACAAACAAATATGATACAACTCTTCTATCTAGATTACCTAATATTATTTTAAAATTTCTAAAGTTGAAGAAATAAAACTCGAATTTAATTTACTCATTACCATTTCAAAATTCCTGAAGTTACTAAGACTTGTAATATTTAACACAACAAGAATTGACGCTAAAAACATTTGTGGCATTATTAAAGCGTAAGATTTATTACATATAAAATAAAATCCTCAAATACAATTTGAAACGAAATGTGATGTAAATGGATGTATATGTGTAGACAATTTGAGTGGGAAGTTTTTGACAAAATTGTGGACCACCGGCTAATTATACGTAGCGATCTGGTCATTCAATGCTAAATTAAGATTGTTTTCTGCATGTTTCAAAGGTTCCGTTGATTATAGCATATTAAGTTTAGTATGTTCTTTCTTATCTTGGATAGTAGACTTCCGCGGACAGCTAATCTTGAAAATTCTTGTCTTCCGGATGGATTCCGCGTCACAATAGCTCGACTTGACGCCGACGTTTCGCCAACCATTACAGGTGGCATCTTCAGGGCAGGCTTGAGGCTTGAACTGAAACTGGTTCTACTGGTTTCTGTAGCCGTATTTATTGTAGGAAAAATCCTTCACGCTACATAGTTCACTGCCTTTGTTCCGGTGGTTAACTTCGTTCCGGCACCTGACCCTGCCGTTGTGCGATCATGTGCGAAGTGGAATTTTCGAGGATGGGTTTCCAAATGTTGGGAAGGTAATATCCTGAGTTACGGTTCAGATTGTTCGGATGTTTTTGGATTTCTATAGCTTCAAGAATTTTTCGCTGATAGAGGTTTGGGGCTCGGACTAGGATTTTAGTATCTTCAAAAAGGATTTGATGATTTGTGTTAAACTTGTGTTCCGCAAGTGCAGATCTACTAGTGTCACGAAGTCTTGTACATCGCTCATGTTCTTTCACACGAGTAGCTACTGTACGACCTGTTTCACCAATGTAGACCTTACCGCAAGAACAGGGAATACTATAAACACCTTCTGAGTGGAGAGGAGGAAGGGGATCTTTAATAGGTTTGTAAAACTGAGATAATTTTGGAAGTGTGGAAAAACGGGTAGAAATATTATGTTTTTTGAGGATTTTGGAAATTCGATCTGTTATATTTTGAATATATGGAAGATAGGCCGTGGATAAAGCAGGACTTGACCTGAGCCAGAAACCCTCCCACCTGCTTCATCCACGGCCTATCTTCCATATATTCAAAATATAACAGATCGAATTTCCAAAATCCTCAAAAAACATAATATTTCTACCCGTTTTTCCACACTTCCAAAATTATCTCAGTTTTACAAACCTATTAAAGATCCCCTTCCTCCTCTCCACTCAGAAGGTGTTTATAGTATTCCCTGTTCTTGCGGTAAGGTCTACATTGGTGAAACAGGTTGTACAGTAGCTACTCGTGTGAAAGAACATGAGCGATGTACAAGACTTCGTGACACTAGTAGATCTGCACTTGCGGAACACAAGTTTAACACAAATCATCAAATCCTTTTTGAAGATACTAAAATCCTAGTCCGAGCCCCAAACCTCTATCAGCGAAAAATTCTTGAAGCTATAGAAATCCAAAAACATCCGAACAATCTGAACCGTGACTCAGGATATTACCTTCCCAACATTTGGAAACCCATCCTCGAAAATTCCACTTCGCACATGATCGCACAACGGCAGGGTCAGGTGCCGGAACGAAGTTAACCACCGGAACAAAGGCAGTGAACTATGTAGCGTGAAGGATTTTTCCTACAATAAATACGGCTACAGAAACCAGTAGAACCAGTTTCAGTTCAAGCCTCAAGCCTGCCCTGAAGATGCCACCTGTAATGGTTGGCGAAACGTCGGCATCAAGTCGAGCTATTGTGACGCGGAATCCATCCGGAAGACAAGAATTTTCATGTTCTTTCTTCTGATAATATAAGATATCGGGATTAATGATAACATTGTGATTATGATGCAAAAGATTAGTCGCGTAGTTACAGTTCTCTGTTTCAAGTTTGTAGCTTCTCAAATATTCTTGGATCAGTATTTTGTAATATTTGTTGTAAGAAGCTACGGTGTTAGCGAAGTTTGTATTACATTTATTGATAAAATTGGTGAAAAATAATCTTTCATATTTATTTTATTTGAGTTTTTGTGCTTGGAATCTCACACTAAAGCTGCGTCCAGTTTGACTTATGTAAACTGCACCATAGTCGACCAGATTTCTTTAATTTATATTTTTTGGATTTCGAATTATTGATATAAATTTATGGATCATTTGTTGCTTCAAAAGTTAGGAAGTTTAGTTTCTATGAAAGAGAAATATTTACCTAGATAATTAGATATGTTAAATATACTAAGTTAGATGTAGTATTGTTATCAACCTCTTGATAAATTGGAGGGTTGGGTCACAAAGTTTATTTTAAGGTATTTTATTAGTTATCTTGTCATTATAATCGTTATTCTTTCATAGCATCATTTGTTGATTAATTGTTAACATCAAATAATTGATTGCTGAAGGAGTTACTTTATCATAATGATAAAGGGAATAAGCAAACAGTATGTGTATTACCACTATCACCATGAAGCATAGACTCACTGGGTTATCGTTTGAAAATCACAGCTTAACTGTCGAAACTGAGTCACGTCTCTTGATAAAATTAGTGGTAATAAACCTACATAGAAAAACAGTGTTTAATTATTTACTTTATCAACCTCAAATTGAATGTATTTTCTGGTGTAGATTCGACTTTGTTTCCACCAATTTCAGAAGGTTCGAAATGATAAACACCGAAACCATGGATTTTGACAGTTGGAAGTATTTTTGTTAGAGGAAGTGTTGTTATTATTCTAGAAATTTGAAGAATGAACAACATTGATCCTTTTTACTCCAATTAATTCTCTTCACTATGTAATGGCAGCTCTAGCTGCAGTTTTGCGGAATATTGAAGCTACTTTCGAATAGCAACTGTACTTAATAGGCCATTAGGTTAATTAAGTTATTCAGGTCGGTAAAGAAATCCAACGCAATGATAGCAGTGAATGTTAGATCATAAATTTCTTGTTAATAGTGATGGGAATAATATTTCAATAATCTGCTTTTGTTATTATGAGTTAGTTGTATCCATTTAAGCTTGAAATTAAAATAACTACATTACAACGTAGTTTTGTTTAGTAGGTTGCATCGAAAAAATGATAGTTGGAATTTTGATCTGCAATACCCATCAAAAGTTACTTTCTTATATGTGTAGTTGCCTCCTTTTTAACAAATTTTTTGATGTTTATCTTCAGGCCTCTAACAACCTAGATATCTCCCTAAAAAATTTTGTAATCACGATGCCCCTCAAAAATTGTCTATAAGTTTGTGAATTGTTTGTACTTTTCCAGTATTTTTATATCTTTACCTCTCTTTACCTACCACCCTTTTTGTTGCATTGTGCATTGTTGATGCATATTTATACTTCTACTGTAATTACTTTTGTGAATACAATAAAATATATACAGACATAAGACGTGTATTGGAGAAGAAAATATAAACAAATATTTTTATCACAATAAAAACTTTAAATAACGAAATATTTGAAACTTAAGTTACTTTGAATTGAGTTTTACTTTCAAAAGTTGGAATAATCTCATTCGATTTTATCCTCTACATTCCATAGCTACAACTGGAGAACTGAGACAAATTTTACGCACCTCTCCAGCGATTGTGTTATGTCACTGATATTGAGGAAAGTCTTGAATCCAGACATCACTGACTAAAATCTCGAATTAGCTAAGCCTGGTGGTGAAGTTACATCCAATTATGACCAATAGATCAACTCAAAATATGCAAACTACCTCGTGTTGCACTAGTGTTGTTCCATTTGCACCCATATTGGTGTAAACACTTCAATTAGAAATTCGACAAGGTCCTTGAAGTTTGAGGTAGGTTCTTGAGTTCCAATATAAAGACGAACTACTCCATCCACTATTGTAATCTACCTTGAATTGAATAGCTTACCGGAACAATGACTCAATAAAATTGGACTTCCTTCGCCAATTGAAACAGCTGTATACATACCATATAGATATCATTGCTCTATACTTAATTCCTGAATGTTTTTAGTTGGCTCTAGCATCTTACAATCAAGTTTTATATTGGCTACGACCTTTCTGAAGATTTTCCAATCTCTCCAGAAGATTAACGAGGTCTTGTAGCACCGTCCAACTCATTTAAACAAATTCCTGAAGGGTGATTCATTGCCATGTAATGCACAAATAAATCACTATAACGGAGGCTATAATTTAGTTTCGATGTACCTAATTACGCCATTTTTATGACCTGTGTTTACAACGGTATCATCTCAACCAATTGCTACTAAATGGCCTAGATGTATCTTTACAAAAAAAATAAATATTACTTTTCCAATCGACTCAGCTCAACCATGTCCTCTATGGAGCGATTTTGGTTCTTCAAAAAGAAATACATATTTTTTTACACTACTTCTTTTAAAGGATCTATCATCTTTCTTCTCTTGCACTAACATTTTATCTTTCCTTGCAACGAAATGAAGTCTTTAAATTATTCTGTTTCCAGTTTGGAACTCTTGGGTAAGCGTATTTTTGGTTTTCTATCGCACCCTCCTTACCATTTTGAGGGATCATTAAACGAGACAACCTCTTTCTATTATGTAGTTGCAATCGTAGGTGCCAATCTGTCAGAAATGCCATACTTAACACAAACAATACTGGATGTTTGTATCTTTATTTCATGCTTGCTTTTTGGGTGAGTAGGTGACGATCTATTGATTCTTCAGCAGATTATTAACTGAATCCTGGCATCGACTCTAATATGTCGACTACGCAACACCCAAAAGTGAAGAGCTTATATATACTAATCATATCTTCTAAGAGCTGGTAGGGAGCTGAAGATATTCTAAATTAAATTGACAAAAATCACAGTCATTTTACAATGTGGGATGCACCTTTTGATGGATATTGTATTACTTATTTTGAATTTTATACTATTCATATCATCAAGGACTGGCAGGACATGAACATATTTGTCTTAAGAATTGAAAAAAAATGGGATTTTACAAAGTAAAATGCACCTTTTGCTGGGTATTGCGATATTGATTTGAAATAAAAACAAAACGATTCATTTTTGGTCCACGCAAATGGTTAGTAGGTACTATATCTAACCTTCTACTACTGTGTCTACAATACATGGATTATTTGGCATGACGTAATGACTGGCATGCGCAAGGCAAGTAACAAGTGTTACAAGTGTGTAATTTTTTTTGCAGGTGTGTCTATATTTTTTCTTTTGTCGCCACATGACTTATGACTTGTTATCTTGATATCGAGCAACACCCGCCCATTCTCAAAGTCTTAGATTTATTATTTCGATATACTTTACGATCAAATTATGAATTAATATCATATTTGTGCATCTGTTTAATACAACAAAATGATTCCTATGGCTACGTTCGCAATTAGAATGTACCCAACGTTATCTTCAATTTCTTTCATTTTATATCCACCGCAATTCAGTTTCAGTAGTGGACATTATTATCCCCACACTAGCTGTGTCGTGTCCTGAGTCCTATTATAGCTAAGTTCACACACGTAATGAGTGCAAACCCATGATACAATGAATATAAGTACAAACCCATATACAAGTTATCCCGTCCAATAATGTGAAGCTGAAATATTTTATGTTTAAGTGATGATAGTTTTAGACATTTAACAGATACTGAAACTGGAAATTAAAGGTTGATACTATTTATTATGAGAATTTTAATCAGTTTAAACTATACAGGGTGTCCTCGAACTGCGTGGCTAAAATGAAATCGAAGATTCTTTGATTCGAAAAAAATTTGATGAGCCTTTTTACTTTAGCCTCAAGGGTCTTGTTTAGCCGGTAGAGGGCTTCAAAGTTGCAAAAATAATTTTGTTTTTTCGGTATAACTTGAGAACGTAATGGAGGACTTTCACAATATTTGGCAAGTGAGTTAAGTACTGTCAATAATAGCCGTTTTTGAGAGCGGAGCATAGAGCCTTAAAGACCATAGAAATGGCTCAAACTTGAGGATGTAACGGGAAAAGTGTCCAGAACTTTTTTGTTGTCGATGTAATTCACTCTATATTTTTTATGTAGATAGCTTATCTAATTTGAAAACTTTTCTTACTCGTAGAAAATTTTGATAAAATCAACGGATTAGCTTGAAAAAAATAATTTTCGAGTCTCTGCAATTTTGGCTTACTAATTTTACTTGATTAAAATACCTTAGTTGCCTTTGCTTTTCTAATGTCATTTTAGCATTTATAGAATTTATTCTCAAAACTGTCAGTTTTTACTTTGCTTTCCGTAAAAATTTTATAAAATTATGGCTCAAAATTTCACTAACACTGAAATGGTTAATATCTCGGTGAAACACGAATAATAAAAACAATAGAAATGGGGAAACGATGTGATTATTTAGGAAAAACAAATGCTAAATTAAAAGAAACAACAAAACTTTTTAGGAAATCGCTAAGGCATCAATTGTTCGAAATGTTGCCCATTTTCCTGAATACACAAATTAATTCGTTTCAAGAAATTGGATTGAACTCTGGCTAGTACTTCAGGATCATTCTTCAATAAATCCGCTTTATGATTGATTCCTTGCAATAATTCCTCTCGTGTGTTTACTGGAGCTGCATAAACTCTCGACTTCAAAACGCCCCATAGAAAGAAGTCGCAGGGCGTCAAATCAGGGGAGCGGGCCGGCCAGTTCACTGGTGCATCGTGTCCTCTACCTATCCAGCGATCTGGATATTCCGCATTCAAATTTCGCCTCACAGCTAATGTGAGATGAGGAGGTGCACCATCATGGATAAACCAGGCCACGACGAATGTCTAAGGGCAAGTCTTCCAACAGTTCAAGTAGCCTTTGTTCCAAAAAGTTCAAGTAGTTCTCCCCGTTCAATCGATCGGATATAACGGTAGGGCCAATAATAAAGTTATCCACAATTCCAACCCAAACATTGATTTTAGTTTGATTCTGAAAATATGTAACTTCCGTTTCATGAGGATTTTCATCAGCATAGAAATGTTCATTATGGAGGTTAAAAAGACCACATCTCGTGAAAGTATCTTCGTCCGTGAATAGAATTCTTCTACAAAAATTGGGGTTTGCGTTTTGTCTTTGAACAATAAGCCGACAGAAATCTAGCCGATGACCTGGATCCATGGGCAATAAGTCTTGAACTGTTTTAATATGATAGAGATACAACAGTTCTTCTTTCAGTACATTATGAACTAATGATTTTGAGGCTCCAATACCAAGTCCCAAACGTAGTGTGCTTATCCCAGGTTCAGTTTCAACCGCTTCCAGTATCGCTTCTTCGAGCTCTAACGTCCTTCTTGTCCGTCTGCGTCCAGTTTCTCTGCGATTTGCTTCAAATTTGCCAGTTTCGCGAAGGTTTGCCGAATTGGAATTCTGCGATGCGGATATCTTTCCCTTCTCCGGCCATTGCAACGACAAAGTCCATAAATCAATAACATATCAACCATTTCAGTGTTAGTGAAATTTTGAGCCATAATTTTATAAAATTTTTACGGAAAGCAAAGTAAAAGCTGACAGTTTTGAGAATAAATTCTTCAAATGCCAAAATGGCATTAGAAAAGCAAAGGCAACTAAGGTAAGTAAAATTAGTAAGCCAAAATTGCATAGACTCGAAAATTACTTTTTTCAAGCTAATCCGTTGATTTTATCAAAATTTTCTAAGAGTAAGAAAAGTTTTTAAATATCGAGTGATTTACATTGACCACAAAAAAGTTCTGGACACTTTTCCCGTCACATCCTCAAGTTTGAGCCTTTTCTATGGTCTCTAAGGCTCTGTGCTCCACTCTCGAAAATTACCATCATTGACAGTAACTCACCTGCTGAATATTGTAAAAGTTCTTGATCACGTTCTCAAGTTATACCGAAAAAACAAAATTATTTTTGCAATTTCGAAGCCCTCTACCGGGTAAACAAGACACTTGAGGCAAAAGTAAAAAGGCTCATCAACATTTTTTTGAATCAAAGAATCTTCGGTTTTATTTTGGCCACGCAGTTCGAGGACACCTGTATACTTCCTTATAAATTCCTCCATTACTTGATTCTTTGAATGACAAGATACATGTAAATTGTATCTTCAGCACTTACAAGCGTAATGGCAGAAACGTTTTGAAGTGTGCATCTTGCCAACTTAGTCTTCGGTAGTTCTGAAACAAACAGGACATGTAAGTAGAATTGGCATCAATTATTTCTGAGTAGGCTTACAAATACTTGTCACAGGCTATATAGTCACCCAAGGACGAAACGTAGTAGTCAAAATGAAAACATTTCAGGTATGTTCGGTACGTTTTACGTTAAGAAAGTTACAAATGAGAATGTTAATTTCACCAATTCAATATTTAACCCTTTTAAAAATATCTCTGCTTTCCAAATAGACTACCCGATTGAGTAATCAGCTATATACATTGAGAATTTTTCGAATAACAAACTTCCATAATTAATTCTCAATTCACGTATAAACGAAACGCGTACTGAATGGATCAAGATTACTTTGGATAGCGACCTTTTTGGTTAATTCCTGATAGATTCGCATGGACCCCACAGCTTTGATGTTGAGTTCGATCGGAAATTTCAAACTTAATTAGTAGTTCAAATCTGTTTTCGAAACTTTCAGTTTCTCGTGTCTGCTATTTTTTCCCGTGCCTGCTATTTTTGCAGGCATGACTTCCATCTCTTATCACACGCAAGGTATTTATGTGGTGATAATCAAATCTAACATTGGACAACGATTCTGAGGTATCTGTATCAACAGGGAAAACTTTAATTGAATATAAATTTTTTAGTGGGAATAATTTTTTTATATTTTTCAAGGAATCTTGTACGTCGGAATGTTTTTTTACAAACAAATTGAATGGTAGAACGTGAATAAAACACCAATATACACAACACATATGATAATAATGTATTAATAATATTTTCACCATAAAGTGGTAACCTCAGAATCAGTAAGTTGTCAGAAGGAAACTATTAACATGTGATTCCTCAAATACTATAATAAATATACAATACATTTTTCATGGTTGCTGCATATAGACCAATGATACATAATATTCCTTCAAATATTATGATAAATTTTATTCAGAATTGGAAAGATTTGAAACATTGCAATTAATAATTTCTCGACCATTTCACTATTCATTTCATCGTGATCCTGCGTTGAGTAAACTTTTCATGTATTATTTTGAATTATTGGTTTCTTTTCATTTTTAATGCAAGCATGATTTAATTTATCTCTTAATTTCAATTAATACCAGCTACCTGTGAAAATTGATGTAAACAATGAAACTTGCCCGGTTTCTAGTGGATTGCTGTCATACTGTTCCGTGCAAGGAATATAACGTATAAATGAAACTCCAAAAATAATCCTCTATAAAGAGCATTTTTGAATGTCGCGCAGATTTCAAGGAAACAGAGTGAGATCATGCGCATTATCATTCCAACCACGGCCGGTCTTGCATTTGTTATCAATTAAGATAATTCATATTTGAAGGAACATATTGTATTATTGGTAAACTATCTGAATCGACAGTTTTAAGGTGAAACCAACGTTGCGGAAGTGAGTTATGTAAATTATTAAATCGGTAGAACAGGAATTTTTCTAGATTTAAGAAGTATCTAAAAAAAATCACCACTAGTATACTTCGCCCCTATCCTGTGTGAAATGGGGAGAGCCAGCCTGGCACGGAGCTACATACCGGAAGAGTGGAGGGCGGCAAAGGTGGTATTTATACCAAAGCCTGGGCGAGACTCTTACGCTCAGCCAAAATCTTTCCGTCCGATCAGTCTAACTTCGTTTCTCCTGAAAACCCTAGAGAAACTGATCGACAGGCATGTTAGAGATGGAACTCTTATGAGAAATACCCTACATCGCAATCAGTATGCTTACCAGACCGGGAAATCCTCTGAAATGGCAGTATACGAGTTAATACAAAGTGCAGAAAAATCGCTGGAATGCAAAGAAATTGCACTAGCGAGCTTTCTGGACATAGAGGGAGCTTTTGACAACACCTCATTCGAATCAATTGCCCGAGCAATGCGAGAGCGAGGGGTGAAAGATCTGCCCTGCAGATGGATCCACAACATGCTTCGATGCAGGACAGTCATAGGGATTCTGCATAATCGGATATGCGGATGACATCGTCATTATAGTACAAGGGAAGTTTGGGAGCACAATAGCATCTCTGATGCAGCACGCACTAAACACCGTGGAAAAATGGTGCAACAAGGAAGGACTCAAAGTGAATCCTTCGAAAATAACTATTGTCACAAAGAGAAGGGACGGTGGAAACATACAAGACTTAGTTTTGTATGGAAAAAATATACCGATGACGGACATGGTCAAGTACCTTGGGGTAAGCCTTGATAAGAGGCTGACCTTTGGGAAGCATCTTGTAACCGGTTCGCCGTTACGTGATTTGAAGAACACTGTAATGAACAGTTAAGATTTCTTTGCCAATTTAAGTATCAATTGTAATAATTTAATTCTTTCAGATAACTTTGTATTCAATTTCATTTGTGTAAATATTCAAAATTCAATTTTATTTTATGTTATACTAAAATTGTTTCTTCTTAAATTTATTACCATATTCCGTTTGGAATAAATCAAATTAGTTGAACTTGTATTATTTTTCTGAATTTCCATCAACTATAAAACCATCTCGTAGTGCCTGTATTCTTGACTGTGAATTCACTTATTTTTGTAGTTATTATTAAGCAGTTGGCGCTCAGGAAATTCAGCAGTCTAGAATCACAGGACACGTTTCACTACGAGCCCTGAGATTAATTACTCTAATTTGAGCTAGTTGGGCCATTAAAACTGACCCAAAGCGGTCCGGAGAAAACTGCTAACAAAGCGATAAGGGCCCTGTGGACCTGTCGTCGTACAGTCGGGAGAACCTGGGGACTCACTCCACGGATGGTACACTGGGTGTACACAACCATAGTGAGACCCATTGTAACATATGCCGCCATCGTGTGGTGGCCAAAGACAAAAACTAAAGCATCCCAGCATTCACTGAACAGAGTTCAGTGGCTGGCATGCTTAGGAGTAACAGGTGCAATGTCGACCACACCAACGGCTGCTATGGAGAAGCTGTTGGGGTTGGAACCGCTACACCCCGCCGTTCAGGCAGAGGCCATAAGAGGAGCGCATCGCTTCCATCTTATCGGCCGAGGAAAGGCTGACCAGAAAGGCCGAAGCATCCTCGGATTGCTTGGATCACCTGGGCCATTGGGGATGAGATCCGATAGGATCAAGGTTCACAGCACTTTCGTGCCTTTCATGATCAAAACCGTGAATGGGCGGGAGAACGCTGGGGGCAGTCCTCATATGATATCAGGGGATTCCATATGGGTTACCGAGGGCACCAAGATGGAAAAAAGTACTGGTGCTGGAATAGTCGAGAAAACGGACCAAGGGGAAAGAATTTCTTTGAACCTAGGAACTTTTGCGACAGAATTTCTAGCAAAAATAGTTGCAATTACAACATGTGCTCAAATTATGAGGGAGAGAGCCTATGAGAATAGACAAATCACAATCATAGTGAGCAACCTGACAGTGCTCAAGGCATTGGAATCATACACAATCACCTCACAATGTGTACTTGATTGCGTCAAAGAACTAATGGCACTAGTAATGAACCCCAATAGAGTAACACTCGTTTGTGAGTCTGAAGAAACCAAACGAGAAGGGACAGAAACTGCCGTAGCCCTCGCTAAAGCGGGGGCGGAAAAACCACTGATTGGACCAGAGCCAACCTGTGGCATTTCTCATGCCACAGCGAAATCTGTAATCCAAAAATGGCTCGAGATAGAGCACCGTGTCTACTGGGGGGAACTGCCCCGTTTGTCGCACTCCAAGCGACTGATGGGAGATCTCCAGCAGCGACGAGCAAAAAATCTGCCGACGTTCAGCAGATAAGAAATACGGAATCTTGTTGCATTCCTGACCGGACACGCCCCATGCAGCGTGGAAGATGAGACACCTATGCATGTGCTGTGTCAGTGCACGGCATACACGTTAGGTCGTCGAACATACCTCGGAGACGATAAGACTACACCCGAGGAAATCAGAAGTATCCCCTATATCAGGCTCCTGAAATTCATAGAATACACCGGAATGATGAGGGGGAAGAAACAAGTGAGGGCACAATAGGACTATACTATAATGACCGTAGTGCTGTGGGGCTCCCCTAGGATGGAGAACCAACCTCAAGGATGAGGGGTTTTAGTCGGTAGGAATCCGGCACACCCGGGGCACTGGCGCCCAAGGCGTCTATGTAAGATTTCCCCTCCTCTAGGCGAAAAAAAAAATACTTCGCAATTCCAACCATTTCCGCCCTCGAATGTATTGAATCATTAGAGTTCGTAACCATATTTATAGTTGCCAAATAATGGTTATAGAGAAATTGGAATGTCTTGAATGAGTACATTGTTTACTAAAACTGAAGAGTTTCATACCTTTCACAAAATGAGTCTCCTGTACAAAAGAAATGAAATGGTGTTATCTATCACCTGCTCAGTCAAGAAAATTACATGATCTACTATTTTTTGGTTTGTCATTGAGAAAGATTCTATAATTCACTCAAATATGAAATGAATAATCAGGTCGGCAAAAAAAAACTAATTTCTATAGAAAGAAGGACATTATATTTTTTGAGATATTTATTCAATATAATACAAACATGAGTCATCCATGATATAATGAATAGCAACTGAAACATCTTTATATTACAGATGAGAAAACACTACTGATTTATAAAGTTTTTTTTTCCGAAAGTGGGGGTTCTATGAATGTGGGGGAGTCACAGACGAAGGTGAGAGGGGTTGAGCTCCTGAAGAGGATCGTGAAGGCAACCGTATATCATATAATAACAGTCTACAAAATAATTGTGCCTCCTCTATTTGGAGAGGAATATTTTCCATGTATTATGAATTGAGAAGTTTTGTTTTCAATTAAAGAGAAGTGCCCAAATAAACATCATGATTATTCTATATAGTTCACAAATAATTAGGGTCCAACATATACAAATTTTGAATTAAAATACAATGAGTTCGATTTTTTATTAGAATTACACTAGTGTGAGACTACTATATCGAGATGATGATGAAATGTTTTGTAAACACTTGTAGCTTATCGGTCAACATCACCCCTATTCTATTATAAAATAGAAAATATAGGAGTTAGTATAAGGACCGTACCTGTTACGACAGTAGAACGCAACAAGTCGTGACAATAGTTCACCAGATATTGATGAAAATAAAGTGTACATAGCCAAAAAGCCGCTCATCACATTCATCCTGTTTCGACTCAATATAGACCTAAGTGTCCTCCGAATTGGATGAAACGCCGAAACGATTTTCTTAAGCTCAAAGTGCAAGTACAACATTATTGAGAGTAGTTCACTAGATGTTGATGTAAATAAAGTATGTAAATACAACAAACAACTCATCATTTTCATCCTCCTTTTCAATCGAACTATCCTCCGAATCTGATAAAAAGTAATAACGGTTTTTTCGATCACAGAGTGCAAGTACAATAGAACCAGTATTGAGAGTAGTTCACAAGATGTTAATGTAAATAAAGCATTCATGTTCTACAAGCCGCTCATCATTTTCATCCTTCCCCTATTCAATCGAGCTATTCAAATTACGGTTCTTCTAATCTAGTCCAGGCTGTGAACCGGGATTTTAGCTATAATAAAAAAAACATGTGAGTTCGAATCAAAAAATTTTTTTTGCATTAGCTTCAGGAGGTTCTCAGGATCATTCATACACCTTGAAACCTCTTGGGAACCCCAACCCTACCCATTGGGGGCGAAAATAGCACGAAATCTCCAAGTCTTGAATCGTATTTTCTACAAAGAAGTATTTTTGCATTTCAAGTGCACATAGTAGGTTTTTTGGGTCGCTGAACACGAATCCGTAGCCAGATTTAGTTGTAATCTATCGTAGGGATGGTCAAATCGACAAAATTGGCCAATTTCGCACCGATATATGTTATTTTGCATTTTACGTGTTTTAGGCGTTTCGAATGCACCAAGTGAGTTTTTTGGGTCGCTGATCACGAATCCGTAGCCACATTTACTCGCAATCCATCGTAGAGGTGGTAAAATCGACGAAATTGGCCAATTTTGCACCCCTATTTGTTATTTTGCAATTTACGTGTTTTAGACATTCCGAATGCACCAAGGGTTTTTTTTGGGTCGCTGAATACAATTCCGAAGTCAGATTGACTCCGAAGTAATTTTAAAATTCAAAAATAATAGAAATTTAGAAAAGTGTCAAATTAGCCATTTTTGTAAATTTTTCACCCCTACGATGATATTCGAGTAAATCTGGCTTCGGGATCGTATTCAGCGACCCAAAAAACCTCCTTGGTGCATTCGAAATGCTTAAAACACGTAAATTGCAAAATAACATATAGGGGTGCAAAATTGGCCAATTTCGTCGATTTTACCACCCCTACGATGGATTGCAAGTAAATCTGGCTAAGGATTCGTGTTCAGCGACTCAAAAAACTTCCTAGTTGCACTTGAAATGTCAAAATACCTTTTTTTGTAGAAAATACACTTCAAGACTTGGAGATTTCGTGCCATTTTCGCCCCCAATGGGTGGGGTTGGGGGTCCCAAGAGGTTTCAAGGTGTATGAATGATCCTGAGACCCCCCTGAAGCTAATGCAAAAAAAAATTTTTGATTCGAAATTACACGTTTTTTTTTTTCGGTTCACAGCCTGGACTAATCAGATCGAACGTAAAAACGATTATATTAATCTCAATGTGCAGTAACAACGAAACGAGCACTGAGAGTAGTCCACGAGATGTAGATGTGAATACAGTATACATGTTCAACAAACCGCTCATAACTTTCATCCTCCTCCTATTTAATCGACATCATGGTAATTCAAATCGGATGTTAATTGGAATAAATTATATATGTTGAAGAAACTGATAATCATTTTCATCCTACTCCTATTCAATCGAGCTATATATATATATATTACGGTCCCTCGAATCAGATGAAACGCAATAACTATTAAATTAGTCACAAAGTGCTAGTACAACGGAACGAGTAGGTACTGAGAATAGTCCACAAGATGTTAATGTGAATGAAGTATACATGTTCCGCATATTGCTCATAATCTTCCTTCTCCTTTTCAATCGAACTGTACTCCGAATCAAATAAAATGCAATAACGCAACAACACAAAGTGCAAGTACAATGGAAAGAGTACTGAGAGTAGTCCACAAGATGTTAATGTAAATAAAACGTTCATGTTTAACAAACCGCTCATTATTTTCATCCTTCCCCCATTCAATAGACCTATTGAAGTTACGGTTCTTCGGATCGGATAAAACGTAATAACGATTATATTCATCACAAAATGCAATTTCAACGTATCGAGTACTAAGAGTCCACGAAATGTTGATGTATATATAGTATGTTCAGCTACCGCTCTCTCCTTTCCAACCGAGCTATTGACATTATGGTTCTTCAATTTGGATGAAACGCAACAGCGATTGATAATAATAATAATAATGATAATAATACTTCATTTCTGTGATGTGATGTAGCGATCTCTCCCTCTTCTACAGATATTCTCATGGTGGGTGGTCATCAGAAATCTCGTCTGCTATTCCATCAAGAAAGGTTCCAGATGGGCGGACTAGACGAGTTCAAGCTAGTCACCCCTTTATTGTCAAGCACGATACTTGCCGAATTTATTCCCACCAGAATTGATTTTTCCATCGAACGGCAAAGTATTTGAGGTCTTTCCTTATGCCAATATCTCCAAACCTTCAAGAAAAATTCGAATGCCTATCTCTTGCCACAACATCACATCGTCACCACTGGTTCACACAGGGAGAGAATTGAATACTAAACAAGAATGTCGAATTAATAAGTTATAATCCTGGGTATAATTCCATTTCGATTATCATACCGTTATCTGTTTCTGGAATTCCATCGACTTATGGGCGAGCAGTTCCGATATCTTGTGAAACATATCAAAATCATAGGGCGTTAGGAACACATTTGTTGTACATGAATATTTTACAAAACAAGTTCCTGAAAATTCTCGACGATATTATGAACATCATTTCTAGTGAAATTTGGAATTACGTTCAGTTCAAGATTGGATGATTTTTGATCTGTATTTAAGAGAATGTTATTCAATCTGTACATGGAGTGATATGATGCTGATTCAACTGATCACTCCATGATTCACAGATTAGTTAACATTCCATCAAACAAAGCTTATTTCAATTTTGAACTTATCGCTTAAAATGGTGGTTATAATATAGACACAGTAAATGAAATATTAAATGAAAAACTTGATATAAAAGCTCTGATCCTCATCTACATCCACATAAAAATAAAACTGGAAATGACTGGTTTTATAAGTTTAACATATCTAGGTGCACTATAATTTCGAAAACTATTTGAATTTATATCGATATAAAGAAGTATCCTTTGAATAAATTCTATATAAATAAATAAATTGGCCAATTTTGCACCCCTATTTGTTATTTTGCAATTTACGTGTTTTAGACATTCCGAATGCACCAAGGGTTTTTTTTGGGTCGCTGAATACAATTCCGAAGTCAGATTGACTCCGAAGTAATTTTAAAATTCAAAAATAATGGAAATTTAGAAAAGTGTCAAATTAGCCATTTTTGTAAATTTTTCACCCCTACGATGATATTCGAGTAAATCTGGCTTCGGGATCGTATTCAGCGACCCAAAAAACCTCCTTGGTGCATTCGAAATGCTTAAAACACGTAAATTGCAAAATAACATATAGGGGTGCAAAATTGGCCAATTTCGTCGATTTTACCACCCCTACGATGGATTGCAAGTAAATCTGGCTAAGGATTCGTGTTCAGCGACTCAAAAAACTTCCTAGTTGCACTTGAAATGTCAAAATACCTTTTTTTGTAGAAAATACACTTCAAGACTTGGAGATTTCGTGCCATTTTCGCCCCCAATGGGTGGGGTTGGGGGTCCCAAGAGGTTTCAAGGTGTATGAATGATCCTGAGACCCCCCTGAAGCTAATGCAAAAAAAAATTTTTGATTCGAAATTACACGTTTTTTTTTTTCGGTTCACAGCCTGGACTAATCAGATCGAACGTAAAAACGATTATATTAATCTCAATGTGCAGTAACAACGAAACGAGCACTGAGAGTAGTCCACGAGATGTAGATGTGAATACAGTATACATGTTCAACAAACCGCTCATAACTTTCATCCTCCTCCTATTTAATCGACATCATGGTAATTCAAATCGGATGTTAATTGGAATAAATTATATATGTTGAAGAAACTGATAATCATTTTCATCCTACTCCTATTCAATCGAGCTATATATATATATATTACGGTCCCTCGAATCAGATGAAACGCAATAACTATTAAATTAGTCACAAAGTGCTAGTACAACGGAACGAGTAGGTACTGAGAATAGTCCACAAGATGTTAATGTGAATGAAGTATACATGTTCCGCATATTGCTCATAATCTTCCTTCTCCTTTTCAATCGAACTGTACTCCGAATCAAATAAAATGCAATAACGCAACAACACAAAGTGCAAGTACAATGGAAAGAGTACTGAGAGTAGTCCACAAGATGTTAATGTAAATAAAACGTTCATGTTTAACAAACCGCTCATTATTTTCATCCTTCCCCCATTCAATAGACCTATTGAAGTTACGGTTCTTCGGATCGGATAAAACGTAATAACGATTATATTCATCACAAAATGCAATTTCAACGTATCGAGTACTAAGAGTCCACGAAATGTTGATGTATATATAGTATGTTCAGCTACCGCTCTCTCCTTTCCAACCGAGCTATTGACATTATGGTTCTTCAATTTGGATGAAACGCAACAGCGATTGATAATAATAATAATAATGATAATAATACTTCATTTCTGTGATGTGATGTAGCGATCTCTCCCTCTTCTACAGATATTCTCATGGTGGGTGGTCATCAGAAATCTCGTCTGCTATTCCATCAAGAAAGGTTCCAGATGGGCGGACTAGACGAGTTCAAGCTAGTCACCCCTTTATTGTCAAGCACGATACTTGCCGAATTTATTCCCACCAGAATTGATTTTTCCATCGAACGGCAAAGTATTTGAGGTCTTTCCTTATGCCAATATCTCCAAACCTTCAAGAAAAATTCGAATGCCTATCTCTTGCCACAACATCACATCGTCACCACTGGTTCACACAGGGAGAGAATTGAATACTAAACAAGAATGTCGAATTAATAAGTTATAATCCTGGGTATAATTCCATTTCGATTATCATACCGTTATCTGTTTCTGGAATTCCATCGACTTATGGGCGAGCAGTTCCGATATCTTGTGAAACATATCAAAATCATAGGGCGTTAGGAACACATTTGTTGTACATGAATATTTTACAAAACAAGTTCCTGAAAATTCTCGACGATATTATGAACATCATTTCTAGTGAAATTTGGAATTACGTTCAGTTCAAGATTGGATGATTTTTGATCTGTATTTAAGAGAATGTTATTCAATCTGTACATGGAGTGATATGATGCTGATTCAACTGATCACTCCATGATTCACAGATTAGTTAACATTCCATCAAACAAAGCTTATTTCAATTTTGAACTTATCGCTTAAAATGGTGGTTATAATATAGACACAGTAAATGAAATATTAAATGAAAAACTTGATATAAAAGCTCTGATCCTCATCTACATCCACATAAAAATAAAACTGGAAATGACTGGTTTTATAAGTTTAACATATCTAGGTGCACTATAATTTCGAAAACTATTTGAATTTATATCGATATAAAGAAGTATCCTTTGAATAAATTCTATATAAATAACTCAAATTGAAAAAGGGGCAAGATAAAAAATGAATTGTAACCTTTCTGATATAATTTTCAAACATTATAGGTTTTCCTCTAATGTAGTCAAAGTATAGAGAAAATATTCAGACAATAGCATACTCAAATAGTAGGATAGAAAAATACATTAAAATTACAACAAAATACAATATAAATCACTAAAATACAACGAATAAGGTAACTGTCCCAATTACAGACAGTGTTCCATATACTGACACTTCTGGCCAATATCAACAAAAAATAAGAAATGTGGTTGTATTACACTTATGAATTTGACAACATCAGGCACATATGAGTTTCAACTTCACAGAGACAAGTGAAATTTTGAAATAACCGCCAGAGAAACTGACAGCTGTCTTAACTGTAAAAAATATTTGGGTAAAATTCCCCTAAGAAATGGTGGCCACTGGGCGGCCTACCTTTACCTACGCACTATTCCAACTTTTGATTAAAATTCTGTTGTATCATCGTCAACCAGGAAGATGAATTAACCAGTTCGTGTTAGCCCTTTTTCTAACATTCTATTGTGAACCATTACCTGATTACAATAACCTGAACAAAATGAAACGATAATTTTTGTTTTACTTATATTCAGGATTACAAAAGTTTATAAAAAATTCTTCAAAAAATTACAAATAACTAATATTGTTACAAACTTATATATAAAAAACCTCATACTGGGACGGCAACAAAAGTAACAAGACTACCTGAAATTCAAAAATATTTATTATTAGAATAAGGGAGATGAGGAAAAGCAATACACATACATATTAGGGCCAGGGGGATTCAAAAATAGAGAAAATTTAGATTCAAAATACTGGAATGGAAAAAACAGGAAAAAATAGGAAGCCTTTCTATGAAAATAAAATATACAAAATGAACCGTACGATGCAAACCAAATTATAATTTACTACCTACCTCTATAAGAAAACCACGAATGACAACAATGAGAAAATCACACTGTACATTATTATTAAGAAACAAAGATATAAAACCAACTTAATTGCACCTCAATTCCGATTGAGGAAAGAAAAGTATATTAAAACAAAATAATAGAATTATTGTAAAATACAAATTGATCAGACAAAATTCACCTGAAATTAAAATGTAGTATATTTAAAAGATAAAAACATACAAAATACTCACTTTTCGGGTACAAATCAATCTTACACCGTACACCTGTCTGTGATAATGTTGAAAATTATATTGCCTTAATGTAGGAAATCCATGTCTGCATATTTGACAGTAATAACCTATTTTTAATGTAATAAGTTCTGCTGGCGTACAGGTTATGTGTACCTATCTTGGAAATCTATAGACATAAAAGGCGAATGTAGGTACAAAAACAGCAAAGAAACCCATCAACCTACCTTTCAAAAGGGGCCCAAGAAAACAAGTATTCCGGTTCTCACAATAACGAAACAATCGACTGTTTAATAAATGTATTTCATTTAAAAGTTTTAAAATGAAAATGATCCTTAATTCCTTACTGAATTAGAAACAGAAGCTCATATGCAACACGACAGTAAGTGCAAACTGCAACTGCAATGCAATCTGGGAAATTCGACTATGCAAAACGTCTACGATAGCTGTATGTCTCTAGCTCGAGATCATTAGTAGCGTGTAATAGAGAGGGATATCAATATCTTTACGTATACGCAACACAGAGAAGACACAATCTGTCGATGTCAGTACCGCAATCAGGTCAGAGCGCAGAACCGATTGAGGGAAATTTGAATTGATATTATTTTGTTAACCGAAGATTCAGAGTTTTCATTCATATCGTACTATATTTTTGGTAGTATTTTATATGCATATTAAAGAAATTTTATTAATTTAATACTACAACGGCTTAGTTTTTCTATTTAATAAATAGACATATAGATAATGGAATAGCGGCTGTGTTGTGTAATAAAGTGTATAACAAAATATTTCTCTTTTATAATTAAATATTCTAACCTCAAAAACATAAGATGTTAACTATCGCTGTATGTTTACTAATTTGCACAAAAAAATACTTTGTAATTTTTAATCATCATGACAATTATTTTTCAAAGTCTGCATGTGTGTTATCGGATACTTGATTAGCTAATGGAACCCTCTGCCTTTAACATACCAACCCAACCCTAACAATTTTCTTGAAGTCAGCTTCCTATTAGTTGATCAATCATCCATAACCGGTTCATAATACGATGTCAAACTGTACGATCATATCACCCATTTGAATAAATTTTCACTATTAGTGGGAAAATTTATCCAAATGAATAAATTTTCACTATTAGTGGGTAAATTTATCCAAATGGTATCAAATTTACCATGATAATGATAAATTTCCAGTCAAATCTAGGGTAAAATTATTCACGCAGAGGTAATTTTCTATTCTGTAACGTAAAAATACACCAGAATCAAATTTACCTGGTAAATGTTCTCCAACTTTTAGGTACTTCAAGCTTTATCTCAAAAATGAGGTAATAGTTGCCAGTACATCGTAGTAATTTTACCAATTTACACCATTAAAATTACACCCATTTTTTACAGTGTTCTATTAGGAGTGCTTCCCGCCATTTCCATGTGAGAGCTCGTGTTGTTGGACAACATCATTAGAACGTGGGTGTAGTTTGTGTGCATGTTACCTAATCAGAGTCTGTACTTTCTTGCAAATATTTCGAAACAGGTGAGTTCCTTGTTACTATTCTTTGAGTAGAATAATTGTTTTCTTCCTGAACGTTGAGAAGAATATCCAGGCATAATCGCAGAATTAGATGGAGATGATGTACGAGTGAAGACAATGGTCAGGAGTGGACCCACTGGATGGAAATGGCCAACACCTGATGACGTTATATGGTACTCAAGATCTGATTTGATGGAGATAATTGAACAACCTAACTTCGCAGCAGTCAACAAAAGAGGAGTTTTTCACGTTCCTGAGATGCAGAAGTATTAAATATTCCCTTGTTATCGAGATATAACCATTTTAAGTCCCAGTGTCTTTGTTCGGGACATCCAAATGTCAGTAAATAGGACAAGTGCATTTTTTAATGTCAGTATATGGGACAATGGATATTTCTTGTCTGTGAATTGTATTCAGAAATATAATGCTACTTTTTTATTGATTTATTTATTAAAAATCCCAAATGAAGTTTCAAATATAGAAGCATTTTTGAGAAACGCATTAATTGTTCTAGAGATAATAATTCCCATATCTTACCACTGTGCTTCAGGTGTCAGTAATTGGGACAGTTACCTTAGTACAAAAGAAATAACAGAGAGATCGATATAGAATTTTGAATTTGAACATTGACTTAAAGTAACTCAGTCAAGCAGAGATTACATTATATAATATACTTCCCATAATTTATAAATAAATCAGTCGAGCGGTAATAACATTAAAATTATAGTTACCGCAAGTTACGAGTTCAGATATTCGGATATCGAGTAACAGCTGTGTATCAAAATGAATTTTTGATTTGAATTTGTTTAAAGTATTAATTTCTTTCATGCTAGTAGGAGGTCCAATATATAGTGCAGTCAAATGGGTATTGCACCCATAAATCTTCTGGAAATGAATCGAATTTTATGTGACAAAGTGCTTCTGAATGTAATCAGAAAAAAAGTTGATCACAAATAAAGTTGCGCAAATTGTTTATTTTGTTTACAAATAATAAATAAACTATTTAATTAGCTGAGATTACATAGAAATGTCTGAAATATGTGAAATTTGATCGTTGTTTATCGGATGAAGATTATTTCTTGTTGTAAACAATTTATTTATTAACAAAGAAATGAATTGGACCAAAACTCCGACTTTAGGGTCATTTTCGGATAATTTTGGGATTCTGAGTTCGATTTTATCGTCAATATCGTCGGATGTATACTCACAAATTCGCTAATTTGTTATAAACAAACCATATTTATTATAAAATATACGAATTTCACCAAAATGTCTAGTTTATAGCCGTTGTCGGATAATGTTTGCCACCTGAGTACGATTTTATTGCTATTATGGTCTTTAAATGCATACATACATTTTTGAATTATTATAAACAATCATGTTTTGTAAAAAAAAAACATGTTCTGAGTGTGTATATTATATAAAAATGTCCCATTTCTTTTTTCTTCATTTGTTAATGTATAATAATCTGTAAGGATGGTATAACTTTTAACAACCATAAATAACACATAACCATGACCATATTCCTATTTTGGGAAGGACAATTAACGGAACCTATGGTAATTTCTTCGAGCTGGATTCGAATGGAGTATAGCCCATTTTAGGTTGTCAGAAACCATTTCATTTGCTCCTCGGCTGGCCTTTGAATCACCCCACATAATGGAAGTGGTTTCTTTGGCAGTCATGAATGGTACAGTAGTAAAATAGTAGGTACCGAAAAAAACTCGTAAGTAGGTCATCACCCAGATAAGTAGTCACAAAAAAATTGGTTCAAATTACATTGTCACATACTGAACATACATACCTGACGAAATTTTTCCAAGATTTTTTGAGGTTATGTCACTTCCACGATTTTTCTTTTCAATCAACTGGCGACATTCTTCAGTGTTCACTATTTTACACGTTTCAAACTCATTTTAAAAGAGTTTTTATTCGGTGAGAATGAGACAACACACGTGAAATTTTGGTTTAATTACCCAAAACAACAAAGTACAGCTCTACCTCCACTACTTTGGACCTAATACTGTTTATTTTTCGTGCGATATTTTCTATAGAGGGCGCTTATATATTTAAGCTTAAGCTTCGACTCCGGGATAAAACTGTGTTATATCACATGATACTGATTTTCACCACAACAATATGGGAGTTAATATCATTTCAAAATGAGTATCTCCGTAATTATCAAAATAAGCGTTTAATACTCTTTTGCATCAAAAGGATGGGAACAAATTATGCATAATTCTGTGTTGAACAAATTTTTAGGAAATTTATAGCTAATAATACACTTTTATTCTGAGGTACAGGTATATGTATAATGAAGCGAAGGTTATTATTGATAGAAAAATTTTAAAAATATTGTCTACAAGATATTCTGCGGCAAAGTGTCAGCATACACCGTATGATTCTTTTTTCGTGGATGAATATCTTATTTGTTAGTCTAGACTAGTTGAACACAGAGCAATTATGGATTATAAGTGAGATTGTACATATGAGGAGCAAAACATTTTTAGTCCAACAGCAGGAGGTGGTCAAGTGTACTCCTTATTATGTAAGGAGTAGGATTACGCTTAACTTTGTTATGCGGCTTATGTCCAGTCAATAAGCTGGGGCACTTTCTAAAAAAAAGCACGAGGTCGTATCAAAAACATTCTTTTTGCATAATGTTCTGTGGCCGATTTGAATCATTCGTAAGGATTGAAATAAGTGAACACGGCCTCCCATTCACCCCTAAACGCTAAATTAACCCTACTTTCACCGCCTTTTCAAAGATAATTCTGAATTTACAAAAAAATTGAAATTAAGCCTACTAAACGGATTCTAGGGTTTTTTTGGGTCGCTGAACACGAATCCGAGGGGAAATCTTTCAATGGGCGGAAAACCAGGGACATTTCGTTATTTTCATAAAAAATTGCTCATTTTTCACGCGATTATCGTTTCATACATGAAAGATGTTGGTAGGCGCGTATTTCAATCCAAAGTAGACTAAAACTCCGGACAAATGTGGGAAACCTGAAAAGAAAATCTTTCCACGTCATTGAAATTATCGTGTGATAAGTCGTTATAGGGGTTTTAGTGGTCGCTGATTACGAATTTGAAAATAAAAAAATTGGAAAATATCATTTTGCGAAAAAACAAAGAAAATTTTGTTATGAATTCTCATTTTGATGTAGTTTTTTTTAAGTCTGGTGTTGTATCAACATTTGTGATTTCGATGTGTATGTTAAAATAGAAGAATCAAATGTTATATAAAGAAAACAATTGTTTGAAAATAAAAGAGATTTACAAGGAAAACACTCTAATGACATTGTAATTATCGTGTGATAAGTTGTTATAGGGTTTTTTGGTCGATGATTACAAATTTGACATCGAAAACGTTCAAGAATAGCATAAGGATTATGTGGAAAGTGGATGAACATTAAAAAAATACAATTTATTTTTTTTTTTAATTGAAAATTATCTTTAAAAAGTTGTTGTAATTTAGCGTTTAGGGGTGAATTGGAAGCCGTGTCCCCTTAGCTCACGGATGATTGAAATCGGACACAGAACATTATACGGAAAGAATTTTTTTTGATACGACGTCTTGCTTTTTTTTAGTTTAGAAAGTCGGCCTAAATCTCCAGCTTATAGACTGGACTATTACTTCTTAATCCACATTTGTCTAGTTTATGAAGCAAAATTTCGCTTTTGAGAAATCTAAATAGATACCAACATTTTGTTGTTTATCTTCCAACATTTTATGAGCTAAGGAAACTAAGTTGAATATTGCATTTTCTGTATATTTGTTATTTTGATATTCATATTGAGTTGAACTTAAAATTCTGTTGTTGTTTGGTTATATGATTATTCGGTATTGAACAATGGCTCGTTCAATAATTTACGAATATTAGGGCAGCACTGAAATCGAACGATGGTTGAAATTAAATCTTCACTTCCCTCTTATAAACCGGAATCATATTTTTTAGAACCTCAGGAAGATATCCTGTTTCGAAATAACCATCTATATAATAATAGCGTAGCTGACGAGTTCGCTAGACTAAAGTACAGAGGCTAGGGTGGTGGTTGAGATATCGTTCGAAAGGAGCTAGACTATGTATGTCCAAAGCTAAATCAATTGGAAGAGTTATGTCTTTTGGCTACGACGTGTCATTAGAAATTAGGGAAATGGGCGCAACTGTCAACACTGAGATGCATGGCTTGTGGTAGACCGCTAGGTTGCCGTAACTGTCAATGGGAAGCTTAGTAGGTCGAGGTACGCCTAACAATTATTCCAATCAAAAAGTGATTGAAAGAACCCTGAGAGTAGTCCACTAGCTGATTTGAAAATGAAGTGTACAGGGCAACAAACCGCACATCATTTTCATACTTCTTCGATTCAATCGAGAAATCGGCATTATGGTTCTGCGAATCAGATATAACGTAATAACGATTATTTTAGTTACACAATATAACTACAGCGGAACGACTTTTGGGAGGAGTCCACAAGAGGTCAATATAAATAAAATTACTTACTGAAGGAACCTCTCACTGTTCTCATCCTTCTCCAATTCAGTAAGTGTATCGTACAATGGAACGAGTTCTGATAGTAGTCTACAATGGATGTGTGAGGAAGAACTGACGATTTCCGAATGGTAAAACATACCTGTCGTAAAACGCGACTAAAAGTATAAGCATAGGTGGTAGATGTTCTCCTCATCGACCGGTGAAACACTACCACAACTACACTGCTGTGAATTGGGCAACCCTAATATTTCAGTGTTCAGTTGATATCTCTGGTTCAACTATCAAATTCGTTTTCCTGTAACTCTACCCCTCAAGGTGAAATCTTTCACCAAAAAACAACCTCCATTGAACAATATTAACTTGGAAGATATAGCTCTTCAACATCCGAGGCCTGAGCATGAACAATGTTTATTAGTACCATCTACAGACAGACAAACCAGACATACTGGCTCTAACTGAAACGCAGGTCAACTCATTCACTAACATGACATATGTGCTTTGCCCTGGCAACAAACTCCGTTCTCATTTCAGATTCAACAGAGATATTTGATTCTATTTCAGAAATATCTCTCATTCCAGCTAGAAGAGAATCTAGATCCACAAGAATTCAATATAATGTGATTCAAATTTGATAACCAAAAACAGATAAAATGTATCTGTTGTCCTCATTTATAACCTATGGTAGCAGCTATGAAGATCTCTTTGGATTTCATTCTCTGAAACTTGACCACATTCAGCAGAACACTGTAGCAGCTGGAATCATCATCATTGGAGATTCCAATGTTCACAACTCCGCTAGCACCGATGAATTTCTCAAGCAAAACGGTTGAAGCAAGACTACAGGCTAATGCCCTTGCCATTACCTATGATATAGTGCAGATAATCAGTGAACCTACACGGATAATCTAGGGAATCAAGGTTCAATGGAATCTGTTCTTCAGACAAACAGCTATCCGTCGTATGGAGGCTAGAACAGAATAATATGATAACATAAAACAAGTATTTGAGAAGATTATTATTAATCGTGTAGCAAATGATACGGAGACATTATTCCTAAAAAGTTCTTTGGTCATTCAGACGATTCTCGACCCAAAAGCGTGTTACAGATGGCTCCATCATCCAATTTGGTTTCAACATAGCGGTCGAACGCTGACTCCGATTCACTCAAAATTTTCATAAAATATAGATATAATGCGTTAGATTTACTGGTTTTCAATGCCGTACCTTGAGTCGTTTCCGATTCATGAAGCAGAGCGGTTTGTCGAAATACTCATATATAATACCACAAGAGCTTCAAAATTATCGGGTATTTCCCGATAGGTTCGTTGCAAATAAATGAAGGAGTCAAGTTTTTCAGGTTAAAAAATCACGAGCGCGAAGCGCGAGTGATTTTTCCTGAAAAACTTGACGACTTTATTTGTTTGCAGGGAACCTTGAGGGAAATGCCAGATAATTTTGAAGCTCGTGTGGTATTCGGAGGATTATTTTTCCGTCCCAAATGAACATTTCCTTTGACTTTTTTATCGATGGTGGACAGAATTCAACCTGTCAGTTTGAAGTGTGGTTAATTTGACTGGCCGTCCCAAATGAACATTTCCTTTGACTTTTTTATCGATGGTGGACAGAATTCAACCTGTCAGTTTGAAGTGTGGTTAATTTGACTGGATCATGTTTTGTTTTTTATATATATCAACTACCAGAGAAAATATTCAAAAAATATTCAGTATAATTCCATGTAGGTTGTACCACGTGACGTCGAATGGTGCAATTCTATTGGTCGATATTTGGGACGGAAAAATAATCAGCGCTATTAGCTTTGTTTCGCGGACTGTTTGATGCGCCAACTATCTAGTCGATTGTAGAAAGATCCATACCTCTGACACTGCTGAAGAATCGAGCTGGCGCATCTAGATAGACTGCGATTCGGGCTCTTTATCAGCTCATGCGAAAGACGGACTGCGGCTCGCGCTTTTCATCGGCTTATGCAGAAAAAGGACTCCGGCTCGCCTCTTGATCGGCCTATGCGAACTCCTTTCACTCATACGGCACGTTGTTGGTTTTTACATAGTGGTAGAACGGAAACTCGGATTTATTCACACTTACAGAATACAGATATGATGCGTTGAATTTACTGAAATGCAAACAAAACTCACTGTTGAATGTATGTAGAACTTAAATCTAAAATTGAATCAATTCGTTGTCAAATGAGAAAAACTCACTCCGTCTTAACCCTTCGGGCATGCGTAACATACTGACCTAGCTCCTGGTGGGAATTAGCATTTGAGAGTTCTACATAGATTATGTAGATTTGATATCGATTTTGTTACTTTTTATTCCTTTTTTAATTTCAGGGATAATAGGTGATATTTTTATTCCTGAAGAGAAGGATGAACAGTGCACATTTTATACCTAAAGTGCGAAAATTGATTAATATAGGTACTATGATCGAACAAGAGGAACGAGTGGATGAGAAGCGTACAAACGGTTTTGACAAATCAAACAAACTCTGTGGCCATTATATGACAAGTTTCTTCGTCATAAAGCGCTGCAATGGGTATAAATAAAGCGATCCAAGATTTAATTAAAGAAGAAATAGCTTGTTTCGAGCGAACGCAATAGTATTAGACGCATTCAATTAGTTAATTAAGAACAAATTAAAATAAAGCAAAACCATAAGTTCATGTTAATATCTCCTCGGGCGATAAACACGGCTCTAAATTCCCACTATTTTACAATCGCGAAGCAATTATAGAATAGCTTCGCCTCAATAAAATATTTAACTTTGTTAGAAGCGTACAGCACGAAAGAACATAATGAACACGGGAAAATAGCCATGAAATATTTTATTTTTCTTGAGTTCATTTTATGTTCTTTTATGACCCTGGTGCAACAATAAAATCTTTCTTTCTGTCTTCCTACCGTGAACAATTCAAAGCTGTTTGAATTATGTTTCGAGATGCGTTCGCAATCGTATGAAAAGCGCCCATTAATATTTCACTTGTTTATGCATTCCTGATACGCAATATGAGGTTTAACGGATTTGTTCGTGAACTTTTTCCTTTCTTCAAGCTTCATTATTCCATACAACGAAAACAAATTAAGTACACCTGGAAAGTTTTCCCAATACTTCTGTACCATAATAATACTTTTCAGCGGCAAAGTAATTTTATCCACTCTAGTTCTTCATACAACTTTATTCCAAGTATTCAATGTTTGAGTTTTTTCTAAAAATCTCCAACATTTAAAGGAATAGAGTAGTCTCACTTTTTCATGAATTCAGCAAACTAATGATTATTATTTGGAAGCACTAGAAATAAGAGACAATCACCCTTATCTATGAGGCGCCGTTTGTGCCATAATTATCACATATTTATATTTTAAGAATCTGAGAATATACAATAAATTCCAAAATACATATTGAATAACTTCCTGTATACAGGATGTTCCATATCAGACGAGCCACCCCGTATGTTTCTTATCCCACAGTGAGTGGAAAAATCTCCCGAAACACGTCGAATGGATTCGTTTGGGGGACATCTTTCGACGTATATTTGAGGCTTAAACAAGCAACCCCCTAATAGGGGGTGCTTCAACCCCTCAAAATTGAATAGGGGAGAGGGGTTTAGTGATATGTCATTTGAAAGGTCCTAGAAGCCTCTTTACAACGGTGTATGAAAAACGTGAATTTGATGAACCGGTTTTGCCAAAAATTAACTTAGTTGCTTGAATGCGTCACCTTGAATATTTTGGTTATTTGTACAATGTACAAGTTCATTTTTATTAAGCCTTCTTTACAAACTTAAACAATCTTCAAAAAATCACATTCGTAAAAAAATTGAATTGTGTGGTCATGCTTACAATGAAAAAAATTAAATCTGCGTGTTTAAATCAAATGTTCAAATTGTCCTCCATTGACTTCCATACAATAATACATTCTCTCAAACTAATAAATGAAAAAACAGCAAAACGTTTCCTTATGTTGCCTTCATTTTTTGTTCTTAGAAGGTGTTTATATGGTTTTAACGTTTCTTCGATCATTTCATGATTTTAATCAATCTGTTGAGTTACTACTTTCCTGATTTGTTTAAAATTTAAAAAAATATGTGTACACATTGCAAGAACGTGTTGAGCTGGTTAGCCTTTATTACCAAAATCAAAATTATGCCCGAGCGGCTGCAAGGATATTTAACGAAAACCATCCTGAACGTAGCGTTCGCCATAAGTACGTAATGGAATTGATTTCAAAATTTGTGGAGACGGGTTCAGTAATGGATAAAAAAAGGGCACCCATTGGAATTGTTAATGATGAAGGAGCAGCTGTGGCGGACATGTCCAACTTATGCAAAACACGCAATCTGTACGACAACTTCCTGCAGCTTCCGGTATTAGCCAATCTAACGTTCTCAGAATTTTACATAAACACAAGTTCCACCCGTTACAAAATTAAATTAATTCAGGAATTAAATGATGATGATTGGGATCGAAGGCAAGAGTCTTGCGAAATTATGGTCGAGCGTATCAAAAATAACCCAAATTTCTTGTACAACGTTTGCTTTTCTGACGAATGCACTTTTTTACTTAATGGAGAGGTTAACCGGCATAACTGTAGAATTTGGAGCGATACAAATCCTCATGTATTTCGAGAAGCTCACACTCAACATCGGGAAAAGCTAAACGTTTGGCTCGTCTGAGATGGAACACCCTGTATATATTAATCATGTTTTGTAGAACTGTATTCTCGGGTATTGATCCGCGTTGTGTGGTTTCGGTCCTCAAAAGGACCAATTTGACGACGTTTCGGCAAAGTCGCATTTGACATCTTCAGGTGATTCGACCGTAGAGTCTGGAAGATACACATTACGTCCGCGAGAACCTAAGAAGAAACATAATCATGTTTTATATACATACGGATTTTAGAATGTGAATATATAGAAATTGTGAGAAATATATATGAAATTTTAGCTTCGTATATTCGCCACTGGATACGCTCAGGCTAATATATTAGTCTGAGGAATTATCAATCAGGTTCAGCAACGCCGATAATAGACGTTATGTACACAACGGTGATTGCTTTCGGCATATCACATGTCATATTTCACTTTCATTCTGAGAAGTACAAGCGACAAACAATTGGAATATTTAAGGAAACAAGAAATTACTATATCCAGCTTTGAGGAAATGAGATGAAACTAATGGTTCATGCAATTCCACAAAAATTACAAGAGGTAAGTGGAATATATGTTGTCAACTATTCAACTAGATATCAGTAATAAGTATAAAAATATTCTTGTAGATCTAAAATACATCGTTTTTGTTCTTGGTATTATTTTCAGGATGAAGGAAGAATTCAAATATAGGCCCTACTGTTACATTGAAGAATCAATCACAAACATGACATTAAACAACCTACTGAGGACTAGACAACTGAAGAGAAATGTGAAGGTGACTATTGAGAAAGTACCAGACAAAATAGATGACCTAAAAAGAGATACAAATGTGAAAGAGATTGTGAATATTGAACGGCCAAATCCGAACAGCTATCAGAATCGAATTATATCACAAGCTCATTGACGACAAGTATTTAATAACAATGTGGAGGTAAAAAAATGACCCTCAAGTATATGGACAATCTTAAGTAGTCATTAAAAGACCTCAACACCACATATACGATAAATTTAAAATATGTGAGAAATAATGTAGAACACTACTCTATACTGCAAAGTATGCAAATTTTGTATTAATCACTACCAGTGTGTTAGTGTTCTGAATATGCAGTAAAGAATACCTTGTGTAAGCACGTGCACTTGATAGGAATGTATGAAGAGCAAATAGGAACTAGCTTTGTTTTAGATGAAGTTTAGAAATATTAAACCACAACATGATGAAGAAAGCAACGAATTCATTGGAGGAGTTAGGAGATGAAGGTCCAGATACAAAAGTAAACGAAGTTTATTTTAAGCAGGGTATTGACAACATTGCCCTGGGAAATTTTGAGCTGTACGATTAGTAAATTGCACAGAAGGTTAAGTCTTTGAAACTGTTAAGATGCGACAGCAGTGATCGCACCTTAAAGTGATTGGATGCGAAATGTTTAGATGCGACAGCATTGATCGCACCTTGAAATGATTGAATATTCTTCCCAACACTTGTAATAAAACACGACTTGATTATATTTGCTTGTATTTAGTAATAGTAATGGTGAAATATAAAAGCGAGTGACAAATTCAATAGTTGGAAATATACTACAAATTACAGCCTGATAGAAATTCTAAACTAAACAGTTATCCCTACTACACTCCTCATGGGGTTGTTTGTCATTCGGTATAATATTTAGAGGTAGAAGTTCATTCTATGTCTTATTGGAAAATTCCGCTTAATCGTTTATTGCTATGCAACCTTTCTGCGAATTCTTACTTTGTGTTTACGACAGGAAAGTCCAGTATCACTTTGTTCCAAAATACCTATTATAAACGGATTAAGCTCATTTCGGTTCACTTAAATAATTACGATACCTAATATAATACAGGAATATTTACAATTGAGTTTTATGGATCTTTCAAAGGATGTCTTTGGTTTGGAACAAACATACTCCCCCCCTTGAAAGATCTGTGGGTTTACTACCCATGAGCTGGTAGTGCAATGGAGTTCCACGAAGGTCAATAGGTCATGGATATACATTCATATGGACATTATATCATAATACAAATATATACATTTACATAGAATAATATGTTACAAATACAATATATACAGATCAATAATACGAGTATGTTCCAGATACATTGTAGATCATTTGTTGCAGTCGACCGGGTTCACTTAAACATTATCATCGATGGGTAATAAACACACACGGGACACTGCACGTTTAATAATGCCGTTGGATGTTTTTATTGAAATCACTCTAGTGTTGTTGTCCTTTCCTGGATGTAATTCCGTTACTCTACCCGTCAGCCATCGTAATGGTGGTAGATGATCTTCTTTAAGTATGACCATGTTTCCCACTTGAAGTTCCATGGCATTTTCCGGTTGAGTCTTCCATTTACTTCGTTGCTGCAAGGAAGAAATATATTCCTTGCTCCACCGCTTCCAAAAGTGTTGACGCAGTTGCTCAATGTACTGCCATCGGGATAACCTATTTTGCTGTATGTGGGTGATGTCAGGATGTGGGGAAGATAATAGCGACTCACCAATTAAAAAATGTCCAGGAGAGAGATAAAGGAGGTCATGTGGGTCATTGGACAAGGGTGTGATGGGTCGGGAATTTAATATTGCTTCAATTTGTGTTAATATAGTAGTAAATGCTTCAAACGTTAAATTGGCGTTTCCTATTATCCGTTTTAAATGATGTTTTATGAATTTTTTGCTAATTGAGCAAGTACTGAATTCAAAACGTGGTGAAGACATTATTTTTAGTTTGAAAGTATAATTGTGATTACTCACGATCAGTTTGGTTTGTTTAAATTGACACCATTGAGTGTTAAGATCTATGGGAATAGATTCGTCCCATCCGATCTCTAGTTGCCATAGGGTTTGTAATATCAACTTTGCTAGCATATTAGTTGCACCTATCAAACATAGGGGATCGAAGAGTTGAGAAATTTCGGATAATATCGAACGTTTTGTGATGCGATTTGTTTTTTCCAATTGTACTTTATATTGCAGTGAGTCAGACAAATTATTCCAAAGAACGCCTAATGTTTTTGATTCTGTTATGTTTTCCGTAAGTAATGATTGCACAATGTGAACTGGTTGTGCTTCGATCGGCTCGTAATTTGTATTTGATACCCATTTTCTTAAGTCAAATCCTGCCGTTGCTAGTAAATCAGTCACATTAGTTTTGATTTGAGTAAGCTCTTCTACTGTTTCAGCCCCAGTTAAAAGATCGTCAACATAAAAATCATTAGTGATAATATTATTCGTAATCTTTGAATTAGTGTGATGATTTTCTGCAGCTAGGTGCTTTAAAGATTTTATAGCTAGATATGGTGCACTTCCGGTGCCATATGTCACTGTATTGAGACTGTAAACTTTTACAGGTTGAGTAGCGTCCGAGCGCCAAAATATTTTCTGGTACTCGCGTTGATCGGGCTCAATTAATATCTGCCTATACATTTTTGCGATGTCCGCTTTAATCACGAATGAATGCTGTCTAAAGCGTACTAAAATGCTGAATAAATCATTTTGAAGCGCGGGTCCTATCATTTGAACATCGTTTAATGATAGACCGGATGTTGTTTTGGCGGAACCGTCAAAAACCACCCTTAACTTGGTAGTTGAACTGTCCTGTTTAAAAACTGCATGATGAGGCAGGTAAAATCCGCGATCATGACTGTCTTGGTCAGTTACATTCGTCATGTGGCCTAATGCTTCATATTCGGACATGAAATCACCATATTGTTGTTTTAATGCCAAATTTTTATCGAGCTTCCGTTCCAGAGCATAAAACCGTTTCAAAGCATTTGTATATGAGTTTCCTGAGGCTTGCACATTTGATTTGAAAGGAATGCGTACAATAAACTGCCCATTATTGTGACGCCTTGTGGTTTGTAAAAAATGATTTTCGCACATTTTCTCTTCACGTGATAAGTTCGATCTGCCTTCTTGATAATTTTCAAGTTCCCAAAATTTGGATATTTGATTGTGAATTTTGTCATTTATACTCAAATTGCATTGAATATGATATCTAGGAAACACATGACTACCTGAGACTATCCAGCCCAATTTTGTTTTATGTAATATTAAATTTGAATCAGAAATCTTAATTTGACCTATGCATAACAAATCCCAAAATAGATTTGCACCTATCAATAAATCTATATTAGCGGGCTTATAAAATGTCGGATCTGCTAGCTGTATGTTTGTGGGAATATGTATATGTGAAATATCAATTGGTTCACTTGGTAGATGTGCTGTAATTTTAGGCAAGACCAGACATTGCAATTCAACTTGAAAATCGTTTGTATTTGATTTCAAGTTTATAGAAGTGCTAGAAGTAATATTTGATTTAGATTGGTTAATTCCTATCACCGGAATAAAAGTTTTGTTTTGTTCTAACTTTAAGCGACTACATGTTTCAGCAGATATAAAGTTTGATTGCGAGCCTGAATCAAGTAGAACCCGACATTGATGTTTCTGACCTGTGATATCAAAAATTGTGACCATTGCGGTTGATAACAATGTTTGTGCTTGCATTGCATGTGCACAATGGGTCACGGTAGGGGAGCTACCTTGCTGTGACGTCGATGGTTGATTGATTTGTATTGGTGTGATTAAGTTTCCATTGTGCAACAATGTATGATGTTTTTTATGACATATCTTGCATGAATACCTTGATTTGCAACTTTGCACATCATGACCCAGGTATAAACAATTCTGACATAACTTACGAATTTTTGATTGTGTTATCCGCGACTCTAAGGTCAACGATAGAAATTTTTGGCATGTAAAAATGGAATGCGGTTTTTCTGCATCTTTGCAGAATGAACAAACCTTTTGTTGTGCAACGAGATAATTGAAATTGGGTTTCGAATTACCGGGCAACTTGGTCTTGTCACGACCAGTATTTGATAGGTTATGATTTAGAGACTTATTATTGAACAATTTATCTAATAGTTTTGCTCTATTTGCTAAAAATGTTGTAAGACATTCAATGGTGGGAGCTTTTTGTTCAACGATGTGGCGTTCCCATTCGCGCTTTGTGCTATAGTCTAGCTTTTGACAAACTAAATGAATTAGCAGCCTGTTTGCTAAATTGTTTGGGTCATCTATAGTTTTAATCGCCTCTAATTGATTTGAAATATCGTCCGATAGTTGACGTAACAACGCTGATGATTCTTTGGCTACAGGTGGTAATTCAAATAGGCATTGTATATGTTTTATGATAATGCTTTCCCTGTCTTCAAATCTTTCTATTAATTTATTCCAAGCAATTGAATAATTAGAATCTGAGATAGATATTGCTTGAATAACTCGAGCAGCATCTCCACTCAAAGCTGCTTTCAGGTATTGAAATTTATCGATATTAGAAATATTAGTATTTGAATGTATTAACGAAAAGAATGAATCATGAAAATTTAACCATTCATTAAAACGTCCATCAAAGCCGGGAATTTTAATTTCAGGTAACTTCACACGTTGTTGATATGGTGGAGATCCAGGAACAATATTGCTTTGAATGTTTGTAAGTAAACGCTTTCCGATACCAAGATTCTGATAATAATGAGTTTCAAAAGCTTCGCGTTGACTTAATGCCTCATCTTCGTCATCGTTTAATTCTTCAATATCATTTTGAATTTCATTGAATTGACTATAAATTATTTCGATATCATTGTAGCGTATTTGTAACTCCTCAGACATGTGATCGGGTTCAAACTTATTTAGAAAATTTCTGAAAGAAGTTAATTTTGCTTTCAAAGTACCCCGTTTCTTTATTAATGATTTTAATCTGTTAGCATTTTCATTTGAATCAGGCATGTTGATATTGACTTTATTAACACAAACGAAACAATACCAAATGGGAATATTAGGGATACTTATACAGGAAGGACTCACCCACGCTATTTCTTCCTTTGATGATGTGTATGTGATGCTAAGTCCCGTCTTCGTACTAGCGGCTTATCTGGGATTGTTGAAGTACCTATATATGCATTATAGGCAAATGATGTGATGTTGTTCCATTGGCACTTACACTGAACTAGGTTGATGCTTCCGACAGTTTAAGTGAATGGATGTGTTGAATTGTAAAAAACCGAAAGGCACTGGAATTTTCACAATCCGGCTCGAAGGACCAAAATGTTAAGATGCGACAGCAGTGATCGCACCTTAAAGTGATTGGATGCGAAATGTTTAGATGCGACAGCATTGATCGCACCTTGAAATGATTGAATATTCTTCCCAACACTTGTAATAAAACACGACTTGATTATATTTGCTTGTATTTAGTAATAGTAATGGTGAAATATAAAAGCGAGTGACAAATTCAATAGTTGGAAATATACTACAAATTACAGCCTGATAGAAATTCTAAACTAAACAGTTATCCCTACTACACTCCTCATGGGGTTGTTTGTCATTCGGTATAATATTTAGAGGTAGAAGTTCATTCTATGTCTTATTGGAAAATTCCGCTTAATCGTTTATTGCTATGCAACCTTTCTGCGAATTCTTACTTTGTGTTTACGACAGGAAAGTCCAGTATCACTTTGTTCCAAAATACCTATTATAAACGGATTAAGCTCATTTCGGTTCACTTAAATAATTACGATACCTAATATAATACAGGAATATTTACAATTGAGTTTTATGGATCTTTCAAAGGATGTCTTTGGTTTGGAACAAACAGAAACAATGTCTTTTTTCCATTATCATAAAATTCACAACGTATACTTTATGTAAAACGTAAAATTTATTTGTATATACATATTATAATTAACAAATTGATTGATAAATAAACCAGACTAAACTTACCCTAACAGATTTCAGTAAAACAAAAACACATTAAAACATTTTTTCTAAGCGTTCGAATCCATTTCAGTATGTAGATATTATATATGTTGATCTGTCTATAAATTTTATTCGTTAATACAATCGAAGGTTATTTATACTTCTTAAAATAAGTTAAAATAATAGAGTAATATACAGGGTGTCCTCGAACTGCGTGGCCAAAATAAAACCGAAGATTCTTTGATTCGAAAAAAAGTTGATGAGCCTTTTTACTTTTGCCTCAAGTGTCTTGTTTACCCGGTAGAGGGCTTCAAAATTGCAAAAATAATTTTGTTTTTTCGGTATAACTTGAGAACGTGATGAAGCACTTTTACAATATTCAGCAAGTGAGTTACTGTCAATAATGACCATTTCTGAGAGTGGAACACAGAGCCTTAGAGACCATAGAAATGGCTCAAACTTGAGGATGTAACGGGAAAAGTGTCCAGAACTTTCTTGTGGTCAATGTAATTCACTTGATATTTTTTATGTAGATAGCTTACCTAATTTGAAAACTTTTCTTAATCCCAGAAAATTTTGATAAAATCAACAGATTAGCTTGAAAAAATTAATTTTCGAGTCTCTGCAATTTTGGCTTACTAATTTTACTTGATTAAAATACCTTAGTTGCCTTTGCTTTTCTAATGTCATTTTGGCATTTGAAGAATTTATTCTCAAAACTGTCAGTTTTTACTTTGCTTTCCGTAAAAATTTTATAAAATTATGGCTCAAAATTTCACTAACACTGAAATAGGTTATTGATTTATGGACTTTGTCGTTGCACTGGCCGGAGAAGGGAAAGACATCCGCATCGCAGAATTCCAAATCGGCAAACCTTCGCGAAACTGGCAAATTTGAAGCAAATCGCAGAGAAACTGGACGCAGACGGACAAGAAGGACGTTAGAGCTCTAAGAAGTGATACTGGAAGCGGTTGAAACTGAACCTGGGATAAGCACACTACGTTTGGGACTTCGTATTGGAGCCTCAAAATCATTAGTTCATAATGTACTGAAAGAAGAACTGTTTTATCCCTATCATATTAAAACAGTTCATGACTTATTGCCCATGGATCCAGGTCATCGGCTAGATTTCTGTCGGCTTATTGTCCAAAGACAAAACGCAAACCCCAATTTTTGTAGAAGAATTCTGTTCACGGACGAAGATACTTTCATGAGATGTGGTCTTTTTAACCTCCATAATGAACATTTCTATGCTGATGAAAATCCTCATGAAACGGAAGTTACATATTTTCAGAATCAAACTAAAATCAATGTTTGGGTTGGAATTGTGGATAACTTCATTATTGGCCCTACCGTTATACCCGATCGATTGAACGGGGAGAACTACTTGAACTTTTTGGAACAAAGGCTACTTGAACTGTTGGAAGACTTGCCCTTACACGTTCGTCGTGGCCTGGTTTATCCATGATGGTGCACCTCCTCATTTCACATTAGCTGTGAGGCGACATTTGAATGCGGAATATCCAGATCGCTGGATAGGTAGAGGACACGATGCACCAGTGAAGTGGCCGGCCCGCTCCCTTGATTTGACGCACTGCGACTTCTTTCTATGGGGCGCTTCGAAGTCGAAAGTTGATGATCCTGAAGTACTAGCCAGAGTTCAATCCAATTTCTTGAAACGAATTAATTTGTGTATTCAGGAAAATGGGCAACATTTCGAACAATTGATGCCTTAGCGATTTCTCAAAAAGTTTTGTTGTTTCTTTTAATTTAGCATTTGTTTTTCCTAAATAATCACATCGTTTCCCCATTTCTATTGTTTTTATTATCCGTGTTTTACCGAGATATTAACCATTTCAGTGTTAGTGAAATTTTGACCCATAATTTTATAAAATTTTTACGGAAAGCAAAGTAAAAACTGAATGAATTGATTAAATTCTCCAAATGCCAAAATGACATTAGAAAAGCAAAGGCAACTAAGGTATTTTAATCAAGTAAAATTAGTAAGCCAAAATTGCAGAGACTCGAAAATTATTTTTTTCAAGCTAATCCGTTGATTTAATCAAAATTTTCTAAGAGTAAGGTAAGTTTTCAAATTAGATAAGCTATCTACCTGAAAAATATAGATTGAATTACATTGACCACAAAAAGGTTCTGGACACTTTTCCCGTTACATCCTCAAGTTTGAGCCATTTCTATGGTATCTAAGGCTCTATGCTCCGCTCTCAAAAACGGCTATTATTGACAGTAACTCACCTGTCAAATATTGTAAAAGTCCTTTATCACGTTCTCAAGTTATACCGAAAAAACAAAATTATTTTTGCAACTTTGAAGCCCTCTACCGGCTAAACAAGACATCTTCGGTTTCATTTTAGCCACGCAGTTCGAGGACACCCTGTATATAATACACAGTCATTCAAAATATTTTTCTACACTTTTGAGCTAGTAAACATTTTTACCAAATCATTCAAAATTGTTTGTCGCGTGATATCTGACTGGATGCAAAGTAGAATAATAGAGTAATATAATACATAGTCATTCCAAATTTTTTTCTGCACTTTTCAGCTAGTAAACATTTTTACCAATTCATTCAAAATTGTTTGTCACGTCATATCTGACTGGATACAAAGTAGAGATAACGAATCAAGAATATTTTATTATACATATCACAGCTCACAGGTAGGTTTATATTCAACGGAACAGAATAATTGTTTGACTTTTTAGTTCTACTGTCATTGGGACATGACGTTAGGTCATCGATGTTGCCGAACCTGATTGATAATTCCTCATACTACTATATTACCCTGAGCGCCTCCAGTGGCAAATATACGAAGCTAAAGTCTTATACATATTTCTCACAACTTCTATATACATATTTACATTCCACAATACTATGAAGTGAACCTTGTCGCTTTTCGGTGAATTGCTTACTGCGGTAAACTTCAAATCCTCGGGCGCCAGATTTTTCTAAAGGTTTACTCCTTTTTGAGGACTTCTGCTAGGGTCCTCTCCACAAGGCTTGTCACTGTGCTATCTATAGATAGCCTTGTCCCTAGGGTAGCTACAGTGAAGTAAAACCAGGGACCATTGGGCAGAAAACAGTATCAAAATTGTAGGCTTTAATTACAATTGATACCTGGTTAAAACTTAGCTCGTTAAAAGATGGAGCAGAAATAACTGAATAAAACGGGGAATTCCAAATATTAAAATATATAACAATTATAACAAGTACACTTTCAGAATAATTAATGTAAATGCAATTGAACGGTAAATTTTACAGAAATCCACCCAGGTGGAAAATGTAATCAAGCTCAGACGGTATATGAAAATTGTTACAACATATCTATTTCACGATATGTACGGTATTTAATTTCAATTCAACGGTACGGAATCGGTTGATAAATGATTCACATTTATCAATTTACGGAAAATACAAATCAAGCAGTTCCTGGCGTAATAAGCGGTGTTCGGTAAATATTTAGATAGCAATATTACTTGAAATGTTCATTTCACACTACGATATATCAAATGGTTAAAATTCGGTCGGATCGGAAGATATTGGTCTGCAGTAGGTTTCACGATTGTATGATATCAGGTTTTACGGTATTTTCGGATAATTACTTCGATTGAGTTTATTTTGTCATAACACCCACCTTGGTATTAGCTATCGACGGAGTTCCCGGTAATTGTATGACAGTGTTAGATTTCATACACTTTGCAGATTCAGAATCTAGACAATTAGGGCTTATACTTCCGGATTCGGCACAGCGTGCACAAACCCTAACTATCGTATTTGCAATAACCCCTACATCCACGGCCGGAGACTCATACAAATAAGGAGTGATTACGATTCTCAATCATACAACCACCCCAGCTTATACTTCCGGAATCGGCACAGCGTTCACAAGCCGTCGGCGGTTTGGTCGTCTAGGATATACTTATACTTCCGAATTCGGCACAGCGTGCACAAAGATACCAAAGACGCCCCCTGTCGTTCAAACATACACACTCTGTACACACCATACAATTACTTGAATATTTCAATTCACGTGCGAATTTAATTCGTGCGCGGTCCGACCTATGATGGAATAAACTCAAATATAACAATTCAAATTACTGAATGCTACGGAACTCAGATATCGTACAAACGTTACCAAACATAAATTACGGAAATCAATATATCGTAATGCCCAAAAACATAAATTATTTAGCTATCATTTACCTCAAGTAACAATTCACTAAGCGGAACACTATAGTTAATTCACAGTTTAAATCTGACTTGAACTCGAATAATAATTAATTCACTTCGATTCTTATCCTAATCTCACTTCAACGGTACTGATGGTAATCAAAATCACAAAAGAGCAACTGTACTATTCGAAAATAAAATACCAAAGAGAACACAAAAGAGAGCGATCTTTTATCGGTCACTGCTTTTATATGTTTTCGAGGTTCTGGACAGGTCCGCTCCACCAATTCCTTATTTTGTGCCAAGGGTTTTTTACTTATGTCCCGAACAATGCTTAAAAGTGACACTACTTCTTAGATCTGAAATTCACGCACATGATGCTCCACTAGTTCCTCTCGGCACAACAAACAAACGTTATCGGAGTTTTTTGGTTGTTCACCCTTTTTATACATAAGGTTGTACAAAGTTCGATGCGTTAAATATGTTAGGTCCTTTTAAAATTGATTTTTTAAAAAGAATTGTAATTACTTTATTAATAAGATTACAACTAGTGAATCTATTCGAAGTTGGAATAAGACTAATCTAACAACGTGTACATTACTTGTAAGACATGAATAATGAAATATAAACTAGAGATAATAACATGATACTACTTCTAGGAATGAATGTTCGCGTCAGCGGGAACAGTCCTTCTGTATATCGTAACTCTTCCCTTCTTAGAATCGAAACTACCATGTAGTGAAGAATTAAATTGCAATTTCTTCAATTTGGGTTGGAGATCAGTTTATCTTCTTGATAAGGATTTGAGATTTGCAAATACCCTTTTTAGTTAAACATTTGAATAGTGAAAAGGATATAAACCCTACGATTAATACATAGATGAACCAAGTTCCATAACTAACATGTTGAAGTTCTATGATAGAGTCTGGTATTTTGTTGAGATCTTCATTTTGGATTGCTAATGCGGCTCCAACCGTTTTCAGATCATCTAATTGAATTGGATCCAATTTTAATGGATTCTTGTTCATTCTGAATTCCTTTGGATCAGTAAACACACTTTGTATTGGCGGAAGAGCAATGTTTCTGTATTTTACTTTTGACTGTTCAAAAACACTAATAGTAGATTTATCTAAATTAATTTGACAATCTGGAGTAAGTTCTAGAATATATAGTCCGTGTAAAGGCACTTGTTCAATTTCACGACCGCACTTCTGAGTTGCAATAGATTTCTGAGGTATTATAAGTAGAAACTTATTCTTCGTTAGCTTTTGAGATTTTACACCTTGCATAGTGATTGAAAATCGTGAAGAATTTGTTGGATTTTGTTCATAGCGTAAGAGTTGTACTTCACATGGTTGATTGGTACCAGTTTCTGCAGAGGTATCCGTCTTCAGTAATCTCGCTGCATGGCTGTTCAGATGATGAATAATAATGCTCGTTCAGGATGAGGTATTTAGACTTAGGGAGAATGGCGGTATAGAGATCAAGATGTTTTACAGGTACAGGTATAAGTTGAAAGTAATCATAGTTTAGTTTCTCAGTTAAAGGTATTTCTATAATGAAGACTAATTTGTTATTTTTAAGGTAACTCTTCACTTCAATAATTTTTTCAAAAAGAATGGTATTATCAAGTCTTGGTTCAAAAGGTAATTTGCGATCAGGATGTAAGTATTGTTCTATATTCTTAATTTCTTGTAAGTATATATGCGGTTTAATTATGGAATTATGTAGTATGTTCATTTTTGAAAATGTGACAGCTGTTTCTAAACTTTCAAGAATCTGACTAATCATTTGATATTCAACTATTATATTATGAATGGTGGGTTGTAATACAATAAAATAATAATCCTCTAAGTACTTTGTCTGTGTTCCATTGATGTAGGTTTCAATATCTTCTATTCGTTTAGCAATAACAAGTTGATTAGACCCTAATCTAGAGATTCTTTCATTAAATTGTTTAACAGATGTTTCAATTATCGAAATTTGATTTTTGACAATTAATTTTAAGTGATTCTGATTTTCGGAAATTGTTTCAAGAGCTTTATCGTAACGTTCAGCATCATTTGCATCTAAGTTACCTGTGATTGCTTTGAGAATCGAACCAAACCCATTGATTAGACCACGTTTCTCTCTATTGTTGATATTTAGATTCATTAAAACGGGGTTTATTTGAATTGATTGTGTTTTGATTTGTTCCTCCAAACTTCCTATTAAATTATAGGAGTTATTGAAATCATGTTTATAATCTTTATTACTGTTGTGTTTTTCAAATGCTAATTTCAATCTTCCTACATTTATTGACAAGGTTTTAAATTCAGTTATTATTGTGGATAATTCGAACACTTGAATAAAAGACCATTGATCTATTTGATTTTGTGCAGTGCCTAATTTGAAAGGAAGTAATCCCGGGTTATCTTTTATTTCATGGTAGATTGGAATTGAATTTTCTGCTGTTGTTAAACAGATGAAGAATCTGCAACAGCAACAGGAATTCTTAATTCTTTTGTATGAATGGTGGTAATCTTTTGCGTAGCTTTATTTCTCACTTTAATCTTATTGTTTTCCAACAGTTCAATAACTTCATATGGTCCTTTGAATTTGTTTTGTTTTTTATTTCTTGATTCATTTGTTCTGAAAACTGTTTAACCTATTTTGTATTGATTGTCTTGGTTCAAAAGGTAATTTGCGATCAGGATGTAAGTATTGTTCTATATTCTTAATTTCTTGTAAGAGTATAAGCGGTTTAATTATGGAATTATGTAGTATGTTCATTTTTGAAAATGTGACAGCTGTTTCTAAACTTTCAAGAATCTGACTAATCATTTGATATTCAACTATTATATTATGAATGGTGGGTTGTAATACAATAAAATAATAATCCTCTAAGTACTTTGTCTGTGTTCCATTGATGTAGGTTTCAATATCTTCTATTCGTTTAGCAATAACAAGTTGATTAGACCCTAATCTAGAGATACTTTCATTCAACAGATGAAGAATCTGCAACAGAAACAGGAATTCTTAATTCTTTTGTATGAATGGTGGTAATCTTTTGCGTAGCTTTATTTCTCACTTTAATCTTATTGTTTTCCAACAGTTCAATAACTTCATATGGTCCTTTGAATTTGTTTTGTTTTTTATTTCTTGATTCATTTGTTCTGAAAACTGTTTGACCTATTTTGTATTGATTTTGAGTGTTATCCTTTTTATTTAATTTTCCTTGTAAATTTTGTTCCACTTTGATAGTATTTTCTGTTACTTGTTCATAAAGAGCCTTTAGTTTATTATTATGGTTAACAATATAATCAGTAAAGAAAGTATTACCTAACAGTTCCTGTGGATCACGTGAAGCTGTGTGTCCAAATGTTATTTCATAAGGTGAATACTTTGTCACAGAATTTATTGAGTTGTTGTAACCTACTAGAGCATATTGCATTAAATTGGAATCCGTTGGATGTTGATTTTTCAGTAATCTCAGATGTTCTAAAATTGTTGAATGAAACCGCTCAACTGGCGAATTACTTTCGTGGTGTTGTGGAGTAGTAAAATGAATATTTATTTTATGGACTTTTAATAATTCTTTCACCGTTTCATTGTTGAATTCTGTACCACAATCTGATACTATTTGCTCGGGGACACCATAAAAGCTAAAATATTGTATAAGAGCGTTGCAAATTTCAATTGCACATTTAGATAGGAGTTTCAAAGCCTGACCTAATTTGGAAAATTTGTCTAAAATGGTGAGATAATTTTGACCATCAAATATAAAAACGTCAATGTGTAAAATTTGAAATGGTTTTGATGGGCTTTCTGTTATAACTATTGGGAAATATGGTTTACTTCGCGCATATTTAGCTGTTTGACAGAGTTCACAAGCATTTATGAAATTAGTGATATCTTGTTTCATAGACGGCCAATAATAATTTCTACGTAGATGTTCATATGTTTCTTGAATTCCTCTATGATTACATTTCCCTTCATGTTGGAACTTTATAAGCATTAACTGTTCTTCTTTTTCGGTAATTGAGTTAATTAATTTTGTACATCTTATTAGTTTTAAACCTTTCCCATAAAATGACTTATTATATACTTCATTAAATTCTGCATATTGCAGTTCATTTCTAAAGAACATATGAAATGTCTTACCGGGAATTGTGAATTCCCGCAGAAATTCTAATATAAGCGTTTTATTGCCTTTAGGGATTTTAACTTCCAAAATATTTAATTTGTGAAATTTATCTGTTCTGGTATCTATTTTGTTGAGTGCGTGAGGTATTATAATAATTTGATTTGGCTTATTGTTAATAATGTCATCAAGTATTTTTATTTCTCCACTTGCATTTTCACCATTATCAGAATGGATTGTACAGAGTGTTTCTGGTACTTTAGCGTCATCAGTACTTTCAGGTGGTTTGAGTTGAATGTCTTGTAGTATTTTTGTCTGTTTGTTTTCTTTATTTCTTTGTGAATGTGACTGATTACTACAACCAAGAAATGAACTTGGAACATTAGTACTAGATATTAAATCATGCAAGATTTGTTGTTTATCAGGTTTTGATTGAGTTATTCGGAACTGTTTATCACTAACAGATTGCTCCTTTTCATCTTCCAATGATAATAAAAAATCTAGAGTTCCGCGATCTGAATCTGCAGGTTCATTATAAGTGTTTGAACTTTCAAGTGGATTAATTTGGATCCTTGAAAGCGCATCAGCGTTGGTATTGCGTTTCCCAGTGGTTGTTGGATTTGTCGTAGTATTGGGTATTTTAGAACTTTCGTAAATCATCTGAATCTGTACTTGTGGGGTAATTAATTGTCCTAATTTGAAATTGATGTTTGCATTTATTTGTTTCAAGATATCTGCACCAATTAAGCCGTGATAGTTTTCAGAGAAATCAAATATATGAAATTTCACAAGTTGATCAGTATTGAAAATTTTGAAAGCTGGAATTGTTATAATTGTATTATGATAAGAAAGTCCATGTGCTGTTCGAATATAAAAATCTTCATGAGTAATAGATTTCTGAAAATATTTATTAGCAACGGCATTACTTATTAATGATCTAGAGCTACCAGTATCTATCAAAAAGTAACCATTTATTTCAGGTGCATAAATATATGGTAGATCTAATCTGAAGTTATTAATATTTATTATCTCCGAGTTGTTTGATAGTGCTACATGAAAATTTAGATTTTGTTCATTTGAATCATTGTATACGTGAGCCATATGATATGTTTCAGGGTCAACTTCATGGTCACTGAAGCGATAGCCTTGTGTATCTTGTGAATATGAAGATGCGAGATTGTATTGTAATTGATAAGGATTTTGCTGGTAAATGCTTTCGTCACAAGTATTATATTCGTTAATCTGAACATCATCTGTAACATTTTGAGTTTCAATTTCATAATTTTCAGAAGTATTCTCTATTTGTTGATTAAATAATTCTTGAAATTTAAAATTTGGAGATTGCGGTTGAGGTTTGGAATTGCCTGAAGTTGTATCCATAGGTTCAGGGCGATTTTGCCTTGTTGTTTGAGAATCTCGATTTACATTATAGTTAGCTCGTTGATTCATGAATTGTGGGTGTATTCGATTTGGTATTCTGTTATAGGGTTGCCATTGTTTTGCATTATTTGTCGGATTTATGACTCTATTGGAATATGGAGTTTGCTGTGAATTTGGAATTGATGAATAATTATGAGGTCTAAAATTAGAATTTTGAGATTGTGGATATTTTGCCATTTGATAATTTGGACGAATTTGACTATGAGTTTGTTGAGGAAAGAAAGGTTTAGTTACTGTTGGGTTAATAATTGAACTTTGTCTCAAATTTTGAAAATGTTGGTTCAACCTAGGTTGTGATTCATATCCAGTGTTTATAACATTTGTATTTTGTCCTGATTTGAAATAAATGAAGTTTTCCTCTTCCCTAACAATTGCTAGAGTCTTTTCAATATTATCCGGGTTTCTGAGTCTTACAACCAATTGTAAATGGTAAGATAATCCATTTATAAATGTTTTCAATGCAAATTCATCATAATGTTTTATCTTGATTACTTTTTCAGCGGGGTCAATAATTTCGGTACTTAATTTAGAAAATAAGAGGCTGCGAGCATCTTGGATACGCATACCAAATTGCAATGGTGTTTCATTCCTCAAAGGTTTTAATGCAATTAAATCTTGTATTAAACAATCTATGCTACGTTGATCGCTGAACGTTACTGTTAATATTCCTTTTATTGTTGCCCAATTATTCAATTCATTTCTACTGTAAATAAGGTCAGCTGCACGATCACGTAATTTACCTAAGATTGTATCGAGAATTATAACATTGATTTGATCTGCTGAATTTTGAGCATTTTGAAAGTTTTTTATGAAGTTTTCACATGCTGTGATGAATCTGTTTAATTGTTTAGGGTTGCCATCGAATGAAGGTATGTTTTCGGCTTGATACCTCATTAATGGTACATTCAAAGACATTTTGGAAATTTTGTTTTCCTTGATTATATTTAAACCAATAAATACTTCTACCAAACTCTCTACGTCGTTAGTGAGCATAAACAGGTGGAATAAATATAAAAATGTTTTACTATGATTATTTTCAAAGGAAAGTGATTAAAGGATTTTAGTAAGGATGAGCACTTACAGTAAAATTGTCTTCATTTGTTGTTGCTTAAAATTACTGCCTACTGGACCAGCGATGTGTGTCTGCTTCCCAGGTCTTCCTAGTCTAAGATTTCTTCAATATGAAAAGACGAAGTTGGTCTCTTCACTGAATGTTTGCTAGCTTCTGATAGATTATGTCGATGTGTGTACAGTCACTACCATTAACTATGTTTGAATTGGAAATTCAAAATTTCAACACGCCGATTAATCGTTGATACGAACAGGATATTTTCGAAATTACCTTCGGCGTATCCTACCGACTGCGCCAAATATGTTAGGTCCTTTTAAAATTGATTTTTTAAAAAGAATTGTAATTACTTTATTAATAAGATTACAACTAGTGAATCTATTCGAAGTTGGAATAAGACTAATCTAACAACGTGTACATTACTTGTAAGACATGAATAATGAAATATAAACTAGAGATAATAACATGATACTACTTCTAGGAATGAATGTTCGCGTCAGCGGGAACAGTCCTTCTGTATATCGTAACTCGTTAACTTGCCAGACCCCCGTTTTTGCAACATATTTTATCGGAATGAATGCAATTTTTAAACGGACATGAATTCGATTCATTTATTTGAATAATTACATTTATTCAAAATTGCGGAAATTTAGAAAAGTGACAATCACGGAATACACTTCCGGAGTTCACGCATATCTATTGAAATAATGAATTGTTCAAACTGAGATTATATGTAATATCCGTATTTACTGCCTGATCTAAATTAAATGATATTTCAAATTTTTAAGCTCCGTTACAATACATATATATATATATATATATATATATATATATATATATATATATACATAAAACATGATCAATATATATAGAAAGTTATTAAATATATATTGTGAAATTAAATATATAAATTCTAAGATTTTTAAAATATAAATAAGTAATAATTATGGCACAAACGGCGCCTCATACTTATCCACTGAAATATTATTGAAGAAGTGAGAACTTTCCAGCTAACAAGTAGCCATCATCAGAGTAAATTCTGATGAGTTAAGTATTTTTCGTGGATAAGGGTAAGTGTTTCTTATTTATAGTATTATAGCGTACCCACAGTATGAACTCCTTCATAGTTTATTCTGTGAAACTCCTACAAAAAGATATGAATCGATCAGTTTCGCATCTGCTCGATTCAATCGAAGTCTGATCTTTGCGAATCTCACATTATTTTACAAATTTAGTTTCTGACTTGTAACCGTTCCGTATCTTTCCCTGAATCTTGCTATGCGAATAACGCTAGAACTCACATTTTGAGAGTGTATGTTCAGCCTTTTGAGAATATAGAAAAATTACAAACTGAACTATAAAGTTTACAGCAATGACTAAATGTCTAATAAGAAACAGCAAGGGCTCAGTTCAGGAGTCATATGGGAAAAGTATTCGACCAAATAACATTATTCTATATTGAATAGCCGGATGAATTTCGCGTCACAGGAGACAGAGGAAGCTCACGTTTCGCCAATCATTACAGGTGGCATTTCCAGAACAAACTTGAGACTTGAATTGAAACTGATCCTTCTGGTTTCTGTAGTGGCATCTATTGTGTGAAACCTAGAAGCCATATAGTTTGGGTGGTTGACTCTCCAATCCTGAGTCACGGTTTAGATTATGCATGATTTAGAATTTCCATTGTTTGTGTTTCCTCAAAACTATATTGAGATTTATCATCACACATTCGTGGTTTCACATCTCTGGAATCAATAACACTTGTACATTCTTGAGACAATATGTGTATGAGTAAATACAAATGAAATGATGAAAACGTTACGTAGTTAGCATACTGGATTTCGGCTACAACTGTTGTCCTTACCAGTGAAGAGATGTGTACGTTTCTCTGATTCCAATTCATTTGATTCCAGAATTTACGGAATAGTTCACTTCTGTTCTCTTTTGATATAGCGCTACACTTTCTCACCTTAGATTTAAGACACAAGTTGGAACTAGATCGTGGTTCCAATTTTCTTCCAGTTCTTTCTGTTCCCCTCCTAGTAAGTGCATCCCTGGATCACTTCTAACCTATGTACGCTTTTCGCTTTTGCCTCAATATCTTATTCTTAGAGTCGGACAATCCTTCTCTCTTTGTATTCTCGTATTCGCTTCCTTGACTTGAGTAATAATAAATATTTGCTAGGCGTTTATAGTTAGCTCTATGAAAGCTTTTTCTGCATAAACTCCGAAGGTTCACGCGTTTCATAAAAGAATTGAGAAGTTCATAAATTGAGACAACCCACCAAATAGTCCAGCCTTTGAAGAATTTATCCAGGACTGGAGCAACAATAAATATTTGATACAACTTTTTCTGCATGAACTCCTGAGGTTCATGCGATTCATAGAGGAATTGATTGTCTAGAAAAAAAAACAATAACCAGAGTAACATCGATTGACCATCAAGGCCTTGGGATCTAACCCGATTAAACTTTTTCTCTGATACTATTTGTGGGAAAAAATTTGTCAATAAAACTCCCATTATTCCAGAGTAATAAAACCGCATTTATGCTGAAGTATTCTGAAAAAGTTCGCTAAAATAATGGTGGTCGTCAGTGGAGTCATAGAGGGCATTTGGCAAATACATATTACATTGCATAACTAACTGTTGATTCTGCTGTAAATTTTAATACTTCCTATATTTTGATTTTCATCCAGAAAATAAATCCTGAGGTTGAATTTGCATAAACCTTTATAATAAGGCATTAACACCTCAACCAGCAATATATTATGACTTCACATAACTATGTACCGTTAAGTATTGTGTTTGCAATGTTAAAAGAACAAAGTTGTAATGAGAATTTCAATTTAAATTCCAATTGATAATCCAATGTTACATACGATACATACGATTTTTGAAATATTCCGTAATTCTAATTATTGCTGCATAGAATCTTCAATCGAAAGTTCCTTATTATACTCTTCGCGACAAAGTCCGAAGAGTATATTGCATTTACACAAGCTATTTCTGAACTCGTTAGAAAAATTGCTAGAACAAAAATTTCTGCGCTATAGTAGTTATCATCGAATGTTAAGCAACTTCGAGAAAATACAACTGTCTGGATATATGTCACGAAAAGCTTGTCTACACGATAACTCAAAAACGGAAGGTTCTATCATATTCAAATTTTGACGGTGACGAACTCTTGTTTTCCATGGAAATCTTCTAATAAATACACCCTTTTCTTAAGGGTTTAAAATAAAAACAATTCCAAAGTATACATTAACTTTTACAGTAAATTTAAGTTAATTTAAAACTACTTTCACCCAAATTCAACAACATCGTTCTACAACAACAAAAACACTATTTAAGTAAACTTAAATTTCCACCGTTCTTTAACAGTTTCTAAACAACGGCGGTGTGGTCTAGGGGTTAGGATAGTTGGCTCCCACTCAGTAGACTCGGGTTCGATTCCCAGGAAGGGAACATTTGCTTTTGTACATTTTCTTGAAAATATTATTAATTTGAATATTATTTAATTTGTCTACACGATATCTCAAAAACGGAAGGTCTTATCATATTTAACTTTTGACGGTGATGAACCCTATTGCTTTTCAGGGAAATCGTCTAATAAATACACTCTCTTCTTCCGGTAGGTCTATCGAATGTGATAACTTATATGTAATTTGTTTATGAATTGAAGCATTCTCTCTAGCTTACAATAATTCAAACAGTTCTTCACAAAACAAAGGTCCAAAGAACCTAGTCAATTTATTGTTCAGAAAAGTAATCAATACTTCTTACAAAACTTAGTCTTTCTTATCACGCTAGAAACTTGACAAACACTACTTTGTAGTTGTCACACGGTCGTGCTTGTTGTCAACAGAGAGCAAATGCGGTACCCAAATCTGCAAATCTTTTTGATATTCTAATTTGAATTAATTTGATGAAAATCAAGGGAATCTCATGAATTTTTCAGTCAGCCATTTATTATCCATTTTGGTTCCTGTAGTATAATTTTTGATCTCACAAACAATAAATATCTTCAAATCTAATTCGGTTCTGAAGGATCTTGAAGAAAATTATATGATAATGAAATTGAATTAAAAATTAAACAAAATACAGAATTTTTTTTTATGGAATCACATTGCTGTGGAATTGATTATGTGTCATTAGTAAAATTTGCATACATGCATTTTTTATATGCCAACTCAAGAACGCCAACCCCTCTACATGGTATAAATAATTCTAGACAATGTAGAAGTAAAAAGTCACAGGCATTAATGTATGATTACAGCACGCACACAAATTATGTTGTAATTTCTGAAAACTAATCTGAAACTTAATGTATATATTCCAAGAAAGCATATCATACAGATATCATCTCAAGCAAACGCACAGTCCAATAAATTGACGTAATATACGTAATATCAACTATAGAAAGTTTTCCAGCAACACAAAACCAACTAAGATAAGGTGGATTTGGAAATAAATAGGGACCTTTTCAACGAACAATATCGTTGTAGCAAAGATAGCCATAGAAACGTGTGGTTATTACTATTTCGATAGAGGAGCCTAATGCATTCGTTACGCATTAATGACAACGATAAGAGGTATAATGTAGGCGTGCATGTCCTTAACGGGGAATTACGCTTTTGCCTGGAAATATTTATAATATCTTTCAGGATGTGAATCCTTTGATAACCAAGTAGCAACTTAGTTAAATTGAGGAATAAATACACCAACATTCGGAATTATTTTTATTACAAAGTGACAATTTCTACCGAGTATTTACAAATTTGAAACTCGTAGTTATTGAATCGGTTAATGGGGATAATTATTGGATGAGCCCTTCGATACAATTGAATTCATTGCAATGTTATTATTCTCACATCCAAAATCGATTCAAAGATATTTTGCATTTGTTTTATCAAGTAATTTGCTATTACAAATTTTCAGAATAAACTACCTCATTAAATCAAAATTCAATTTTCATCCAATGTCAGAGATGCCTTAACTGAGACGCAGGGTCAATTCATCCACCAACACAACCTGTATGCTCTACCCGGGCTACTACCTATACACTGGTTTCAGATTCAAGGGAGGTATCCGTCTTTACCATAAATGATCTCTCATGCCACCGAGAGGACAATCTAGAACCACAAAAAAATCGATGTAATGTGTTCCAAGCTTGATAATCACAAACAAACAAAATCTTTCTGTTTTCTTTATTCATCACCAAATGAAACAGCTCATGGTCAACTCTTCGAATTAATTTCTCATAAACTTGACCATATTAAGCACAACTATCCGGCAGCTGAAATTATCGTCATGTGGATTTCAACGTTCACAATTCCGCTTATCTCAAGTTCTCAAACGAGACGGATGACGCGGGGTGACAGGGTGAGGTCTTCTTCATTACCAATGGCCTCGAGCAGTTAATTAATGAACCAACACGGGTCCCTGACAACAACATCATTACGCCAATACGCTTGACTTATTCCTCACTAACAATTCAGATCCCTATGGAGTGAAGGCTCGTGAACCATTGAGAAACTCTGATCATTCACTCGACATTACAAACTGTCTCTATATCACTCCACGAACCAATCTCACACCTCCAAGCATAGTTTGGCATTCCAACTCAGCCGATTGAGATGGTCTTAGCATATTTCCATCAGAGTTTCCTTGGAGAGGCATATGTTTTGAATCTGATGACCAAACGCAATGTGCCGCAGAGATCTGGAATATTATCAAGCTAGGAATGAAAACTCACAGAACTGCCTTCGGAGAATTGTTTTCGAAGAACTTACATAGGACCAATAAAATCTGTTACACCGCCGACGCTACAAAATATACAGCATATCATCGTGCGCTATAACTCATCATGTCTGGAAACCAGAACAGAATATGTTGAAACCAATAATTTCTGTAACGAAACAACGCTTCGAAAGAGGTACATAATGGCAAAATTAGATCAAAGCTTATCGAACTTATGGATGGGTCTCGTTCGTTACGGACTTTCGCCAAAGCAATTGGTAGTTTCACTTCCAGTTCATCCCCTCCTCTAACCTAAGATGAGGGTACAATGGCTACTACACCAGAAGAGAAGTTCGACATTTCTGCTAGAATGTTTGCAGCAAATTCCACTTTGGATTCACAAGGGTAAGACCCTCCTAATATTGCTACCATCGATACCTAAATGCATGAAATAATCAGATCATAATTAGGCGCATTCTACTTGATCTTAATACCAAAACGGCATAGAGGCCAGACGGAACTCCACCTGTTCTTCTCAATTAATGTGTGCCTGGATTAATATCAATTTTTTGCAGGTCGTTTACCCTTTCATGAAAACTTGGTATGTTTCCTTCCAACTGGAAAGAAGCTAGAGTTCAACAAATTACCAAAATAAGAAGAACACCCTCCCTAATAATGATAGACCCATTTTACTATCATTACTTGTGATCGTTAAGAGAAAGCAATCATCATCGAGCGCATCCAATACCTAGAGAGCTTCAAAATCTTGAATGACCGGCAATATGGCTTCCGTCGCAGATATCAGCAGGAGACCTGCTTCCCTACGTAACACATGTATGTAACTGTGACATTGGATATCTCCGAAGCGTTTGACCGAGTCTGGCACCAAAGTCTTCTTGGGAAACTTCCGTCAAATGCTTTCCTGCCTCAACTTTGTCGTCTACTATCGAGTCCTCTTAGATAGATATATCCATGTGGTGGTTGATGAAGTATCCTCCGATACAAAGGTTTTCAAAGCTGATATTCTACAGGGATCTGTCTTGGCACCAATTTTAATTCGCTCCAGTTCAACGATCTGTTGGAAGTGATCATATGTCCCGTTTACAGCTTTGCGTATGATGGTGAACTGCATAACTCTCTCTCATCTAGAGCCCCTACACCATCCACTGAAGTCGGAGAAGCGAGACATAGACAGGTTGACTCAATTGCTGGAAATATGACAGTGATTTTAAAGTGGGGATCTGGTGATCTAGTCAAGCTTGATGCAACCAAAACTCAGGCTTGCATCTTTTTCAGGAAGGCGGATTCAACAATCCCTAATATGATGTCAGGTATAGCTGTTCCTATGAAGTCTTCCATATTCATACTCGGGAGCACCACCAACAGCGTCCTCTCAAGTGAGGTCCATTGTAAAAACCGCTCCAAAAAAACTTGGTTTTCTGTTCCTTGTCAAGAGTTACTCCACAGCAGAGATTTGACTTATCCTCGCGTACTGTTCACACGTTTAGTTTTCGGTTTCCAAACTTACGCTGAAACTCTTGAATTATAACCAGAAGAGAGCTATTTGTCTGACTTATGATGTCACACTTACGAATTTTTTGATTTCTCTAGAACATTTTTGTAATGATAGCCGATCTTTTCTTCTTCTGGAGATATTTCCTTCCACAACATTGTCAATCTCGAAACCTGCCGAACTTATTCCTACCAGACTTCAGTTTCCTGTCGAACGCTAAAGTTGTGGAACTTTTTGTCTAGTGAGGTATTTCCCAATTCCCATAACCTCCAAACCTTCAAGAAGAATCCGACTGTCTATGTCATCTCCCACATACCACCTCTGGCTCACACGATGTTCTTCATACATTATAGATTTTCCTCTCGTGCAGTCAAAGTATAGAAAGAAAAACTGTTTAATTAAAAATGGTCACCCTTGGCCACTGAAAATACTGTGAAAGTAGAGAGGACCTTTTGGCTATCAAGTACCCATCATCAGAATACTCAGAATTAGGAATCATAATGTGCCTGTTCAGATAATAATTGGATATAATGATACAAGCAATGGGATATCCTCAGCTGGGGATTAATCGGAATCTAATAAATTGCTTTTTCATTCATACATTTTCATTCCTTCTAAATTACTTACTATGAATTACTTACTATTGGTTTTTTTCCAGTGATAAACAGACAAAATGTTGTCTGAAGTGCCGTCTTAATTTTGGAAGATTGTGCTTCAATATAGTCATTATAATATTTATCAATCGCTTGTGGACTAATGAAGCTTTCAGATGAATTATTTGTTAGCTAAATGTATTAGGTCAAGTCTCATGTTTGGATATTTTCATTTCTCTCTTCTTGGACTGTATCATAATATTGATTCTGAGAATGATCATATTCTTCTCCTGCCTTGTAGTTATCTTGCGTGTAGTCCTCGTTTTCTGTATAGTATTCTTCTTCAGGACTTCATTCATTTATTTCTTGCTGAAATAATTCTTCTGATATGAACTTCGGTTTACCATCTCCTTGGAAATAACTATTTGGTCGAAACGTACGTCTTGTGTTTGCTGACGTTCTGTCCGTTGATTCACATGGACTTTGCTTTATATTATTATCAGGTCTATTTTGGGAGTTCGGTGATCTCCTCTCCCAATATTCCGCCGTAAAATGGTTGTCATCTATTTGCATAATTCGGTTAGTAAAAAGATCTGCGTTGACGTAGACTTCCAGATATATATGTAGACTTTTTGATATTATTGTAAATTTTTCGGCATATCTAATTCTTTTCGGAAAAATTTCTGCCGTGGTACGCGGTAATTATGTACAGGTACTGAATAATATATATGTTTTCGGGCATACCTAATCACATTTTGATTTTCACAGTGAATGAAGTGAAAAACTATCAATTCTTGACGTATTCAATAGGCTTGTGAGAATGGCTCAACTAATGGATCTATTTCATCATCAAGTCCTCTATTGGCACCAGCGAGAGGCATTCCGGTCCCCCGGATATTGTCACATAAGCCATTTTGATGCATTTAATCCGTAGCTCCACTCTAAGATGCCAAAAGTTTAGCACCGTAAGAATGTTCGAACTTATTATGGCCTCTAGGTTCAAGGTTAATGCTCCAAAGTAGTTCCAGATGAATCTTGTTGGATCATCGCAGTCTATTAGGATAATGGCAGAGTTTTCCTCCCTCTTCTCGCTCAGCCTACACGGACCTGATACCTTTGTAATTGATTTTGATTAAGTTAAGAGGATGTATGTACATTATTGAAATAATAACATAAAACTGGAATACGTCCTTCCATTTCATAGAGGATTAGAATGAATTATCGTGAAATAACTGTTCCTTCATAATTATTTCTCAAGGATGTTCCTTCATTATAATAAGCACTCTTGAATCTTAACGCATTCCTCATACAGAGAAATAACTATATTTTAACAAACAAAATCAGATTCGGAACGCATGATGCATAATTAATAATCAAACCTTGGAAGTGTTTAATCCCAAGGAATCGTAAAAATGAGAATACTAAAAACTACGAACAATCTACTATAACTGTTTTTATGATTTGTGAACTGTAGAGTCTTTAACTGTGCTGGAGGCTTATTATAAAAGAAAATCATTATTCCAGCGGAGTTTTCACATTTTAATTAACCAGAATAAATCATAATAACATTTCTTTTATATTAAAATGCAAATACGCTGAGGATATTCGTTAAAAATGGTCGTTTCGTTGTTATTTAATATAGCACTCTTAAAAGATATGACAGGTCGTTATTAAACTTTGAAAGTTAAAAGAGCAGTTTTCCCGAATTCTATAACTTTCTTGAACATATTTGACTTTCAGTATCTCAATAATATATGGATATAGAAAAACTTAATTCCACAAGAAACATTTATATCATCAACTTCTGAAATACTAGAGGGAATTCATTTTCAATATCTTACTTCTTATAGTGGTACCCGATTGGAATCTTGAAAAAGTAATGCATTCCTTATTTTGATCGATTCTAGTAAGTATCTCTTATCATGAGAATACAGAGATGAAAGTGAATATGTCATGTCTTAACTAGCTTTTCGAGTGACCTACTTTTGTACCTCTCCCAACATTGAATGACTATTAAATTGCTACTCATCACCATTGGTGAAGAATTTTCCAGTCCAAATCTCACTCTCAAAATAATGTTCCAGCAATCTTTCAATGCTCCAACACAAATAACCTAACAAAACATCAGATTACTCACTAAAATGATGTACGCTTGACCTCAACAATAAACCACAATCTCATTACCTCATTTTTGTATTATCAGATTAACAATTTGATAACACAGAGGTGTCCCTTGAAAATACCTTGGTAACATTTGAGTTGAAAGTGTCGGTTAGATAATAATCATGTAGGATGGAACATCAACTAAGTTTATAGTTACGAACTTTCAACCACAATAGAAGTTCTGTTTCTTCAAATCTAAAATATGGAACGATGACCAGAAATCTATGATTGGCGATGTTATGTTCTTGAAATGAAGGATAATGAAGGTGTTCCAATGAAAACAGAATATGAAAATGGTTAAGAATTTTCTGGATCTGTTTTATTGATTATGACTGATAATAATTTGAAAATTATGTATGGAATATAAAATCATTCAAATTTCAACATCGATGATTCCTACAAGAGGTCCTTCATATGCCCTGGTGTCTCGTAGTCGATGGACACTTGGAGCAATTGGAAGAAGCTGGTTCTTATATCCAAGTCTATGCCGATGACTTGGTTGGCGTCACCTTCGGGCGGCAGTTCGGGACTGCGAGCTGTTAAACAAGCTGCTCAGCATTGTGGACGGCTGGTGCCGCACGGAAAGCTCAGCCGAAATTGTACTGTTTACCAGGAAACGTAAGCTGGGCACACTGCCAGAGATTGACTCCTCTGGAAAAGTTCTGCAACTCAAAGGATCGCTGAAGTTTCTGGGAGTAATCTTAGACTGTCTGAAGTGACCTGGCGCGAGCACGTCGAATATCGAGTGAGTAAGGCCTTTGTGTCTCTTTACCTCCTCTCTCTGAACAGAACATACATCAGAGAGATGACTGGAATCCTAACCGGTCACTGTCATCTTAGCAAACACTTTCATACTATGGGCATCGCGAATGATCTCATATGTAAGAAATGCAGAGAGGTGGACGAGAATGCCTCTAACATCCTGTTGGGATGCCCTGCATTGACATCCCTCAGGCATCGTCACTTCGCAAAATCAAAACTGTTCCCAGAAGAACTTATGGAAGCCAGCGTTGGCAATATTCTGGGTTCCTGGCAGAGCCACAAACCTGCTAGAATAGAATAGGATTCTGACCACGGGCGCTCATTGAGCTCAACTGAGTGGTTAAGCAACCTCCCCCCAAATGATGATGATGATGATAATGATGCCCGTTTTTATCATGACGCCTGATGTTATCGTTTAGATCAGTGTCGCAGGCTCAACGATTGCCATTCATTGTTCTATTGGCCTTTTCGAAAAAGTCCGGTCGATAACACAATTTGATCACAAGGCACACTATGTTGGAAACGTTTAAAGATTCTTTTTGTTTTTCCTGAATCACATCAGGATTTGGTTTCCTAAGCCACATCAGTTATGGGCCTAGGCTACATCAGTTATGCCTCATAATACCATCATGAAAATAAGCCTAGTCCCTTACGATGATTCCGTTAAAAAAGGAACTCTAGCTCTAGTATCTAGTCGGCTAGAGTACGCCTCTAATCATGATTTAATTTCCTGAGTCATCTCTATTTTGTGTACGCAGGAAAGAAAATGTTGAGTTACTGGCCTATATGCCAATTCGAAGAACCTGACGTTCAGTAAGGGCTTTGGTCCGCAATATCCGTATTATTGTCAAACCAACCACTAAGTGTGCTGAAGTTGGTTCGTCTGGAGTCGCACCACTCACTCCTCGGATTTCGGTTGTTTCTCAACTTCAAAACCTAACTAAACACTTCAGGCGGGCAAAATATAATCGTCCTCAATGACTCCCAGAATAGAAAGTTTGAGTGTCATAAACAAGCGGATGCCTCGCACACAAGGAAGCTAAAACGCAGTTAATAGAATCGGGAATCTTCTGCGGTTCAGAAGCACACCGTTACAGGGAACCTTTAGAGCAGAAAGCAAATATCTCAGCACTAAATAATGGAGTTTTCTTCCAGGAGACAGACAGATCAAGATTCACCTCACAAATTCAGGCAAATAGATGTGTTGGAATGCACATGGGAAATTAGGAACAAAGAATTACAACAGGATCAATGGTCATATGAGAAATGTTGGCTTAGTGGATGATGCCATGGGTCGATCCCGTAAAGCGAAGGAAACGCCAAAACATTTCTCAACTGACTGCGAAGCCACAAACAATCCTTCGAAAAAGTAAATACATCGAGACACAACACGACCATAGAAGATATTACACCATTGAAGCCGGGACCAATCCCAATCTTTCTGGAGGATTTGAAGCTCATCTTTATGCTGTATAACAGTACCGACAGAGGTACAATAGTTTTGTAAGGACGTAGTAGGAATAAAACCCCTAGTGATGATCTAATAGTCGGAGTTATTACTTTTAGTTTGATGAATATTTGTTGAATTATTATTCAGTTTATTATACACATCTAGTATTTCAGATGTTTTAGCATTATGTTAAATTGGTTCCAAAATGACACTATTATTACCTTTATCAATCTTCAATGACAGTGATTTGGATTTGGTTGAATTAGAAGAATTATTGTTTCTTTGAAGTCTTTTATTGATTTCTCATTTTTATTGGAACGGAACTCGAACTCTAAATTTTAAAATTCAGAAAAACGTTTATGGCTTTCATAAACTTTAGGGACCTGCGTGCATACTACTTAAATGACTTACTATCTGGCAATAAATTGGTATTTCCGAGCTTATCAGTTAATAATACAATGAAGGTCCCTTGCGAAACATATATTGGCAAATCGATTGAACTTCCAATTGAATGAAATATATTTAATTTGACGTATTTTCACAACTTAATCTGTTTCTAATCATTTACAATATATTTTTGGGTCGTACGGGGATCAATGGATCCAAGATCATTCATATTAGCATTTTTCCAAAATTGGTGTACCTATTTTCGATTCTAAATATGTATTATAGATTTGTGTTGGTGACACATTCCTCTTGGTATATGTAATTTTTCAAGTTATTCTCAGTTTCTGTAGGAGTATTTCATTGATCATAGATATTCATCCCTTCCCTCAATAAAGGGAAACACTAACTAAAAATGTGTTTCCACTTAAACAATGGATGAAAAGTGTGCGTGGCAAAGTTACTGTTGTTTTAATGATGTAAAAAAACATATTTTCCGCTTCTGGAAATCGAACTAAGTGGGAGCAGGTATCATATCCCCTAGACCACAGCGCCTTATGTTAACGTCTGGTGTAAATATAAAGTTACTCCAATAATTGTTTTTTTTGTTATTATTATTGTGGAACGTTTTGTTAAAATTTGAGTGAAAGCAATTAAGTAACATTTCCTGTGAGAGTGTTGTCTCAATCCAATGTATACTTTGAGAATAAACATTCTTTTTAAATTTCAACCCTTCAGAAAAGGGTGTGTTTATCAAACCATTTCCCTGAAAAACAATTGGGTTAAGCTCCGAACAGCAACGATTTTTAGTCAAAATTTGAATATGTTAGGATCTTTCGTTCTTCAGTTACTTGAGGGCAATATTCCGTGACGGACATCCAGACAGACAGATGGGTTTCTCAAAGTTGCTTGAAAAGATAAAAGAGTGTAAAGTACTAAACAAAGTTTGTTTAAGATATGAATAAATAATCGAAACGTCAAACCCAAGATTAATTTCATCCATAGTAATATAATAAGAACCTAATTACTGAGAAAAACAAAGTAATAGAGGAAATGAAGGTAATTTGCAATAAAAGTTAGAAAAAAATATATAAAATGATTATGGAACGGAAAATTCCACCCAGTTTTAGCAAAATATGCATATTATCATCACATACTGAATTATTAGAAAGTTGGAAAAAAACTTTGATGGGTTTTGTTGATTCTAGGAAAAACCGGCTCAAACTCCGATTGAGAAAACCTGCAGGTAATTCGGAATGCTACAATTTGGAATATTCCAAAATACATATATATCACATATACCATCATACTTTAAACAACTTTTTGGTGATGCTAATTATTGATTAGTAATAATTATAAGTAATGAAATACAAATTGTAAAAATAAGCACGAAAACTAGATCCACAATAATATACATACAGCATGATCTGTTAAGGGCGACTCTCGGCCATATCTCAGAAACTACTGGGAATAAAAATATGGGGAATAAAATTCATCATCAAAGTGGCCATGAGAGAATCCCGGAAATTATTTCCGTGTTCCGCATTTTGCCGCAAGGGGGGCGCAGTTGAAAATTAAATATTAAAATTCCAAATTTCTCCGGAAATTCTCACATGAAGATATCTATGGCAACATCATTAGAATGGTTATATGAGTAAGAGATTCAATTTTATATAAAATACGTCTTGAAATTCACGTTTCCATGCAACGAATAATATAATGAAACAAAAATCAACATCATAAGCATAACACTTAATATATAATTAGTGAACTAATGGAAAAGGAGTTAAAATGTAAGAAAGAAATAAATTTAATAATACTAGTAATTGGAGAAAAGCTGGAAATATTTGAAAGCTCTTCTACAATTTTAACATAGGTGATTAATTCAAATATATTTTGAAACTTGAAAATAGTTCTATTTTCATTTTGAATTACGAACATAGAGATTTCGAAATCGCCTTATAAGGGAAATATTACAATTCAAGATGTGAAACTTATTCGCCACTTCATAATAATATAAATACATTATATATTATTTACAGTGTCCAAAAACGTAGAAGAAGTATATGCTGCTGTAATAGTTGCTGAATCCACAAAGTGACTGAAACGGAAAGATTTCTTTTGCATAATAATTGTGAAAATACCGTTATTATATTAGGTTCTGTGACAAATTTGAAATGTTCATTCAAGGATACCACATATAAACATATAAACATTCAAATATGCCACTGAATTCGTTTTCAGTTCACGGGCATCACATACCATTGACCTTCTGGCTTCTCTCCAATAAATAACTTATACTACCGCGCTTAAAAAGCTCCAGTTTCAGAAGAACTCGAAAAATATTAAACTCTTTCCGCATAATTTTAGACTTCGAATTGTCAATCCACAATGCAGTCAAGATTATTTGGTCAACCTTTATAATTTTCGGATTTGATTCAGTTTCACTATACAAAAAATCGGGATCTCAATGGAGAATGGATACAGCACCTTTTTGGCTTAATTTTTTTTTTCAGGGGAAGTAGGAGGATGTTTTGTAGAGGAATCTATGTAAGACATTCCTCCTGGTAGTGTTCATTCAGAATTGGCAGATTACATCGTTGATATTAGTGAGAATTCGAGCTTTCCACCAGTATTAATGGTCATCGAATACCACTGATTTATCACCAACTAATCCTTGCGTTTTATTCGATGCTCACTTCTCTTCTTTTTACCACACTCAACCGAATGAAAATATTTCCATAAAAGTTCTTCAGTTATTTCAAATCTACGTATATATTAAATTATTATTATTAAAATTAATAGCATTTATACTACTCCTGCATTAATAAAAACTAGAGTTAAACATGCTGAAGATCTCTTGAACGATGAAAATTCGCCCATCGCATTCAATAGACATAACTTGTCGAATTTACAGCCCATAGGTATAACCGAGACTTTAATAGACAAATTTCAATTTTTATAGCTTACAGAATATTCAGCGATTTCAAAGCTTTATGTTGTTTTCATATATTATTAAGATGTTCAATGTACATTTCAAAATAATTTAACACATTGGTTCTTTGTAAAACTTGTATTTCTAGGTTTTTTTAGACGAGAACACCAAATTGCAATTTTTTAGAGTGAAAATCCTATTTGATTCTGAGAAACGTCTAAAAGCCATCCATCGTTAATAACCTTATACAAGTTGAATATATCACTCGGTCCACGCACTCTTAGTTCAAAGGAAACAAATCAAAATAGATCATGAGCAATTTTTGTTTTTGTTTTTCGAGCAATACTTGTACGAATTTATTTCGCGCAGACGACCAATTTTGGAATAATACTTTCAGTTAGTATCATATGACTCTGTTGTAAATATTGTGTTACCAGATGAGAAAAATTCCGGTCGAATATATCTGAATGAGTCTCTTCAATATTATAGTACCTATGTTAATTATAAAAATTCAAATAATAAATAATAAAATGCAGAATCCAATTGCTAACGAACAATAACATACTTTCCTTCTAATCCATTCATCATTTAACAACGTAATTAAGGATTTCAAAGTATGCCAACTGGCTGCATAACCTTTATCGAATTTTATGATACATCCGGCTCAGAGAACTACGGCCAGCCCTGCACCTAATGTTTATTAAAGCTTGTAATCCCTTCTTAATATTTACCTCTCTTATGTACCTACACTTTCAGTTTCATTATATTTTATCGGAAAATTTCAGGACATGATAGTACATAAATATATTTATTTGTGAATCTTACGAAGTATTTAATTCTATTTTAATTGAATTTTGTTTGGAAATGTCTCACCAAAAACCGTCTGCAAATTCATTGTTAATTATATAGTCCAGGCAACGAACTAGAAAATAAAAAGAAAATATATAGTAAGCTGGAATTTCAATTTTTTTTTTGCGTTTTGTTCCTAATACCCCACAGATCATTCATGACTATCAAGACCGCAGGGATCGACTTTCCTACCCCCTCAAAACGGGGTTTCAACCCCTCAGAGGAGCATTCTTATAAAAACAGTCCAAAATTAATGAGTTAAGAGCCGAAAATGACACCTAGTATGTTTTTTGGGTCGCTAGTCACGATTCCGCAGTTAGTTTTCTCGGAGAACTCCCTCCAGATGGTAAATTTGGAAAATTTATATATAATATATAATTCATAATTTTGTTGCAAAAATGACGTCTGGTAAGTTATTTGGGTCGCTGATCACGATTCCGCTGTTTTTTTCCAAAAAAACTCTCTCCAGATGGAAAATTCGGGAAATTTGAGATTTTCCTGAGACGGTTGTGAATAATAAGTATAATTTTGTTGCAAAAATGACGTATAGTAGGTTTCTTGGGTCACTGATCACGATTCCGCTGTTTTTTTTTCCAAAAAACTCTCTCCAGATGGAAAATTCGGGAAATTTGAGATTTTCCTGAGACGGTTGTGAATAATAAAGTATAATTTTGTTGCAAAAATGACGTATAGTAGGTTTTTTGGGTCGCTGATCACGATTTCGCTGTTATTTTTCCCAAAAAAACTCTCTCCAGATGGAAAATTCGGGAAATGTGAGATTTTCCTGAGACGGTTATGAATAACAAAGTATAATTTTGTTGCAAAAATGACTGGAGGTCATGAGTAGAGGTCATTTTAATAAATAAATTATACTTTATTATACATAACCGTCTCGGGAAAATCTCAAATTTCCCGAACTTTCCATCTGGAGAGACTTTTTTGGAAAAATTACAGCGGAATCGTGATCAGTGACCCGAAAAACCTACTAGAGGTAATTTTTGCAACAAAATTATACTTTATTATTCACAAACGTCTAAGGAAAATCTCAAACTTCCCGAATTTTCAATCTGAAGAGACTTTTTCGAGAAAAATTACAGCGGAATTGTGATCAGCGACACAAAAAATCTACTAGAGGTCATTTTGCAACAAAATTATAAGTTATATATTATATATAAATTTTCCAAATTTTTCATCTGGAGGGAGTTTTCCGAGAAAAATAACTGCGAAATCGTGATCAGCGACCCAAAAAACATACTAGGGGTCATTTTCGGCTCTTAATTCATTAATTTTGGACTGTTTTCATAAGAATGCTCCTCTGAGGGGTTGAAACCCCGTTTTGAGGGGGTAAAAAGGTCGACCCCCTTGGTCTTGATAGTCATGAATGATCCATGGGGTATTGAGAACAGAATGCAAAAAAAAATTTGAAATTCTAGATTACTACATATTTTTTTTATTATGGTCTTTTTCCGGGCTTATTGCCTGGACTAATACAGTAATTGGGAAGATCTTTCCGTGTCATTCTGATATATAGGGTATTCACATTTTTCCGTTCATAACTTTGATAAACGACAGAGCATCTTTAAATAATATGGGTCTTTGATAAAACAACGGCCTACCCTGCACCTAATGTTTATTATCCCTTGTAATCCTTTTGTAATATTTACATCTCTTATGTACCTACACTTTCAGTTTCATTATATTTTAACGAAAAATTGTGGGATATGATATTACATGAATATATTCATTTGTGAATCTTACGAAGTGGTTAATTCTATTTTATTTGAATTTTGTTTGGAAATGTCTCACCAAGAACGTTCCGAAAATTCATTGTTGATTGGTAGTAATTGGGAGGATCCTTTTCGTGTCTTTCTAATTTATAGGGTATTTACATTTTTTTGTTCACAACTTTGATAAACGATGCAATGAAAAAAATTTCGAAAATTTCTTAAAACTTGAATACCCATATCTCGGGAACGAAAAATTTTAGAGAAAAAGGTTATTTCGAAGACACACATTATTTTTTATATTCTATCGATTACCAAGAAGTTATGAACGAAAACACTGGAACACACTGTAGATTTTAAGATATATTATCAAATTGGGTATTTCTCTTCACTCATAATATTGGATATTGTCATTGTTATAACTGCGGTCACACTGTAATAGATAAACTCCTTTTCTAATTTGGTAGCCATTATTTCAAAAAGCGCTGGAATGGGTTGATTTTTGTTCCGAACGCCATCATTTTTCTGATATTAATATCATTGATATTTCGATTTTGACTTCACGGTCAATACGGATATGACGTCATCGACATTGTTTTGAATAATACATTTTCGTGAAACATGAAACAATGAAATAAGACCACGTATTCAAGATCGCTGTCCAGTTTGATTCATCTCCTACTCATTATCTTGCAAAACGTAGAATGTTTTCAGATGAATGCAAAAACTCAAATACTCAAGTAGATCTCTATATCATATCAAATTATAACTGTTCATTTATATGATCGTTTCGAATAAGTATCTTGAATGCAAAAGTATTGCGAGATAAGAAATCAATATACTATGAAAGAGTTCACAAAACCGTGAATACACTATAACACCAATAAGTACGAAATAATCACCCTTATCTACTTATCTAATAAAAATACTGTAAAGTCCTAATGACATCTTAGCCACCAAGTAGCCATCATCAGAATAAACTAAATTAGGAAAATGTGTCTGTTTTCCTATTTACAAACTATTTGGGATTAGTAATGCAAATATGTAATTACCCTGAATTAGCTAGATATTACTGTCCGTACAATGTTTTTCAAATGTCCATATCCCTCACCAAATTTCCATAATATTCCCCTAAATGCCGCATAGTATAATGTTTATCGGTCGTCAAAGTTCCGTATTGAACTTGCGTGTATATATATAGCAAAGATACAGTTTGAGGACCATTCGAAAATAAATGTGAATATCAAAAAAGTATAATAATATTTTGAAAAGTATTATCTATTTACATGTAACACAAGTCAATGACCACGAGTATATATCAAGCAACGGGAACAATGTATTGAATAGTTTCCTATATATTAACTGTACTCGAAATGCCGTTCATTCATATATTTACCGCAGCTTATGTGATGGGTGTGCAGGTTCTTGATGTTAGCTGCAGGGCCTGTCGAAAACGCCTGAGACGCTTTTCCACCTGCTGTCAGCATGTCTGGAAAAGAGGCCTCGGCATACACCCATCGCCATAATGCAGCCCTACCGGTGCTGTATTACCATCCAAGGCATTCATACGGAACAGTCCAAGAGCCGGTGCTACCTTACATGCCAGAAGATATTGAGTTTGTGGTCGGAAACGAAAAATGCCAGATCTACTGGAATTACTCGTTTCCGACTATACTCAGGCCACGAAGTCGTATAAGTGGTTCTGATCATAGGTATTTGGCTGGTTCGAACTTTGGTTTTGGTGAACTGACTTAGTTTTTGGTTTTTCTTAATGCGATGCCGTTGGGACGCACAGCAGCCCCGATCCGGTATAAATGTAAATAAAAAAGTATACATATATATTCTAGAAGTGAAGATAGAATATTTTTCTACTATCAGAGTTGAATGATAAACTCATCGAAACCTTAGATGAAAATGAGAAACTTTTGTTATTGATCTAAGGAAATCATATTTTTGTACAATGTTACTGCATTTACTCAAGTTATGACAAAAAATTGAGATAAGATAGTTAACATTTGTGCAACTATGGTAGTCGAGAAGTTTATCTGTGAACATCCTCTATGGGTACCAGGAACGATCTAAGAATATCAAATGAATAATTTTGAATAGATTTCCTACATCTTATTTCTGGATTTCCTGTTTTTGTTCTAGTAATATAATACGTATTTTGGCTCAGAATCTAAAAGCCAAGTTGTCCAACGGCGACTATACATTTCAATATTTCATCCGAAATACAATGTTGGCATTCTAAAAGATCGGAATCTGAGGCAATATTGTCTGTAGTATGTGTTTATTAGAAACTTAATGAATGAGTAGCTCAAAATTGAATTAATTCAATTCAGGAAAGATGGTGTGCATATTACGCCTGCCAAAACGATTACCTACCCAATTCCATCGAACTTTTATTTCAGTAAAATTCATAGAATTGGAGAATGAAACAATTAATACTTCATAGCTAATTATTCTTGTGCCGATTCTACAACAGTTCAACGTTTACAAAATTATTGGCTCTTCTCCAAGAAAAACAAGAACAAGGAATATATTCATTATTATAAAGTCACAACTTTATCTCCAATGAACATATTAAGCACAATTATGAAGAAATTTTCCGTTAGAGCTCTTTATCTAAACGAAGATTTGTTTTTCTGCGGAGTATAATCTGGAGATATTCAATACTATTCCTGTAATTCCCTGAACCGAGACAATTAATGGAGAAATAATGGTTCTCGTAATCAACGATTTTGTTTTGAACTTGAGAAGTATCTGCCATTTGGCAACAATTTTTTATGTCATACTTCCCCAGTACTTACCAAAGTAATTAACTTAGGCAACTGCCTACCTCAATGAATTCGGCGTATGCTTGATGTATTATTCATGTTGGAAAATATACTAATATGAATAGAAATCATAACAACCAGTATTAGTTCACATAATTCAAACATCGATATAACGAAGAAATGATTGAAGTTTCAGCAAAAAATTTCAGTGTTACCTTGATATATTTTGTAATTTCCATTCCACTCTTGTCAGTTCTGCTTCACTATAGCAGACTTCATCTACGTTACCTACAATTCGAAAAATTCAAAATTAACGTTCGCGAAATGATTTCGAACGTGTTCAGTAGGCGGTAACGGGAGAACTGTTTTAAAATGTTGGGTCAGGTTGTCTGAAGGAGTTTATGGACGTGGCACCGGATCAGTAGGTACTAGGGTGACTACATATTGTCATGAACGTCAGCTTTGGGGGAATATTGGAGGGAACCTTTGAATCTATATCGTCCGTATATGGACAAACAAGATTCTATGGAGTTCATAATATCATGAAGAAGGGTGAGACGTTTCTGTGGAGAATCAACGAATCTACTCCTAGCCACTGAACACCATGCTGCCGTTACACTTGGAGTGAAGGTTTGTGGTGCCATGATGTTATGGTTGCAGGTCGCCTTTAGTTCCTTCGAGGCAATTCGAGCGCCGCCAGTTACATAGCCGATATTTTAGCACCTGTTGTATTGGCATTTCCGAGAGTTGAGTGATCCAATTTTTCAATAAGATTACGCACGACCTCCCGTGGGAAAAGTGACAATAAATTTTTCGTAAGAAGCTCATGTACCATGGCCTACATGTTCCCCCAGTCTCTCATATCACACATGTTTGGAATAGAATCGATACGAAATTAGGAAATTTAGCCCATCCCCCAACAAGATAAACGACGTACTAAATGCTTGGAACGATATACCCTAAGGTGACATTGTTAATTTTTCGCAGAAAGTCCCTCACCGAGTGAAAGAGTGCTTAATCAATCAGGGTGATGCAACTCAGGAATTAATATTTTTCAACGATTTTCCTCATTATTATCTTTGTTAGATCGAAATTACATATTATGTGGGAATCTCAAATGAATTGCACTAATACTAGGTGTATTATATAGATTAGTGACATAAAACACAAATTTAAATTTACATGAGCTGCTATGATTAATTGCTTACAATTATTGTTTCGTTACACAGGGAGATTTTCGAAGCAAGTACTCAATTGTATTATCAAGTTGTTAACTGGGTATGATGTAGCTAGTTTTACTAGCGGCGACTTACAAAATCGTCATAAATTGATAGTCTGTTAATTCGAGCAACGTTTAAATGTCAACGATCAAAGTAATGTTCTCAACATTGATATGGCTGTATAACCAAGTGATGAAAGATATATTCAATGCAGATACAGATAACATATACATTCTATCGTCGATTCAACTACTATACATATCATTGGGAATATTAGCTATCAACATGATAGCGCACCATCACTTCGATAAAAGCAAATAAAACTAATGAATCGGCAATAGAGACTCATCCTTACGACTTGAGTAAGTCTTTTCTGGTCAGTTTTCATAGAGCTATGAATCACATTGTACAATTGGTTTCAAGAAATAATCATCCAACAAAAGTTAATGTTCCGGTTAAAATTTAAACAAAATATCTATCGGAGCTAAAGTAAGAGAAACTTGCTGTTTTATTAGGATGTTAGATATTACAAAAGTGCTGTACTAGGAATAGCTAATATCGATATAAACAGTTACGGCATCGGCGTAGGAGTAGAAACAACCAACGGCTTAGGAAGACGTCTAATTATACTCTATGCCATTTGAAAATATATCCGAAGTAATAGATATTATGCAGTGCTATGTCACCATAAAACTAGGTCTGTGTTTGTCATTGACACTGTATGACTGTCAATACATGAGCTGCCTGTCATGTAAACGTTATGTGATGTGTCGTTATAGACTGTCTGGACAGATATGATTATCCGTCGATCTATGGAACTGTCATGAGAATCATTGTACGTATCTATATGAGCTGTCAAAAACGTCAAAATATATCAAATTCCTTTCACCCCGTTTGAGATTGGAGTTTCGAAAAATTTGTTACTTGGTGACTACGACGTATAAGGAACCTGTATCTCCGAGATTTTGAGATGAGTGAGTGAGTGAGTGAAGGGGTGAGTGGTAGTTGCCCTTCAAATATTATATCGATCTCTGTTAAAGTAGGGAAGTAATAATTATTTTCGAGTTTGAAAATATAGATAAGCGCAGAGATTAACTCATATTTGACCTGATATATAATCGAATGATTGAAAATTTTATGAACACCAAGGTTAAGTAACAAAAGATCTACACTCTTCCCATATATTCTACCACCTGTTCTCCGAGGGTAGTCCAATATCCTCTAGTACAAGGTCGAAACGCTTGATCGTAACAATCGTCATAATCAAGGGGCTATGTAGTACCTAGTCACCCGTACGTTCCAACACAATGTTACAATACCGACAGTAATACAAATGTTGTATTCATTCATTAGGACTTATTATAACGACTTCCTGTTTGAACAGGGTTGAACTGTTGTATCTCATTTGCCGCTATCGATGTACAAAATTTGTCTTCTAATGGTTCTGTTTAAACGTTTTCCAACAACGTGCAATTTAAATTAAGCTCATTTCAACAATACGAAATTATTTCCCAAATTCTTGTGTGTGACCATGTAATATGTGTCGGTGTTGTTAATATATTTGAAGCCGAACTAGACTTCCACGTATATAACCAACTTGATAGATTAATTGAAAACTAGATTTTTAAATCATCCTCCAAGTTACCTTCGAAGATATTATGATGGAAATGTTCCTTAGTCGTTGCCTTTTGAGGGTAGTTTTCACATTCATTATTTTACACCAAGTTGAAATGATATTTGAAACAGGGCAGTGGATTTTGAATGCTCTATATTTGAAGCAAATTGAAGTAGAGCCTGTGTAACATATTCATTGAATACCTTGTGGATCAGTCTAACATGTTGACGTATCATATTTGTGGAATAGAGTGCTCTCAAATTCAAAGTATATCGAAATTTTAACAATTCCCCATGTACTAGTTCATGCATTTTTCAAAAGCATGAAATGAGGCAATGTCGTCGTCTCTCAAAGTCAAAATTGGGATACTGCATAATTGGATTGGGTCTTAAATTTTCCAAATTAATCCTTGTACATATGAGAATGTGAATCGAATCGAATAAAGATAATAAAGATCTCGAATTATCAACTAGATAAGGATAAATGATACAAGAACAGCCGATATTCATTGTTTCCGTAGATCATTTTCTTCAGAAAAACTAAGAATTTAAACTTTTGGCTCATTATTGTATTTTCTCTCGCAGCCTAGAGCACAACATGTATTCAGCATAAGTAATTAACTGTACGTACCACATAAAGCGAGGTAAGAACCAACATAAACATTCACCTAGGAAGTCATTTTGCAACGCACTTTATTCAGTCATAACACTCTCATAAACGCTTAATTACAGATGAAAAGACGTTCCAATCTTACGAGGACACGTATGATTGGCACCATATAATTTGCCACAAGAAATAGTTAAGAATATTTATTTCTAATATTCATCACCTGTCACACTAAATACTGGCTATGCGCCATCAAGACTAAACGCCACATTGTCATTTTCCAAGTTTCAATACCTAATTGGAATATTTCGAATGAGTAGAAACAGATAAAGCCATGGAAAGAAGTGAAATTATACTATGTCATGTGAAAGTTTAATTCAAATTGACAAGGATATCTATGTTATGAGATAGTCTGTCACGGATATAATGTGACTGTCAATGTATCAGCTGCCTGTCTTGTAAACGTTAGCTGTCTACTTGATGAGTTATGAGTTGTCTGTCTTAGCATGAACTGTGTGAATTGTGATAATGATCCAATTTTGTATATATGTGTCTGTCAAGTAAATTATTACGTGATTATGTCACCAATATCAAAATATTTCGAATCGATTTTATCACGGTTGTGATTGAGTTTCAAAAAATCGGTTCTAATCGAGTTACTGGTCTTTAATATAAATAGGTAGATAATGTCTAAACAAAAAGAACGTCGACTGCCTTACTCTTGAAATTTTTTCTATAACGAATTTTTAGAGATATTTGTTTGATAACATATTACAGTAAAAGCTCTAATATCAGACACCTCTTGAAAGCGGGCAGCTCTAAAAACGGTCAGTTTTCGAATTCCTGATTCCAGTTATATGGAAATACCCATTGTAATGACCTTCCTAATAGCGGCACCCCTCTGTTAATTCTCTGTTCCGCTGTCGCGTCAGTCGTTAGCATTCAGTTTAACAATCAATGCAGGTATTACTACATAATATGAAGTCGGTGGAAAGGAAACGTTTGTCTTAGAAAAAAATAGACATTATTGTTGAAAGTGTTCAGTGTGGGTGAGGGAAGATTGGCTGAAAAATTTGTTGCTGGAAGGACACAAGTTAACGACATTGTAAAAAATTAAAATAAAGTAAATAAATTCTTCGAAGAAGGTTTTAGTTTAGAAAAGAAAAAACTTATCAAAACCAAGGATTGGTGATAGACGATGTTGTTCACAATTGGTTTTTGTGAAGCAAAAAATAAAAACCTACTCATATCTGAACCTGTTGTAAAAGAAAAAGCGTTGGGAGAAATCAAAAGTTGTAGACTTCAAAGTTTCAAATGGATGGCTAGATCATTTTTATGATCGACACAAGATAACTTTCAAAACAGTTTGTGGTGAATCAATCGACATTGACATGGATAATGTTGGAGAGTGGAGAAGAAAACTGCAGGTGATATTAAAAAAATATTCCCCAAGAGATGTATACAATGCCTGTCATTAAGTCGCTACCATTTATTCTGAAAAAAGCTTTTGATTATAAATTATATTGTTCAAACTGTTAAGTCTCTGTTCCACCGTCGCGTCGGTCGTTAGCATTCAGTTTAACAATTCATGCAGGTATCACTACATAATATGAAGTCGGTGAAAAGGAAACGTTTGTCTTAGGAAAAAATTGACATTATCGTTGAAAGTGTTTAGTGTGAGTGAGAGAAAATTGGCTGAAAAATTTGTTACTGGAAGGACACAAGTTAACGACATTATAAAAAATTAAAATAAAGTGAAGAAATTATTCAAAGAAGGTTCTAGTTCAGAAAAGAAAAAACTTATCAAAACCAAGGATTGGTGATAGACGAAGTTGTTCACAATTGGTTTTGTGGAGCAATAAATAAAAACCTACTCATATCTGAACCTGTTGTAAAAGAAAAAGCTTTGGGAGTTTCAAATGGATGGCTAGATCATTTATGATCGGCACAATATAACTTCCAAAACAGTTTGTGGTGAAACAACCGATATTGCAATGGACAATGTTGAAGACTGGAAAAGAAAATTGCAGGTGATATCAAAAAAAATTATTCCTCAAGAGATGTATACAATGCCTATGAAACTGACCTGTTTCATCTTACAATGCTTAACAAGATGTTCGCATTGAAAAGTGATGAGTATAACGGCAAGAAAACTGCAGAAGAACGAGTTTACATTTCATTTTGTGCCAATATGGAAGATAGAAAATAAAACACGTTAATGGCCAAGATTCTTCACGTTAATAGTTGGTAAAAGCAAAAATCCCCGCTACTTCAAGTGAGTCCATATGAACAAACACCCTCTGGAATGGGTGTGGAATAAAAAAGCCTGGATGACGGCAGAAATAATAACGTCAAGGTAATGACGTCATGATTGAACAAATTTGACGAAAAAAAGAAAATAGGAATTTCGTATCATTTCTGCAATTGGAAAATATAAACATCGTGTTCCTGCCTCCAAATACAACCTCACACTGCCAACCATAGACCAAGGGAACGTCCATAGTTTTAAGGTAGCATATCGAAAATATCTCTTAAGAAAACTTCTGATTTTCACCAACAGCGAAAATTCTTACAAGCAAGCCGAAAAAGTATCAACTTAACTAGTGTTTTAGTATGGATATTAGTAGCTTGTAAAAATGTTTATCCTACTACAATTTCAAGATGTTCTGTGAAGGTGGGATTCTTGGACTCTGTTGAACATGAGGACATTTTCGACGAGGAAGAAGAGATTCTATCGGCTCATCTATATCCTGCATTAACCATAATGAATGGAGTAAGTGTAGAGAACTATTCATTTATTGATCAAAGTATTTTGACTGAAAACCCCAGTTTCTCTAAATTTTTATTGCAACGAAATTTTCAATACGTTTGTTTGAAAACATAATATAACAGTAAAAACTCTGTTTTTGGTCACCTCTTGAAAGCGGTCACCTCCAAAATGTTCGGTTTTGGAATTCGTTGTTTTAGTTATATGAGAATACCCTTAATACCAATAATCTCATCAAGTTCACTACGATTGATGTACAATCAATTATTTGACTACTGTGTCGAAAATATAACAACGTACTTTGTCAGATACTGTTCATCGTACTTTAACGAAACAGTAGTCAGTATCATTGTAATTTTATCAAACCTAATTATTTTCATATCTACGTATAGGGTTGAAAGAGTGTACGAAAGGAATTCCAAAGAATCGTGTTTTGATAAACATAAATCTGTACCTACATTATTTGTTCATAGCGTCTAGATGAATAGTGAATCAATCGGCTCATTTACTTGCCTGGCTTGAGTACTATTAATTAAGAATGAATATCGTTCACGTCGAATCCCAGATGGTTGTTTCATGAAGTTGTGAATTTCATTATATCTATTTGGGTGAAAGCCCAATGTGAGCCATAATACTGGTTTATTGAGGGGTAATTAGAAGAACATAGCGGACAATAGAACCTTGTTTACATGAAGGCCTGTATCTGACACGTGCGTTAAATGCTCGAAGGGTGGCAATTCTATATAGTTCAAATAAATTACCGAAAGGTTCAGTGGTAACTCAGCTCTATCACTATCTTCGAGTTCCCTTTATTAATGACTTCTCTGATTGAACCACCTTCATGATATAACTAGTTACCTACACAATTATCAATGGAAACATGTGGGTTGTATTATGTTATTAGGTTGGTGTAATACGATTACCAATTGTTAAGGAAGCAGTTCTTGGGTATTTAATAAGAACAATAAATACATTTTAAAGATAGATTCTATTTGATCGATGACTTAGGAAAATGTTTTTGTTAAAGTCCGTACTATTTGAATAAATAACACTAAACCTTACTAAAAGTATTCAGTTTCTATCGCCAGTGCACCTGGGACCATCTGAAATAGAAATAATGATCGGTCCTAGATTATGTTTTATCCTTATCAGTTCGGTGAATATAATTTATATACATGTCGATACTCGTCGATACTCTACGTTCAGTTGAATGTCTGTGACTACAAGAACGTTTTGTAAAATTGTATGGAAAGAAGATAACTACAATATGATTAACTACAGTTAATTTCCAACATGATCATTTTGAAGTATCGGAAATGTGTTTTACATGATCTCTCAATCTTTAACTCACTTATCACGGAACTATGAAGCTAAGTGACTTGAAATTTGGCAGTCGGCTCCTTATATGACGTGGGCACCAGCTATGAACGAATTATTCGAAATTCAATTCTGAAGGTATTCGGTATTGTAATTAACTTAGAGTGTTTCTATAGATGAATCCATAAACCTGGAGTGTATCCAGGTTGTGTACGTATTTAATGAATACATGAATTACGCTTAATTATATTAATTATAACAATATTTTATTAATAATGATTCTTGACCCAGGTATAAATTATATTTAATATTCTCGGGAAATTGATCACACTAACACATATGCTTATTATTTTTGTCTTTACGTACGTTTCGGTCTCACGACCATCATCAGAAGACGTATCACTTTATAAAACGTGATTTCTTAAAATTAATTGTATCACCGCAAGGCGCCCTTATCGCACTAATTTCAATTGAAAATGCCCACGTCGCCGAAACCAACAGAAACACGAAGATTCGAAATTATAACACATTAATGTTTTGAATATAAATTAAGAATCCCCTGCTAGTCAATATTTTTATAAACTCCAAATGCATATCGAATTGCAGTACATAATACGAATGAAGGACTGAACTAAAAATATAACGTTCGAGTATCTACTTTCGAACAAGATGTTGGCGAGTTTTGAGATAATAGAAAAAGGTTGTCAGACCTTATTAGAAATATTGCTACTTAAGCCTAAAATATAATAATAAATACCCAAAATATACTTTTGACATTATAGAGACCCATGTAGGATTCATGAGGTAATAGAAAAAGATTGTCAGACCTTATTGGAAATAATGTTATTTCAGCATTCTATCGAGAATATACTTTTAACATTAATATTATTTATCAAAATCTATCAACAATATAATTGGAAAAAATTTATGAAAAATCAATCAATATCCGTGGATCATCCACTAATTTCCTTGGACGTTGTTTCTTTATTCACAAATATACCTGCCGTTTTGACATTGAATAGCATTAAAAAACGTTGAGCAGAGATTGAAAACCACACTCCTCAAGATCAATCTGAATTTATAAATGCAGTGAAGATTTGTTTAGAATGCACTTATTTTCAATATGGTGAGCAATATTTTGGGCAAACATTTGGCACAGCAATGGGATGATGTCCTATTTCAGCTACTGTTGCTAACCTAGTTATGGAATCTGTAATAAGTTCATTAGATTTTGAACCCATATTCTTCGAACGGTATCTAGATGATTGCCTAATGACAAAATTAAGTACGCGACTAATAAGTTCAACAATTTCCACTGTAAACTTCAATTCAATTGTGAAATAGAAGTGAACAAAAACATAAATTTTCTAGATATGAAAATTAGGTATGTTGCAAACGGAAAAATAAGAGCTTCGTGGTTTACTAAAGAAGTTTGGGCTCAACGTTATCTTCACTTCAATTCCGTTGTACCAACAAGTTATAAAAAAGTGTTATAAACAGTCTTACATCACGCAGTCAAATTGTCCTACCCAGAGGACCGTCCCTAAAATTTAAAAATTGTTCGTAAAACACTGGAACTGAATGGCAACCCAAAAACATTTTCCAATCTCATAATTAAAGAGAGAATAAACAAAATCTATGATGGAACGTCATATATAAATAACATAAACTGCAATACAGATAATTTTATAACATAACAATACATTCCGGAGACCTCCGAGAAAATTAAGAAATGTTTGAAAAATGATATCAATGTTGCGCATAAATCTACTAACTGTGTTGGGGAATATTTTTCAAATTTAAAACCTTCAATACCTAAAGATGAACGAACCCACACAGTATACAAATTGAATTGATTTGATTGCGATGGGACATATACAGGAATCTCTAAACAATACTCACAAGAAAGAATGTAAGGCCATAAGTATAGTACAAGAAACAAAAGACCTGGGAAATTACATCGTCCTTGCTAAACATTGCTTTGGTTATAGCCATCAATTCGATTACAAAAAATGTCAATATTTCACCTAAGGAAACCAATCAGTACAAAAGATCTATTCTGGAGATGATTCACATAAAACGTGTCTCCGAATCTGTGAATCATAGAACAGATATTCAGTCATTAAGTCAGATTTATACTAATTTAATTGATTAAAACCCTTGCAAATTCCTACATGGGTCTCTATAATGTCAAAAGTATATTTTAGGTATTTATTTATTATATTTTAGGCTTAAATATTTTTAATAAGGTCTGACAACCTTTCTCTATCATCTCACAAATCTTCAACATCTGGTTCAAAAGTGGATACTCAAACGTTATTTTCAGTTCAGTCTTTCAGTCGTGTTACGTACTGTAATCCGATTTGAATCTAGAGCTCATGAGAATATTGCTTAGCAGCGGATTCTTAATTTATATTCGGAACATGAATGTGTTATAATTTCGATTGTTCGCGTTCTTGTTCGTTTCGACAACGTGGGCATTTTTAATTGAAATTAGTGCGATACGGACGCCTTGTGGTGATACAATCAGCATTAAGAAATCACGTTTTATAAAGTGATGCATCTTCTGATGATGGTCGTGAGACCGGAACGTACGTAATGACGGAAATAATAAGCATATGTGCTAGTGTGACCTATTTTCCAAGAATCATACAATATTTTATAGAGTGAGATTAGAACGTTGAATATATAATGATATATTTTTGAGAAAAATGACATATATAGTTCTTATATTCGAAAGTTGGTGTCTAGCAATATTTCAAATAATATTTTTCTTCTAGTTATTTGTTGTTTGAAGTAGACGTGGAAGTAATTCGCAAGTTATTTTCCCAAATCGTCATTTTCTAATTCCTCATCACTGTATGTCTTTGTACTTCTTTCAAATCGGCGTTTCTGATCAGCTTTTTCACTAGTTTCTTGAATATTTTGTCTATTATCAGTATTAGTGTTGCCCAAAATCGGTCTTGGTCTTGCAGTCTTGGTCTTGTTCTTGCATTTTTGCAAGACCAAGACCAAGACCGCGTAATTTTAGCAAGACCAAGACCAAGACTGACCGTGCAAGATTTGAGCAAGAACAAGACCAAGCCTGCGAGACTCTTGCGTCTTGCAGTTAGGACTGAGTGTCGTTTTAGGGAGCGGACAGGCTTTATTTATAATAAAATAAATTGACACATAGAAAACAAACGAAACAAAATAAAAGAAAGTACTAGTACATGAGATTTTGAAGAAGAAAATAGGAAGACGTAAAGTACAGATATAAATGACTATCAGTGCATTTTCGTTGAAGGGGGAATTTACGCAATCCGAATAAGTAAAAAAAAAATAATATGTTAAGTATAGTATGAAAATGAATAAAAATATGAAAATTATGAAAACGAAAAATAAACTATATAGAATAAAGCGTAATAAAATTATATGTAGTATGTTACCGAGAAAATGTTTATTTCCTTAATATTTCAAAGGTCACAGGCCGAAAAAGAGATTAAACTAATTTGAAATCTAACTCATAATAATAAGGTAGGTATAAGAGCGAAAAGCAAGACGCTACAATGTCATGCGTCTGTACGCCGCATGCGGCATCCTTTGATTTGCGGTGGCATCCTTTAATGAGAGCCGGCACGTGTCAGGGCGGCGCGGTACAAGGCGACACTATCTAAGCGAATGGACTATAAATAATAGTATTTATTTCAATTCCAGTAATTTCAAATTGAGCTTTGCTTCGAGTGTAATGAAATAATTGTTATTTACTCTAATTCTTGTTGTTCTCGGAAAACTTATCACGTTTACAATTTGACATGAGTGACGAAGATTCAAATAGTTCTAGTCGTAGTAGTGAGAGTTGAATTTATAGATCTGAAAGACCTAACAGCAAATTAGATGAGTTTTTCGAAATAATTCATGCATCCCAAATTGCTTTGTGTAAATTGTGCCAACATAAAGGGGTTGAAATAAAAATGAAAATTAGAAACACTAATAGGTAATCGCGAGACTTGCGAGACTCTTGCTGCAAGACCAAGACCAAGACCAAGACTGGGAGCGCAATACCAAGACCAAGACCAAGACCAGGTGTATTGGCGCAATACCAAAACCAAGACTGGCTAAGTCTCGTCTTGTTCTTGCATTTGGGCAACGCTAATCAGTATTGGAGAGGAGGTGGTGACCACTGTTTGGCTTGACGTCTATCTGTTCAAGATTATAGTTTCTTCCTCCGGGGATCATAGGCAGGCAGTATAAACTTTTCGTCCGGAAAACAATTTATCATTTTTGATATAAGACTGTGGGTCTTTATCAGTTTCGAGATTTTGCTAGTTCGAATATTGAGGATGTGTTAGTCTGAAGACCGAAAATAATAATATCATTTATACTCGACCACTATATTAGGAGGGTTTAATACGTCTGTTTTCCGTTGATCAGCCATCTAATACAGTAGTGGATTGAAATTCATAATACTACGCTTCGAGTTTATAGCATTTTATTTAATATTAACATTAACATTTATCTCAAGGACGATCTTGTCATTTCGACCAGGATGATTCAAATTCAGTTTACCTTCTTTGGTTTACAATTTCTTGATCCGGCTTTCAAATATAAAGTAAGTTTACCATACTTGGGAATATCGATACCTTGGTGTACTTTCACTACTTTCAGCATTGAATTCGTTGTCTACATGAAGAGGCAACAAACCGTTTCTCCACATTGAAATATTATAATAGTAGCACCTCTTCTGTAATTGCTCCTTCTTCTACGCTCTTTTTTCTGCCAGTTGTCAATTCCTTCTTGAATACACTGTTGCTTTTCACTGGTGAAAGATGTAATGTCGCTTCTTGAGCTTATAGCTGGATTCCAGCTGGAACGAAGAAATTCTCAACATTCTCACTCAATTTTTCTGTCGATCTTGTAAATTTTTTCGGTTTTGTTGACAAATAAACAAACGCATGTAATAGAAAAGAGCCGAAGATCTTCTAGTTTTCAGCTCAAAATCAATATTCTCGATATAGATAAATCTATCAAATCTGACGTTTCTTACAACCAGATATTTCCACCTGCTCTCACACACCTAATTGACCGGTTTTGGCCGTAGTAGTGGGTGGAATATTGAATTACGTTTGAAAATTAACAGCCTTTAATCCTCTCGAAAAAATTTAACTCTCTGCTGGGCCTCGAGTGGCCATTCTTTCTCGCAGATTAAAGACTTGTTAATCCCCTTATATAATTAATAACTATTCATTTATTTTCATTTCAATTGAACTAATTTTATTAAATATTATATTGTTCTGTATGGTGCCGACTTCATTTATTTTATTTGACAGATTGGTTCCGATTTTTATGAATCTTCCTCAAATTCTTCAAACTTCCTTGTTTGTTTTAGTTCTTTCAATACTTCGTTATTTATATTTTCGGACATATCTCTTTTATTGTTTTTGATTTATATTAATTTCCGATATTGTAACGAAGTTTTTGCAATGATGTTCTATCGTATGGTACAGTTATACACGTGATAGATGAAGCAAACCATTCTTATCGGTTACAGGTTCACGAAAAAATAATTCGTTATTTCTTGTGTTCAGTCATCATTGTTATCAATTGATTTATAGCAGTATATTCATTTACAATTGACTGACCAGTTATATCAACGTACACATCAATATAATCCATATTTACTGACTCAGTAAGTGTATTCTGAGAACAGGTATTGTATTCTTTCATATGGGTGTCTAAGAAAACAATTCTTCGAAAGCAGTTCTTAAGAAAAATCAGTTCTCCGAAAATCATTTATTCGAATTACTCTGTTTTCGAAAAACTATTTTTCGAAGAACAGTTCTTCGAAGTCAACATTTTTTGAAAGATAATGTCAAACGAAGGGTAGGCAGGATACGACTATGAAATATAAATGGATGAAACAACGCAAGTGAAATTAATACAGAAGTATTTTAATGGAAACAACTATATCTTAATAAGTGATATTGTGTACAATATCTCTAACACATTCTAGTATATTAGTGGGGTCAAACTGTTTGGATAATCGTCGGATTATTTCCTAGTGTCTCGGTATTTTCTTTTTGGGAATACTGATGGTTCGCCTGATATATATTGTCCTATTTTCACTTTATTTAGTCCCTGTTCTCTCTTAATTGCCTCCATAAGCTTCCCAACGTTGGGGTGACAAGCAGATAATTGGGAATCAAAACTTGTGTGTCAACTTTCCATAGCATTATCTGTTTTGCCCAACCCACAGAGCTTTATGATAACAATTCCATAGAGTGTATGGAAATAGTGGATCTCGCCGACATTACTGTCTTGTTGGTAGTCCTATCCAGGTATCCTCGAAATAGTCAATGACATTCTAGGCCTCCATAGGTAAATTGTCACTATTCACCAGCAACTAAAATGCATCTTCTAGATATTGTAACAGCGCAAAGGCAAGCTTTTAACAATATCTTTTTAAGAGCAAAGTCTGCATCTGTGTCATACCCTTTCTTGAGCCCCTTTTGCTATGATTTTGTGTGGAGGCACTGACAAAAATGAAAGAAGCATCCACGAATCCGAATTTCCGGAAGATTTGTAGTTGATGTCTTGAAAGCTAAAGATGCTCTTTCGAAGTCTACCATCATGCTGGAGGGTCTGGCCTTCGGACATCTTCTCATTATCTGTTGTATAACTATAGAGTAAGATTGTTCAGTCCTGTCCGCCAATAGTGCATAGATCAGAGGAATTGAAATGTTCTCCTTCAATTCATGAACTGTATATAATTGGGCGAACAGATGTGCTACGCTTTTGAAGGTTCCATCCATAAGCCAGTTGGTACACCTTCCAATAACCTTAGGGACTGTGCAGTTGCAATGAGTCATACGTCAAATAATCTTCTCCTTTCATCGTTTTTGTATATGACACAGGTAGAATTATGTTCATTGGTGATTGGGGCAAAATCTTTTCAGCATCGTTCCTTCCTCGTACGTTCCTTATTGTCCTCTTCATGCAACTAACGGATGTGTCCAGCACAACTGCCGCTGACCTGCCAGACAATGAAGACACAATATAGTGCGGAGTATCTCTTGAAATGGTTGCTGTGACTCGTATCCGCTACATTTGTTTTGATACCTCTACACTTGCAGCTATTGCAGAGTGATTATCTGCCGTTTTATGGTATATTTGTCCTCCATCGGTAATAGCTCGACCTCTGCAATTCCTCTTCTTGGTTTCAAATTGCTCGCACTTCCAATAGGTTCTTGTTTCCACTTGTTTGTCCTTTACAAATGAGATCCGTTGAGGTACAATTTCGTTTTGCCTTTTCCGCTTGATACAAACTCCATCTTCAGCTTACCGATGTCAACGGTGTATCTCACAGGGGAACAATATTTGGAAAGCCCTTTTATATGTCTAGCCTTGATTACTTTTTATCTTCGGGATAGATAAACTACTTGTTATTGAAAGACAGGTATTTCCATAATGATACTTACCTTTTATTATTTCCAAACTGTTCTTTTCAATATTCGAAGCATAATAATGATTTACTGATCACTTTTGAGATACAAAGCAAATAAATTGAATTATTACTAATTGTCATCGAAGTTGATAATGCATTTGTTATTGACACAGGTATTTCCATAAATTAGTATCAGTACTCACCTGTGAAGGAATTGCCTAAAAGGATTCGCTTCACCTGATTGTTTCATGTCAAAATTGTATCTTGAGACGACTATTCTTCTAAGAAATGTTCTTTTGTAGAATTGCTTTTAGAAGAACTGTTCTGGGAGAATTGTTTTCGAAGAACTTACCTATAACCTTTTATATCATGTGTTGAATAATTAATTACCCACACAGTCTAAGGAGCACTATCTTTGAACATCTATAACGACCTACTATGTCTCAAATGTTAATCTCAATGACCTGTAAGCTCTATCTGAATTTTGAATTATACACTCCGATGGCTGGAATATCAATTACTCCACGAAGAAAATAATTGAAGAAATGTCATCTAGTCATCATTTAGAATGATTAGAGTGAAGAATCATTTATAGATGAATTTATGAATGAAAAATAATAGAAATTGGAATACTTCAACACTTGAAATCAAAATCTGAAGCACAAAAGTTCCAGCTATTATTCTAGGGTAGGTAATAAATCGTTCTCGATTTATTACACAATCCATTTAAATAGTGAAAAATTGGAATATGGGTATTTAAGTGTCAGATGTAGTAAAATCTGGTATATATGAAATTTGATGCAAAAACTTTTAAAAATATTTAGACTACATCAGATGTATGCCTATAACGTTCGACAAACATCATGTGAGCTAACGGCGGAATGCTGATTTCCAGGACTTTTTGGGGGTTGACATAGGCAAGAAGTGATGGCAATAGTTTTAAATCTTTATTTGACCTCCAATAAAGTTATTTAACATGGTGCCATCATGTTACCTTATAACCCGCAAGTCTTATCCACAAAATAAAAAAAAGAAACATTCTTGGTCCAAATAATGCCCAATTACTCGGAAATGAATCGATAACTTTTGATGGCATAGCGTATGTTAACAATTGCCAACACCAATGAACATTTTCCACCAGGTTTGGGGGAGTTAACTTGCAGTTCATTTTCGGTTCAATTTTAACTGGTCGGCCTGATAAACGGACACGATAAAAAATGATGGCACATGGTGAAAGTGTATAAGAATGGCATGCTTTTCAAGTAACCGCTACTTGGAAAGGGTTAACCTCCAGTTAAAAAAAGTTAAAATGCGGATGTTTTATCTCGAGATCTAGCAGCCGGGGAAAATTCGGTCTGTGAGATGAATTGTTCATTGAACCGTCTTCTAACGATAAACCATGGTGCCATCGGGTTAATGTTCAGACCATCAATATCGCTCTGGCTCCGAGACTATTTGGAAGAGGGACGCTAAAAATGTTTTGAGAATGGCTCCTAGTGCGTTTTTCTAGCTTAATTCTGAATAGAATGTGAGACTTATCAATATTTTCATATGTACATAGATCTTGTGCGCTAGTGTTAGCACAGTTCTATACCTATTCGAGAGATCCATATTCGTTTCTTCTGCAGTGTTCAATCCATGATATGATTATAAATTTATGTTGAGTACTGGGTAGGTATATATCTTTTGAGTTTCTACCAGTTTGAATAAATCTTTCCAAATAATCACTAATAAGAATACATTTCTATTCAGACTAGACTAGGTAATTATGTCACACATTTCCTATCACAACAAGATTAGAAATCAAACTGTGAAGTTGTGAACTTAGAGGTTATAAAAGAGATTTTAATTTGACGTTTAAACTCACCAAGTCACATGAATGGCGTCATGTGTAATATGCAAAACTCTTCAAGTCACTTAGTATATTTTTACATAAACTGTAAGGAGCTAAAATGACTTAGTTACATTTTATAAACTTCTTATTTAATAGTTAGTGAGTTTTAAGAGGTTTAATGTTTTGTTCAGAGGTGGATCAATATTGATATTTATAAATAACTAAGAATCTGAATGTGGACTTAAGTGAGTTTTTGCAGCAAGCCGATGATATATTGCATAAATATATGAATAGGGAAACATAGACATATGTGGGATACCACAACTCTATTTCTTCTTCATTCTATGTTTCCCTATTCATTTATATACAGGATGTCCTCGAACTGCGTGGCCAAAATAAAGCCGAAGATTCTTTGATTCGAAAAAAGTTGATGAGCCTTTTTACTTTTGCCTCAAGTGTCTTGTTTACCCGGTAGAGGGCTTCAAAATTGCAAAAATAATTTTGTTTTTTTGGTATAACTTGAGAACGTGATGAAGAACTTTTACAATATTCAGCAAGTGAGTTACTGTCAATAATGGCCATTCTTGAGAGTGGAGCACAGAGCCTTAGAGACCATAGAAATGGCTCAAACTTGAGGATGTAACAGGAAAAGTGTCCAGAACTTTTTTGTGGTCAATGTAATTCACTCTATATTCTTTAGGTAGATAGCTTATCTAATTTGAAAACTTTTCTTACTCCTAAAAAATTTTGATAAAATCAACGGATTAGCTTGAAAAAATTAATTTTCGAGTCTCTGCAATTTTGGCTTACTAATTTTACTTGATTAAAATACCTTAGTTGCCTTTGCTTTTCTAATGTCATTTTGGCATTTGAAGAATTTATTCTCAAAACTGTCAGTTTTTACTTTGCTTTCCGTAAAAATTTTATAAAATTATGGCTCAAAATTTCACTAACACTGAAATGGTTGATATGTTATTGATTTATGGACTTTGTCGTTGCAATGGCCGGAGAAGGGGAAGATATCCGCATCGCAGAATTCCAAATCGGCAAACCTTCGCGAAACTGGCAAATTTGAAGCAAATCGCAGAGAAACTGGACGCAGACGGACAAGAAGGACGTTAGAGCTCGAAGAAGCGATACTGGTAGCGGTTGAAACTGAACCTGGGATAAGCACACTACGTTTGGGACTTCGTATTGGAGCCTCAAAATCATTAGTTCATAATGTACTGAAAGAAGAACTGTTGTATCCCTATCATATTAAAACAGTTCAAGACTTATTGCCCATGGATCCAGGTCATCGGCTAGATTTCTGTCGGCTTATTGTCCAAAGACAAAACGCAAACCCCAATTGTTGTAGAAGAATTCTGTTCACGGACGAAGATACTTTCACGAGATGTGGTCTTTTTAACCTCCATAATGAACATTTCTATGCTGATGAAAATCCTCATGAAACGGAAGTTACATATTTTCAGAATCAAACTAAAATCAATGTTTGGGTTGGAATTGTGGATAACTTTATTATTGGCCCTACCGTTATACCCGATCGATTGAACGGGGAGAACTACTTGAACTTTTTGGAACAAAGGCTACTTGAACTGTTGGAAGACTTGCCCTTACACATTCGTCGTGGCCTGGTTTATCCATGATGGTGCACCTCCTCATTTCACATTAGCTTTGAGGCGACATTTGAATGCGGAATATCCAGATCGCTGGATAGGTAGAGGACACGATGCACCAGTGAACTGGCCGGCCCGCTCCCCTGATTTGACGCCCTGCGACTTCTTTGTATGGGGCGCTTTGAAGTCGAAAGTTTATGCAGCTCCAGTAAACACACGAGAGGAATTGTTGCAACGAATTAATCATGAAGCGGATTTATTGAAGAATGATCCTGAAGTACTAGCCAGAGTTCAATCCAATTTCTTGAAACGAATTAATTTGTGTATTCAGGAAAATGGGCAACATTTCGAACAATTGATGCCTTAGCGATTTCCCAAAAAGTTTTGTTGTTTCTTTTAATTTGGCATTTGTTTTTCCTATATAATCACATCGTTTCCCCATTACTATTGTTTTTATTATTCGTGTTTTACCGAGATATTAACCATTTCAGTGTTAGTGAAATTTTGAGCCATAATTTTATAAAATTTTTACGGAAAGCAAAGTTTTGAGGATAAATTCTCCAAATGCCAGAATGACATTAGGAAAGCAAAGGCAACTAAGGTATTTTAATCAAGTAAAATTAGTAAGCCAAAATTGCAGAGACTCGAAAATTATTTTTTTCAAGCAAATCCGTTGATTTTATCAAAATTTTCTAAGAGTTTTCAAATTAGATAAGCTATCTACATAAAAAATATAGAGTGAATTACATCGACCACAAAAAAGTTCTGGACACTTTTCCCGTTACATCCTCAAGTTTGAGCCATTTCCATGGTCTCTAAGGCTCTATGCTCCGCTTTCAAAAACGGCTATTATTGACAGTAACTCACCTGCCAAATATTGTAAAAGTCCTACATCACGTTCTCAAGTTATACCGAAAAAACAAAATTATATTTGCAACTATGAAGCCCTCTACCGGCTAAACAAGACACTTGAGGCAAAAGTAAAAAGGCTCATCAAATTTTTTTCGAATCAAAGAATCTTTGGTTTCATTTTAGCCACGCAGTTCGAGGACACCCTATATATACCGGGATATCAAGAATTATCTTGGTCAAGGGTGGTTGTGGAATCTGAAACGTGTGTCTTACGTTTGAAATAATTATGTCATAATTAATTTGAAGATTCTAAAAGTCCGAAATTTCGCAATTTTATACGAATATTGTAACACCCAGAAGTCTTTAGCGCTTTGGACTCCGGGATTTTCAGGTGGCCTATCGAAATTAGAAGGTTCGAATTATCTAAAAACATAATCGCACGAACGTCAGACGTCCTATGTAATTAGCTACGAACGAAATCATTTTGACATATGCCTCGAGGAGCTAGCTGCGCATAAGTTAGAGTTTATATATTTTACCTCGGTCTTGTTAATTTGGGGACGTTTCTTGCCCCGTGCGACTGGCGCCAGTTGTAAACAAGTGTTTTTGACTATGGGCCACTAGCTTTTATCCGCTTCGTGGATATTTTAGTCCCGAGAAAATTCCCTTTGGTACGTCGCACGTTAGACGCGCGTAACTGAGATCTGAGAATAGCTCAAACTGTTTTAATTGAATTTTCCTATTCAATGGACATTTATCGAAAAAAGAAGGGCCGTCGGGCACGGTCCGATACTAGATCTAGCTACGTGGAGCGGAAACGGCACGCGAAAAGTCGTCGTAAAGTCGTATTAGGTACAACCAATTTGCACTTTTCTAACTCGTGTGCTACGGGCTTCTCACGTGAACGTCATTCGACTCACGGAAAATTAACTATTTCAAAACAGTTTTGACCCGGATTGTGGCTATCACGACCTCTGAAAAGGTTCAAAGTTCACATAATTATTTCATAATTTGTAGTTCATTATTGTTTTACAACTGAAATAAATAGGTATGAAATTTGTAGGATATTGATGATGTCAGCGTGACAGTGACATAATTATTTCAAACGTAATGTGAGACACACGTTTTAGATTCCACAACCACCCTTGACCAAAATAATTTCTGATATCCCGATACTATATATATTTGATTAATGTTACCGTAAATATGCTTCATTCCAGTTATTTTTCACATTTAAAAGATAGATATATTTTGGATACCACAACTTTATTTCTTCTTCATTCTATCTTTTCAATATAATTTTTCAATATGAGTAGAATGAAGCATATTTCCCTTCTATATCAACAGTTGATATTTACTTCACGTGCCAGATACAGAAAGCGTTCTAGAGGAGGTGCAACAAACTCAGAAAATTACATACTTCGTATTGATTCTTTTTAATGGAAAGTTGACATAATATTGAAGTCTTGAAAATCGTCGGGACTAACCATTTTTAGCTTTGAAATATACGGACAAAGCACAATAAGTGGAGGCTCAGATTCCCGGAAATGAAATGCAATACGTCTACGTTGTTAATGATGTAGGTACAGCAGAGAGAAACATTCAGCACCAATTAGTTCCTACATTGCTTCACCTGTTAGTTTTATTTTTCTTCCATTGAGACAAATTTTAAAAAACAGACGATACCATTATCTCCCTAATTGAATAAATAATGAAAATATAAGTATAGTCTCAACGTAAATTCTTTTCGACTACGACAATTTTGTGAAATGGGTAATCGACTTAATGTAGTTTCTGAGAAAATTAGTCCAAGGAGTTTCAAAACATTATAATTCACTAGTGTAAACAAGGCTCCGGTTACCTGTCAGGTGATACCAACTACTTCGCAGGAATAATGTCGTTCACTAATTACGAAAGCAAACACCATACCTCCGTGCCAGATCGTAAATTGTTCTTGAGAATGCAATTTGATTAGCCAGAAATAAGCGAACAGATGAATTGCAAAAGCTAAACATTCAGGAATTTCATATTCACAAATGTCAAGACTGTAGAAAGTGTAGTTTATGCATAAATACTTGTTATAAATTGGATATAGATATTTGAGTACCCACATTAATTCAAGAATTCTTTTCTTCTTATTATTACTTTGATTCAAGTCCTTTGCATTTCAAAGAGGACAACATGGTAAAATAAAGTAAAGTTATCAATTCTTTGACAAGTCATAAACGTTTGAGGAATGGCTCATTATAAAAATACATGAAAATTAAATACATGCATACAATTTTCATTGAAATGTATTGAAAAAATCTTTGTAACTCTGGGTTCTTGCGTACCATTTGAGGATAGTTACATTTCACTTCTTTATACAGGAAAAGCAATTAAGTACGAGTCTACCAACATCTTATTGGAAATATTGTAATCTTCATTAACATTGGTTATAATCTCTTCAATATAGATTTTGTACAATATCATGAAAACTATTGAAACCCTTGTTAGTAAGTATCCTATATCAATTAACACGGATATTCAAACTGATTTGTTCAGCTTTATGATGAGAAAAAGGTATTTTAAAACTTCAGAAAGTCAGGTGTAAAGCTTACAAAACTATAGTCTAAGCGAAAATCTAGCCTTTTTGTCTTTTAGCTTCGGTTTATTCGTCTTTTCATATTGTTTTGACAGCACACATCTTTTCAGTATATTCCTCTTCGAAAATTAATGTGTGTGTCAATGAGGATTGATCTCTTGTTTGGTGAGTTTGATCCACTTTTGGTAAACATTTTTGGAGGAGAAGACATTCCAACTATTCGCATCTCTGCATTGTATGATATTTTCCATCGGTTTCTCAGTCACACTTCATGGAGAAAATTCATGATCCGTGAATATATTCCTATTATTTCGTCAAATCAGAGAACGGCGAAATGCATGATGGATAGTGATTGCTGATTGAAATGATTTTCACATAATTCTGAGGATTAATCCACCGTCATTCATTTCCCTCGATTGTTTTTCATTCATTATTGGCGGCATTGATCATTCAGATTTTTATTGGAGGGTCTAAAAGTCTACGATCGAAAGATTGGAACTTATGAGACGTATGTGGTGGGAATGATGATAAAATAATATACTTCGTTCTGCAGAAGTCAATAACAGGAAGATGCAAATAGTATTTTGAGCAATACCCTGTTATCTTCTCACGGTTTGCAACCGGCAAAATGTTCAATAAAATAAAATTCTTCTATTCATCTGTCAACCTTATTTTTATCCTCTACATTTTCTGGTGAATCATCTATAGTGGAGTGATCATGTTATCTTACCAACGGAAAAATAAACATATGGGGAGCACTATCACCAAGGGCATTTATGGTTTAGCACGTAGTCGCTTGCCTCACACGTTCTTTGGCCACTATTCTATAAGGTTTCTCAACTGTAGGGAACCCCGTTTCATCAACATTTTATATGTTGTCAAAATCGAATAGTTTCATCAAATTTAATAGGTAATTGAAAAATTAATTAACATTTTCATTCACAGGTAAGAATTGGTAACACAGGATTCATTTTGAGAAATAATGTGAGGCAATCTTCACTTGTCATTTTATTCTCGTTTGACACGTCATGAATTTTGCATCGATTTAATTTTGCCAACTCACGAGGCAGTTTTCGTGCAGAAGTCAAAAATATACTTTTCATGAAGTCTCGCAGTAATCTTGCAGTGCTTCTTGCTCGGGGGTGAGAACTCTTTATTGTATGGACGATACGTAAATTAGGAAAAATTATTATTCTCTTTCGCCTTCATGATAGAGGTTATCCTGGCCCAAACCGTATTTCCTGGCAACTCCTGTATCCGAACAATTATCATCTATTACTCTGATAGATGTATGTCCGTAAAGTTTTTGAGGTATCTCACCCCTGAGCGCTAAATTCCATCTTGATGTCACCAATTTTCAATTTCCTCTGGCAACAAGACATTGAATACAAATATTTCCGAGATGAGTTTAACATACAGTCCCAATGACGGTAGAAATGGGGTATTATCTCCGAAATATTTGAATCGCCTCCAATTCTCATGAATGGTTTGGGAAGATTTAGGGTATGGAGCAAAATGAAATTTTGAACTGGTCCCTGGGTACGCTTTTTCCCTACCGAAATGGGTCCACTACATTTTCTCTCGAAAAGTTCATCGTTAATCAGTTATTTATAGTTAAAGCTGTGAATTGAAAAAAGCATAACTTCCATTCCGTAAATATTCCCAAAGTTACATAAGAATCGGCTGCGGATCAAATAATTCGGGGGTGAAAACGGTCATGAACTAGACTAATTATACAAACAATAAAACTTGCAACAACAAACCGACACTGCTTCCGTTTGAGATGGCCGTTGACTACTGTCTGGACACTTGCACTTGGGCACATTGTGGCCAAACTCTTTTCATATATACAACCCTATTTCAGCAATTGACGTGGACCAATATTACCAAATTTTAAAATTGGCGGCAATTTTTAAATTTTACCTCAAATTAAACGAAATTATTCGTTCCAACTGGTGAATAGTTTGCGAATCCGAATACACTAGAGTAACTACAAAGTAATCTCTAAGAAGAAGTATTTATAGATTATAAAAGGGTATGCGTAATCAATAAGGTAGTGATCAGTTTTCACTTCACTTATAAGTATCACTTATGACTAGTCAGTTCAGAAATGACTTCTTTATCAGTTCCTAATGAGGTCTCCCTAGAAGATATGAAAAATTATTGCCTTTATTATTTTAGATGTACAGTTTTCACCATTCGGTATACGGTTGCAATTTTCAATTCACAGGGGCTTCAAATTTAAGATTTTATGAAAGTTTGGGAGATTTTCGATTATTATATTATGATTGAATAATGATAATTATATAATTCTTCATAAATTAGGGCAATATCAATCACAAAATTTACCATGTATGATCCAACAAAGCAAGAATAATGAATGGTAATTTGAATCTAGAGCCATACTTCAATAATGTCATAGTAACAAAGGATTGTATCTACATATTAAGAAACATCAACTAAAATCGCATTGAATTGCTTCGAAACAATTTCATACTTAGGAATAAGCGAATCAATTGAATATTCAACGCCTGAAAACACGGTGAAAACGCACAAATGCATTTGAAAGCAGTTCTTGACATTTTGTGAAGAGCGAAAATATGAATTTTTGAGCAGACTTCGAGCGAACACTTCTCAAATACTCTCAAAGATTGAGCTTTCAACATGAAGCGAGCTAATGGCAACTATAAGAAAGGAGTTGAAGAGACGATTTGGAATATTTCCGCAAAGCTCCTCCAGAAAAAGTACTTTGATGAATTTAATCGGAAAATAGACCCATCATTGACATAGTTTATGAGGATGCCAGAAGGACACGTACGGCCATAAGAAGAGAGTCACAAGTGCTTCCAGAAAAAATAAAATTCAGTACTGCAGGTCTGACAACTCAAAAGATCAGCAATATCGTTGAGAACTATTTCGAAAACTCAACGGATGACTAACGAAAAAATTTCTACCAGATTTCTGCCGTCGAGCTCGCTTGGCGTGGTAACAAAGCAACCTTCTGTTCAGCAGAAATTTTTCAAAAACGTAGTCGAGGTGTTGGTGAACTTACAGGCGCCGTATTGTATACAACACCATATTTTCCAAAACTACACAAGGCGGAGTAAGACGTACCACTGCATCAAAATGATTGACATTGAACAAATAATGTCAGGACAAGTGTCCAGTTCCTCTACTGCAGAAGATATTGAGCAAAAGCACCGAATATCAAAACGAATCGATTGTTCTTAATACCTAACAAATTCGGATTGGAAGAAAACCGGTATTTGATACAAACATTGTCCAATGGATGACATCTAACTCAGTAAGTTGAAACGTTTAGACCCGTGAAGTATTGGGATTGATATCAAGAAAGTAAACATAACCAATCATTCAAATGGATCCTTCGCTGTAAGCAATTTAACAAAATCTGAAGTCAACTTACAATAAGTTATTCAAATTAATGGTCATTCTTGAAGTGAGTCTCTCAAACCATACCCAAAGTTAACCAACGAACATCATCTTAACATCGTTGAGAAAATGAGAAAAAGAACCTTGCCGTGCACTACCAATATAACGTCCTCACTCTGCGTATATCATCAAGACACCACGAATACGTCTCATGACTTGGAAGTATAATCGATTATTTTCAATGCTCTTGTGATATTAAAACTTAATATTCTCATCAAATTGTCATTATAATTGTTCTGTGATCATCATACTCAATTCAAAATTGTTATCATCTAAGAATAGGTAAGTAAGACGAAGGATCACATCCAGTTTGACGATCCATTGTCGATACTCGATAACTTTCGGGTAGGTATGACGAAATAGGATAGGGAATAGGTTAGTTTCCTGCCGATCATTTTGAACTTCGTGTCGTTATTATTGTTCTTAAATGAAAGCAAGGTTGGAATACTATTTGCATTTTATTGTGTAACAATGATAGACATCATTTATTGTAAGCTCATGTTTTGTCTGTTCATTACAAATTTGGAATCATCTGCTTCAATATTTTAAATGTTATCACAGCATCATTCAAACAGAATTTTCCTCTTGAAACGTACAAAAATGGAAAATAAAAATAGTTTTCCACGATTAGCTGATTTCACGATTTTCTTATCCTTTGGGTGCAAGGGAGCAATGATAATCTGAAATTAACTAGCCAATGTAATGTTCCTCTCGTGTTTCCAAAATGCGAAAAAACTGTTTAAATCACATCTGAATAATTCCTCAGTGGAAGCCAACTGGAAATTAGCAAAAAATAACGTTTTGTTCTGTAGAACAGCTTCAGGAACATATCTTCTGAGAGCAAAATCGCCAATATGGGGACCTCAAATGGTACCATTACATGAAATTACTGACTTTCTGTACGTAACTGCACGTTTATAAGAACACAGTCTAACATAAGGACAATATTGAAAAATTATCAATCAAACACAAAATCTCAAATGACAACGATTGCTCAGACATTTTACAAACAAAGATCTGACATATGACAAAATAAAAATGGTTGACCTTTGGTGACAACATACCTTTCCCCATATAAACGGTATTTCCGACATAATTAAAATTGGAGTCCTTTGTGACTTGAAGAACATCTACACTATGTGAATGTGAACAATAGCCGAACAAATTCCGTAATTTTTCATATTTTTCGAGATTGACTATCATGATGGCATTCCCCCATATACACCGTTCTTCCTTGAAGTTTACCGTTCTCATATGAGATATGTATTAAATAGAATGTTCTTCATAATAATATTTTTCGAATAATATACATCCTCATATGATTCGCTGACAATTAAAATTCTCAAATCCTGTTTTGTTTGTCACATTGGAAGATAATTCACCTAAAATTTCGTACAAAACAATATAATGTAAGTATCAAGACCTTTCCCAGAATTGCTTATTTATTTTCTAAATAATTCTGAAAACCTAAACTAAACGCATATATGCTTTGATATCCATCAATAGTTTGCAACAGTTCAAGTTGCTTTTTTCGTTTCGTTTAATCAAAATTAATAACAGTTCTGAATATTAACATTTGACTTAATACTATTATTAGTATTATTTCAATTAAATCAATGAATGATAATGTCTATATCGACTGGGTTATTTAAGCTTATTAAATGCAGATGGAAAATCTGTGATTATCATGTGATGAAAGGAGTACCTACAGATTTTCGCTCTAAGGGTACGTATAATTTATTGAACAATCAATATTAAACAATATTCTCAATAAACGGTGTTGGACATTCATTCCATTTGCCATCATATGGCTTACATTTGAATTCAAGTGCATTACTCGAAACATCATAGAGTTTTCGCTTCGAATGCTAAAAGCATTTCTCAATCCTGATATATGACCAAAAGCGATTTAATACTATGTGGAAGAATTGCAATGGGGTACATTTTCCGTATGAGATGCTTAGCAACGGAATGCATCTTACGTACATGTTTTATATCGAACAGATTTATCCAAAGTGTATCCAATGCTGCAACTTTCAAACTCTTAAGTATGTGTTTGTGCGCTGAACCCCAGGGGACAGCACTGTTCACAGATAATGCCACTAACTTCGGCCCAACTTCTGGATTTTTGTTGTTCTTTTCGATTTAGAAAGGTATAGTTGTAGTCAGAGCCCTGTGTGTGACTAGACTGGAATTCTATACCATCTTCATCCGGATATATTTCTCTGTTTAACTTTTAAATCTATGTCGAGATGATATTCATTGTTGGTTACCCCGTTCCGCAGGAAAGTTAACATTTTAATAATGAATGCTCGACCACGGCCGACTCTATACTAGCCCGGAACACTGCTAAACCTGCCAACAATGTATACTGTCATTGAACTGTATTACTGGGTTGGTAACATGTAAAAGATTGCTGATTAAACGGTACAGTTTATCCATCAGAACAGAAGAAAACGACAATAGTTTTATGGAGTTTGAAAATGTGTGAAGTGTATTCTATCAAAAATCAGTGCTTGAATTAGTTTAAAACAGGGTATTGTGATAGTTAATTGGTTTGTTCTTGTTAGGAGGGTTATATATCATAATCATAATCAGATATTGTTGTGTTTCAGAATGTTAGTCTAATTATCATCCTATTTTGAAGAAAAAGGAATAAAAGAGTAATTTTGCCTTTTCTGAGGAAGATGAATAAAAAAAATGGCTAAGAGCAATTCCTACAACTACTATAATGTATTTTATATTCACAGGCATATACTATTTTATACACAAAAACTAATGAATGTGGAGCTGCTTCCAGTCTTTTGCGTCAAGTCCAATTGGAATGGCACAACCGTCTCTACGGTGGACACACATACACAGAGATCATCTCAAAACTAGTCTAGATCTAAATACAATTTGATATGTTAAGCAGTGTGTCTATTCATCTAGTAACCGGACGAATAATTCAATCCTCATCCGTTCAACTATCGACCTCTTCTAGCGAAGAACACATTAACAATTGATATAACGAATTCAATGTTCATGCTGCCACAGCGATGATGTCCGCATACTTTATTGCTTCCGATAGCGAAGCTTCGAAGCTCCAAGCGGCAACGTTATGGCAAGTTAGATTCTTGAATGTTTACATATTTTTGGAAATATGTACTACGTTAGTATGTAATTTGAAATTTTGTATTTGAAATTGATTGATTTTCTTTGACCTGGTGCACATGCAGATTCAACCTATTTGCATCACGCGAAGTTATGTTTCATTAAATAAAGGTGATAAACTATGAAGGAGTTCGCAATGTGGATACACTGTAGGTATTGTAACACTATAGATGAGAAGCAATCCCATTTATCCACTAGAAATACCGGATGTACTCTATAACGCACGAATTACCGAACGAATAATTTTAAGGTTTTCATATTATTTATTAGCTAAGGCCATTACAGTGAAATATGATCAATCTCTTGTTGAATTTAGGGTGGTACAGAGTACTCCTCACTAATAATGATAATATGATTGGAGACAACATCTTTTCATTAACATGCTACATTCGTTGGAAATTCATCAATTGAATATGGTTTAATTTGACAAATGTAACTTGATAGCCGAGTTTTAAATGTTTTGATATGTTTGATAGATTTTATAATTGAAGGCAGAGATTTTAAAATTTCATGGAAGAATAAAAAACACCTTTCTCTGTAACATTTAATCCATGGATTGCGTAGCAATTTTTTTTTTTTGGTGCCCGGTTGGATATGAATGATCTGGCAGATTAGTTTGAAATTTGGCCATATGTTCACGTAGAAAAAGTACACTTTCAAAAATTATAATACCATATACAGTCAACAATGCATTTGTCTTAAATACATGAGTCTAAATATTTCATATGGAGCATATTTCTAAGAATTCTCTTCGAGATAACAAATACTCTCAGAATTTGAAAGCAATGACCCTAAAAAAGAATGCCATATATCTCAATATAGAGTACACATTTCCATATTATGTAGTCTTAATAGTACCGAAAGTACTGTTCGCGAAAGTACTCGAATTGAAAAAGCAGCTCCATTTACGTTAGAACATACATAATCAACTTCATAGCAGTAATCAAGTTTTCCATCTAAATGAATTCCCAAGAGCTTACTTGCAAAGTTGAAACGTATATTTATGCTGTTAAGAGGTATAAGCGCTGGAGGCTTAAGGGATGAGTTACCAGTCCCGAAAGTACGTAGGTGTCTTTTCTAAGTTTAGTATCAGACGATTTCTGATAAACCATGCTGTGATTTTGTCTAAGTGCTCTATTAACTGTTTCTCGATCTTATTAATGTCAGAAATTTGGAACAGTATGTTGGTATCATCTGCGTAGTTGTTAATCAAAAACCTACGGTTTTCGAAGATTTTCTGTATGTCATTGCTAGAAATGGCGAAAAGAAGTTGACCTACAATGCTTCCCTGCGATATCCCCGTATTCAATTCACAGTTAACCGAGTATATGTTTGTGTCTTTTTGTTTAATTAGTACTTTTTGTCGTCTGCCAGTCAGGTACGTTCTAATCCAATTAACGCGAACACCATATAAATGTAGCTTGGAAATCAACATGTCATGATTGAGATAGTCAAACGCTTTGGAAGTCCGGAAATATTCCACACGCAGCTGATTTTAAATTCAGAACGTAGAATCTGATCTTCTCCGAAACTTGTTTTATTATTAAGGTAATTGGAGATGGCAATAATTTTGGTTTAAGAAATAAGGAATGTGTATTGGGGCTTATATCGTTATTATTGTAAAGTGTTATAGAATTAGAAAATGTGGTTAGAATATTACGCGCAGTATTAGCGAAATGAGAGTTAATTAAATTAGCCATAGTGAGAGAATTATTTTGATTGTTCGGTAGATTATTTTTTTTCCACATTTATTATTCGTCATTCATTATATTTCATGTAGTTTCAGTTCTCTTAGAACAGCCTTCAATTTTTGTGATAAAATGTTTTCTATTTGCCTTTTTTAAGATTTTCGAATAAGTATTATTGTAGTCACTATAAAGTTGTTTGAGTTCTTCACTTACATTTGACAACATTTGGAGTGTACTAACTTGATATTTTGGCAGTTTTATTTCTGGAAATCTTCAATGGGAAAATGGAGTTTAAACGCATGAGAAAACTCTAGTATTCGTATTTGAAAATTAAGGTATTTTTTAATAATAAATTATCAATACAAGATTTAGAATAAGGCGTTACTCGCGTGTAGTCAGTAACAACATTAATCATATATGAATGCAACAGGTCTGAAAATTGTGTTATCTCGTTTGATGTTGATTTCAGGTGTATGTTAAAATCACCAAATGTAATAAAAGTTCTCGCTTCATCAATAGATTTTGAACACAGAAGATATATTTTTGTCATAAAATTATTCCGCTACACGGTCTATATATAGGTACTGTAATGTAGTCCACTTTGTTTATTGTAAATTCCGCACAGGCACATTCAAAACTATTATGTTCAGTTAATGCCATGATATCTTGACGAGGTTTGCCCTGCAACTGGTCCTAACAGAAGACAGTGATCCGCCATGATGTCCCACATTTCTGCAAATTTCGTCCAGCTATCTGACAAATAGCTTTACCCTTTGTTAAAAGGTCGCCGATCTGACCTTCAGCTCTTTGAAATAGTATAAAAGCTTCATTTAGGGTTACTTCTACAGGATCCAATATCGTTAATTTCTACAACTACAAATCTAATACTTGAACTTACTAGATCCGCCTCAAATGTTGTATCTATGATTACTGTTCTGTTATTTATTTCATCGTGATCCTGCTTTGAATAAACTTTTCATGTATTATTTTGATTTGTAGGTTTCCATTTGATGTTCTAATTTTAATGAACTTATTCGTCTCTTAATTTCAATTGACACCAGTTATCTGTATTTTATAAAAATGAATGTAGACACTGGCAATTGACCCACCTTATATAGTGGATTGCTGTCGTACGTTCCGTGCCCTAAAGAATTCGAGGTGCCCGTCACGAGAGACGCGTCAATTTCCATTGTCTACAACATTCTTTTGTTACCCAGGTGCCTGGTTATAATTAAAATTAAGTGACAATGCTAATTCAAGTCTATATGCAAGTTATTTCCAATTTTATTTGTCACGAGTTACCCGTGTATCATAAGAATGTTACAAAGAATGGGAATTCTTGTTGGAGGTGCACCTACTGAATATAAATATCCAAATTTGCTGAGGCGTTTCAATATTTACTTCATCGTGATCCTGCGTCGAATAAACTTTTCATGCATTATTTTGATTTGCACGGTTTCAATGTTACTTGGATGATCTTATGTATCTCTTAATTTCAATTGGCACCAGGACCAGCTATCTGTATATCATAAGAATAGATGTAAACAATAGAAATTGACTCGCCTCTAGTGAATAGCTCTCATACTGGGAAGGTTTTGATATCTAAAAACTGATGTCACTGACGCGAAGGCTGGCGCGGGAATGCGTATGTGCATATATATATATGATTTTTTGCCAATATCTCAAAAACCAAGCAATGCATCGAAAAAAATTTCAAACAAAAGTTGTAGGGAATGAAAATTGCCACAAAAATCATCCATGACATTTCATGATTTTCCGACCGGTTTCCGGGTAAAATACGTTAAACCGCGTTTTTTATATACATGTTTCATATTTCCTTGCTATGTTACCCAAAAAACGTTAATATCTCGGAAATTAAGCATTTCCTTTGAAACTTAGAAAATGACACGTTTGACGCTGATATCGAAGTGAAAATTCCATTATTTTCCAAGAATTCTCCACAATTTTCTTTTTTCATACTTAGTTATATCCCTGAATATATCAAAGAGCTATTACATTTTTTCTTTTAGGCTTACTGTTAACGACTAATTGCGAAAAATATGTCTAAATACGATTTTCTGATTTTCCGTGGAAAAATCCAAATAATTTCCATACAATATAAGTAATTATAACGTCGAAATTCAGATAACGTTGAAACAAGACAAATTAATTCAGATCAAAAGAAATGAGGGATTGTAAGCTTGGGTTCGTTGAAATTCGCATATTCCTATCAGGGTTACATTAAAAAGTAGCACGGAATGAAATGAAAATTTTGAAGACTAAATTGTGAGAGCTTGATAAAATAGTAGAAAATTGGTCAAGATGGAAATTGTCTACCGTATTTCGATACATATGAAATGAGTTAGTCAATATTCTTTTTATAATCATTGTTATTTGGATGATGTTCCAACGGAAAATACGGTTCTCATAAAATTACATGGTACCATAAAAATTCGAATGCTAACAGTTTTTTACATTAACTTGAATTTGAAGTAATAACATTTAGCCATGTAAAAATTTGCAAGTGAATTTAAATTGGATGTCATATCGAACTACAGTGCTTTTAATGATTTCAAACAATACATGCATGCATTTATTTTGGAATCCCATATAATAGCAGTCTACAAAAGAATTGTGGCGAATTGATTAACAATTGAAAAAAATCACAATGTCTTCACTAATATCGGGTCGTCTATTTGGAAAAGAACATTTTATCATATATTAAGAATTGAAAAGTTTTGATTTCAATTCAAGAGAAGTACCTAAATGAACTTTATGATTTTTCTGTAGAGTTTAAAAATAATTTGGGTCGAAGAGATAATTCCTTATGTGAACTGCAAGTTCAATTTCTATTAGAATTACACTAAAGTGAAATTTGAATAAGACCTGGGCCTTTGTAATAAGAATCGGTTTTCATATAAATGCAAGGATATTATTATTAAAGTAGAGGAATTTTATAGGTCGAGCTTCTATTCTATGTAATTCAATTGTTTTCAATTTGTTACACATCATATTTTAGACCGAACAAGAAGATGCAATTATTATCTTCTCCCCGAAAAAATGTTACATAGTGTTACCACATGGAACGCCGTTTTAATATTTATTAATAGCAGGCTTAGGTTTTAAAATAAATTGGCAAACCAATTACTTAGTTGCCTTCAAAACGTCAAGCTATCTAGTTATTAATCACCAAAGAATAATACATATAATAAAAATAGATGCAGCTCCAATGTGAATCAATTTGTAATTCAGGGTTTAAGAGTTTACTCCGTGTTAATTGAAAAAAAATGAGATTTTTATTTTAACAGATAGTATAGAAATATATATCCAGAGATATAACTCGATTAAATATCAAAACGGCGTTCCATGTAATTCCAGGGAAACAGTTACAAATTGTTGCAGTACTAATGCACTTGGTCCCAGGTGCTTCGCACCTCACTGCTCACCGGTCAATTCATTAATGAAGTTTGATCAAATCTAAGTAATTGGTTCATACTGTGGTAATTGTACATACGTAGGGACAAAGAGACAGATACACATTTTCCTGAAATACTTCAGTTTTCATTTTCATAGTGTATTATGCGTTTTCTCATTTCACATCTTAGCCCTATTGGCGGCGGAAAGCTTGCTCAGAAAAGTTGTGGTCGCAGAACAAACTTTTATGTTTCTCCATTGATTGATAATTCTCATTAATGCTGATGATTGAAGCCGTTTATCATTATCGTCGAATTCCCGCGCAATATCTCTATCACAGTTATCGCTGACTACCGCTTCTTCGGTTGCTTAATTAGTACGAAGACATACCTGTATGCGTATATCCAACGATCCGAAATCGGCCGATAAAAGTAGTTCGATGGGCTGCCCGGTTCCCTTTCAATTGTAAACTATGCCAACTATCAGCCGATTGGTTATTCAGAATGGTTCACAATGGGAAGAAGTATGTGAAATTGTTGTTCCTCAATGGAATCAACCTGATGGCGAGGAAAAAAAACAAGGTATGGAACAAAACATGTACATTCGTTTATTATAATTACATTTATTTATCTTTTCACACTTTGTCATATTGAAATGAAACACTACCTTGCGGAGAAGTAAAATAAGATGAAAAATATTGACGCATTCATATTATTTCTTCCTCGATTACTTTCATTAACCGTGAAGTGTTTCATAGGGCAGTCGTAGAGTGTATCTGTGAATTTAACTCCTTCTTTCATGAGTACAAAATTATGAAGGACACAGCAAGCTTTAATAATATGCACACAAAAACTGATATTTTATCTATTGGACGATGAAAAATACACCACTTATTGGCTAATACGCCGAAAGCATTCTACAATGCGTCGAGCCCTATAGTATGTCTATAGTTGAAAATTCGTTGAGCGTAGTTTAAATTATTTTTTGCGTATGGACGTAATATATGATTTTTTGGCCAAAAGGCTTCGTCGCCTACAACTAAATATGGTATGATATGTCCATCGTCGTCATTGGGCAATTTCCTTCTAAGGCGGATATTTAGATGGTCTTCAGAAAGTCCTTTGCCCATTTTAGATGATTTAAATATTTGTGAATCACTAGCTGTTCCATAAGAACCGACATCTACATATAAACATTTGTTATCTGTATCCGTCCAAGTCATTAAAACACAAGAGAAGAACTTCTTATAATTAAAATATGATGATCCGGAAGTAATCATCAATCGCCCCTACGACGTTAGGAAAATTTGTGCGAGGATAAAATTCGTTTGCAAATACGTTTACTACGATAAATTATTATTTTTTCTTCCATGCAACGGAAATCGGCAAACGGAAGATAGCTTATGTCCGGAAGATAATCAAGAGATGATGTTGATGATGAAGGAGGCGATAACGAAGCTGGTATTCCCACTTCCGTGTCTACTCCACGACGTAGGAAAAACCTAATGGAGCGAATCAAAGAATAAAAGATGTGAATGAAGCACTATTGAGCGCTTTGGACGATACAAAAGACGAAGGTACAAACTTCGCCTTATCTCTGGTTCTCTCACTCGGGGTCTTTCCACAGAAGGAAAACTTGATGCTTAAATTTGTATGCTTAATATTTTTAAGCAGATAACATCAGCAAGGCGCCGACAGTTGGCTTCTCAGTCACTGTACAATCAACACCTAGCAGCAACCTTTGCCTCCTCCAGCTTATCGACCCAGGACTAGTGATCCACTGCAATTTCATTCCAGACTAATAATTATTCACGTTGCCCTCCGCCATCACCAAATTTGCCTGCGATGCAGGACGTTCAAAACATATCATCACCAGGATATTCTAACGAAAAAACCCAGACATATACCAATTTCACGAATAACGTGAAATTATACCATTTGTAAAAAATTAAATAATCTTTTTGGCTTGCACTCTTGAACGAAAAAAAAATTATGAAAAGTATAAGTAATCTTTTTCTTACATGCTTGGTGTGCGAGGATGCAGCCCAATCTGACTAAACTATCGGCCGTCTCTAGTCTGCGTGCTTTCGTATATGATATGTGCAGATCAAAGTTGAACATGATGACTAAAACCCAGCTCACACGCCACTGATATTATTCGTGTTTTTCGATCCTGTTTTATGTCAGTATGAACATGATAAAACTAAAATGTAAGTTTATAAATTCGATTTATAGGGTAATATTGAACAAAATTACAAAGAAAATAACCACCTGTACAAAATAACTTTTGAATGCCGCCGCATTCTAGATGTTCAGCCGCTATTCGTTTATATTTTATGCAATCGAATAGACCGTGTTTCCTCGAAACTCTGCATTACATCTTCCTTTGGGTGTTGAGTTTGAATTAATATTTCAGAATTTAATTCCACTTTCGCACTTTTATATGGGATATATGTAATTCATTTTAAATAGTTTCTACTCACGTATCTATTTGTATGTATGATTAAATACAGAGTTATTCGGTTTCACGTATTCATACCTCAAATAAATTCCAATTGCTGACTAAATTTCTTATATATTTCATGTTAACGTTCTGTCAATTACTATGATAGTTATGTACGAAGTGTTAATCTTTGATGAATTATTTCGAACATTCTAGAAACATAGACTTTTCTGGACAAGAAGATTCTCATGATGAATGAAATAAATGCTAACTTGGTGTATCTTAATTTTTGTTCTAAACAACTTGAAGATATCCGGGTTTCTCATCTTTATTTCCTTTATCTGTCTAATTTTCAAATTGTTTGTACGAGTAAATGTGTGGATGGTATTCGATAAGTTATGCATACAATATTGAAAATAACTGTTCCGTGGATCAGTAATGTCCCTCACCTTCCTTTTGTTAGTTCTATTTTCCATCCTCACTATACGTAATAGTATATGGTGTAAGTTCAGTCAATTTTTGATCCCAGCAAGTCAGATGGACGTGCTCAGATGACAACTGCGAGACCTGAGAATGACGTCAAAATATCACATCTACAAGACGTCATATTTTGACGTCAAAATGACCCATCGAAATATGATATTAATGATGTCATTTTAATGGACCATGAATATTCTGTTATATAGGTACAGGTGTTTTCAAAATATTTTTAAAAATGGCTCAAGACATTCCATATGCCTTGTTAACTTTGAGAACCAACTATTTTTCCACATAGAAACACTTCTAATATTCTCATACATAATCATCACCTATTAATTCTGTGTAGATATCTTCCTTATTTATATTATAAGAAAGTCTTTTATCTAATAAAGTCTTACTAAATATATAAAACTTTTTACATGAGAATAGTGATGGACGATAATTATTTTCCTCTGAAAAATCTAGTATTCACAAAGAATCAGACTACAGGAGAAAGTATTTCTATGATACCATAACAGATACTATGGATCTGTCATTGGACCGCTACTTATTTTATCCTTATTTTCATTAATGATCTGATTCAGGCGGTGGGAACGGCATATCTCCTGTTCTTAGCTGATGACACCGTTATGGTTCGAAGCGAGAATAATGAAAGGGTTTGGCTGGCTAGGTTGGATGTTTCTCGAGAAAGTGTTTCAGACTGGTTTTGTGCAGATGAACTATCCGCAAACCTTGACAAAACTGGTATTCACACACAAGAATATTACTTTCGGATATCTTATTTGATCCAGTTCTCTGTTGGAAGTGTCATGTTGACAGTGTTGCTAACAAAATCTAAAAAAATATTTTCTTGATAAGAAATTTAGTATAATATTTGCCTGAGGAAGCGATGCGCATGGCATACTTCTCTCTTATTCAGTCGCATATGTCATATGGCCTGACAGGCTGAGGTAGTTCACCTCATTCGAGAAGGATTTTCTTCCTTCAAAGAAAAATGCTGAGAATCTTACTAAATAAACGTTCTAGAGATGACGTTAGAAACAGTTTTATTGATTTCAAAATTATGACTTTCTCGTCACTATGTATTTATGATTGCAGAATAATGGGTATATCGTCTGATAGAAATGTTTTTAATAATAATCTGCATAATTATATCACTAGATGTTGCCATACTATTCATATTGACTACTTTAGATTAAATTGGAGTCGCTGTTCTGCTAACTATTAAAGTAAAATATTTATGAACAAGCTACCCAAGAAGGTAAAAGACTGCTCACTCATGATTTCTGAATTCAGATTAAGAAAATTCTTTCTTAGTCATGCAATCTACTCGATAAAAGAATTTTTGTTGCCCCATTAGTAATTGATTGTTTTGAATTGTTTTGAATAGCTTTATATAAATTATGTATGGTATGACATACATGGCCACTCAAATTTTTTATGTCCATTCTGTGTTCTGTAGAAACAGCTTTTGCAAGCATTTTCTACTCATAGTAAACTTTGTTGTGTGCTATAAAAAAAAATTTTTTTGATCATGATTGGTGAAGATTTTAAAGGGGTAGTGGGTGTTTTTCTCCCCAACTTCTACGCCACTGGAAAGAGTACGGTTTTGAGACAACCATTTGAACCGCCAATGTTTTCTACATAGAAAAGTTGCTTGGTCATAAGCTCTGAAGTTGAACGTTTTCGAGAAAAATCAACTTTTATGTTGAAAAACAGGGTCAATATTTTGGTTTTGTTACTTGTTCTAATATTTGAATAAATTTTGTTTAATTAGTAAGAATTGACCATGTTTTTCAACATAAAGTTGATTTTTCTCGGAAACGGTCAGATTTAGAGCTTATGACCAAGGGTACCTTTTTTGTGTAAAAAACCGTATTTTTTCCAGTGGCTTAGAAGGGAGAAAAACACCCACTACTCCTTCAAAATCTTCACCAATCATGACTAAAAAAAAAATTTTTTTCACACAGAACATAACTTATTATGAGTAAGAAATTTTTGCAGAAGCTGTTCTCTGTACAATTTTTCATTGACATATATGCACAGACGCTTAGTTTTTGAGATACACGGGGTGTTGAAATTGAAAAAAAAATTTCGTTTCTTGCAAATATCTTCGAAACGGTTCATCGTACAGAAAACAGCTTTTGCAAGCATTTTCTACTCATAGTAAACTTTGTTGTGTGCTATAAAAAAAATTTTTTTTGATCATGATTGGTGAAGATTTTAAAGGGGTAGTGGGTGTTTTTCTCCCCAACTTCTACGCCACTGGAAAGAGTACGGTTTTGAGACAACCATTTGAACCGCCAATGTTTTCTACATAGAAAAGTTGCTTGGTCATAAGCTCTGAAGTTGAACGTTTTCGAGAAAAATCAACTTTTATGTTGAAAAACAGGGTCAATATTTTGGTTTTGTTACTTGTTCTAATATTTGAATAAATTTTGTTTAATTAGTAAGAATTGACCATGCTTTTCAACATAAAGTTGATTTTTCTCGGAAACGGTCAGATTTAGAGCTTATGACCAAGGGTACCTTTTTTGTGTAAAAAACCGTATTTTTTCCAGTGGCGTAGAAGGGAGAAAAACACCCACTACTCCTTCAAAATCTTCACCAATCATGACTAAAAAAAAAATATATATAACATTTTTTTCACACAGAACATAACTTATTATGAGTAAAAAATTTTTGCAGAAGCTGTTCTCTGTACAATGAACGGTTCCGGAGATATTTGCAAAAAACGATTTTTTTTTTCAATTTCAATTTCGTCTGTGCATATATGTTAATAGGAACTTTTTTTCTCAGAATCAAATTTTCTATCGACTGTTGAAGTTCTGATACTAAAACCTGGGACACCCTGTATATGATCTTTTTGACATTCCTTGAATAGGAGCAATAAAAATTATTGATCCACATATATAAATGCTTGCCAAGGTAACTATGTTATACTGTTTGAAATATTCTCTGCAGCTTTCTATAATGTTCAGATTTAGATTTTTCTTGAGAATAAATATTCGATTTGCTTCTGAGGAGTTTTCCCTGAATATAATATACCTGATTCTAGATTTTATGTATGCATTGTAAGCTATGAAAGTAGAGTGTATGGTTAATAAAGTAACAATGTTTCTCAATGCACAGATATAACGAGACATGTGTTCTTCGATGGTATTCAATATGTACAGACCAGTCTAGTTGAGAATCAATTTTAACGAGAAGGAACATTACCTTATTGAGTGCTTATAAAGTGTTTATGCCGTCTTTGTGGAAATCGAAATTTATTATCTGAATTTTGTTGATATTCAGCAATAAGTTGTTGGATTGTAACCACACTCTCAAGATTTTCAATTAGAGTGATGGCAAATTGGATCAGCTCATAGTCTATTTCTTCAGGTAAGTTATCGGTGTATAGTGAATATGATGATTGTCCTAGTATGGATCCTTGTGGTACAACTTTTTTGTTGAGTTGCAGTTTTGTTTTTGTTTGCAAAGATACGATTGAATAAGTTTTAAAGATAACCCCCGAATACCATATCGTTCCAATTTGGATAAAATAATGTCATGGTTCTCACTGTCAAATGCTTTAGAGAGGTCTAACCCCATAAGGATTGTGTTCTGACATTCATCCAGGGATTCTAAATGTTTTACATGTAGTCAAGGCTATTCGATTCCCTTTGTCCGAAACCATGTTGACATTCCGACATTATTTCATATTTTTCTAGAAAATGTAGTATCTATCCTACTATCAATTAAGCGTTCAAAAATGTTCACCAATGTTCGAGAGCAGGCTACTGGTCGATAGTTTCCCACTTCATCTTTTGTTTTATGTATGGTTTCTGCAAATTTTAGATATTCTGAAAACATCCCTGTGTTCAACATCGTATTTATGATATGAGCTAGTGGATGTGCGATTTCGTGTGCAACAAATTTTATTAGTTTCATCGATATTCCATGTGATCCGACTGGACTTGTACAACTCTTGTTGTTTGTGATTTCAATATGACTCATATTTGACCTTTTCTTACCTCGAAAACAACGATTTTAGTATTTTCGAATTATTGTTATCCTTAGATAGTTCTCCGTTTATTTATTTTTGTATAGTGATTGTTTTATTTGGCTGTAGAAGTATTAATGCCTTGTGTAATTCATGGTACAGCTGTTTTGGTATGAATTAATTTGGAAGCAAAAATTTGGTTGTGAAATGCTTTATGTAGACTCTTTTGATAAAATTTCAAGGTAATGTAGAATATAGAATGGATGGGACGTCCAGTTTATGTTGGCTGTCTAAGATCGTTTCAGAAAAGATTACATAAGAGGTTTGGCCATTGTTGTTATCCAGCATGATTTGGACGCTGGATGATTTTCACAATACCTTTTCATATCCTTGGAGCCCCAGATTTCAACGCCTAGGACGGCCTATGTTTTCGATGCTTCAGTGTCAAATGTTTCCATTGAATTATGTCAGGTGTTGTGCCTCAGAACACACTAATTCTAGTACTCCTACTCCAATATTCCTAAGAATTACCAAACCCAGCCACTGACTTGGACCACCTGTGTCATTGAATAAAATGGTAGTAATCTATATGTTCCTGAACATGTTGTCGAGTCATTGGCAAACCATTATCTTGCTCATGCTATTCCGCCACTAACATAGCGCGCCCGATAGTACAGTAAACCTATATGATACATGTATTATTTCTCATTTTTTTCTTCTTCCTGATTATGCTCTTTGAACTAGTACATGTATTGCTAGTTCGCATGATTCATCTACGTATAGGCGAACTTATATTTGGGCAACGGGTGTTCAGACAGAGCACCATACCGTTTGTGTCTACCAACTATTTTCTCCAAGATGTTTAATGACGTAGATCTCATACGGATGGGTTGTTAACATTTGATCCGGTCGTATGATTTACTATCTGGTTTTGGCGTGAAAACCACTCTTACTCGGTGGAACATTTACGGAAACTTCTGCTTCGTGTGAATTGAAACTGTTGATCGCTCACACTATATTGTTGATAATGATGATTTGCTTGACCAGATTCCAGCTCCCTTTTGTGGCAGGATTGCCTTCAGAGTGTTGGGTACTGTGACATTTGAAGCTATGATATGATGAGTTTTGTTGCTGTTGTAATAACGTTGAGCTTATAATATATAAATAACATTGAATCGAAATTATTATGAAATAGATATTGATTCAATGAAGTTGTTTATTTGACATCTTAACATAATTAATATGGATAACTTAGTAAACTCTTGCCTACTGGAACGTGTAAATTCCAACTTATGGCTTAGAATTGGCCGCTGTAGGACAATCGGTTAACTCCTGTGACGTCAGCTATATTAGACCGTATATTTGGTATATCCTAAGAGTCATGTTCTGTGGATTCTAAAGGTCATGAAGCGTACCTATATTCTAAGGGTCTTGGTTGCTCGGTGTCAGTGACCGCTTCTCTTCGAGGGTGTTCTGTGAGACAACGAGAGTGCCGGAAATGCGGAAAAAGACACTTCTGTTCTGTTCGTTCGAGTGTGAAGTCAATTCTAGGTTATTCAACAGGGGGGTGATACTAATCGTGGGCTTGGAACCAATTCATGGGAATATTTCTCCCGTTGAAATTATAGAAATCCATTATCAATTTGGATTGGAATCATTGTGATTAATAGGATAATTGATATACCTTCGGGGATCTAAATCAAGTTTCGACGAATCTGTTTGGGGAACGATAGAAAAGTTGTCTTTTGGAAAAAAAAAACTATCGTGATTGAGGTGAATATCTTGTAATTCCATTTGATTTATTCACTGACTTCAAGAACTGATTGTCCTTTATAGGAGAAATCTGATAAAACGTAGGCTAGTCCTAATTTGTTAGCATTTGTTATGTATTTTGTTCATGTCGGTCTGCTGACGACAACAGAACAATAGAGTTGAATATCTCGTAATTTCAGGGTTTTACGTCCAGTTTTACGTCCAGTTTTACTTCGAGTTTTACTTTGAGTTCCAGTTTTACTTCAAGTGCTGCTTGTAGTTTTTTATCTTTGTCTACGTTGTGGAAAATTCAACAAGAAGCTGTTGAGGGTTGGCCTGAATCTACTGTGGAAGATACTCAGGAGTCACTAATTTATTTGAGAAGTACAATCGTGGAAACGATATGGCAATGGTAGCAGGGACCCCTACATTGAAGTAGAATAATTAAACATCATCAAGCAAGTGCGACATCCAGCTCTCAAGTCAGGTTATTGATTTTGATTTTATGTATCATATGTTAATAATCATTGAATATCGAATATTGCTTAAATTCAACTATTCAACTGTTCATTGGGTTATCGATTTTGATTTTATGTATCATATGTTAATAATCATTGTGTATCGTATATTGCTTAAATTCAACTGTTCATTGGGTTATCGATCTTGATTTTATGTATCAGTTGTTAATAATCATTGGATATCGTATATAGTGTAGATTCAACTGTTCATTGTGTCATTTATTCAAAAGTAATTAACTTCATCCATATTTGCTATTAATTCGCTTAATACCTCATTAATATAAATTCTGTCTCAAATCTTTCCAATATTGTTAGCTCAAAGTAAATTTCAATCATTCTGGGTACAGGTCTTTTATTTTCTTCCTTTCAGGGTAATTCAACCTGGGTATTTGAGTATTTGCATCCCCTAGTTATGTACAAAAATCATTGGTTGGTTAAAATACTCTGGCGCCCTAATTTTTAACATCTAAAATATAACCTACGACCATCTCCATTGTAGCTGTTGGCAACCAAGCGATAAAATAGAATTTTAGTTTATCCTTCAGTAAGAGTAATTGCCCAACGTTTTGGGTTGGTTACAAATTGACATCCCAACGTTTTGTGCGGTTACACTACCACAACATAATAAATGCTAAGAAAACATAGAAAAACATAATGAATAAGAAGCAACTTTTACAGTACTGACTGAGGACCTTTCAACTAGGAAGAAGCCATCATCATAGTGAACTAAATTAGAAAACCAAATGTGCCTGTTCAGATACTATTTCTAATTAGTAGGGTATATGAAGGATTACATTCTGCTGAAGATAAATCTAAATTCATTAGATCACTTTGCCGCTTATATGAATTCATCCCTACTTAATAATAAAAAAATAATCATTACGGTAATGCCATTGTCATTGCGAGCCCAATATTAGATTGACCCTATATAGTCGAGAAAGTAAAGCACTAAAATAGGTTCAACTTTCCATCACTGGCGCAGTTGGATGGATTGAGATGCGGTTTTCTGCATTCAATTCGTAACGTAATTTAAAAATCTTGTACGGTTGTTTATTGCGGGAAGAATTCATATCATTTCTACAGCAAAAAAAATCATTTTTCTGACTGCACTTTTCGAGGTGAATGAAAAGAACGGACTCTGATTGTTTTCTCGGGGGTTTTTGGGGTCGCTGATAACGAATATGATGTTCAAGAAATTCCCTGAGGTTCCCTTGGACCATCCTTAGGGTATACGGGGGTCCTGACGCCCTGGATATCGATGCTGATGAATTGCATTTAAAATTATTTTTTAATGCTTGTCAACTGTTCGAGAGAGGATACAAAGGTCCCTAATGATGATTACGACTTGGAGAAAATTTCCTGCAATACCTGGTGATACCTGGATATGGGATATCTACGTTATCCTCTAGGAATTCGTTAATTTCTCTCCTCAATATGTAACAAATTCTGGCTCTTAGGAATCTTAGGATCGCTGATCACGACTATTGAACTCAAAACGTTACACAATTTAGCTGGGGGTATTTTCGGGTCTCTGGAGCACTGCATATATACGTCGTCTTCTAGAAATTCGTTAATTTTTCTTTATAATATGCAACAGCAGAGTCGCTGATCAGGATTACGACACTATTTTCTAATTAATATTTTTATGTCTAAAATAAAATTATCGCTATTTGAAGATACTTATGAAATAAAAGTATGTTGCAAGTAAAATTATCAAGACAAACAAAAAGTGCGCATTCATATATATGTTTTTTTTAATAGAAATTTAATCGAAATTTAGGTAAATGATAAAACAATTTTTGAAAATTAAAATGTTGGGTGACATAATCGTGATCACCGACTCCAGAAAACCTCCGAGATCCAGAATTTGTTGTATATTATAAAGAAACATTAACGAATTTCTAGAAGATGATGGAGAAATGCATGGCCCCAGAGACCCGAAAACACCCCCAGGTAATTTGTGGAACTTTTGAGTGTAATAATCGTGATCGTCAACTTTGAAAACACACTGAGAGTCACAATTTGTTCTAGAAGATGACGTAGATATCCGGTCTCCGGGTATTCCTATGTATTGTAGGAAATTTTTTGCATGTCGTAATCATCATTTATATCCTCACTCGAACCGTTGACAAGCATTAAAAAATAATTTTTAATGAAATTCGTTAATATACAGGGCGTCAGAACCCCTGTATACACCGGGAATGGCCCAAGAGAATCCAAGGGTATTTTTTGCTCATCATATTCGTGATCAGCGACCTCAAAAACCTCCAAGAAACCAATTCTGTTTTTTTATTCATCTGAAAAGTGCACTAAGAAAAATGCATTTTTCGAATGTAGAAATGCAATAATTTTTTTCCGCATAAAACAAGCATGACAAAATTTCTAAATTATCTTCCGAATCGAATGCAGAAAACCGCATCTCAATCCGTCATACTGCGCCAGTGATGGAAGGTGGAATGTTGCATTTACTCGACTAATATTTGTCATAAACCAATAATTATGGATTATTTGGAGAAGAGGCGAACTAGTAGGTACTTGAGGTTGATTATTCAGGAATTTGTATAATTTTCTTCAAGCTATTTGCTTGAAATTTTTCTATAATTTAACGTTCAAATCGATTAGTCTATGTTATTGTTATTGCATCTGATTAGTGAAGCGAGTAAAGAAATCTTCCCTATCTCTTGAATCACCACTCGTCAATCCTACAAGCCTTCCGATATATAATAAGCATTTTGTTAACATGTTAAAGTTAACATTTTGATACTTGATACTACATGTGTCAAGTGAGAATTATTCTCAGAATTCCTTCAATAGAGAAATGAATAATCTATAATTCCTTCAATTTACTGTTGGAAGTTTCAAATGCCATTATGAAAGTGGACGGATATTTAATCAAGATTTTGTACTTTGGATGAGTCATGCTTGCGTATATTTAATGGTCCATTTTTCGATACGGTGTCTTTCAAAGCTCGGTTCTTACGTCTCAGGCGCCATATTGTCTATAAATTAACTGTTTTATGAGATACTGGTTTCGCAAAGCTTGTGAACGACTGGGTCGCGCAGGTTAGTTATTCTAATTAGATTTCGTGTTTACTTGCTAGGACGTAAACACCGCAGACTAACCTGACTTTTATTATACCTACCTACTAGTTATGTACTTCTCTATTCTGCTTTAGTACTAATAAAAATAAGTAATTGATTTCCAAAGACCAAACTAATGAAAAATGTAACGAAATAAATGAAATTTCTTGTCCTTTTGATATATATCTTTAAACATAATAAATATCAACTTATAGAATATTTTCAGTCTTAATATACTCTACATTCAATTCAATATTACTAATTCATATCTGACTATATATTATATTATATCTTGGATAGTAGACTTCCGCGAATAGCTAACCTTGAAAATTCTTGGCTTCCGGAAAGATTCCGCGTCACAATAGCATGATTTGATGCCGACGTTTCGCCAACCATTACAGGTGGCATCTTCAGGGCAGGCTTGAGGCTTGAACTGAAACTGATTCTTCTGGTTTATGTAGCGGTATTCATTGTAGCAAAAAACTTTCACGCTACACAGTTCACTGCCTTTATTTCGGCTCTGTTCTGGCAGCTGACCCTGTCGTGTGATCATGTGCGAAGTGGAATTTTCGAGGATGGGTTTCCAAATGTTTGGAAGGTAATATCCTGAGTTACGGCTTAGATTATTTGGATGTTTTAGAATTTCTGTCGCTCCAAGAATTTTTCGCTGAGAGAAGTTTGGGGCTCGGGCTAGGATTATAGAATTTGCGGAAAGGATTTGATGATTAGCGTCAAACTTGTGTTTCGCAAGTGCAGATCTACTGGTGTTACGAAGCCTTTTACAACGCTCATTTTTTTCCACACGAGTAGCTACTGTACGACTTATTTCACCAATATAGACTCTACTGAAAGAACTGGAAGTGCTCTAAACATCTTCTAAATGAAGAGGGGGAAGAGGATCTTTGATAGGTTTGTGAAACTGAGAGAGCCTTGGAAGTGTGGAAAACCGAGTAGAAATATTATGATTTTTGAATATCGATTTGTTATGTTTTCAATATATGGAAGATAGGCAGTGGATAAAGCAGGCGAGGGAGTTTGTGGCTCAGGTTAATTTGAAACGTGTATTTCTTTATGGTTTTTTGATTGTTATAATGGGAGAAATTATTTGATAATGAGACAGATAGAAGATGTTTTGAGTTGGGATAAGTCGCATTTTTTTTTTTCGCATTTCCGCATCTTTCGGCACTTTAAAAACAGAAGTTTCTTGCTTTACACATTTGTACCCCGTTTTGCATTTCGGCACAATGCACGATTTCGTAATTTGTTTCTAAAAACGCAGGTATTCCTTGTGTTGACAAGTCAACTGACAGTTGTCAGAAAATACTCCTACGTGACGACTTTTGGTACTACAGACCAGTCGACGCTTAGCGGACTCACTACTCACATAGGAAACAACTTCGAGTTTCCAGACCTGTGTATACGACCGTGGAATAAGTTGACAGGTCTGTGGTCCAAGGAGATCATGACAGATTGCTTTTCGGGAGGGTGGAGGTGGGAAAGGCTATTGAGATATCTATCGGTGTGAGTGACTTTCCGATACACAGAATGTCCCAAAGTACCGTCAGTCTGTCGTCTAACTAATACATCTAGGAACGCGAGTGAACCTTTCGATTCAACTTTCATGGTGAAAAGGATATTGGGATGTAATGAACTTAATGATTAAGAAAGGGAACAAGATTTTCGCGACCATGTTGCCAAATAACAAGTGTCGTCGACATATCTGAACCAACATTTCGGCTGATGAGTAAATAGCATCTTGCTCAAAAGTTATTATACTCTTCGCAGACGAAGCCCGAAGTTATTTACTTTTTGAAGTTATTTCTAAATTCGTTAGAGCAAGCCCTAGAGATAAAATTCCTTCATCACAGTATTCTTATCGAATTTCAAACAATGTCTGTTCATCACGAATTGTCTGTCCACAAGATAACTCAAAAACGAAAAGTCCTACGATATTCAAGTTTTGACAAACATCGTTTACTGTTTGGTGACGAACCTTATTGTTTCTCAGGGAAATTGTGGGATGAATACACCCTGTTCTGAAAGGCTGAAAAAACAACTTTCACCCAAATTTCAACAGAATCGGTCCACAACAACAACAACAAAAAATTATTGAAGTGAACTTGAACTTACAACCTACCTTAAATGTTGATAACAAACGGCGATGAACCAACGGTATGGACTAGGGGCTGGGATACTCGGTTCCGATTCAGTAGTAACATTTTCTTTAAAACATTATTAATTTGAATAATATTCAATTGTGTAAAGATAGTGAAATGAATAATTTATTTCATTATCTTTACACATCTTATACAATGTGAAACATTTATATAAAAATTAGTAGCCAAATCAAATGATTTACGAAAAATAAATATGCAATGCACAGTATTCATCTATTCTCCAAGCAGCAATACTAGCTCAGTGGCACGTCTGCAGGGGAGCACGAGAAAATTAAAATGGTAATTTCGAATGTCGCAAAAATACTTATTGGTATATAATATATCACGTGTAAATAACAAATCATTAGTGTTAATCAAAATATGTGTCGATTATTTTTAGTTCGAATTCAAAGTATATTCGCTATTTTGATTTTCTTCTTTTTCTCTTATTTTCGTGTAATTGATGCAGATTTTATAAGAGATCATGAGAACAAAAAAAACAAGAATTATTGCAGTTACACAACAATGAACATTGTTAACTTACTTTGGACTGTGTATACTTCTAAACCGAAAGCCAATTATATGAGGAGGTATTATTATGAATTATTGCAGTGTCTACTACTCTGTCTCTGTTCACAGAAAGGGGTTTCAAAACTATTCTTACAGGTTCATGTATTATTTTCGTATTTTGTTGTTCATAATCTATTCATTCATATTATATCATATATCTGAAATTGTACTGATGTACCAGCCAGAAGACTGGCAACTTACTCATGACGAGCGACTGTTATCATTATCAGAGCAGACCATCAGATAAAGGTACTGACGCAATGACCATTCATTTATCTAAACCGTACATGAAGCCAGGCAAATATGCATGTATCTTAAACTCAATATTGATATTTACAGTTTGGAAATTAAGTTATGAATACGTGAGTACCAAGGTCAATCGCAGTAATACGGACAAGATTTATTGAAGTAAAATTCGAGAGAACAAAAGCTAATTGGAGAAATCATCGAAATTTTCCGAATATCTAGTAATTCTGATAATGTTATTTTGAAACTCTTAGTCCGTGATATTACAATTCCTCCTATCTGCTTACAACCTGATTTTACAGGAGACAATTGATATAATTTCTATAATTCTCTATCTACTAGATTGTTACTTTCTTTTATAAAGTTGACTCATAAAAATGGAAGGAATTTTCGAAAATCGATAATTTTTTGTACCTCAATCCTAGGGGTTTGGACGTTAGGAAATAAATGACTGACACTTTTAGACACTTAATTATCAACTTTATTGTAATACTCATACAAAAAAACGAGATGGCTTTCATAAAACGTATAAGAAATATTTCAATAAACCGAAAATATCGAACTGAAATTGTTTGGAATTAAAAACAAACAAAATTTGTTCTAACAACCACAAAAAATACAGAAAAAACTCTATTTTTTTTATCTTGATATGGAAGATTATCATAGTACAACAAGCAGTCTTGTGGAATAACTGTTTCTAATGCTCGGAAGTATAACCACTTCTTCTTCTTAATAGGTAATTGAGAAATGTGGGACTGAGGGTATAATAAAATGGGGTCTATGACCTTTTGTCTGAGAGGTGGCAAATCCCAGCCCATTCTGAAATCTAGTTTAAACTGTTTTTTAGAAGTATATCGAAGAGTTTCTACCTGAGAGTAATCTTTGAAACAGTCATACTCCAGTTTTATAGCTTTGTAAGGTTTCGGGAATTTTTGATGTTCTGCTGTTTCCTTCAAATAAATTTTGCGATTTTCCGGTTTTCTCCGTATGCAGCTGTGGACTGATTCCACCTTCGTTTGAGAGTGGCCCTTTTCCAGAAATTTGTGTACGATGGATATATCACGGACTATTGAAAAATTAAGAAGAGCAGTAGTTACAACCACCTTCCGATTTTGGAAAGGGCAGTCGTCGCTAAAAATTAAAATAGGTAGATTAAGTGGTAAGCAGTTTTTTTTTGTCATATAATCTAACATACACGGGATGAAAAGGTAAGTCTTTGGATACGTGTCGATTTCTGTAAACCAGTAACAAGGTACATCTTGGTTACCAACATTATAAATTGTAAAATTCTGACATGATCGTTTTGTTTTAAAATAAACTGAAGTGGCATTCGAATACGGTGCCTCATTTACTGCCTGCAGATGTCAGTATAATGCACTTATTTTACTTAGATTCCTTAACGTCATTTTCTTTTTTTCACGAACTTCCTTAGTTTTTCTGTGTGTGTGGTACTTCCATTTGTCTTCTGGCACCGTGACCGTGTTCATACTTCATACAGACGGAAACCTATTCAAATTTTTTTCCTCAAATCTCGTTTCGAACACGTATCTTCCTTAAAGTTTAACATTATCATTTATCATTTTGACATTTTGAAAAATGATTGTCAAAAAATTTTTTCATATATGCAAAATGTCGTTCAAGATATAGTTTGTTTGTATTTTTTCTCACGTGATGAAGGGGTTGTTTAGGCAATGCTTCAAAGAATTCATCTGAAAATTCATTTTGTATATTATTTATATATATATTTTCTTGTCATACCATTTACGCTTTGTTTTACCTACGTTTGAACAGTAAAAGGTCGAAGACCAAAACTGCTTGAAAAGAACCGTCTGCATACAGGTACTTCTTCTTAACCATTGCTTAAGGAATTTGTATATATTTATCTCTTCAAAACTTTGAATCACAATAACAGTTTTCAGTTGCTTGCAAAAGCTACTAAATACACCACAAATAATGGCACTGTGGATCATCTGCCACACACTTTGAAGATCGGCGGTATTAGCTTTGTGACAAACGGTGTAAACACATAGGTATTGCCATTACGGAGATGTTTGACGGCGTGGCGATTATTGCAAATTAGGGGGTTTGCAGAAACATGTCTAATAATGTCACTAATAAGTTGACGGTAAGAATTGAAATTTGGATTTTTTGAAAGGTAGGAGGTATTGTCACATCAAATGAGTTCATTCACTGCACTTAGAAAACATGTGAAAGACACAAACAATTCGTTTGACTACAACAATACGAAAATGTTGAATATTGAAAAGAATAATGGAGAACGTATTCAAATCAGAAGATTTGTGTTGAAGATGAAATTGATTTTAATCTATCAAAACTTTATAACAATCCCATTCAAAATTAACTAAAGGCAGATGTTTTGAACTACCACTTTCTTGTCTATCTAACTCAACCTGAAAAGATAATGTATTATCTGACGATATCTTTCTCGATAAACAAACAAAGACTATGTATGTCATCGAATCTCTGCTCTGGCAGAGAGGAACATAGTTTGTTGGAGGAAAAATGGGCAAGTATCAATATCTCCTGTTCGAGCTTCCGCACGTTATACCCAGGCTACAAAGTCATAATAGTGGTTCTGATCATCGATGGTTTGAGCAGAATTCGATCTTCGCTGCGTTCGAACTTGGAGATCATTCCAGCCTGTAATAACGCGGCGCAGAACTTGACAGACCGGATGCAGAAGGCAGTCATTCTAGGTTTCAATAAGACTGCGTAGGGCACACGAGTTAGAAACCTGAAGCTATTCACCGGAGGAGTAGCTTTGGTTAACTGTACTGGTTTTTCTGTCGCGATTGCTGCGATGTCTTCGGAGGGCGCAGCAGTGCCGACCAGGTATGATTGTAGCAACAAATATATATGTACAAGTGAAATGAGAATTCGACTTTTTTGATTTTTTGTTGTTGTAAAAATGAAAAGAAATACGTTAACACAAAGTTGCTTCTTCAGGTGAACAATGGAGAGTAAAAATTCATTTTGGAATTTTTCTACAGCTTATTATTCAGTGTAGTGTTATAGAAAAATTTATTGTGAAATTTTTATCTCACAGTTTTATGTCGTTTATACATGTCAAAGTTCATTTTGTTCCACCTAAATGTATTTATTCCCTCTTCAAATGATAATTGGAGCATTCCCAAAATGTGTCTGATCTATGGCTGTTAGATTTTCACTGACGCAATCAACAATGAGGAAAATAAAATGGGGAATGTAATCTGAAATTCTGTTAAAACACTAAATTTGGGAGGGATGAAGTATCTCTCGTAAGGGAGATGAGTTTGCAGGAATAACATCTCTTCCATCCAAGTAAACTAATAACTATCAACTGATCCGAAGCTAAAACACCACACCGAGATTTATGCGACGAAGGAAATGTTGTTAATATTAAAAGAGACAAGGTCTCATACAAATGACGAAAACTAATTGAAAAAGTGTATAGGAGGCTTTAGTTATCAAACCGCTTAACGAGCTCTTATCAGAACATTTGTATTCCCGAGAAATAACGAACGCTCGATTGATCACACGGTCAGCGTCAATTCTCACTAGGGTCTACATTTCAAGAATCATTTGGCCGAGAAACCTGCTATATTCGGAAGCCAATCATTTTTGTGTGTGTGTTCACATCCATTCCAGCATTGTTCTCAATTATATCTTGAATGAAAGTAAGGAAATTTACAATTGGTATTTATGTGAAATATAAACATGTTTGTGTATGAAATATGGATTCAGTTCAGAATAGCCATTATTAGTAATTTTGAAGCCATTTGTGAAGTTAATACTTGAATAGGATCATATGACAATGTAATAAATACCTCATTTGGATGCTCGTTTCAAGTTCCGTTCAACGACTCCAATATGATCAAAATATTTCTACTTAATTATGACTTATAACGTAATAATATTAAAATTTTGAATTGGTGTTCAAATATTAATTTAAAAAAGTTCCTTCGTAATAATTTGAATATCATGAGAAACAATCATTATTTCAAAAGAAACAAACTGGTGATAAATAATAAACAGCGGAATATCTTGAAAACGTCTCTATTGAACCCTGGTGCAACCAAGATAACGCTTTCCCTAAAGACTGATTACGTTCCACTAATAAATAATTTATGAATAACTAGTGATAATTCTTACATTCTAATAAAATTTGTATAATGATTCTATAAAAAAAAACGCTAAAATAATTGTTTTAGGTCTATTCCTTATATAGTTTGATGTAAAGAGTAATTTATGATATAGTTATATAATTTAAAAAAGCTGTGATTAACTGATCACGTGATTTTCCTCACTTCTGTCAACAAACATGCTTTCGGACATTCCTCCGAATAAATATTATTGTTGGAACAGAGGATATAGTGGATAATAAGATTGGAAGCAAAAAAATTTGAAAGACAAGCTTTCATTAAATTCATCAAAAATTACGATTGCCGATGTCTGACCCCAAAAGCCCCCATATACCAATTTTGAAAAGAATCTGACCGTAATGACAAAAGTCGTTCGCCATTTTAGCCGCCATCTTGAATTTTTGAACTAGCCTATAAAATCACGACCTTTGACCCCAAAATGAAACAAATACCAATGTTGAATAAAATCTCGTCCACCATCTTGAATTTACGAAGCTAGAAAAGATACAGACAGATCATAATCACATAAGAAATCATGACCTCCGACCCTTCATATCAACGACGTCACTTGAAACTTAAGAATTTCGGATACTTCTGCGGATTAAATATATTTTTGTGATATATATTCATAACCGGAAAACAAGGTTGTCCTTATGGTTCGATAAAATATCATAGTTTCAATTGAAAATATTATGATGGATGTCAGCAATACCACTACTTTGAACCGATCTGCAAAATTTCCAATTTTTACATACGACCAGCAGGAACGGCGCAGTCGTCTCCATAGTCGGTCGGAATCTACACATCCCATCATTAACCAGACCAAATTCATCCATGTGGCCGCTGAGTTTTCAGTGTTTTGTCATGAAACCTGTTATGATTCTCAGGATGTTCTTGCTTAGGCTCATACTTTCTGAAACATCCTTTTACCCGAATCTATCTGGGAGGATCTTGGATTGTCTGTGTCCCGGTAGAGAATCCAGTACTTTGACTGAGGATTTCCTGTATGGTGTGCTTGCCTATAACGCAGAAGTGTCTCGGTCCTAACAGAGACGTTGCATCTCCCTTGCGTAAAAAGGAGCCTCCTGCTTATTTTCCATGAATTTCTATATGTCCTTGAACCCGGTGGTAGGTAATTCGGATCAGTTTCGCAGTTGACAACCGTCTTGGAGCTAATGATGTTTGAGCATGACGCTTTTGTGGCTGCTTGACTATCGAACTTTATTGTAACCTTTGTTCATATTGAGCTGTGCACATCTCTCAATTGCATGGACTTCCGCTAGAAAGATACATGTGCATGTTACTCACATCCACGTCCATACTGAGTGGTTTGTCTATTTCAAATGAAAGTATATGTTAGATGTATATACAGGTGTCCTCGAACTGCGTGGCTAAAATAAAACCGAAAATTCTTTGATTCAAAAAAATTTGATGAGCCTTTTTACTTTTGCCTCAAGTGTCTTGTTTAGCCGGTAGAGGGCTTCAAAGTTGCAAAAATAATTAAGTTTTTTCGGTATAACTTGAGAACGTGATGGAGGACTTTTACAATATTTGGCAGGTGAGTTACTGTCAATAATTGCCGTTTTTGAGAGGAGAGCATAGAGCCTTAGAGACTATAGAAATGGCTCAAACTTGAGGATGTAACGGGAAAAGTGACCAGAACTTTTTTGTGGTCGATGTAATTCACTCTATATTTTATGTAGATAGCTTATCTAATTTGAAAACTTTTTTTACTCTTAAAAAATTTAGATAAAATCAGCGGATTAGCTTGAAAAAAATAATTTTCGAGTCTCTGCAATTTTGGCTTACTAATTTTACTTGATTAAAATACCTTAGTTGCCTTTGCTTTTCTAATGTCATTTTGGCATTTGGAGAATTTATCCTCAAAACTGTCAGTTTTTACTTTGCTTTCCGTAAAAATTCTATAAAATTATGGCTCAAAATTTCACTAACACTGAAATGGTTAATATCTCGGTAAAACAAGAATAATAAAAACCATAGAAATGGAGAAACAATGTGATTATTTAGGAAAAACAAATGCTAAATTAAAAGAAACAACAAAACTTTTTGGGAAATTGCTAAGGCATCAATTGTTCCAAATGTTGCCCATTTTCCTGAATACACAAATTAATTCGTTTCAAGAAATTGGATTGAACTCTGGCTAGTACTTCACGATCATTCTTCAATAAATCCGCTTCATGATTATTTCGTTGCAACAATTCCTCTCGTGTGTTTACTGGAGCTGCATAAACTTTCGACTTCAAAGCGCCCCATAGAAAGAAGTCGCAGGGCGTCAAATCAGGGGAGCGGGGCCGGCCAGTTGACTAGTGCATCGTGTCCTCTACCTATCCAGCGATCTGGATATTCCGCATTCAAATGTCGCCTCACAGCTAATGTGAAATGAGGAGGTGCACCATCATGAATAAACCAGGCCACGACGAATGTGTAAGGGCAAGTCTTCCAACAGTTCAAGTAGCCTTTGTTCCAAAAAGTTCAAGTAGTTCTCCCCGTTCAATCGATCGGGTATAACGGTAGGGCCAATAATAAAGTTATCCACAATTCCAACCCAAACATTGATTTTAGTTTGATTCTGAAAATATGTAACTTCCGTTTCTTGAGGATTTTCATCAGCATAGAAATGTTCATTATGGAGGTTAAAAAGACCACATCTCGTGAAAGTATCTTCGTCCGTGAACAGAATTCTTCTACAAAAATTGGGGTTTGCGTTTTGTCTTTGGACAATAAGCCGACAGAAATCTAGCCGATGACCTGGATTCATGGGCAATAAGTCTTGAACTGTTTTAATATGATAGGGATACAACAGTTCTTCTTTCAGTACATTATGAACTAATGATTTTGAGGCTCCAATACGAAGTCCCAAACGTAGTGTGCTTATCCCAGGTTCAGTTTCAACCGCTTCCAGTATCGCTTCTTCGAGCTCTAACGTCCTTCTTGTTCGTCTGCGTCCAGTTTCTCTGCGATTTGCTTCAAATTTGCCAGTTTCGCGAAGGTTTGCCGATTTGGAATTCTGCGATGCGGATATCTTTCCCTTCTCCGGCCATTGCAACGACAAAGTCCATAAATCAATAACATATCAACCATTTCAGTGTTAGTGAAATTTTGAGCCATAATTTTATAAAATTTGTACGGAAAGCAAAGTAAAAACTGACAGTTTTGAGAATAAAATCTTCAAATGCCAAAATGACATTAGAAAAGCAAAGGCAACTAAGGTATTTTAATCAAGTAAAATTAGTAAGCAAAAATTGCAGAGACTCGAAAATTAATTTTTTGAAGCTAATCCGTTGATTTTATCAAAATTTTCTAAGAGTAAGAAAAGGTTTCAAATTAGATAAGCTATCTACATAAAAAAAAATCGAGTGAATTACATTGACCACAAAAAAGTTCCGGACACTTTTCCCGTTACATCCTCAAGTTTGAGCCATTTCTATAGTCTCTAAGGCTCTGTGCTCCACTCTCAAAAATGGCCATTATCAACAGTAACTCACCTGCTAAATATTGTAAGAGTACTTCATCACGTTCTCAAGTTATACCGAAAATACAAAATTATTTTTGCAATTTTGAAGTCCTCTACTGGGTAAACAAGACACTTGAGGCAAAAGTAAAAAGGCTCATCAACTTTTTTTCGAATCAAAGAATCTTCGATTTTATTTTGGCCACGCAGTTCGAGGACACCCTGTATATATAACTATCAAAACTTTTGCGATAACGTCCTTTGTTCATATCACTGTCTTTGTTTATCACAAGGAATCCATATTTATCTTTCCAACATATGCTACATATCTCTTTGAATTTCTCGAGTGACATGTCGGTACTTACATGATCGGTAAATATATGTTCCAAATTGAGTTCATCCTGTTTGAAAATGATCAAGCAATTGGCATTGTCGCGCAATCCATGTTTTGGACATTTGGCAAAAGACTGACGAAGATAGAAACTATCAATTGAGTTGTGTCTCTCTCTTGAAAAATAAGCACGAATTTTCTCCTGTTTCTCATCCATTACATCATCAAATATTATTATCGAATTAGGCCTCGCTTCTGTGGGGTCTATGACGTCATCACTCGCAGTGTACGGAAAATGTTCAAGTCCAGCAATGTTCTTCAATGTTTCCTCCAGTAACTGGTATTTTGGTTGGTGTAAAGACTTTGAATAGATGTACACGTTTTCAAATTTGAGTCCGTTTGCTTCTATCAATAGAGATAACATTATATTCGTTTTCCCACAATAACTTGGACCACAGATTATTATTCGTAAAGTATTTGGCAGCAAAGAGCTTTGACATTGTGATTGTTCAACATTTTCAATGCTTGCCCTAAGTTCTTAATATTCAACGAGTCTTTTTGCTTAACAATCTTCATGATGCCTAGAGGAGCATCGAAATCATACTGAAACATATTTTAGTAAGGATTTGTCCTTATACTAGTTGATGATGATGTTATATTGTGTATGGCCGATCACGCGGTAAAGCACTTCTACGCTTCTGTCAAAAGCAAGAATCAAATACGTGAATTTCTATATGTCCTTGAACCCGGTGGTAGGTAAGATCAGTTTTGCAGTTGACATCCTTTTACCCGAATCTATCTGGGAGGATCTTGGATTGTCTGTGTCCCGGAAGAGAATCCAGTACTTTGTCTGAGGATTTCCTGTATGGTGTGCTTGCCTATAACGCAGAAGTGTCTCGGTCCTAACAGAGACGTTGCATCTCCCTTGCGTAAAAAGGAGCCTCCTGCTTATTTTCCATGAATTTCTATATGTCCTTGAACCCGGTGGTGGAAAATTCGGATCAGTTTCGCAGTTGACAATCGTCTTGGAGCTAATGATGTTTGAGCATGACGCTTTTGTAGCTGCTTGACTATCGAACTTTATTGTAACATTTGTTCATATTGAGCTGTGCACATCTCTCAATTGCATGGACTTCCGCTAGGAAGATACATGTGCATTTATCCATGGAATCAGAGTATTTGATTTGTGGCCAAAAAGCTCGGCCCCGTACCTCCTGCTATTCTTGATCCATTGTTATACCAACAGATTGCTCCTTCTCCAACAGGACAGGTATTGCTTGTGACATGAACACCTTACCCATGTGATCTCTTTGTGTCATGACTATTGAGTGTTTCTTCTTCGGGGAAACATGATCCTTCTACTGATATTCAATACCTCCGTGAGAATCTTGTTTTTTCCATTAGGCATAGTATTATTTGCTATCATATATATAGCTATGAGGAGACAGGTTAGTCCCAGTATTTCTTCTATGCTGGCCGTAGGGCAAGATTCAGGGCTATGCATATGTATTCGGGCCTTTGGATCTTACTCAATTCCCTTTGCTTGGTAATTTTTCGGTGTTGTCGCTCCAGTAAACGCACCATAGATGATGTACATCTCAAACAGTATTTTTGGGTTAACAATCCCATAGCTTACCTACCTTCCTTCTGCACACCAACAAGGCACGTGTCGCCTTCTTGTTCATATTCTTTAGGTGCTGGCCGTAGGTGAGAGTCTTGCCTAGAATAATGACTAAATATCTTACAATATCGATGGTGGTCCCCTGCAGCTCGATTTGCCTTATGTGATCCATCTCCCTGGTCCTGGTTAAAGCCACGATTGAAGTCTTACTAAAAATAAATGGAGACCATCTATTGGTTAAGAACTCATCGACGCTTGAAAACAAAAGTTCCAATGGAAAAACTGGCAATGAATATAGAACTGTCGTCCACCTGCAAGGCAGCTTTTTTGAGATGAATGCCAAACTGGAAAAAGTCAATATCGGTAGATATTGAGATTTTGAAATAATCGTTACAGAAGAAAATGAAATGAATACTTTTATTGGTTATCTTCCTGCATACCGAATGGAATGAGCTATATTTAATGTATTTTATTGCTTAATATTAACTTAAATCGATATAAGATGACGCAAATTCCTCATAGATATGAGAGTATATGGATAGAAAATATAGATACGCCACTGGAGGTAGTCTTATAATGCCATATATCAGGTTGACCGATGATGTTCACCGGGATGACAACATAGTACAGCATTATTGAATTTTCTAACAAATGGTCGAAGTTAGGAAACTTAGCTAAAAAATTTTCCATGACATATTTTAGTTCGAATTTCCAGTCACGTCGTCGAGTATAGGAACGAGATGAAAATTAGGAATCATTATTCTTTTCAGCTTTGCCGGCCGGTTCCTTAATACCTTGCTCCTTCTTAAAACATTCGCGAAGGGGAATAAAAATGCATGACGACAAGGCGTTAGCGTCTCCGTCTTGTTATTGGGCATCGCATCTGCGACTCTTTCGTAGCTTACTTGACTGGAATGAGAATGAGCAACCTGTGTGGCCCTCTTCATGCCTCATCGCTGACGACATCGATCCTCAACCACGCACTTCCTCTTTCCTCATCATCTCGAATTTTCACCGATAACGATGCACCAACTCGTGTTGAATCAAGGTCCATATGCACAAGAAACACGTTCACCGCAACAGTTTCCTTAAAAATTTCCTCACTCAATTTCCGACATTTTCTTATCGTTTTCAATTGAGTTATAGTCCATAATGTAATTCAAGACGATTCATTCCAGACATGGAAACTTACCTCGGAATTGATCTAAAATAACGGATAATTTCAGTTTATAGATTTTGGTTCTCATTTTCATTAATAAATAATGTAATATCAAATTCATTTGAAAAAAATCATTGTTCACTGATACTAGGGTACAACTTCTTGACTAATCGAAACATCCAGCATATTTTCATATTCACGGATACTCAAAAGTTTATAAAACGAGAAGAGAATAAAATTATTAGCCACGTTTAAGAAGGATTATACAAATTTAGTAGTGGTCTCGAGAAAGATCAGGTAGCACTCTAGCAAATATATGAGAAGCAATACACCTGTTTAAATTCAAAATCATGAATGATATAAAAAATTAATTCAATGATATCAATTCCTGTTGTCTAAACATTTCTTGACTAACATTTCCAAATACACTTTGTCATTTTATTTGATTCTACGTATGTATACCTAAAATGTGAACGAAAATCGCCACGAAATGTACCAACCTTTTATTCTTCCTGATTTGCCATTACCATCATTCACGACTACATATCGATTTTCAACTACCAAATATGCATCCGTTATCTCTCGAAGAATATCTATGTAGCAAACATAGAATGATGGCGTCAAAGGCTCACCATTGTCTATCAAACTTTCTACGCATTTTCTCAATTGATTTTTCAACAAAACGCATTTTTGGAAAATCGTTCATTCTTTTCCGACTATTTCGTTCAGGATTTTTCAATATCCGAAATGAATGGAAGAGCATAGTAGGTGTATTGGTCAAATAACCGATTTCATAGTAAGGCTTGCTGGAACATCACTGTAATAGATAGAATGGGTTATCTTTTTGAAAGGTATGCTGCTTTTCAATTTAATAAAGATACTCTTCTGGTTCACAAAACTTTTAAGTAATTTATGTAGATCATACTTTTTTACAACTTTACTTAATTTTTCAGAAAGGCCATATATATAGTAGTAATACGTAATTTTATTATAAATCTGATAGAGATAGAGCTATTAAACTAGTTCTCCTGAACTAAGAACTATATCTATTGAAAAAACAAAGGAAACTCTAGTAAAGAATGGTCATCCCAATAACTTGGTCAATACTATACAAAAATTCATAAATTTTATAACTCCTCTAGTAAGATTAAAACGAGTAATGAGGAAAGACAGTACATATCATCACCATATATTAATGGTATTTCTGAAAAATTAAGTAACATAGTAAAACTTTATGATCTACATATATGTCATAAACAGTTATTTAGGCCAGGAGAGTATTTTCACTAATATGAAAAGCGACATATACCGTTCAAAAAGATAACCCTTTCTGTATATTCCATCCCTTGTAAAGGTTGCGGAAAAGTAAAACGCCTCTAGTAAACTGTGAATCAAATATGATAAATCAGAGGAAATATATTAATGATCTTTGTGAAAAATTGAGTAATATAGTGAAACCGTATGATCTACATATGTGTTATAAAATGTTATTTGAACCAGAAGATTCTTTTTACCAAATTGAAAAGCAACGTATCGTTCAAAAAGATAACCTATTCTGTATATTCCATCCCTTGCAAAGATTGCGGAAAAGTATACATCGGCCAACCTTCCCAATACCTCGATAAAAGATTGAATGGACATAAATATACGAAGAACTCATCCACTCCACTTGGTAAACATTAAAGGACAAACCATTTATTTGACTAGGACAATTGAAACATTTTGAATATTGAAAAGGACAATGATAAGCGTTCGATATTAGAAAGTATCCAAATTAAAAAAGACAATTGCGTTAATTATAGAATTGTTTCTAACCTTTCAAAGCTTTATAATGATCTGATTTAAACCTAATTCAAATAGCTCCCACGCTTTTATACTCTTAAGTTAATCTATTTAACATTGGAAATGATAACATTAATAATGGTAAAACGTGTATTGAACAATTATTGTCCATATATATAAATTCTCAGGAAATATGTCACTTTAACACTTATGCTTCATATTTTCTCGTCTTCACGTACGTTTTGGTCTCACGACCATCATCCAGTCTGAAACTGGATTACTTAAAACTAATTGTATTAAACAAAGCGTTCTTATCGAACCAATGTCAATCAAAATGGCCACGTCGCCGGAACGAACAGAAACACGAATGATCGGAATTGTAACACCTCAATGTTATAAGTATAATATATCAAGAATCCACTGTTATGCAGTACTCCTAATAAATGCGAATTCATGTCAACAAAGTCTATGAACGACTAGAAACGAGAACATTAAGTTCAAGTATTCACTTCCAAATCAGATGTTAGATTTACGAGCTAATAATAGAAAAAGGTCTGTCGGTTATTGGAAATATACTTGACATTCTACCTAACATATACTTTTAACATTATGAAGACGCATGTAGGGATTAGCAAGAGTTTTTATTCAATTAAGTTAGTATAAGTCAGACTTAGTGTCTGAATATCTGTCCTATGATTTACAGATTTGGAGTCACGTTTCATGTGAATCATCTCCAGAATAGATCTTCTACAATAATTGGTTTCCTTAGTTGAAATATTAACATTATTGTAATCGAACTGATGGTTATAATCAAAGCAGTGTTCAGCAAAAGCGGTGGGAATTTCTAAGTTTTTGCTTCTTGTGCTATACTTATGGCCATACATTCTTTTTTGTAAGTATTCATTTATGGATCTTCATATATAAATAACATGAAAGGTAATACAGACAATTTTATAACATTACCTTACATTCCGGAGACTTCAGAGAAAATTAAGGAATGTTTGAAAAAGTAAGATATAAATGTCGAGCATGAACCTACTAACTGTGTTGGAGAATATTTTTCAAATCTAAAACCTTTAATACCTGAAGATAAACAAACCCACACAGTATACAAATTCAATTGTTTAGATTGCGATGGGATTTATAATGGAATCTCTTAGCAATATTCACAAAAAAGAACGTATGGCCATAAGTATAGTATAAGAAACAAAAACTTAGAAAATTCCACCGCCCTTGCTGAACACTACTTTGATTATTACCATCAATTCGATTACAATAATGTAAATATTTCAACAAAGGAAACCAATTATTATAAAAGATCTATTCTGGAGATGATCCACATAAAACGTGACTCCGAATCTGTAAATCGTAGGACGGATATTCAGACACTAAGTCATATTTATACTAACTTAATTAATTAAAACTCTTGCAAATTTCTACATGCGTCTTTATGATGTTAGAAGTGTAATTTAGATAGAATGTCAAGTATATTTCCAATAACCGACAAACCTTTTCCTATTAGATCGTAAATGTAACATCTGGTTTGAAAGTGAATACGTGAACTTAATATTCTCGCTTCTAGTCGTCCATAGTCTTTGTTGCCATGAACTCGCATTCATTAAGAGTACTGCAAAACAGTGGATTCTTGATATATTATACTCATAACATTGGGGTGTTACAATTTCGATTATTCGTGTTTCTGTTCCTTTCGGAGACGTGGGCATTTTAATTGAAATTGGTGCGATAAGGACGCTTTGTGTAATACAATTAGTTTTAAGTAATCCAGTATCAGACATAATAAGTCTCCTGATGATGCTCGTGTGACCGAAACGTACGTAAATACGAGAAAATATAAGACATAAGTGTTAATGTGAACTATTCCTCGAGAATTTATATATAATTCATACCTGGGTCAAGAATCTTTATTACAATTATTTTTTGCTTTCCAGTGCGTTTCTAATAAAGGCTATATTATTTACCCCTTTTGAGTCTGAAAATTGAACCTATAACTAATAATCACTGTTAATACTCTTCATTTTATGTGTGATGAGTGGAAGATGACTCACAATCATCCTTAATCGTGTTCCCTCAAGCTGGTCATTTCATGTAATGCGTCACTGTTACTTAGATCATTACTAAGTAAATCCGAAGACAGAAACCAGGGATTGCGAGAGATCGCTAAATTTAACTTTCAAGAGCTAACAAATATGAAGCTAATTGTAGCGTGGTCCTTAATTCATTATTCTTCTCTATTTTATACATGAAACATAATATCTAAAAAGTCACAGATAGCGTACTATTGTGTTAACATGTCTTATTGGATTCATTTACAAATCTGCAAATCAAATTACAATTATTGAAAGCCGGTGAAATTGACTAGATTTGTTAACCTATACATAGGTGATGTTGTTAGAAGCATAATAAAAAAACTATGCTATTTAAACATTCAAGTATTTCATCATAAAGTGAGAATTTTAGCAGATAATGAAAAAGAGTAATTCTTAGTATCATGTAGCTGCTAATTGATGATGGTATAATAAAAAAAGTCATATGGAATATACCTGGCTTGAATTAGTTCCAAAAATTTATAGTGTCCCGGAGATGCAATAAAAATTTCCATAACATCGTTTAATTAAGATCTAGCAAAACTTGTGAATTAGCTTTGAAATAAATGTTTGTTTCGAGATATGTGACAGCTTGAACATTATGAATTCTTTCATATCCACCCACATGAGTTTCCTATACTAAGCCAACTGGAAGTCAGCCAAAATTATCCTTACACCAATTCATTAAAACTGTAAAAGCAATGCCAAATTCCTACAGAATAAGTGCTCAAAATTGTCTAAGGAACAAGACTACTACTTGAAATATATTTTTCTTATCCCTAGCAAATTGTAAATTCACTATTCTGTATGTTCATTCGATATTATTCAATATCGATATGTTAGTTTATCTATCGGGAAAAATAGTCTATCTATCTCTATGAAAGTTGGGAACGATAATGAAATTGCTCATTTTATTGAATCATTTTAACCTGATCTTTGAACATATACAGGAAATTTACTCGTTTATATTCTACATAAGAGAACTTAAATGGAATAACTATTAAAATTGAAAGTTTGGTTTCCTATAATTTGATAAATAAATGTGACTATATAACATTACTGATATTCTAAGTTTATCTGATTGGTCTCAACTCATCGAGGGATCAAACGATGAACGGAAAATCTAGTTATACTTTAAGAAGGGAAAATTATTAAGTTAAACAGCAAGTTCAATTTTATTACTTCTAACCTGATCTTTGAACATATACAGGAAATTTACTCGTTTATATTCTACATAAGAGAACTTAAATTGAATAACTATTAAAATTGAAAGTTTGGTTTCCTATAATTTGATAAATAAATGTGACTATATAACATTACTGATATTCTAAGTTTATCTGATTGGTCTCAACTCATCGAGGGATCAAACGATGAACGGACAATCTAGTTATACTTTAAGAAGGGAAAATTATTAAGTTAAACAGCAAGTTCAATTTTATTACTTCTATTCTGAAAGTGAAAATTTGGAATTATCATTAGTTATGATTTTTCATAAGTACATGTTCTAATGAGATTGAATCAGATTCATTTTAATGAAAGTACGCCTATGTTCTCAGAACCGTCCTTCCTATCTGACCAATGTACATGTCAGTTTGTTAACCCCACATTTGCCTTCATCGTATGATTCATCTTTATTATTTTTGATAAACCTAGCTAAATTATTCTGCATTTTATACGTCACGACAATACCTAAATTACTAAGAAAATTTTTGAGTTTAGCAGTGCGTGGCCGAATATATGTGATACCAACGGAGTTGATAGCTAACTTATATCGTTTTATAGATGTAATCTGATGAATTAGTCCGGAAGAGATACCATTATCTATCCTCATTTGTTTCGTGATATCCATCTCTTTACAAAGGGGTGTCCATGAATTTCAGTTTCCAAATCATTCATAATTATTTCTGCTAATATGGGACTCAACATATATTATTATCATATTGAAAATGATACGAAGTTTTAAACGAATCAGAAGTAACCAACTTACCAAAGACTTTTATTATCTACCAGACACTCTTTGATTTCTTTCTAATTTTGGATGTGATTTCAAATGCTCGTGATAACCGGTATTCAAAAAATCAATAGTTTTATTAATTTAGTATAATTTCCTTGATGGCAATAACTGAATTGCCTTTAAAGAAAAGTTTCTGTTTAATAGACTTGGCTATTGGAACTTCAGTATCAACACATTTATCTAGGAAATGGAGTTTTGATAGTATTAGTTGCTATATATTTTTGTTGTTATTGTAAGTAAGTGTCTTAGATAATTCAAACTCAGTTTTTACGCCCAAAACCTTCCAATATCTAATATTAAATCGCAATAGGAAACTATGCTTACAACTTTTGTTAATCAGATTACTTCCCGATTCTGTGAAGTTAGCGTTAGTATAATTGATGAATCTAGGATGGGATTGGAGGTCCTATAATTGGGTAGGTTGCTCAGTATTTTTGAGTTCAGATGCCTTCAAAGCCATTTATGAATTCAATTCAGAACCTCGTATGATTTAACTGATAAAATCCAAAATATTTTATTGCCAGATAATGCTAAATTGGTTTTATTGGACGTACAAACCCTATTCCCCTCATGCACTTTGAATTTAATAATTACTCTTCTAAATGGAGATCATACCAACGCTTGCATCAAACAAGAAATTATCAATTCACTTGCGATTCACTTGAAACAGAATTATTTTGAATCTGATAATATTATTATATTTGTCTTAATATGGTTTAACTATGGGTAACCCGTTGACCCTTTATTAGCAGAAACGTTCATGGATAAATTGGAAACAGAAATTCACTTTATGAAGAGGTTGATATTTTGGTATAGATAGATTGACGAAGCCATTGCTCCATTGGAACTAATAGATAATTGAGAATATTTTCGATAACCCTCAAGAACATGCCAATAAGATAAGCGAGTTCTTAGAGAACATTGTGCCCAGTCTTAGGGATAAACAACCGAAAAGGCCCTTTACTTGCAAAATTCCTCTAAATGAAAATTCCATGTTCTTAGATCTTGTAAGTGAAGAAGAAATATTTCAAATTGTTAAAAAACTAAAGAACAAACTTAGCTGTGGAACAGATGAGATACCTGTGTATATTATAAAAAAATGTAGAGGACTTTTATGTAAACCACTTACACATATCATAAATAACTCATTTAGGCACGGAGTATTTCCGGACCAACTTAATGTGGCCCTAATAAAGCCTATTCTTTAAAAAGGCGACCCATCAGATGTCTCTAACTATCGGCCAATTAGCCTGCTGAATAGTTTCTCAAAAATTTTTGAGAGGACCATGTGTACCATGTTAATTTCTTTTTTTAAGAAATCTAGATTATTCAGTGACATTCAGCATGGCAGCATAAAAAATAGAGGAACTGACACAGCCGTATTTTCCTATATTCAAGCTGTATTCGAAAAAATTGATAAGGGTGAACTTACGCAGGGAATCTTTCTAGACTTGTCAAAGGCGTACGATACCTTAGACCATTTACTCTTGTTATACAAGCTTCACAGATATGGGGTAAGAGGAGTAGTTTTGCAATGGTTTAGATCGTATCTGTCTGATAGGCAACAAAGGGTGGCAGTTACTACTTCAAATTCAAAAGTTTACTTAGAACTCAAAACAACTAATGTGGGAATTCCACAAGGAAGTTTGGCGGGTCCTCTGTTATTTATAATTTTTTTAAACGATATCACAGAATTAGAAGGCCCAAAGCGCACTTTGGTAACCTATGTTGACGATAGCAATCTGAATCTAAGTGAAAAACTTTACCCAAAATTGATTTCTGAGTGTTGTGCCGCCATGTTGAATGCCGGTGAATGGTTCGGAAAGAACAAATTGATACTAAATGCTGAAAAAACAAATATAATGTTATTTAGAAATATTCATCCAGGCTTTGAACCGCCTACAAATATGGTAATAAACCAGATTACATATAAACAGCAAGAATCGGTAAAGTTCTTAGGGCTAGAAGTGGACGCCACATTGAGTTGGTCAGAGCATGTAAACAAACTGACCTCTATGTTAAATAGTGTGGGATATTCGATCAGGGTACTCAAAAATTGCTGTAATGATTCCATATTAAGAACTATATATTTTGCCAATTTTTATTCAAGAATGAAGTTCGGTATCATATTCTATGGTACAAGCACTATTTTTGAAAATGTATTTGTGAGTCAAAAACGCGTTGTGAGAACCATTCTGAATCTTAAATTCATTGAAACATGCAGGGGACATTTTAGAAAAAATACTCTTCTTACTGCTTACAGCATCTATATTTATGAGTGTATTATTTTTCTTTTTAAGAACAAACATCTTTTTGTTAATCTTAAAAAACTAGATACACATGATACTCGATCAAAGAATTATAACATCCCGAGACATGACTTGACATTTTTCGAAAAGTCTCCACTATATAGATGCCTTAAATTTTTTAATGCATTACCAGACGAGTTTAAAGCTATTCAAAAATTAGTGATTTTTAAAAGGGCTGTTTTTGAGTATCTGATCAAAATAGAGGCCTACAGCATAGACGAATTTTTAAGCTATAAGTGACAATAATAGTCCTTATATAATTTTTTAAATTGTTGTTATTGTGCAGTGTACATTAATTATATTTTATATTCTCTTTTTTGACGCCACTTCATTTTTAGTAGTATTGCTATATTATATTGTAATATATCTGATTACGAAGAAAGAATGAACTTACTTACTTACTTACTTACTTAATATTCCTAGGATTCATAAATACAATTCATCCAAATATTGAATTCACAACTTGAATTTTTTGGATCAATAAGATTGAAAACAAATTTGATTATCGAATATTCCGTCTAGTCCATCTATATTGACCTGACAGAACAGAGTACTTCAAACCATCCATTCCAACATAAATAGCAACCAACAATAGTTTCATACTAGTTAATCCATGTACCGATGACAAGCGATAATTTTGATGAAGAGTTTAATATTATTAAACGAATTGAGATAAAAATGGTTACTCTCCGGGACTAACACATCTCATCTAAAAAATCGGCATTTTCAACATCGGGTCTTACCAAATTTTATAATAGATTTCCACTCAAATTGTGGAATATGAGTACATTAACATGCTTTTGAGTAATCACCTCATATATATATACTTAAGGGTTGAATCATTATCAAAGAAGTTAGGGATTGAAATATACAAGCTATTTTATATTTTCTGATTATCTGCTGATATTTACATGCAGTCATCTGAAAAATCATAGAAGAATTCTGGGGGAATATTTGGGTATATTCAATACAATTTATTCCATGACCAGGAACCTCCAAATTTACCAAAGTTTGTCAATTTTTCAATATCTATCTCGGCAATATCGTGGCTCTGCACAAAACAATTTGCAGTTACCACTTTTCTCAACTTTTACATGTCTTATAAGGAAATTCCACATCATTTCAAATTCAAAAATTCAATATGCAAAATTTTTCATAGGATTGGAACAAAAATTTTCCTCCGCTCGCCGTGTCTTCCAACATTGCAGTCAGTTCTTTCATGTAATTCATACAACAAAATTTTAGTAGGCATTGTTGATGTACATGATGCTTCACTATGAACTGCAGGAAGGCAAATCCACCAAATGTTGAGCGATCCTCGTTGCTATTGTGCAAATTATTATGGGAGGCCGGGGTATGTTGACATATTGCAAATATCTAAACGAAATGGCTTGACAACGTCGCATCATTAGTACTTTACACTCTCAGACATACCTTCAGTATGTTGTAGTTATCTAGCCCAGAAACATCATCTGATAGAGTCGAACATAGTTGTATTGTTCTATGTTCACGTGAGTAAATTTTGCACCTTCTTATAATTTTTCCTTTTGTTCTTAGATGGCTATTTTTAACCTTGCATTTTATTTCCAACGTAAACCTGTACCATAAAGGCTTACATCTAAGGTGATTAAAGGTAGAAATAGCTATAGGGAGAGTTGATTGATATTTTAATTGTCTCGGGTGTATTGAAACCAAATAAGCGGGGTTAGTTCAAACATGTCGCAACTAACCCCAAAGGAATAATATCAAGAATTTTCATCTTCATTTTCAATGAGTAAATACAAAAAGAAAACAGATAGAGGCTAAGCTCCACAGAAAGTGATTGAAGGAACTGTTTGTAGAGTAATAGTGAGCAAGCAGAGTATAAGGTCTATAGCCATATAGAATAATATCCATTACGTTACTCTTTATTCAACACTTTGCAAAGTTTGTTAGACCTCCTAAAGATTGCCCAGTTTTGTTCGGATAACCAAGAATCCCATTTGGGACTAGTAACCATCAATTTTGCGACAGAAAATGTATGACAATTTATAATCTGTCATCTCTCATACAGGAAGCATTTCCGAAAGCTATGATCCCTACAAACATCATGAAAGGATTTGAAGCTACGGGGATTCAACCTTTCGATAGAGATATAAGATCAACTAAATGAAGATCACCGGACTGCCGGCAACTAAAGATACTAATGTTGGGTATATCAAAGGAGTTCAGACGTCCACTCAGCCCAAAATATTGATGATAAAAATATATCAAATTAAAGCATTACTATGGAGCCTTCTAGACCCTCTACATTTGTGTCCACTGCCACTCATACTAATGTGGCTGATAGGCCTTCAACATCTAGAGACGTTACATCCTCAAAGCCTTCCACTCACATACACACTGATACAACTAGGCTGTCTCATCTACGTCGAGAAAGTTAACATTTCAATTTTCTCGGCAAATATTCCATTTCCTGAGTTAGAATCCAAACAGTCGACTACAAAAGGTAGAAGAAGGATAACATCAAGAATTCTAACAGGCACACCAGAGAATGAAGAAGTAGAAAGGAGACAGACAGAAAAGGAAAATAAATAGTAATCTCCAAAGGTTAAAAATGTTAGAAGAAAAGTTTTAAGTGATGACTCTGACAACAATGATGTTGGAAGACAAAAGGGAAGTAAGGAAATCAGCTAGTTCACTAATTCCACTATCGAATAAAAGAAAATTAACGAAAATAGCAGACTCACTATCGAATCAGGCTGAAGAAGAGGAATAGTTCTGTTAAGTTTGCTTTGAATCATACAGCAATAAAACGGGTAATTGCGTCATGTGTATGACATGTACGATATGGACACATGAATAATGTACTCCAGAAAGTGCACCGTATAACTGCCATCATTACGACGATGTTTCAGAATGATTTTTTCTCGTTCTACATTCTTAATAAAGAAAAAGTATGTATCATATTAGCCCTGCCACTGTTTCAAGAAACAGTTGAAACAAATGTCTTATCTTACATAAAAAGTGATTCCCGTAATTCGAAGTCATTTCAAAGGACCATTGTTACTAATATCCGAAATACCAATCCGAACAATTTTAGAAGTTATTGAGTTCTCGCTATTTTTATTTCAACTAGCCCCGCTCTCCCCTACTCGGCAAGATTAACCTCATTATACCACAGTTGTAGTGAATAGTGGATGGGATCATTAGAACATCTCATTGCAAGTGGCTCGTTTATTTCTCCTTGAACTAGGTGAAAATTTGAAAGAATTAAATTCATTTCGATATCTTGTATCTGAATTGATCTTGAATGGAACGAAACAATGTTTCAATTTTCCCATTCGTGAGAATCAAAAGATGAATGATTCATTGTTTTTATTGAATAATTGTTCTCAGAAATGAACATTTCAGTCTTCTAGGTGTTCATCATTTAATGAGGGAATTTTAGATACCTTTTACCCAAAGGTAATTAGGTATCTCTAGATCGACCAATAACACTGTAGGTAATTGTTTCGGACTGCATAAAACTGCAGGTCGTTGAGTATATCTCAATATTCATACATTTATAACATCTTGGCATGAAGTATATCGATTGAACTTGAATCAAGATTTACATATTTGCCGGTCTTTCTAATTTTGAGCAGCTGAAGTTTGAACAAAACTGACCTGTCATGTTTAACCATTCCGATGCGAGATATACAACGGAACATTGCTTTTGTATAATATGTAACGCGAAGCAGAACAAATCGCAACATTTGTTAATTAATTAGTCCAACACTAGTGTGAAATTTGCAACACTTGAATTATGCAAACTTTAACCCTTTCTACTAAGTTGTTCTGCATTTATTATGCGGGAGCACTTGTATGAACAAGTTGGCAATGGAAACTGAAGTATTCATGAATAATTTAATATAAAATTGGGTTACAGCAATGTGAATGTTATACAAAACACAGAAATATCCAAGCATTACTTATTAAAGTTGGCATCAACACAAGCTACAAATTATATGGAATATATTATGTTTTCAATATGTTCAGTATGACATGGTTTCCTGAATAAAATCAGTCACGATCTGATTATAAATAGCAAACATGTATCACAAATGTCATTGAATGCATTTACAGAGAATAAAACAAATCGTGTTGAATAAAACAAACATTCACCTAACAATATAATATGTAATTAGAATATGAAGCGGAGTAGAATCAGAACAGATCAATTAAAATCTAATATACCTCCAGAGATTTGACGACCAAATATACGAAATATTTCCAGGTATCCCCATCTATTCAAATAGACCGGCTTTATACCGAACTAATCGAAAACATCTGTAGACGTGTCAGCCGCGAGTCATAATGACATTTTTCTTAAATTCATTTGTCTAGGTTGTTTGAAGCTTTGGATATTGATATAGTGGACACCACGTACCTCACGGAACCACATCAAGAAAACACAATAAATCTGTCTTGAAAAAATACAGCTAACCTGAAATGCCAAAACAAAGGTTGGTTTGGTTGAACGGGTGTGGAGTGAATGTGTCTGCTTTGTGTGTGAAGATCGATCATCGCCCTTGATCATCGGCAGAAAAACATCATCTGAGCAAGAAATATGGCTTTTTCTACCCAATAATCTCTTTTTTCGACAATCAAATATATCATACTTGGAGAAAACCTTTTTCAAGCCACGAGAGTATTATGTTAGCGACATTTTTGGTAAGGATAACGGATAAGAGGTTTCAAAATAGAAAAAAGGTTATGGTTACCTTCATATATAGCTTTTTTCACCCAAAATGGGTTTTTACAACAATACTTGTGGCCGAATATAACAAATTTGAGGTTCAAAATTGCGAAAAAGCCTATCTTAAGCATTATACATGGCATTTTTGACATTAAAATTCTGTATATTTGTGCAAAACAACTCAATTTTATATAATCATAATTAACTATTCAAGAAATGTATTTGTTTGAAAAGTTATATTTCAGTAGTGCATCAACTTTTGTTTCATAAATATCCTTATCCTCATTAAAAAACTATAAGAAAAGTATAGAAAATGAATTAAAAAAATGTATGAGCTCTTTTTGTAATTTTCCAGATCTGAAAAAAAATTGCCGATACTTCCATAAACAAAAGATGATACTTTCATGTATACAAGAATATTTGTGAGCCAAACGGCATTATGAGAATACAATAAAATTTCTAGCGGGAAGAAAATTCAGATATAGAAGTTGAACTATGTCCTTATGACAATTAAAGCCCTTTACTCAAAATGACCCCTCAATTACTTGTTCAAGATTCTATTATTATTTCTAATTTTTCGCAGAGTAACCGAATTTTCATTGTAATAAAACTATTTTTGCATTGTTATAGTCATACATTAAACTACCTTCTTTGTGTTTTAAAACTGTAAAATTATTATCCTAGGCTAAAATTTCCCCTCGAGGCTGAAAACATGTTTCCCTCAAACATGAAGAATTTAAGTGTCGGTAGGAGAAACCATACATGAAGCTAAAGTTTCTTTTGTATTTTAAAACTTCAAATTCGTTATCATTGGTCACAAATAACCCTTATAATACACTCTCGAGGCTGAAAATAAGTTCTGTACAAGCATAACGAACTACATTGCCTGAAAAAAAACATTTTATAATGAAAAAAACCATACAAAAGGAAGGCCTATTTGAAAATCCCAACTTCGTTATCTTTATCAAAAATGTTGCTTATGTTAACACTTTCGAGGCTTGGAGATTTTTACTAGACTAAAACCGTCAGTAAGGCAAAATGTATGCCACAAATATGGAGAACTTATTTCAATACACGACATAACTTGAAAATTCGAAAGGAGTTCATTACATTTCAATATCCTCATTCAACACGTTTGGTTAGCATTTCCTATTTCTAATCTCCTTTACATGCAGAAAAAATTATTTCCAGATTTTTCATAAGATCAAACCCTGTAATAACAATTTCTGATTGATCATAAGCTGTTAATATCTATGTAAGTATATTTATGAACACAGAGCTTTCGCTGCAAACGTACATTTCCATAAAAAAGGGCAACAGGATAAACCTCTTCGCTTGGATTTCTTACAATAATTAATAACCTCAATTACAAGATACTACCTATAATTATAGCTGATATTCCTCGTGATTATTCATCAACTCGGATCATAGCATCATTATTACATTAATAGCTAAAGAGCCAATCAATATAGGAATAAAATGAAATAGTTGATGACATGCTACAGTATACAATAATTGAATTGAATCAATTTTAATTAAACTTGAGGATATAAGTTGACATTTAGTATAGCGCAAAAGTTTGCTGTGGACACGAGACAATGAACATATATAAACAATGGACGTACCCGGCTATTATCCCTTGTTCTCGATGATTGGATCGTATGATAGGACTAGTTAATGGCTCTAGAATTTATCTCCACTATGTTTAATTATTTTGTAAATAACCGTTTGACTTGACATTATTCGGTTTTGTCTAGCATCGCATTGTGTACAATCCTATCTCATGTGATTTACAGAATTCCTCCATTCAGTGAAAACTTTTCTGTATGATGAAGGAATCATAATCTATCTATGAACCATTGCAACATTCATTACAAACTAGCACTTTGATTCGTTTCCAAGATAGATTCCAGATTACATTCTAACGATTTTGTGTTGCTAGTTTTCAGAGGTTTGACGTGATATGTCATTGTGATCTAAATGTAAAATTTATTCCCAGAAGTAACTAATTAATTGCTTTTGGTGAGTTTCATAGAAATATTATCCATATACTTCAACTCTCTAGTTACTAAAATAATTATATATAAATTCTCGGGTCACATTAACACGTATGCTTTATAGTTTCATCTTTACGTACGTTTCGGTCTCACGATCATCATCAGAAGACTTATTATGCCCAAAACGTGATTCCTTAAAGCTATTTGTATTAGCACGAAGCGTCCTTCCTTATCGCACCAATTTCAATTAAAATGCTCGCGTGGCCTAAACGAACAGAACTTCGAATAATCGAAATTGTATCACATCAATGTTTCAAGTATGAAATATATCGACAATCAACTATTTAGTAATATTCTTATAATATGAAAACGCATGTCAGTGCAGTCTATTTACGACTGAAGACCAAAACTATTACGTTAAGAATCTACTTTCGAACCAGATGCTAGGATTCATGATGTAATACAAAAATGTTATGTCAGACCTTGTTGGAAATATAACTTTTGAGCAAACTTCCTAAAATATACTTTTAACATTATAAAGATGCATGTAGGAATTTACAAGAGTTTAAATTAATCAAATTAGTATAAATCTGACTTGAGGTCTGAATATCTGTCTTACGATTAACAGATTTGGAGTCACGTTTTATGGGAATCATTTCCAGAGTGGATCTTTCATAACAATTGGTATCCCTAGTTGAAATATTAATATTTTTTGAGCAAATTGATGGTTATAATAAATTAAAGCAGTGTTTAGCAAGGACGGTGAAATTTTCACAGTTTTTGTTTCTCGTGCTTATATTGCTTAGAGATTCCAGTATAAGTTCCATCGCAATCTAAACAATGTTACTTAACGTAATAGTCTTGGTCTTCAGTCGTAGATAGACTACACTAACATGCGTTTGTATGTTATAAGAATATTACTAAATAGTGGATTCGTGATATATTTTATACTTGAAACATTGATGTGGTACAATTTCGATTATTCGTAGTTCTGTTCGTTTCGGCGACGGGGGCATTTTTATTTGAAAGTGGTGCTATGACGCTTTATGCTTATACAATTAGTTTCAACAAATCCCGTTTTGGACATAATAAGTCTTCTGATGGTGATCGTAAGACCGAAACGTACGTAAAGATGAAAATATAAAGCTAACACTTATTAGTGTGACCCATTTCTCGAAAATTTATATATAATTCATACCTGGGTCAAGAATCTTCATTACAGATACTATAATACTGATAATGAATCTTGATACAGGTATGAAAAGATGAACGAACTCACACGGCATATAAATTGTTTAAATTGTGATGGGAATTATTACAGATAACAATATTGACAAAAAAGAGTGCATGGTCATGAGTATAGCACTAAAAACAAAAACTTACACTGCCCTTGCTGAACATTGCTTCCATTATAAACATCATTGAGAATATAAAATGCTTATATTTCAACTAACGAAGCCAATTACTACTAAATATCGTGGAAATGAAAATATAAAACTGGATAATAAGTCGGTGAATAGTAGAACCAACGTACAATCATTGAGTAAAATTTATACAAATTTGAATAATTAAACTGTTGCTTATTTCTGCGTACTCCTTTCTAATGTTTCAAATTGAGTATATGGCAAAATATGATATGAATCAGTAATATTGGTAGATCATAGGCCTTCCTTATCGTGGAGATTAATTTTAAACACGTCCATTCAACGGGTACTTAGGCGCAAAGTATCAGACTACTCATCCACGTCGCCGAGATATTATGTCTTCAACTAAAGTTACTGTATAGTGGTTATGCAATATAAAATATTCATATATTTTGGACATTAATTTGTTAATATCGATCATTCATTTATTGTTCGTGTTTGTGAAGTAGAAATTTTCAATTGAAGATAATGCGAAAACAACTTGCTCGGTCAGTGATGTAGTGAGAGGGGGTGGGGACGGAAGCACCCCCCGAAATTTTCAATCTGCGTAATGTTCTGAAATATTTTCATACTTTAAAATTTTTAATTCAACTTCCAATTAATAAACTTCCCGAAAATTATTCATCCCTCACCCCATTTCTCGCTATGCCACTGTGCTTAGTGCTCAGATATTAGTATTAATGTGATCTATTTCCCAATTACCTTCAAATTACTAATCACTTCTCAATCAAATTATCCCAGTTCTTAGGAACTTACTTTTGATCTTGCATTTGTCTTTAGCGAATTCGAGCCGTGCTCGTTCTTAGGAACTAATGAATAGATACATATACATATTAGGAGATACCCGATCATCAATGAAGTAATTTCTCGTACTGGTGAACACTCAGAAATAAGTATCAGATCTCGTTGACCCATTAGCGAAAAGACATTCCAAAAATGTGAATAATTAACTACCTCATCCACTTAACTATTCATGAAATTGACGAGAAATATATTGTGATTCTATAAAATAATAGGAAATCACCCATTCATTTCAAATAGCGGGATTAGGATGATGTTCATCTCTATAGATGAATACTTCAATCAACTTTCACACATTCTGGCTGATATATAAGCCTCTAATAGCCACAGCATCTGTTCCCACCATACTTGCCATACAAACAATAGAGATATTATTACTGTAGATATCAACAGTCGGATTATTAATTCAACAGTACGATTATGGATAATAATGTTAGCCAAAATACTCGAAATCATATATAACCCGAAACAATGCACAGAAATTTTAATACTTCAATACAAACATATTGAAATTGATATTGGGCATCACAAAAGATTCAAAACTAGTTTTTGGGCATCTCTAGTTAATCGAAACTAGTTGCAAGATTATCAAAATTTGTTCAAAGCATCATAAGATTTTGGAACTAATCTTATGAAATATGTCAGGCATTTGAAGTGAAGCACAACTTTTAGAAATATCAACTTTCCATTCATCCATTGAAACTGGAAATTATGGCACTTAAGCGGCGATCCTTTCAGCAACTACAAAATCTACAACCTTGAATAGATAGATCCACTAGCTTGAGCAGATTATTGAAAGTTCGACATCTTTGAATGTTCCGTTCATTTTTTCAGACGCCAGTCTTTGTTCCTACCTGGTGAAAACCTTCATATGTAACTTTGATTACGGTTCCCATTATATTTTTCGGAGCAGTTATCTACATCCACAGACCCTTGTTTCAGAATTAGTTGTCTACACCGTCCGACGTTTAAAATTACATCGAGTCCCAGATACGAAAACAATCAAGTTGTTTCATGAAATCACAGTAATGAATATAGACAATTCAAATCATGGAATCACAAAAATTAACATAAACAATTTATGTTATGGTTGAAAGATACCAATTTAGTTCAAAATGAAAAAAAAATAGAACGAAACAAAACTAATCTTATTGTAATGAAGTGTACCGAATTATTAGGTACAAATGTCAGAAAATTTAATGTTTGAGGTGGAGAATTTGATTGTGTCTCAATTCTAGCGTATTCAGTTTTGTCTCTTTTCAGTTATCCCGTGACCTAACACAACCTGAGAAAACTGGCAAGTCTGGATAATATACACATTCCGAAAATCTTATCTCATTTATAATTAATACCCTCACTGCGCGAATACATTCAAAATAACAATCAGGATTCTAGTTACCTAGGATATGCTTTATCTTTCCATATTTTGTTGAATTTATAGTTACAGTAATCCATATTTGGAGACAAAAATACTAATATTTGTGACATTCATTATTTGTCAGATGCTCAATTCAGAGGTATAATGAAGGTATCGTATCATTAAAAATTCAACGATGACTTTAATTCCATTTAAATGCGGAATCCTGTAGAATGAAGCTTTTCCATGAGGCTGTATAAATATTTAGACAGTATAAAATGAGCGGAGGCGATTACAATTAAAGGGAAGATTAAAGTGGTGGTGATGTAGTTGTAGACGATGGCGGGATTTAGGAGCACTGGTGATTTATCGTTAAATATATATACGACCAGCTTGTGTATCTCAATGGTGTGGTCTGCAGTGAAATGAGATACAAGATTCCTTTGTTGGAATGAAACAAAATAGGGCAGGTTTAACTGGGCTGTTATTGTTGAACAATATTACTACAGACAATATCCACAATCATCGTATATTTATTTATATAATATAACATCTGCAAAGAAATGAGATGCGAAGTTCGTATTATAAGTGTAAAAACATACTGGGGGAATGCATTTCACCACTCACCACGTCGCACATCCGCTTTAGGCCATACATCGATATTCGCCATTGTAACTATGTATAATGATACATTGATGCCCTTGATGTCTTCTTTAGACTTTCAATTTAATATAGTCAGTTTGAGATAGAGGCGGGCGATTCGACTCTTTCAGGCATTCGTATCAAACGAATTCGTATCAAGAAAAGATTCGTACTAAGAGATACGAAATGTACGGTATTTCGTATCGCCAGCATCGACCGGGAGCGATCGCTCCGCCGCTTGTCGGATGTAGGCCCATCACATAATCACATCATCACACCATTATATCACGTTATAATTCCTTATACATTTTGTGCAGTAGTACAGTTTTTTTTGCATTATACGGTTTTATATTCCGTTTTATTTTCAATTAGTATAAGTCAAAGTACCTAATTATTTAACGCCAAAGAATCAGAGATTTTATTTTATTTTATGTTGCCTTGGTACATTTATTGGCCATATTCTACTTGTTATGTTTTATATTTAGATATTTATTTTGTAATCAAATATGATAAATGTTCCTAAATTGGTTGTAAAATAATTGTTTATCTCAGTTATCTCAGGCATCACCATCACATAGCACACCGGAGTTCCATATTCGTATTAATCGTATCAGACCGCAGTGGACCTTGCATCCCTTCTTGCATCCCTTTGACGTGCGCCATACCGTGAGAGTTAGGAGGTGTTACAGTGACCTCACCTCGCGACTCGGGCGTTTAAGCCAAGGTACCCGTGTCCCTCGCCAGCCCCATCCTGGTAGATGAAGGGTTGCTTCTTGGTTCTGAGTAGTTGCTGTCCTCCCTTGGATATTCCCAAAGATACATCCAAGGCAGGTCATAACCCGGGATTCGGCTTAGCCTCGTCCCTTTGTTCGCTTTGGCGGATCCGAAGTGATCTGAGTTGTCTCAATCATTCGTCTCCACATACCTGAACAACAGCTTTCCGACTGAACCACCATTCATACATGTCATGACCCTTCAAGATCCCCCATGTAAGCCTTCCCGTCAGCACATGGCACAAAGTACTCGGCACACGTCAAGATTCTGCAAATAATAGGGAAGGACCTGATAATGCTACTACAAAATTCTCTGTTAATGACTGGTCCGTTGTGATGCTATCGAGAAGACAAATTCAAAGAAGTAAATGATGCAAAACTCGATGCCTACGAATGGAGGTGAACCATACAACAAAATCAATACTGTCAACCCCCACCTTGCTAGGATAGTAATCTGGCAAAAACACGAAAGCTCTTCAATAGGGCCAATTGTAACATAGATTGGCAGACATATACCAAGAATCTTACAACCTACAATATAGAAACAAGGAAAGCCTAGTGAGAAACACCTTTAGAAAATTCTACACCTGCTATGGCGAGACTGCATAAATTCTTAGCAAAAAGTAGAGCCGATACTGCAATCGTACTGAAGAAAACTGATGGTAATTATACAGACAGTTAGAAGAAAGAGCTCAGCTCTTACTAGACACTCACTTCACTGGCAACGAACCTATTTCTATAGGGCAATCACCAGAAAAGTATGATAGATCTACCATGCAGATAAGACACAGCAATGGCCAGACGCATATGCAGTAGCAATAGGCTTATATGGGCCATGAATACCTTTCAACCGTTTAAATCCACAGGAGTTGATGTTGAATATTTATATATTTATTTTGTAATCAAACATAATAAATGTTTCTAAATTGGTTGAAAAATATTTGTTTATGTCAGTTATCTCTTGCATCACCATCACATTATGTGCATACCGGAGTTCCATATTCGTATAATCGTATCGGCCCGCTGCCGACCAATAATCGGTTCAAGAGATTCGTACCTGTAGTATTGATTCCGAAGTTCCGTATCCGTATAAAATATTGTACCTATATTAGCGTCAGAGCATCCCATCGATATCTAATGCCACTAATCCAGTCGGAGGGTGGCGTGTTGTATCGCACTGATAATATCGCTTCACCACAGAGTAGTTACATCTATACTGTGACTTCACATCGCAATCAATACTGGTACTGCGGTATATCCTACCCAAAGAGACTTAACCCCTCCGAAACAAATCTGTATTTTTTTGCTGGATTCGTACCACTCGAACCACTGGAAGAATTCGTACCATTCGAATCACTGGAAGGATTCGTACCATTGATAAGAATCATGCGAGTACACTCATCGCTAGTTTGAGACCGAAATTGTGCACGTACTGCGGAAGAAAAAAGAAAGACGTATCGATAGTGGAAACCGTTGTTTGTAATGAGTTATCATATTGATATGATAAAACACTTCACTTATATCATAGAAACACTAACGAGACTATAATTTTGACATATAGCCTGACATCTTGAAAACGGTACTAATATATGAATAAACATGAAAGATCTTAAGATATTTACAGTGGGAATAAGATACAAGTAACAAGTGGGGTTTGGTTTGAATATGGAGAGATACATTGCTGGGATTAAATAATTGAAATACTCCTATAGGGTAGAGTTAATGAGCTAATTAGGAAAAAGTTTCAATGCGTTGTAGGAAAGATGTAGTAGGAAGATCCAAGTCAGTGTAGATTACGAAGAATTTCATGTTTTCAAGGCATCGAAAGGAATGCTGTAGCACAAGATAAATAATCATTTGAAATTTTACTGTCGTTATTTTTAATACCTATGAAAACTCCTACTGATCCTATTGCGTTTAATTTAAAACATCTACTCTGATTATGCAAAATTTAAACTCCATCTATATTTGGTAGACTGTGTGATAACTTTTGCAAAGGTAGATCAAGTCGTGATATAGAAAGTAGATATAAGGACAATTTCCTATCTCTCAGACTCAATAAAACAGATTCATCTTTCTCCAATCATTTTTTAGAAACAGTGAGCACTTTTTCCCAACTTATATGACGTGAACATATTGTTTAATCAGAGTAGAGGTTTCAAACGAAACACACTAGAATCTGCACAAATTTTCAAAGGTATGAAAAATAAGGAAAATAATCAATTGGACTTGTACTACAGCATTTTTTATGTTTTGGTAACATTAAATTCCCCGTTATCCTCATCTTTACTTGTACCTTCTTAGTACATCTCCACTATAAAATTTCTCTATTACATTAACTCTACCCTATCCTACTTCAATTATTCAATACCAGCAAAGTATTCCTTCATATTCAAACCGAAACCCCACTTGTTAGTATGTTATTTTGAGCATGCTATCTCAGGATTTCTCATGTTTATTCATACATTAAAGTATCATTTTGAAGATGACGCTAGTTGTTGAAACTATAGTCACGTTAGTGTTTCTATAATATGAGTGATAAATGTTTTATTTTATCAATTTAAGACGTATAATTGCTGTTATTGTGAAAGAAAATAGAAAGTCTTTGTCGTGTTTCAACATTACATATCATTTCATATTCAACGGTTCCTAGCAACGAGAAGAACTTCTTTTTCGTCTTGGTGCTCCTACAATTGCGAACAGAAATTCTACGATCATTGTGGGAATATTCTCAACCTCTGCCTATGAAGCTTCTCTCTTGACGGAATTTTATGAAAATTGCAGATAACTATTATGGAGAATGGCATTTTCTTCACTGCCTTGGTGTAATTTATATGAAGCACGTCCGGATCAAATGCACAACTCGGTTAACAACTAAGTTTCATAATTACTATTATAAGCATTATTTTTCAATTATATTGCAAGCAGTCAGTGATGCTTACTGTAAATTTAGTTTTGATTGAAGCAGGGCTATTTGGAAAACAGAGCAATGAGGGAGCAATTCAACAATGAAATGGCGAACCTTTTGGGAAGTTTTTTAAACGCATCCCTCTACATCTGATGCCATTATAAAAGCTTAGAATATATAGATTACAATAATATACATACAATATATGGAATACACGACAATTGCATATATTTGTTGTATTGTATTGATCCATACATTCTTGTGAAAATTGCCATTTCAATTAATTACGTTCAATTATCTGCCAAATATTTGTCCAGAACATACCTATTATGGTGGGATTTGTACCTATCATAGATTTTTCATCCACGCTGTTTCATTTGAATGTTTTTGGTTTCATAATATCATATGATAATAGTGCATAATAGTATCTGAGAAGGTTAACACTAATCTGAAAAATTAAACAGATGTTTCTATAATCCAATGAAGAAGATATGGATTATCACAGATTGAACAATATCAAAATTTTTCAAGATTCAGATGAATTTTGTTTCGAAGTTGGAATTTTAGTCCTTTTATATGTATATACCAATTTCTTATGTATAAATTCTCGGGATATGGGTCACATAACACATATGCTCATTATTTTCGTCTTTAGGTACGTTTCGGTCTCACGACCATCTACAGAAGACGTATTATGTCTAAAACGGGATTTCTTAAAACTAATTGTATCAGCACAAAGCGTTCTTATCGCACCAATTTCAACTAAAAATGCTCACGTCGCCGGAACGAACAGAAACGAATAATCAAGAATCCACTACTTAGCAATTTTCTTATATTATTTGAAGTCATTTCCAGAATAGATCTTTTATAATAGTTGGTTTCCTCAGTTAAAATATCAAAATTTTTTCAATAGAATTGATGGTTATAATCAAAGCAGTATTTAGCAAGGGCGGTGAAGTTTTTGTTTCTTGTAGTTTAGATATTCCTGCATAAGTCCCATCGCGATCAAAACAATTTGATTTGTATAATGTGTGGGTTTGTTTATCTTCACGTATTGAAGGTTTTTGATTTGAAAAATATTTCTCAACACAGCTTAGTAGGTTTATGCGCAACATCATATCATACTTTTTAAATATTGCTTAATTTTCTCTAAGGTCTCCGAAATGTATGGTAATGTTATATATAAAATTATCTCTATTACCGCGTTTATATTATTTATATATGACGTTCAATTATAGATTTTGTTTATTATCCTTTAATGCTATGATTGCCATTCGTTTCCAGTGGATTACGAACAATTTTTTATTTTTGAGACGGTCCTCTAGAACAATTCAACGCGATCTGTCAGACTGTTTACAACACTTTATTCATAACAGAATTGAAGTGAAGATAACGTTTAGAGCAACGTTTCTATTTCTACATCTACATCATGCCTAATGCTTATATCTAGAAAAATTTATGTTCTTGTTCACTTTTATTTGAGAAGTGAATTGAAGTTTACAGTGGAAATTGTTAAATTTATTAATCACATACTCGATTTTAACATTGAGAACCCACATTGGGCAGTCATCTACATACCGTTTAAAGAACACGGGTTGAAAATCGAATGAATTTATAACAGGTTCCTGTAGAATTTCCATAAAGTTTAGCAATAATAGCTGAAATAGGACATCCCATTGCTGTGCTGAATATTTGCCCAGAATATTGCCCACCGTTTTGAAAATAAGTGCATTCTAAACAAAACTTCACTGCATTTATGAATTCAGATGGATCTAAAATTCTTTAATTTCTGCCCAAAGTGAATGGTATATTTATAAATAAAGAAACAACGATCAAGGAAATTAATTATCCACGGGTATGGATTGATTTTTTATAAATTCATTAAAATGCTATATTAGTCTTTCACATGAAATTAATTTTTTCCTATTATATTATTGATAGATTCTGATAAAAATGTTGATAAATTGTGGATAGGCACTCCAATATTACTTACAATAGGTCTAAAGGGTATATCAATTTCATGCAGTTTCGGAAGCATATATATATAAGGCGCCAGCCCGTTATGGCAAATTAATTCATTTTTCAATTCAAATCATCTTATTTTTGTACCATTTATTTATTAATTTATTCATGTTATTTTGTACTGATAATGTAGGGTCAAACTTCAATATTTTGTAAATTGTTTCATCATTTAATAGAATTCCTATTTTATATTTATGGTCACGTCTATGCATTATGACGGTTTATTACATTTATTCGCGTTCGAAACCAATATTTGAGAGTAAACATCTAAGAACTCTTTTGTCTTTTTTATGTGATAGTTAAAATGATTTTTTGCTATGCCTATTTCAGCTTTGTGTTTATTTTTGTGTGGACTGCGTTTCTCAATTTCCATCTCACATCTGAACAAGTTTTGACATCGGACAGGAATATCATTCAGATAAAATTTCCACATTTGGGAATGAAATGTGTCAACATTCATTATTCAAGGATCAATGTTAAAATTATTTGGGTCAGAACAATACATAGAACATGAATAATATTTTTTAAATCCTCCTGCATATCACATGTATGTTTGTATTTTTTCAATATGAATATGAAATAATGTGTTACATTTTTCAATGTCATAGAGACGATGTAAACGTGTTCGCAATGAATTAAAACGCAAATAATTTACTCATCAGGGTTTAATAGTGAAATTAGGGACCAAAATAAACTATAAAGTTCATCAGAAATAAATGATGATGACAATAAAATATCGCTTAGCGAGTTAATCCGTGTGCTTGTGCAGGATTCCAGCGTAGAGAGCGAATCGTACTGTATCGGTGGGAATGATGAATGTTCCTAGCATTTGCATATGCGGAATGATGTACGAGCTTCGCCAAAATCAACACTGGCGAATTATGTTCCGATCTGCGATCTATAAATTCAACGTTTTACATGAGACTCTTCAATTTGCCATTACGGTCGACTTGCTGAATATATGTCTGGAATATTTATAAGACATTCTAATACGTTGTAATTTATACAAAAACAGAGTGTTTGATGTATAACAGATGACTTTATAATTCTCTGAGTAATAATGGATCTTGGGTGAGAACGTAACAATACATCGATCTAATTTATTGCTTCATTTTCTTCAAAGTATTATCATAGACTTATACAATCACTGAAATAGTTATTCTTATATAAAGTGCGTGGAGTTCTTAATGGCATAAGATTGTTAAAAATTCACTCGAATTCCACAAACGAAATACAAACAACAGGTTTTGTACAACTGTAATATTTAACTGATCGGCTAAACTACTAAGCTTTAAATAATGACTGATAAATACGGTCTATACAATTTCATAGCGTCAAAGTTAATTTGCTCTGTCGTTACTATAGAAACGATTTGTTGCAGTGGAAAAACGACACTTTTGTACGATCGTTCAAAAAGTAATCACTTGTGACAAAAGTTTAACTTTTGCCCTAGGGAAAGATATAATTTACTTTTCTACTAGAGTGCAAAAACATACTCTAATGCTTTATTGACAATGAGTTTAATCTGAAAATTATTTTTTTTTCTTGTCATTTGAGTATATCTATGAACGTGGTAACTACAGGTACTTAGGTATCATTGAGTATTTTCCAAAATGTTACAGTTTGATATTGTAAACAAGAAATTTTACCCTAATATTGATTCATCCAGATCTTATTACTAATGGAAGCATATTCATATTTACCTATGAATGACTTCTGACAGTGATAATTTCCGTAATTAATTTCAAGTTGTCAGCTTAAAATTTCAATAATTCTTGTATTCTGAAATACTCTTCAATAAAATTTCGAATAAAAACAAATTTAATTCGATTGTAGAAAAATGTTGTGTGCAACATGTGCAAAAAGCACATTAGGTGCACTCAGCATGATTGCAAACTTCATACATCGTGCAACAAATATAAACTTTTTCCAAGTTAACAAGTAACTATTTTTCACAGTGAAAAAAAAAGAAAAGAATAGGTTCACGTATCAATAGAAATGAAAAAATGTTAACTTTTTTTGACAGAGAATAAAGGATCTTAGGACTCTAGTTAGTCGAGTCAGTTTAGCAAAAAAGCTCGGAATTTTTTTCCAAACAGACCAATCAACCCATTTTTCACCTGTTAAACCGGAAATTGGCCAATTTTCATGGGAAAATTTGCAAAATTGGTAAGTATTGCCAAAATTGGCTGGAAAACTCCACTCGGGGGTTTTCGGGGTCGCTGATCACCGAAGTTAGATTTACCATTTTCGACCGCGGTAGCTAGAAATTGGCCAACTTTATGTCCCAAAAATGGTCAAATTTAATAATTTCGCAGTTTTTGTTGAAGTTGACTAAAACATTTCACTCGAGGGTTTTCGAGGTCGTTGATCACGATTCCAAAGTTAGATTTACCATTTTCCACCGCAGTAGCTAGAAATTGGCCAACTTTATGTCCCAAAAATGGTCGAATTTAATAATTTCACATTTTTTGTTGAAATTGACTAAAACATTTCACTCGGGGGATCTTCGAGGTCGCTGATTACGATTCCGAAGTTAGATTTACCATTACCGCGGCAGCTAGAAATTGGCCAATTTTATGTCAGAAAAATGGATAAATTAGATAATTTCGTAATTTTTGTTGAAAATGTCTAGAAAATATCGTTTGGGGGTTTCGTGATTTTGGAGTAACATTTTTTTATTATTATACCATTTAGAAATTTAACAATTTCATGGCAAAAACATATTTCACACCTGAAATTGGTCAACCGTCTAGAAACAAAATGGACAAATTCAAATAAGAACAAGAATTTATGAATATAATTTTATTAAACATTTTAATATTTCATTTATTTTTTTACATTTTATTATTTACAATTTATATTTCACAATTCCTTACTTTTACATTTACACTTACATTCTAATGTTTATAAATTTGAAAATAATATAATTAAAGTCTTGGTACCATTCCAAAACTATAATTTGCAAGAGACAGGTATATCAGAAATTACTGATTCTCGAACGCAAGCGTCATTTGATATTGGATACGAAACAAATGATTTACAGTCACGGATAAATTCCCTGAATTTTGATAGCAGTGCCAATTTCAACAAAAATTACAAAATCATCTAATTTATTTATTTTTCTGACATATAATTGACCAATTTCTAGCTATCGCGGGGAAAAATGGTAAATCTAACTTCGCAATAGTGATCAGCGACCTCAAAAACCCCCGAGTGAAATGTTTCAGTCATTTTCAACAAAAATTACGGAATTATTAAATTTGGTCATTTTTCAGACATATAATTGGCCAATTACTAGATACTGCGGTCGAAAATGGTAAATCTAACTTTGGAATCGTGATCAGCGACCCCGAAAACCCCCGAGTGGAGTTTTCCAGCCAATTTTTGAAATACTTACCAATTTTGCAAATTTTTCCATGAAAATTGGCCAATTTCCGGTTTAACAGGTGAAAAATGGTCGAGCAACTAGATCTTAAACTTCAATATCGTGCAGTATCCGTCCAGGAACGATTTGCAAAAAAAAATAAGTTGATTGGTCTGTTTGGAAAAAATTCCGAACTTTTACGTCTAATTTGACTCGACTAAGTAGTTTCTTATAACAATGATCATGGTCACAATATAAAGAGAAGGGACAAATATCGAATACTGGATACTAGAATAATATTACACTGTTTGATGTAGTATGGAAGAAAATTATTTTCGCACGAAGTATAGGAAAAGTTTATAGTAAAGAGATATGAGTGAATATCTGATAGATATTTTCTTCGATAGGTTGACCCACGCAGATTTGAAGGCCAACAGGGGTATGTGTTGCACTTACCTTCTTTGGCCTCCAACTCAGTAGCTGTTTTCTTCGTATTTATGGTAGTGTGTTATTACAGTTTATCAATCATAACAGCAGTTTTATAAGAGAAGAACAGCGAATTGGCAGTATGAAAATGAAAATGGTGGTATAGATAATTCTAACGAGAGCATGTAGTACGGTGTTTTACACCAGGCAGTTGTACAACATCTTTAACATCCATGATGATGGAAAGGCCAGAATGTTCATGTGACAAAGGTTGCCTGAATATTGAAATATATTGAAAGCTTCCTTCCCAATGTTACAAATATTGTTACATTCAGCGGCAACTGTGTAGCACAATATAAGTTCAGTTATAACGATGTTGATCATATGTTGTAGATGATTCATTCTTCTATGGAATGTGACCAAGAATTTGCCATTGTCGAAAATGCAAAACGAACATGTGAAGCTCAGGTGTTCGTTCCTGACCATTGGCGACATGTGATGGCAAAGGCTAACAGGAAACTTTCGGTGGTAAACTTAGAAAATGAATAATACACTTCCTTGGAAGACTCCCTTACCAAATTCTTGATGTTGAAGGTGAAAGGAATACAAAAGATGGTTTGGCCAGCCCCTTTTATCTGAAAGCATCTTTTATATGAAAGCAATGTTGTAAAACTTATAGACCTCAAACGGGAAACCAAAATGAATGTCATCAATCCAGATGCGAAGATCTTCAACAGCTCCTAGACTTTATATCGTCGATTGAACATAGCTTATATAAAAAGAAGTGATAACAGCACAGCCAGAAAATAAAGAGGAGAAGAAACAAGCTGCTAATGATGTTGAAGAATAACCAGATAATTTTTTCACATATGAGGAACCTCGAATCTTGTTTTTGAACTATATAATAAATTATTTTTGTACATACTGAATAACATTGATTTTACAATGAAATAAAATAAAATGATTTTGTGTATGAATCCCGTTCATCATTTTGGGTTCAACCTTTTAGTTCAAATGACAAGGGGGTAAATGGCTTACTTCGACAGATTTTCACTAATAAGTAGGGTACTATTACTTACAATTTTTGAAAACTCTAGAAGATAATAAAACATATTATAGTATGGAAACCTAAAATTTTACATAGAACTACTTACCCCGAATTCATAAGAACCTTCAGACTTTACCCTTTATTTTCCAAATATTGAGATTATGTTACTCACCTTCTCCAGTTTCACGGTGTCTCAATAATCGATCTACCTATCATTTTGATAGCAGTTCTAAAATGACGTTTTTCGTAGGGTCGAACTACTTGTCATTCAACATGTGATGTATGGCATTTTGTTTCATTTGTTCGACAAAAGAGTACATAATGGAAACTAGCATAGTCATTTTTTGAGATGGTTAAGGTATGATGTAATACGAGCTACGGATCATGGATAAGTTTAGTCTGACGTGAAGCCGTGTTTTCTATAGATCGCGTAATCCCTCGATCTAACTACAAAAACTAACATCATTAGTAACTTCATCATATTCTGTACTTTTTCAACGTTCCTATTGATGATATTGAAGACGATTTTGTTTAAGACTATAACATAGTCATGTTGGAACGTGAAGCCTAAAAATGTAGATGTTTGTTTTTAAAAAAGTCCAAATCAACAATGAAACATAATCTCAGTCTGAGCTTAGACCTAAAACCTAATTCTATTCCCAAGACATTTTTGGTGAAATTCAAAATTCAAGTATCACAAAAAGTCTCAGGGGTTGCAGGACCTTGACCTGTGCTGGGTACTTCGTGCCTAGAGCCGATGGGAAGGCTTACCTGAGCGAGGGGATCCTATAAGGTCATGACTTGAATGAATGGTGGCTCAGCCGAAAAACTGTTCTCCAAGCACGTGAAGACGAATGATTGAGGGTACGTCAATGGGAATGAAGGGACAAGGCCAGTCTGAATCCCTGGTTATGAACTGTCTTGGATGTATCTTTGCCCACGTCCAAGAGAGGATAGCAACTCCTCAGAAACAAGAAACAGCCCTCCATCTACCAAGATGTACATAAGCCATGAACCACTTGCGGGCGCAGCGACTCTCCCAAGAGATAGTGCTGGCAAGGGGCACGGGAACCTTGACTTAAGTGCCCGGATCGCGTGGTGTGGTCACTCTAATTCCTCCCAACTCTCACGGTATGGTGCGCGTCCAAGAGGTGCAAGGCTGAGAGAAAGATCAGCCAGTAGCGACCGACCTTGTGGCCCGGGCGACACCTCATTGTATTAGCTTCACTCATCATGCATGCGAAGTCCTACCACTCGTGGGGCCATGATGGAAGCCGAAATAAACAAAAAAACAACAGAGGGACTCTTCGCAGAACCCCATAGCCTCCGCCCAGGGTAACATCTCTGTATGATGGGTCTGGTAGATCAACCCACATGCAGGAGTTGCGGCGTGGAAGAGGAGACACCCATGCATGTGCTGTGTAAGTGCATGGCATACGCGGTTGGTCATCGGACATAACTCGGAGACAATGAAACTACACCCGAGGAAATCAAAAGTATCCCCTATATCAGGCTACTGAATTTCATAGTATACACCGGACTCAGATGACCGCAGTGTAGTGAGGCTCCCCCTGTGAAGGAGAACCAACCTCACGGGGGATGGGCGTTAGTCGGCAAGAATCCGGCCCACCCAGGGGCATGGGCCCCCGAGGCGTCTATGCAAGATTTCCCCTCCTCTACGCAGAAAAATACACAGAAACATAGACATCTCCTGGAGCCTGTGACATCTCATTAGAAAAGAATAGGATAACTATCATCAGGATTTCTGAACATACGAAATTTACTTTTCAGAAATTAGAAAAGAAACACCCTAAATAAAAACCTGGCTTATCGAAGTATTTATCATGTAATACAGCTGTGAAGTTGGAACTTCTATTTTTTCTGGAAATCTAGAGGACCATACAGTACATTCATTGAGATGTCAAGTTGAAATATTCTGGAAAAAATACAAATATATTTAATCTAACCACAAAATCGATAACATGATCCTAGAATATCTCGAATAACTGGGAGACCACAAAATATCTTCGGAAAAGCCCAAAAGAGATCACAGAAACAATGAAATATAATTATTATTATCCTGAATTAAGTGGTGGGATATACACATGTCAAGTTTGGATCCTTTGTTCAAGCTTGTTCTTTCTACGGTATCAAAATATTAGAAGATTCCTCAATACGAACTAGTAAAATATTCGAAGGACCAGTTTGTCATATCTCGTTCAGGCTTACTTTCTTGTTTAATAAGAAGAGTTGAAAATTGTTTTAGTGCTTATAACAATACGAAACGAGAAGTTCATGATGATACCAACTTCTCGATATAAATACGTGTCTCACCTTAAAACACACCATCCAGAATAATTTTTTCGGAGCTGAGTAACCACTCAAATAATAGAACATTACTCAAAGGTGGGAGTGTCACAAATACACAATATACAACGATCTGGACTTTAAACATTGTTAGTAACTCAGTAGGTATCCGGACACTTTGGAGGACAGCACCAATGTTTGACTCCTATCCTCTTCCTATTCAGCCCTGTTTTGCAGGTACCTTTCTGAAGCATATTAAACCTTATCGACCTGATAACAAAAAGCTGAATAAGAGTGAATCAGACCTGATAAAACCTGATTACAGACCTAATGAAAAGCTGATTGAGTTTGATCTGACTTAAATAGCTGTAATGGGAGACCTGGATTGGTGGAGGGGGATGATACTTGAATCATCATGACAAAATTACCGAAATGAAATGCATAATGTTGATTATCACTATGAGAATCCTCCATATGGCAATCATAAATTAAAAAGAATATTCAATGATCTGAACTAGAAAATGTAGATGTAATGAAAATTACACAAATTGAATGCATCATGCTGAGCATCTATTTGAAAATTGCCTATATGGTAGCAATAAATCATGACTCTATTCCATGAATAATGGGAAATCAGTATTCAATAATTCCTTCATACGTAGTATCTACAACCTCAAAATTGTGCTATTGGTGAAAGCAATTCGTGGAAGAGCATTTTGTTCACTTTGTGGCGATTTGCATTCATTACTATGCAGTATCTTCATCTTACTCTGTGTTAAGACGCGTGGATCTGAACAAAGATTAAAGGTGCATAAAAACTTGGGTAATATGACATTTTATCAGCGAGTCAGAACATTATTTGGAGATCTAGCGATAAAGTTAAGCCGGCAGCCCAATGCTACTCTATTACTCAGACAATAAAATGTTAAATACGTAATTAAAACTCGACAAGGAATTTCTTGGAGTTTTTGGCGTTCAGGCATGCATATAAAAGTAGTTTTAATCCAAGTTGCCTATGGTCTATATTATACAATCTTCATTCTAAGTATACTGTGAAATAATTGTATCTATTGTCATAATTTCCATTGAATAATTCTGCTATAATCTGAATTCATCAATCAGTTAACTGCTATTTATGCCCTTGTACCAAATTAACACCCAAGAATGAACGAATGCTAATTAAGTTTAGCTTCGAAGCCTCGTCTTTGATGGTTGTGGAAAACAAACTACAGGAATTTTTTTACATTATTTTCACTTGAATTTCATTCATAGCGTAATCATATCCTGACTACAAAATTTATAATTATTACAACATGTTATAAATATGTATTAAACAAATATTATATCACAAGGACTTTTTAATTTGATCGATTAAGGTTAGTTGAATGCACAATAATTTATTTGGAAATTATTGTGCGTCAAACTATTTGCCAAGAAGAACAATCATGCAGAAGACATTTGGATAGTTTAATCCATTTGAATTTATAGAGCGAGAGGTATACGGCTAGATTATTCCCTGAACAACTTTGATAGTAGCCAAAAATAAAGAATCTTATTGATAATAAAATTCGACATTTTGTAACAGTTTTTGTACAACCAACAATATGGAGGACAGAAATTCAACCGCAGTTAAACGGATCTATGAATTCAATCACTTATCTCAACAAAATGCCTGATTGGTCTATGTAATGATGAGGGAAGTAATCAACTTTTAGTTACTATAAGAAAACTATGAACTGTAACGTTATT